>JAGSMP010000145.1:1200000-2400000 GCA_029286625.1 Parnassius orleans
TATTTTCAAAATGAAAGACGTTGACAAACAAATGTCATTTTGATTTTCTTCTATTAGTTCATGGCTTCTTTTGATAGAATTCTGCTAATATTTAATAATTTAATTTTAATCAATTAATAGGTAAATTAATTGTGCAAATCTCAGAGTAATATGTATGTAATTATACTTTAAAGAGCAAACCAAAAAAAGTTTAACACAGCATTAACATTTTTAGTTTCTTCCGATATAATATGAATTTTTGTATCTAATTTTTAAAATGGCAATCTAAAACAACATGAAGGAAAGAAACAGCGATATTTTTTTCTCGCTTTATTTTTACAAGCCCAACATAAACATTGACAAAATCATGAATGTGTGCAGATTTTTCAGCTTTCATACAAAGTTGCATCACCCTGAGCTGCACCTACCTGCCTTTTGTTGGATTTTAATTCAAATGTAAAAAATTCCAGGTGACACTACCGATATAAGCTTAAAACAAAACTCCCCAAGAATCAGATCGGAAATTTGAATTTTCGAGCTATGATCTTTGGGGAAAAATATTTACTGCCATGGACAGTTTCCCCGGAATTTATTTTTTAACATATTGTTAATATTAATAGGTAGATCTTTAACTAAGTATATACCTATTTAAATTTTATATATTTTATAAAATGTTTTGATGGGGAAATAAAAAACGGGGACACGGAGTACATATTGGCTGCTTTATTTTTCATATAAGTATTACTTTTGATAATTACAAACATTTAATAATTAATAATTAAATACATTAGAGAAGTTTATTTTAACATTCGACTTAAATATGAATGTAAACTTAATAATTTAAGTAAGGAAACTTGTAGGAATCAGTTAATGATATTGCTATGTTTAAAGGCCAATATGTTTATGAGGCTTCATAATAAAAATCATAATCTGAAAAGCATAAAATAATAATAAACTTATTATCATTTTAGCTGCATCAATTTTAAAAACATAATGATGTTAACAGCGTTATGTGCACAAAGTGTCTGAGGTTACAGATGCACTCTATAGTCTCTCAATCTCGGTATGTTAAGAAAATAGTCACTCATTCATGGACTGACCGCGGCAAGTGCAACTTAATCTCGCAGATCTATTGATCCGCGCAGCTATTACTTAAACATGAGTTCCTCTCCTCTACGACTAACGCTGTAGGCGATGAACCACGCCATTTAAGCCCTCGGCACAATGTCGTAGATCATAAAGCATGAATAGGGCATCGAGTGTGGTTAGTATCAAATACTATGAAATGTATAAATTCCATAGTATTTGATTCTGGCACATTTTGATTCTGGCACATTGAACCGCGCGTCTCACGCGCGGGCGTCTAGTGGCGCTTTAAGAGCATTAGTAAATATATTATATCTAACTACGCTAACAGTTTTATTATTGTGACTTGGGAATATAATCCGAAGCTCCGCGCAATCCCTTGGGAAAAATAGCGAGATGCTTGCACTAGTGTGATCGTGAAGTGTGGGTGGTGAAGTAAGGTAATACTTTTTTTTGGTTGATAAATAGATACTTATTTGGGTTCATAATGGCTTAAATAAGATAATCTCAAGATTTTTTATCTTTAATGTACTACAGTTTTATAATGTATAAAAATCTGTCTCTAATTTTATCTAAAGTTTGGAAAGTAAAATTTTTGAAGTCTTATAACAATATTATACTTACAGGTACAAATAGTGTAGAAACGGCTCCTTTTAATAAAATTGTTTTTATTCTACTTTTTCTTTTATACTTCTCAAGTAAATGTTTGCTGCAAATTGTTGAGTTTTTCTTTGGATTCCAACCATCCCATCCAATTAACCTTATCCATTTTTTCTAATTATAGAATCCAGAGGGAATCTGTTTTACAAACGGCAAAATAAAATTATATTTATAGAACGCAAACCGAGGATTGATTTTCTTGTTGTGTGGGCAAGTCTATCGATACAATATAAAACATTCAAGATAAATATCGACATTAATTTTGATATAGTTGAATCAATCTCTAGCGTACATTTAAAATATTTTGTATAAAAATATATACCAAATTCATGCTAATTATGAACAACGTGACTTTATTTTATTTTTTTGCAAAATATCAAAATTAACAAAATAATTGAAAACATTCTATAATTTAAACAGTATATAACATAAATTTTAATCAAAAATAAACGCGTCATAACATTGACGACGTCTTGAGAATTTACCTGTGAAATGTGCAATTATCAGGATTATTTCTATTATTAACACCACAGTCACTCACAGATCAAGCAATCATTTTGGAAAAAAGTTACTTACTAAAATTACATTAAAATATTACTAAATATTACACTCTAGAAATTACAAAATATCTAGGAGCTTATTTCTTGCGTACCGACTTGTGCTGACATGTCATTCAAAATCGGTTAGAGAGTCATGAGATTTGGTATCCTTTTCTATCTTGCATTTTTGCCATAAGGAATTTTCTTCTCTCTTGCACACTATGTATTTTATTTTATGAATAACTTTTATGTCATCATTGAAAAATTAACCCTTAATTTCTTTGCTTGTATCTAAAAAGAATTTTTGCAATGTTAAATAATATTATAACCACCTAACAAAGTTTTTCAACTCATTGTTACTTTTGACGTGACAACGTCTTATAAATTGGTTTGCCGGGTGACACTTCAAGAAACTGCGTTACGCTCCGCTCACGTTATGCGCTCACAATGAGAGCGAGTGAGAGGCACGCGTCCCTTCCACTCGGGCATGGTTAGCCCGCCTAAGAGCGAGAGAGACAGACATAATAAAATTATTTTACCACTCAAAGTCGTTGTCACGTAAAACTTTCGCCCGTATACCGACTTTACAGGCAACCAATTCTTTTTTTTTTTAAACCAATTTTATTTTTGTTTCAGGTTAAAAAATCATTAATGAGTTTAAATTATAATTTTGGCTTGCGGTGTTTATTGTAATGAGGTGAGCAAAACATTGAGGAACACTGCATCAACTGTTCTCCTTTTCGATAAATTATTTGATTTGGTAAATGGGTCAAGAAGCACAAAACACAAAAGCCACAAGGGAATAAATTTAAGATAAGTCGCTACATCAAAATTAATTGAATTGAATTGAACCTTTATTGAATTGAACCTTTTGAATATTTATACCTTTATGGCAAAGAATCATCAGTTATTAGATAGAAAATTGGATTGTAACTATAAGAGTTTTCAAAGCTTGTGGCAATTCAAGAAGAAAACAATCTGCCTCCAATGACAAAAGAAGCACTTGTACTTGGTAAATTTACACTGAAATATAAAAATAAAAGACTTAATAAATATTATTGTATTTTATTTCTTTATACCTAAATGAAAATTATTAATTGTTTAAATTTATGTACATGTTCAAATTGTAAACACGTACATAAATTTAAACCAATAAAGATAAAATTGATTTCTAAGAGGATCCTATTTCTACTACCGGCTTTTAGGCTGATTCAAATACATGCCTTTGCTTTAGATTAATTTAAAAAACTACATGTCACTTTCAATTCTTGAGGCTCGCTATTAGCCATTTTTTTAGTATAGAAGACGGTCGTCTGTGCGCTAGCACTTCCCCCTCCCCCCCCCCCACCCAGCCTACGAATTTTGAGTATATATATAAAAAAAAATACTGACAGACGTAGTTCAAATAGCACATCTCAAAAATATTAATTATTTAAACTGCACCCATGTAGTTTAGAAATAAAAAATAGTTTAAAATCGCTCACCTTATAACGTCGATATTACTTCAAATAATTAGAATTGGGTACTTTTTGCTATATAGAAAAACTGCACCTTGATTGAATATAATTGCACCATCGTTAAAATGCATAAAATGCAATATTAAGTGCAAAAAGTCAATAAAACCAAATTTGTTAAGTGTCGAACGCACCACCCTCTACCCCAGCCTACGAATTTTGAGTATATATATTTAAAAAAAATACTGACAGACGTAGTTCAAATAGCACATCTCAAAAATATTAATTATTTAAACTGCACCCATGTAGTTTAGAAATAAAAAATAGTTAAAGATCGCTCACCTTATAACGTCGATATTACTTCAAATAATTAGAATTGGGTACTTTTTGCTATATAGAAAAACTGCACCTTGATTGAATATAATTGCACCATCCTTAAAATGCATAAAATGCAATATTAAGTGCAAAAAGTCAATAAAACCAAATTTGTTAAGTGTCGAACGCACCACCCCTACCCCAGCCTACGAATTTTGAGTATATATATAAAAAAAAATACTGACAGACGTAGTTCAAATAGCACATCTCAAAAATATTAATTATTTAAACTGCACCCATGTAGTTTAGAAATAAAAAATAGTTAAAAATCGCTCACCTTATAACGTCGATATTACTTCAAATAATTAGAATTGGGTACTTTTTGCTATATAGAAAAACTGCACCTTGATTGAATATAATTGCACCATCCTTAAAATGCATAAAATGCAATATTAAGTGCAAAAAGTCAATAAAACCAAATTTGTTAAGTGTCGAACGCACCACCCCCTACCCCAGCCTACGAATTTTGAGTATATATATTAAAAAAAAATACTGACAGACGTAGTTCAAATAGCACATCTCAAAAATATTAATTATTTAAACTGCACCCATGTAGTTTAGAAATAAAAAATAGTTAAAGATCGCTCACCTTATAACGTCGATATTACTTCAAATAATTAGAATTGGGTACTTTTTGCTATATAGAAAAACTGCACCTTGATTGAATATAATTGCACCATCCTTAAAATGCATAAAATGCAATATTAAGTGCAAAAGTCAATAAAACCAAATTTGTTAAGTGTCGACGCACCACCCCTACCCCAGCCTACGAATTTTGAGTATATATATAAAAAAAAATACTGACAGACGTAGTTCAAATAGCACATCTCAAAAATATTAATTATTTAAACTGCACCCATGTAGTTTAGAAATAAAAAATAGTTAAAAATGGCTCACCTTATAATGTCGATATTACTTCAAATAATGATAATTGGGTACTTTTTACGATACGAATAAAACTGTACCCTGCTTAAATATAACTACCACTGTTATAAATGCATAAAATGCAATATTAAGTGCAAATAGTTAATAAAATGATAAGTGTCGAATGCACTCGGGGCATTGGCGCATGTGCGGCGTAGAAATGTATGGTATAGGGTTTTTATCTTCCGAGGTTTTCTTTATTTGCCACATTAGTAGCAAGTATACGGAGATCATTTTTTCATTGGAAAACTATCTGATACCCACGACTTCGTCCGCGTTCTTAAAACTTTAATAACTTTATATTAAATGAAGATATCGCAATATTTTTTTAGGTAAGGGTCAAGTGTCTAAGAAATAAAACTCAGAAATACTAATTAAAATCTATCCAGTAGTTTTTCCGTGATGTCCGCACAACTGCAAACCTCTATCATTTTATTTATATAGATAGATGTGTAAGAAGTTAACCTATAAACATCTCACTTGTTAAATTAAAATAGAAAACCAGCAAAGAGTAATACGGAAATCTCAATTTTATTATTTATTATAGACAAAAAATACTAATACAATGTATGGAAGGTAAGTAAAGGTACCTTTACCTTCCATATACATTGGTAATTATACTATAGGTAAATATGTAATCATACTAACATAACAAACTTATTATTAAGTAGTTCATAGCAGACGTAGTTCAAATAGCACATCTCAAAAATATTAATTATTTAAACTGCACCCATGTAGTTTAGAAATAAAAAATAGTTAAAGCGCTCACCTTATAACGTCGATATTACTTCAAATAATTAGAATTAGGTACTTTTTGCTGTATAAAAAAACTGCACCTTGCTTGAATATAATTGCACCATCATTAAAAATGCATAAAATGCAATATTAAGTGCAAAAAGTTAATAAAACCAAATTCGTTAAATGTCGTTTGCACCCCCCCTACCCCAGCCTACAAATTTGGAGTATTTATATATAAAAAAGTGACATACTTATTTCTAATAGCACATGTCATAAATATTAATTATTTGTACTGCACCCATTTAGTTTATAAAAAAAAAAGGTAAAATCGCTCACTTTATAATGTCGATATAACTAAATAATTCGATTTGGGTACTATGCAATATGAAAAAACTGCACTCTGCTTGAATATAACTGCACCGTTAAAAATGCATAAAATGCAATATTAAGTGCAAAGAGTTAATATAAGATAATACAAAATATATAATTAAGATGCCCGGAGGGTGCCAAACACAAATAAGTAAATAAAATAATTATCGCCAACTATTGGACAAATTGATGAAAAAAAATTAACATAAAAGCAAATTCATGGAATTGGTGAATTCTGGAACGCAAAATATTTTAGTCAACTTTTCCTAATAATGGGATATTATTATTATTGTTTCACATTAATATGTGGATTATTAAATTTTAATATCTCGATAAATGTTAAGGACTAGGGTAAGAGCGAAACACCCCAACACGACTATATTAAATTACTCTCTGGGGTTGTTTCACCACTAATTTATTAAAAGTTTATTGAGAAATAAATGTATTTTTATTTTATGTATTTATTCTATAAAGCTATATTTCTTTTTTTCAGGTCTTTATTTACCTTTGACGAAACGTAAATCCATATTAAAACAGCTGTAGAAATGTAAAAATAATAAGTTGGCTTTTAAAAGAAAATCTATTCTTGCAATAAAATGACTAGAAACATATGCATTTGAAATTGTGTCATCAAAATTGTCAGCTGCTACAAAAATATGCAAGCCTCCCAGAGTGGCAATAAAAACATGGCAGATGATTATGCTAGATGATAAAATTTTGGCATTGCCGTTGTATAAGCAACTTGTGTGTTTTACTTTATAGACTGTGGTTTTACTGAGCAAAAAGACACTGATAAAGGGAATGCCCAATTTTGCCATGAGACGCCCAATAATTTGCATTTGTTAAAAATACATCTTTTTATGGTTATTAATCGCGGTATTCATTTATCCAAAAAGATTGCAACATGTTTGCACAAAAAAAGTACTGAAAAGATAAAATGAAATTAGGTAAATCCGTAATTCATTAGCTTGGGGATAAAATAAAAAGTGTTGCCAATTACATATCTCGGTAGAAAATCGATTCCCTTTTTTGATCGATTTTTTTGGTGACATTATTATAATGCTTATATTATTTTTCGATAATTATTATAATGTTGAGATAATTAAACAAGCGAATTGCTAGTTGATTTGCCATGAATTCTTTACATAACAAAAACTCTACTGCACAATTTAACTGTTATTCTTATCTGTTCTTAAAAATACATTTAAAATAGCATTTAAAACATTTTTTAAAAGGCGTGCAGAACTTAAAGAGCCTCAAAGATTATTCTTTTTAATGAAATTATAAATCGAATAAAAAAATCGATATCGATTTATCCATTTATCTCTGTTAAGTGGCAACATCGAATCTGACGGATAGGTCGTGTCATGTGAAATCACAACTAAATAGTCACAAATCGAATTCGTTTGCGTTTGTGTTATTTTGTTTGTTTTCTTGCGGATTTGTTATCTAAGCAACGAATTAGCTTTCTAAATGGACTCCGACAATTCTTCGCACCCTACTGACCACGGCCTGAACATGGATCCCGCTTCCGCTTCTCACAATACCCCCTGCACGAACTTGGACTCGATATCCACTGTTAACGATGACCCCAGTTTTCACACCGGCCAGAGTTCTTCGCAGAGCTCAGTAACTTATTCAAGAGGACATTTACGCTGTGTCAATTGTGGTTTAAATGTCACGAAAATACGAAGACATTTGTTGGAAATTGCAGAAGTGCGACATCTTATACAACAATGGGTTCGACCACACAGCAGGTAAATAGTTGATCCATGTCACCATGTGTCATGTCTTCCTCTGAGAAATGCTTTTTAACTGAGTTGACTTAAAATAATATCAATATAATAATTATGGCTTCTTTATTAGGTACAAGTTTCGAGTGAAGTGTAGTGTGCCACTCGTGTTGGACTGCAGCCTGGGAATCAAATACGACATCCAACTAGTGAACAGCAAAATGCACCAATTGTTAGTCATGGACATGTGGCAAGTCACTTTTGAGAATAAGATCACACACACACTGTTCGGGTCCAAGTCTCCACGTGAGGAACTCATAAGGAATGAGATTTCCCATCAGATTGCACCACGTGAGGTAAGTGTTCAACAGTTTATAATTTATTAAGTGTGGTGCTGATATCTGATAGTGATTCATATTTTTACTCTGTCTGCATATCCCAGAAGTTATTTTATTTTTTCACATCTGCACAAGCTATATTTGACAATCAGTCTAGTTTATTTATACCATGGTGATAAGATAAGCCAGCTAACACGGGTTTAACACGGTTGCGGGGTTGACTGCCCATTTTTATCAACTACCGAGAAATGAGACAGTTGACTTTTCATTGTTTTTGGACTACTGGTAGTCCCTCAGTCCTTAATTATTAAATTATAAAGGCACTAAGTCTGCTGCCAGTAGTATTGTTTTACTTGATAAACATTTTATTTATATTTGAGTTAAAAGTAAACAAATCTATTTTATTTTATTTTGTTTACTTTGGCGCCATTCTTTGTTTAATATTGTTTCAGTTGCCATCATCATCTCGAGTGTGTCATAATTGCTGGCGAAGGACTGATAGAGCAGTATCACGTTCAACTGCAGAACGAGAACCATCTGATTTATCTAGTATTGGTAATGTATTGCATCCAGAACAACAAAGCTTAGATCATATATCACACAGTATACTGCTCCCTAATTATGTAAGAGCACCACTAACACAAAATCAATGTTTTTTTCCTGGTTGTAACGATTCCAATCGACTCACTGTTCCATCAACATTGCGGGGACGTCTTTTTTGCGACTACAATTACTATGTACCTCCAGAATGTAGAATCTGTAACTACCATTTAAATTGCAACTCTTGGGATTTACTTTTAGAATCAATATATAATCCTATTAAAACATTTAGTGCAGCACAGATTGAAGATTTTGCTACATTATTGAAAGATAATATGTACCATCATATAGACTGAAAATATTCACAGTATGCCTGAGCATACTGTACATTATTATCTAGGCTTATCAAAGGCACAATATGAACAAATTCTGTCAGAAGTTCCGAGACTATCAAATAAACATAGGGGTTCTTTTGCACTTGCTGCATATTTGATGAAATTTAGAACAGGAGATAGTGACAAACGCCTGTCGGCATTATTGCAAGTACCAAGAAGCACATTAGAGCGGCTTATGAATATGGCCATGAAATATTAAATCAGGATTTTGTTCCTATAAATGTAGGCATAAATCATATCCGAGCAGAAATAGCTCAAATAAATCTCTTTATTCCAAATGGACTTTATGGGGAGAAGATAGGAGGCCCGCATAATTGCCGATGGTACATATATTTACATAGAAAAGAGTTCCAATTATTTGTATCAGAAAAACTTACTCATTACATAAATATCACAATCTTATAAAGCCTTTCCTTTTTGTGTGTAGTGATGGTTACATCATAGATATTCTGGGCCTTATCCTGCAACAACCTCAGATGCGGATATTATAAATAATGAATTTGGTGATGAATCCAGTTCATTAAGGCAATATTTTGAATCTGGAGATGTATTCATCCTAGATAGAGGCTTTAGGGATTCATTGCCCCTTTTAGAACGTTGTGGTTATCAGGTTCATGTACCTTTGTCTCCTGCAGATGATGAATCTCAGTTAACGACAAGAGATGCTAATAAGTCCAGAGCCGTGACTATGTGTCGATGGGTAGTAGAGGTGGTGAATGGCATTTAATTATTTAACCAAAATTATTTTAACAGGGCTTCTACACATTTGATGATAGACTTTGCTGTGGCTGCTGCTCTAATTAATAAATTCCACACAAAAATAAGGGACAGGGATGATGCAGCTCAAATACTAGAAATATTTAATAAAAATATGGAGACAAATAATGATTTATCTGAGTATGTTAGGGAACACAATCTAAATAGAGCTAGGGCAGACTTTCGAAATATAAATGTAGACTGTGAAAATCTTGGGAATTTCCTGTTTTAACTTACAGCGACTTAATATTAATTGCTTGCTAAAAACCAATTAAAGCAAACTCGTTCCTATTATGGTGAGCATATAAGATTTAATGGTTGCTACCAGATCGAAGTATGTAATGACCACAGGAGCAGCATTATGGAAGGAATAAACTTGAGTCCTAGCTGCTCTTTACTTAGGGCTAGAATTGCAAGTCGACACATCAGTCGTAAAATATATTTTATATATATTTTAATTAGTGGCAATGATTCTGGTAGGAGTGCAATTAAAAAGTATTGTTACAATTGTATTGCCGGCCGTTGAACGGTAGGATGCTGTGCCCATGTTATGACAGTAATATGGTATTTGGGTTGGGCACGGCATCAGACTAATATTTTGCCTCCTGCTCAATTTCTGGATGACATACTGATCGTCTATGATACAAATGATGTATAAGATCATAAAATATGTTACAGATCTGATCAAAACTTGATTATGTATATATATGTATGACAGTAAAATTATTGTTAAAAAACTGTATTTGTGAAAATAAAAACCTTTATATCTTAAAAATCCGGACTTTTATTAAATCAATTCTTTACCCAGTTCATTCTAATAATTGCATATTATCATTTCTATATGCTTTTATATGTGGGCACCCATGGTCAAGTGTCTATGAACGGTGGGCATTCCCCTATTGCACAATTAAATAATTTTATACACACAAATAAATAATTTTAAAGGCGTCCCGCTCTGAGAAAAAAATAAGTGGTCACATTATGTATACATCGAACTATTTTATGCAGTGCGCCCACAAGTGAGGAGAGTTTGTTGTGAATATATTGTAAGTGAGCTTTTCATGTAATAGCCTCGCACGGGTGATTTCTGCATCTCGACGACAGCGCCACCTACCGGGTCCAATTATAATTCTAAGCCATCCAGGGATCTACTCAAACACAAAAAATTCATCATAATCAGTCGAGCCTTTTTCGAGTTTTAGGGAAACAAACGGGCAGCAATTGATTTTAATTTAAAAAGTTTTATGGTGGCACTTCACATAGATATTTGTATTTGCGTATTTGCTGTATTTGACAAATAACTTCCATGTGTGGAGAGTATATTTGCTATACTTATTGCTGTATTTGCCTATTTGGAAAATATAGCCAATAAAATAAATACAGTCGAGACATCGAATCCAGGAAAGTAATTTTTTGTGGTATCTAAGTTTCTCCTAAAGATATAAATATAATATAGTTAAATATTATATTTGCGTTAGCACTTCATAATAGTTTGTGTTTGTTTTAGCTTGGTACATATTTATTTTATTTGTCTATGAATTTTTCTCTATTAAGCCGCGTTGACACGATAAAAGTCTGCTTTGACATACTTTGACAATATAGTTTTGATCAAGGTTCACTTTGATAACGTTTGGCACGTACATAGTTGACTTGGATCAGTTTGTTTATTTTTACCGTCCTTCGACAGTAACAACACCTATAAAAATATGTCTGACGAGACAGATTTGTTACTAGACAGTGTAGGAATTATCGCAGACTTGTTCTATATTCTCCTATATTCTACGTCGCAATGAAATGGGAGCATCTAATATTATTTTTTCAATTTTTCTTGGATTTATGTCGTTCGAATGTTGTTAATTTTGCTGTTAACCTCTTCTATAGTAACACAGTCTATCTCAAGATTTCTCGCCATGCGCTGCAACGCCGCGTTTCTGGCATCCTTGTTCTTGTATTCTTTGAGCCTCTTGTCCCAAAGAACTAATTCTCCCTCATATAATTCTACGAATTTGAGAGTATACCGCTCACTCCACTTTCTTTTATTGCGAGATGCCATTGTTTTTACATTTGACGCCATTTTGTTTCGTTTTTTGACATCAAAGTTTGCTTGAAAAGTAGAACACAGTCCAAGTCCACTTTGATTAACGCCCACATCAAAGTGCGCTTTTATTGCTCGTTTACACGATCAAAGTAGCGTCAAAGAAGTCATAAAAACCACTTTGTCAAAGCAGACTTTGATCGTGTCAGGCTTTAAGTAATAAGTACAATACGGCCGACGTATCTTGGCGAGTCTGAATATAGGCTCTGCGAAGTTTAGCGCATGAACACTCGTGAAGAAAACTGTTATTGTAATTTTTTTATATATACCAATGTACAAATAAAATTTCCCTAATACAGTGACCAAAAATATCAAAACACTTTGGAGACATTATAAATTAAAGATTCAATTTTGATACCTCACCTTTCGATAGGGCAGATTTTATCACAAACACATACAATATTATTTACATTTAATACTTTTTATTCCACTGTTATGTTTTGGTGGCATGTTTGGCGAATAATATAAGTGCTAACTGACACTTGCAAATAAAACAAATAAAACAAATAAAACAAACAAAACAAACTTAACACTATTAATAAAACAAACAACAATAACAACGAAAACTTTTGTAACCGACTGTGCTCAAGACAGAGATAGCGACACGAACACGACACCAATGCTAACGTGTGACTGAGAAATATTACCGTGTACCGAGCATTGCCGAATAAGCACGAAGCTTTACGAAGTAACCAGAAAGGGATGTCCAACACGCGTGCCTGAGGGTGTTGTTTAATCGATTTTATTCAAATCGATTAAAATTAAGACATAAAATATATTTATTTGCAATTTATAAGGAGGTTCTAAATTTTCTCAAATAGTCGTTACTCAAGAAGACGTTAATAGATAATTGATATTTAAGTACATTATGTCTTTCAGCTGAGAAAATAATATGTTTTAGTTTTTTTTTATTTAAGTTGAAATCTTGTTTATTATCAACAAAATTCACTATATTTGTAAATCTATTTCGTTTAATATCTTATATAAACAAAATCAATAACTTCTAAATAAAACTAATCGATTGCGATATTTTATGACTAAAGGGTCGATTGTGTTTACTTATGGTCAATCTCTAGCCTAGACCACCGCCCCGTACGTCGCCTCATGCCACCATTTTGTTCCTTAAAAGCTATTGCGCAACCTTCTGCGCGAAGGTCGGACTCGCCAAGATACGTCGGTTGTATTGTAATGTACTATGAAACCACAGAGTACATTTATATATACTGAAATATGTAACCACTGACCTCTATATATACCATAGACTTAGAATATACTAGCGTATAGACCAACATAGTGTGCAAGGGAGAAGAAAATTCCTTATGGCAAAAATGCAAGATAGAAAAGGATACCAAATCTCATGACTCTGTAACCGATTTTGAATGACAGGTCGGCACAATTCGGCACGCAAGAAATAGCTCCGAGATATTTTGTAATTTTTTAAAGTATAATAGTGGTTATTTTTAGTAAGTAACTTTTTTCCAAAATGGTTAATTGTTCCGTGAGTGACTGTGCTGTTAATAATAGAAATAATCCTAATAATTTCACATATCACAGGTAAATTCTCAAGACGTCTTCAATGTTATGACGCGTTTATTTTTGGTTAAAATTTATGTTACATACTGTTTAAAATATAGAATATATTCAATTATTTTATTAATTTTGATATTTTGCAAAGAAAAAAGTCACGTAGTTGATAATTTGCTTGAATTTGGTAAATACATTTTTATACAAAATATTTTACATGTACGCTAGGGATTGACTCAACTATATCAAAATTAATGTCGATATTTATCTTGAATGTTTATAATGAATCGATAGACTTGCCTACACAACAAGAAAATAAATCCTCGGTTTGCGTTGTAAAATGAAATTTTATTTTGTCGTTTGTCAGATTCCCTCCAGATTCTATAATTAGAAAAAGTGGTAAAGGTTCATTGGACGGGTTGGTTGGAATGCAAAGAAGAACTCAACAATTTGCAGCAAACATTTTCTTGAGAAGTATAAATGAAAAAGTAGAATAAAAACAATTTTATTAAAAGGAGTCATTTATCTACATTATTTGTACAAGTAAAATATTGTTATAATAAGACTTCAAAAATTTAACTTTCAAATCTTTAGATAAATATAGAGACAGATTTTCATACATTATAAAACTGTAGTACATTAAAGACAAAAAAATCTTGAGATTATCCTCTTTAAGACATTATGAACCCAACTAAGTATCTATTTATCAACCAAAATAAATTTATAACCTTTTTTAACCAACCGCACAGCCTCACGGTCACACTAGTGCAATATTCATAGCATCATGCTATTTCCCCCAAGGGGTTGAGCGGAGCTTCGGAACTTCGGATTATATTCCCAAATCATAGCGATAAAACTTTTAGCGTAGTTAGGTATAGATATTTAGTAATGCTCCTCAAGCGCTACTAGACGACCGCGCATGAGACGTGATAGTATAAATTCCATAGTATTTGATACTCACAACGGTCAATGCCCGATTCATGCTTGATGGCCGACGACACCGTCGCAAGGGCTTAAATAGCGTGGTTCATCCCCTACAGCGTTAGTCATAGAGAAGAGGAACTCGTGGTTAAGTAATAGCTGCGCAGATCAACAGATCTGCGAAATTAAGTTGCACTTGCCGCGGTCAGTCCATGAATGAGTGACCATTTTCTTAACATACCGAGATTGAGAGAATAGAGAGTGCATCTGTATCCTCAGACACTTAGTGCACTTTACTGTGTTAAGATCATTATGTTTTTAAAATTCATGCAGCTAAAATGATAATAAGTTTATTATTGCTTTATACTTTTCAGGGACAGATGAAAGAATATAAACATGAAGCATGATGAAGCCTCATAAACATATTGGCCTTTAAACAGAGCAATCTTATTTAATTGATTCCTACAAGTTTCCTTCCTTAAATTATTAAGTTTACATTCATACTTAAGTCGAATGTTAAAATAAAGTTCTATAATCTATTTAATTATTAATTATTAAATGTTTGTAATTATCACAAGTAATACTTATATGAAAAATAAAGCAGCCATTATGTACTCCGTGTCCCCGTTTTTGTTTCCCCATCAAAACATTTTATAAAATATATAAAATATAAATAGGTATATACATAGTTAAGTATCTACCTATTTATATTAACAATATGTTAAAAATAAATTCCGGGAAACTGCCCACGGCAGTAAATATTTTTCCAAAGATCATAGCTCGAAAATACAACATTCTGATCTGATTATTGGGGAGTTTTTAAGTTTTCAGTAAAGTCACCTGGGATTTTATACATTTGAATTAAAATCCAACAAAAGGCAGGTAGGTTCAGCTTATTCCCAGGAACATGTTATATGAATATTTTTTAATTATTTTAGAACTATCATGGTAAAATTCAGTTAATTTTTGAAGTTATTCAACTTCATGCACTAAACAATTTTTTATAATATTTTTACCGCTTCCTTAACAATCATTTTCGATAGTCCTTTTAAGTAAAATATACATCACTAGCTGACGCACACAATGACAAATCAAAATTGGTCACGCGTTTTCGGGCTGTCAGGTGGTCTATACGCTAGTATATTATAAGTATGATATATACATAACCAAATGTGCAATTAGTTTGTGGCACAGAGTACTTTTTATAAACCGGAAGTTTGTGGGCAACTGGTGAATGAATAAAGAGTATTAATAATAAGTTTGTTATGTTAGTATGATTACATATTTACCTATAGTATAATTACCAATGTATATGGAGGGTAAAGGTACCTTTACTTACCTTCCATACATTGTATTAGTATTTTTTGTCTATAATAAATAATAAAATTGAGATTTCCGTATTACTCTTTGCTGGTTTTCTATTTTAATTTAATAAGTGAGATGTTTATAGGTTAACTTCTTACACATCTATCTATATAAGTAAAATGATAGAGGTTTGCAGTTGTGCGGACATCACGGAAAAACTACTGGATAGATTTTAATTAGTATTTCTGAGTTTTATTTCTTAGACACTTGACCCTTACCTAAAAAAAATATTGCGATATCTTAATTTAATATAAAGTTATTAAAGTTTTAAGAACGCGGACGAAGTCGTGGGTATCAGATAGTTTTCCAATGAAAAAATGATCTCCGTATACTTGCTACTAATGTGGCCAATAAAGAAAACCTCGGAAGATAAAAACCCTATACTATACATTTCTACGCCGCACATGCGCCAATGCCCCGAGTGCATTCGACACTTATCATTTTATTAACTATTTGCACTTAATATTGCATTTTATGCATTTATAACAGTGGTAGTTATATTTAAGCAGGGTACAGTTTTATTCGTATCGTAAAAAGTACCCAATTATCATTATTTGAAGTAATATCGACGTTATAAGGTGAGCGATCTTTAACTATTTTTTATTTCTAAACTACATGGGTGCAGTTTAAATAATTAATATTTTTGAGATGTGCTATTTGAACTACGTCTGTCAGTATTTTTTTTATATATATACTCAAAATTCGTAGGCTGGGGTAGGGGGTGGTGCGTTCGACACTTAACAAATTTGGTTTTATTGACTTTTTGCACTTAATATTGCATTTTATGCATTTTTAACGATGGTGCAATTATATTCAATCAAGGTGCAGTTTTTTTATATAGCAAAAAGTACCCAATTCTAATTATTTGAAGAAATATCGACGTTATAAGGTGAGCGATCTTTAACTATTTTTTATTTCTAAACTACATGGGTGCAGTTTAAATAATTAATATTTTTGAGATGTGCTATTTGAACTACGTCTGTCAGTATTTTTATATATATACACTCAAAATTCGTAGGCTAGGGGGTTATACAGGGTATTTTGAAACGCTCCCGAAAACGAAGACAGATGATAGTACTAAGGATACCTATGATGATGGGTCACAAAAAAATTCGATCCCGAGGAAAAAAATATCATCTTTTCACAACGTTTTATTAACTTTATTCACGCTCCATCATGTTATTACAGTTATTTGAAACGATATTTCACAAAAAAAAATCATGAAAATACTGAAACATAAAACCAGCAGTGGAATTACTGAATTACAATCAGCTGAATAGGGGTCAATGTACGCGCGAACGCCGAATTCGCGCGGCCCGCAACTAGCGATGGTACCAAGATACCTAATAATTTACAACACTTGTCTAAATACCTAACTTATCTACTTAACCTACTATTTTGCCACTGTGCTTGTCTCCACGTAGCCACTTTTATTCGAATTCACAGGTTAAATAAACCAAATAACTGGTTCGATTCCCCGCTAATGAAAAAAAAACTTAAATAAAATGTTAACAAGGTTAGAGTCATGCTTTTTTATCCATTGTGTAGGTATGTTTATTATGCTGATGTATTCCGTTATGTACCTATTCAGGTCAGTTCAGTACTAAGTTATTTAAAAAAAAATAGGTTAAATAAACCAAATAACTGGTTCGATTTCCCGCTAATGAAAAAAATACTTAAATAAAATGTTGACAAGTTATTTTAAAAAAATTAGCTTAAATAAACCAAATAACTGGTTCGATTCCCCGCTAATGAAAAAAATACTTAAATAAAATGTTTACAAGGTTAGAGTCATGCTTTGTTATCCATTGTGTAGGTATGTTTATTATTCTGATGTATTCAGTTATGTACCTATTCAGATCAGTTCAGTACTAAGTAATTTAAAAAAAAATTAGGTATGAAACAGCTTACCGATCCTCCGTGGCCTTATGAGATTCTTCAAGGCACATTAACATGTTGCCGTATTCACGAGCACTATAAACGTACCTACGCGTTAGGCATTATTAAAACAAAACAAAAAACACAAAACGTAACAACAAGAACAACATCATTAATTAATAAATAACAAGTAATAACGACAATAATTTAATAAACAAAACAATTGAACTATCGCTCGTGATAGTCAACATGGCACTGTCTCAAAAACTAAAATTATTGTAACGTCCTTGAAGCATGTGTAAATTCCACAGCGCGAGGCGACACGAAGCAGCGTGTGTGTGAAAGGAAGGAAGAGTGAGTAAGTAGTATACCTAATGCATTGTTTCGTACCGATCTAGGTAAGAGTTCGGCACCCGCGAGGATATTGACCCTATTGTCAGCTGATTTTCTTTTTAAAGTTTCACTGCTGGTTTTATGTTTCAGTATTTTCATGATTTTTTTTTGTGAAATATCGTTTCAAATAACTGTAATAACATGATGGAGCGTGAATAAAGTTAATAAAACGTTGTGAAAAGATGATTTTTTTTCCTCGGGATCGAATTTCTTTGTGACCAATCATCATAGGTATCCTTAGTACGATCATCTGTCTTCGTTTTCGGGAGCCTTTCAAAAATACCCTGTATATTTAGATATTTTACGTTTCGTTTTTGAGTAGATATTAGATATTCTGCGATGACTCATATAAATACGGTATCGTAAAATCGTAATATCTAATACATAGTTAGTTTGTCGTCCGATATATAGATATTGGATATTGTACTGATATATAGATATTGTATCTATATACGATTTGTATCGCCCACTCCTACTTTATCTAGTCAATCCTCTATCTACGAGATATTTAGATATTTTATGAAATATAATATATCCCTAAATTCTGTTGATGTGTATATGTCTTATTAGTTTGTGGTAATATGCCAATGACATTGTCAAATCAAATAGTTTCAAATGTCATATCAAACGGTTACATTTGTATTTATTTTATTTATTTAGGTTGCTTTTAATTTTGCTATAGCAGTCGTTGTTCATTTACAGAATTGTTTTTAAAATCAAATTCTCATTATAAAACTTGCCAATTTGATGGTGTAAGAAGCGAGAAAAATAATAACAAGAAAAGGCAATTCATAGCAATATTTCCCTAAGATGATGAAGGTTCCCCGTGTAGTGGCGGGTTAGAATACCCACTACCCCATATCTTCCCGTGGGTGTCGTAAGAGGCGACAGAGGGAAACTGAGGCAGAAGATGGGCAGCAGCATCTTTCTGATAACAGCAAATAACAATAAAAAAACTGCGGTTGCCAACCCGCTCGCCAAGCGTGGCAACTACGGCAATATCCCCCCTAATGAAGAAAGTTACGAAGAGACGGCCCCCAGTCCCCGGCGGCCCCGCTATTCCTGGCTACGGTGGCGACCATGGTAACGGCGG
The DNA here is from genome assembly GCA_029286625.1 of Parnassius orleans. Lineage (NCBI taxonomy): Eukaryota > Metazoa > Arthropoda > Insecta > Lepidoptera > Papilionidae > Parnassius > Parnassius orleans. The sequence continues at coordinate 1,219,156 of JAGSMP010000145.1, forward strand.
GGCAAGGTGCAGAATCTCCGGTGGAGGTTCGGTTGCCACCCACGACGACTCGACCTGGCAACTTATAACGCACGCACTCTGAGGACTGACGAGAAGATCCTGGAGCTGGAAGAAGAGATAGGCAAGTTGCGCTGGAACGTTATAGGATTATCCAAGGTTCGAAGAGAGGGGGATGACACGGTAATCCTCGAATCCAGCAACACGTTCTATCACCGGGAGGGCGACCATCTGTCCCAAGGAGGTGTCGGATTTATCGTCCACAAGTCTCTCGTTAACAACGTTAAAATTGGGAGTGTGTCGACGAGGGTTGCGTACCTTATACTCAGAATCACCAAACGGTATTCGCTGAAGGTCATACAGGTTTACGCACCAACTTCGGCACACCCCGATGAGGAGGTGGAAAGTATGAGGATATCTCTAGAGCTATGCATTCCTCTAAAACCCACTATACGGTGTTAATGGAGACTTCAACGCAAAGCTAGGCACAAGAGAGAACGGTGAGCTGAAAGTAGGGAAATTCGGATTAGGGCAACGGAACCCAAGGCCAGCAGCTGGCCGACTTCATGGAGAAAGAGGACTCTTTATGATGAACTCTTTCTTCCAGAAGCGGCCCCACAGGAAGTGGACCTGGTCGAGCCCCGACGGTTCGACGAAAATGAGATTGACTTCATTATGACGACTAGACGCCAACTGTTTAGTGATGTCTCAGTGATCGCGAGGTGAAAACTGGTAGCGATCACCGAATGGTTAGAGGCACACTGAACCTAAACGTTAAGTTGGAGGTGTCGTCTAATGAAGTCAACGCTCCGTCCCCTCGTGCTCTAATCCAAAGTCCCGAAACCTTTCAGCTCGAGTTACAAAACCGTTTTCAGTGCCTAGAAGATTGCAATGCAGTGGACGATATGAATGACAAGCTCGTGAAACTGTCCATGCGGTCGGAGCTAATTTTGTAAGACCCGCCGCAGAAGAACACAAAAACTCTCGATCACACTCTTAATCTCATGGCTGTTAGACGGGAAATGAAGCTGCAATCTTCAGTAGATTTGATAGCATACAGGCAGCTGAACAGACAGATCTCAAAATGCATGCAGCGGGACTTGCGCAACTTCAATACAGCTCGTATTGAATAAGCGATCGAGCGGAACCAGGGCTCCAAAGTCTTTGCCAGAGATCTGTCTGCCAGAAAGAGCCAACTGTCGAAGCTGAAGACCGAGTGTGGCAGCGTCGTTTCCGGGACACCTGAGATTTTGAGTGAGATTGAGAGGTTCTATGGGCAGCTGTACACATCATCGTTGGAGCCACACGCAAGTGTGAGTAACGATCCAAGAGCGAGTCTTATCCGACACTATTTCGATGATATCCCGGACGTCAGTCTGAGCGAGATTAGAATGGCTCTCCAGCACCTTAAAAACGGCAAGGCCCCAGGCGAGGATGGAATTACAGCGGAGCTTCTGAAAGCGGGTGAAAAACCGGTACTTGAAGTCCTTCAGAAGCTCTTTAATTCCGTCCTACATGTTTGCACTACACCGGAGGCGTGGAGCAGAAGTGCGGTGGTCTTGTTCTTCAAGAAAGGCGACAATGCTCTCTTGAAGAACTACAGACCGATTTCCCTTCTGAGCCGCGTCTACGTGCTGTTTTCGAGAGTCATTACGAATCGTCTCGCACGCAGACTCGACGACTTCCAGCCTTCCGAACAAGCCGGTTTCCGAAAAGGCTTTAGCACCATAGACCACATACATACCCTTCGGCAAATTGTAAAGAAGTCCGAGGAGTACAATTTGCCACTATGTCTGGCGTATGTGGACTATGAGAAAGCCTTTGATTCCGTCGAAATTTGGCGGTGCTGCAGTCCTTCAGCGGTGCCAAGTTGACTGTCGGTATATCGAAGTGCTGAAGTGCTTGTACAGTAGGGCTACGATGGCTATCCGAGTACAGAACCAGAGTACGAAACCTATCCAACTGCAGAGAGTGTAAGATAGGGTGACGTTATATCCCTGAAACTCTTCACCGCTGCATTGGAAGACGTTTTCAAGCTTCTGGACTGGAAAGGATACGGCATTAACATCAATGGCGAGTACATCACTCACCTTCGATTTGCCGATGATATAGTCCTTATGGCAGAATCGCTGGAGGACCTAAGCACTATGCTCAATGACCTCAATAGTGCCTCCCAACGTATAGGTCTTAAGATGAACATGGACAAAACAAAGATCATGTTTAATGTCCATGTCACACCTATGCCGGTAGTTGTTGGGAGCACTAAGCTCGAAGTTGTTGACGAATATGTTTACCTGGGACAAATAGTCCGACTAGGTAAGTCCAACTTCGACCGAGAGGTCAATCGACGGATTCAACTCGGCTGGGCAGCGTTCGGGAAATTACGGCACATCTTCTCGTCATGTATACCTCAAAACTTGAAAACGAGGCTGTACAACCAGTGCGTGTTGCCAGTGATGACCTACGGAACTGAGACGTGGTCCTTCACTGCTGGCCGGATGAGGAAGCTCAAGGTCGCTCAGCGAGCTATGGAGAGGCTATGCTCGGAGTCTCACTGCGTGATAAACTTAGAAATGAGGATATCCGCAGTAGAACCAGAGTGACCGACATAGCCCAACAGATTAGTAAGCTGAAGTGGCAATGGGCCGGCCATATAGCTCGAAGAACCGACAACCGATGGGGAAAAAAGGTTCTCGAGTGGCGGCCTCGTACCGGCGGACGAAGTGTAGGGCGTCCCCCCACTAGATGGAGTGACGACCTGGTAAGACATGCAGGAAGTCGATGGATGCGGGTGGCTCAGGACCGTGCTTTGTGGCATTCCTTGGGGGAGGCCTATGTTCAGCAGTGGACTTGTGAAGGGCTGTATTGATGATGATGATGATGATGAAAGGGATTTCAACTTTAACTGTAATATGATATTTAACGCGAATACATTTTTGGACCTATCCTCCAAACCGAACATCACGGACGCTAGTATCACCGGAGACTAGCCATCTACATAGGACAGATTTTTATAGTGTACGATTGTGTGCACAAATACAAACACTATTTGCTAACTCTAATAGTTCGATGGGATGGCAATCCGAAATGAGCTATACTTATAAACTATATTATCAGTTGTGACTGCTAACATTCTATTTATTCAATAAAAATTGTATATGTTTTTAATATTGTATATAATCAAATGTTTATGAATTATACCATTATAAAATCTACACAAAAAAAAAATTGATTTTATTTATATTATTTTTTCAGATGTAAGCAATGGGTGAAATTAGTTGGAAATGAAGACCTGGCACATGTACCAATTGAAAAGCTTCACATGTTTAAACATATTTGTGGCAAACACTACAAATCCGTGGATTTAAACCCAAATAAAACGAAATGTTATTACATTACATGTAGCAAAAGATATATCCTCTAAAGTCACATTTGGGTAAGAATTTGGTTATATAACTAAACTCGAAGTTATTTGTAATTTTACCTGATTATAAATTTTTCTGTTTTGTTTAAAAGATTCATCTGCAAACATTAGCTATAATGAGCCATTGAGTTATTATGTACTATGTACAAGTACATATTACTTCAATGTAATGAGCACTAATTTTGAAAGCGACTATTAGTCATTGAGTTATAATGTACTACGTACTAGAGGAGACGCCTCAACTTGATTGTTTACAACATGCGTTAGAGCGCGCGCGCTCAAACTCACTTAGTCTGTGTCTAGCGGTTGCTGCAACGTGAGACGTTTGAGTGAATAATTTTTTTTAAATTAATATGCCTTCGTATGCATTGAGCTACTGTTCAAACAACTCGAGAAACATAAGTAAAAGTCAAGGAGTGACTTTTCACCAGTAAGTTCAACATATTATTATTTTTAAAACACGCTTAATTTAATTATATTTTATCAACTGCAACGTATACGTGAATGTCAAAGATTAAAACATTTTTATGCGCAGACTTGACACTATCGACGTATAATGTTAAGCAATAATGAACAGTAAAATATTAATATATAATCACAGTAGGAAATGTTAATGCATTAAAATGAATATTTTTATTGTTATTTGGATTTAAAGGTTTCCTCGGCCTTGTCATGAAATAAAAGAATCATGGATCTGTTCAGAAAAATTGCAGCGAAGAAACGTTGTTACCGTCAGATTATTCACGTATATTATGTTCCGTGCATTTAAAAGAAAACGGCTAATACACCACAAAAACAGGAAGAGTGTAGTACTTAAAGAAATCAGCAGTACTATACGATAACGTAATTATATTATTATATAACATTGCTGGGATTTTTATTTTATTTTGTGATTAGACGACGAACGAATGTTTTGTAATGTTCAGTATATTTACGGGACTTAAGAGAGGCGGAACCCTCGGCGCGCGAGTCATACTAGTATATGGCGCTTTTTTAATACTGTAACGCTAGAATTTTTACAGGCTTCCCAAATAACTAATATCTTTTTTTCAGCCGTGGTAGCTCAGATGGTTAGCGCTCGCTGTAAATTTCACAGTACGCGAGCAAACCGGGTTCGATCCCCGCCGGCACCAATGAAATTGTTAATTGCAATTTTAAGTGCTGATTTACCACGTGCTCGGCGGTGAAGGAAAACATCGTGAGGAAACCTGCATGTCTGAGAAATTAAAAAAAAAAATATTTCGAAGACATGTGAAGTTCGCCAACACGCATTGGGGCAGCGCGGCGGACAATTCCTTGCCCTAAAAACCCTCTCAGAAATGAGGGGAGGCCTGTGCTCAGCAGTGGGACGATATATAGGCTGTAACTTTAACTTTAACATTAACTTTTTTTTTCAGCCAAAAAAATGTGGTGAACAGTAAGTAGGTATCAGAACCGTTGTCTGAATCAGTAAGCAGTTCAAATTAAATTTTTGATAGTCCGAGAAAAATTGTACTTAAAAATAAATTACGCAAGTGATGTGTCCTAAGCCTAATTCGAGTGATGTATACGAAGCTTAAGCTTTTAAATATAGTTCTACGGCATTACCTTAGTAACGGAATAAATAATTCTATGTCATTATAAAAAAAAAAATATGAGCACGTTGTAATATTGTTTGTATTTAGTAGCAAGGAATCTGCAGCTAGAAAGAAACTTACTGCGAAATTTAAGAAAATACAAAGACTAAATATTTATCTATAGAAAAAATGTGCTTCTTACAAATCAATTTTACAAAATTTAAAATATAAATTCGGTCTTAACTTAAATGCTGAGATTGATTTAATGGCTAAATGCACCTTTACGTAAATTCGCATTGACTTAACACTATTATTCACCAGCTGCGTATAAATACGGTAGAGAATGCTAGAAAACTAATAATAATGATCTTTGATAATAAATGTATATTTTACATATTTACCTTTTAAAACATTAAATAAAATATCATTAAAATGTAATTCTGGCATAATATTATGTAATATTACATTAAATTAGCACAATGCAAAATTAAATTTATTAAAAGTAATTTGGGTTTTTTTTGGGTCCTCCGGCGGTGACATCCTTAATTAATAAAACTACAAACAAAAAGTTTGTGATTTTTATTTTCCACCAAAAATAACTAATTTATTGTAAAAATGTCGTAAGCTCTCCTTAGAGGTATTTTCCAATTTTGCTTCATACTTCAATCTAATTATCAAATAAGTTTCGATTATTAATTAAATAATTAAGTGTTTATGGTTTGATATTGCTGGCGAATCGTACATATGTATGTCAAGTATGTTAAAAAAATTTTTGCAGGACACAAGGCATTCGTTTACTTATTTTCGAAACATATTTTCGTTTACAATTTTTCCATTCACATCTTTTTGGAAAACTCGTTCAAAATGAATACCTATCTCATAAACGTCTTGAGAGGGATAAACGAGGCCACCTACTTCTTTCATGTTTATAAGTGAAACTTCCTTAACTTCACCGTAAAGTACATTTACATAGGATTCGCATTTAATTTTATTAGCGATTTTTTTCACCACGTAACCACATATGTACTGAACAATGGACTTAACTACAGATTCCATGCCTTCAGGTATCCATGGCATAGATGATACGAAATCAGAATTTTCATTATCGATTTGGCCTGGGCCAATAGCCACATCGTCGTTTGGCGTCGTCATTGCACTAAGGCCAGTTGTAGTATTTATTATAATAATAATAATAATAAATGATTTATTTGTTAGAATATGGTACATTTAAGTTGTTACAAAATAATTCAGATCCTAAATATTCTGCCGTTTCCGGCGTACAAATATTTTCAGACAGATTATGTTAGAATATAATGAAAACCAAGACATTAATTATAATAGCATATAAATATACTTACAGCTATACTTATGGAAACTAAATAGCATCTATATAAAAATAAAAATGTCAATCGTTTAATTCATAATATTTTTTAGTTAAAACATGTCAATAAATTAAGTCGAGATTAATTTCAATAATTACAATTCAAGTCAAATTTATCATTTAAGAAGTCATTTATCGAGTAATAACATTTATTTAAAAGAAATTGAAATAATTTACTTTTAAAGATTCCTATATTCATTTTTTTGAAACAAACAGGCAATTTGTTGTAAACATGTATTGCCATACAATATACATTTTTTGAGTATAGTTGTATTCTTTGCTTTGGTACAGACAATTTATGTATGTTTCTACTAGTCCTAATTATAACGTCGTTTTGTTTTTCAAATAAATTACTATTTTTGTGAACAAAGACACAGATTTCGTAAATGTATAATGCTGGAAGCGGCAATATTTTATGTTTGCGAAAAAGGGGAATACAACTTTCTAATTGGTGTGCTCCGCATAAAGACCTTACACATTTTTTCTGCCCGCCAAAAAACTCTAATTAAATCGACAGAATTACCCCAAATTATTAAGCCGTAACGTAGGATCGAAGAAACATATCCATGATAGGCAGAAAGTACGGCCTCTATGTTAGCCACTCGTCTTAAACGATATAGAACAAAGACAAATTTATCTAACTTTCTGCATAGGTTATCAATATGTGTCTTCCAATTACAGAACTTGTCTATTGTTATACCTAAAAAGTTGGTATGGTCAACTTCTTCGATGACGTTTTTCCCATATTCGATTTTAAGTGGTGCTTGTTTACTATTATATGTCTGAAATCTTATCATTTTAGTTTTTCCGATGTTAACTTGCAAATTATTATGCCTTAACCAATCTATTATTTTTTCTAAAGTACTATTTATTTCGTATTCGTAGTCAAAAGTTTTATTATTATTTTCAATATTAATGGTAATGTCATCAGCATAAAGCACACATTTGTGTGTAGTTATATTGGAAAGATCGTTTATGTATATTATGAATAATAGAGGCCCTAGTATACTTCCTTGCGGCACTCCGCATTTATTTTCGCGATATGGTGATCTATAATTTTTTTTACGATGTCCAGAGTAGCTTGATATCTCAACGCACTGTTTTCTTTGACTTAAATAATCTTCTATTAATTTTAGTGCATTACCTCTTATACCATATCTGTTGAGTTTGTGTAACAATAATTCGTGGTTAACAAAGTCAAATGCCTTTGACATATCAATGAAAATGGATGTTATAGGTGTTTTGTTGTTTAGGCTGGTTGTTATAAGTTTTACTAAATTGAAACATGCTAAAGTCGTTGACTTGTTTTTTGTAAACCCATATTGCTCTGGTTTTAATATTTCATGTTTTTTAAAGAAGTTATAGATTCTGGTATGTATGGCCTTTTCAAATACTTTAGACAAAACAGGTATAAGTGTTATGGGACGATAATTGTTAATATCACTTTTATCGCCTTTCTTGTGTAGTGGTTTAACGATTTTAATTGTATCTATAGTACACGATATTTGTATGTTGAGCATACTAATATTCTCCAAAGGCAAACAATTGGCTTTATCGCTGATTTGGACTTCCACGTGGCATATTAAGCGTTTGTATGCTGCTGTGAATTGTCTGGCTGTAGGATTGTTCTTAAATCCTCCTCTAGAACGTACTTCACTAAAAATAAAGGGTTGGGTTTGAAAGTAAGTGGCCTGAATTTGAGGATTCTGTCACTCTGGGGGGGGGGGTCCAGGGGGTTTATCTGAAGCACCCCCATGCGATTGTTGCTGCCGGAGCAGCGTCGAAGTATTTTTAATTATTTTTTAAAAATATTGGTAAATCACTAACTAAACGTGAAATGGAACGCACATTTAATTAAATTCTAACGTTTTTGACGAATCTGTCAAAGTCATCTCAAAAATGATAAAAGCGTAAAATGGTTTGCTAGCTACCGGCCATTTTGTTGACAGTGACAGATATACTTTACGTCATTCCGTTGCCTCCGAGTTTTAGTGAATGTGCTCCCTAACGTTTTTATCTGCCTCCTCCTGTTTTTCGACGACTTCGCTAAGCTTCGCTAATTTCGCAAAGATCCTTTTTTATAAATGGTGGCAGCTATAAATTATGTTTATAAATGAAATTAATTATAAAAGTTAATATTTTGGTGTTTTATTGAGTGCAAGACCGAGCGAAGCGAGCTCGTGATTTGGGGCACCCCGACTAGTACAGGTTAGGTTAGAAGACCGGGCCGACTGAGCTTCCTTCGTCTGCGCCACGTTGAGTGGCGTTGGGCTACCCTCCCCCAACTCTCTCCCCGCATAAATCAGGTTTATATTGTCAAAAACATTACGAAAACATAATCTAAAAATGAGATTTTTAAAAATTTATAAAAAAAAACTTAAGCACGTTCGGCAGGGGGAGGAAGTGGGGGGCGACTCTACAACTCCCCCTCCTTCCCCCCCACCACCCCTAATTCAGGTGACTTACTTTTAAACCTTACCCAAAAAAAAATCTATATGATCTTAAGAGAGTTTATAGGCCGGAAGAAACTTTAATTTTCCTAACTCTATGAAATCGACATATAGTCAAACTCTCTATCAAAGCTTGGTTGTTGTATTTTAAATTTTTAATGTATTCACTCAAAAACTTAAATCCGTAGCTGAGTTAATTTATGGAGTTGAAAATGTCAAATATGCTGTTTATATGTTTAAACAGCATATTTGTTAACCTGCTGTCGCTTGGCAATTTTCAAACATAGGTAATTTTAAAACCTCTTTGCAGAACTCTAAGCTGGTTGCAACAGAATTACTTAACAGTTGCGCTGCTAACCGTACATTCATTTTGTGATTTACAAAATTGACATGTTTTTTAGTTACCTTATTTGCCAAAGGCTAACCAACATCATGTTGATTTTCGACAGAGATTTTCAAGAAGTTCATATTTAATAATATATTATGATGATAAAAAATTTTGTATTCTGCAAAAGTATTTCTAATCAACTTTAATAAATGACACGCATCTAATAAATATTACGTAATATTTTTACCCTCTATGGTAAAAGTACGGTCTAAATGGAGCGCTGCTCAAATTAGCTCCTAGTATTTTTTGTGCCATATATATATTAGATGCTATGCCATCAAAAGTGACAGAAGCAACTTTTACAAAATCTGATAATGAAGCAATACACTGCTTTAGAAGTGTTGCTTTCTGTAAAGCAGTAAATCTTCTTCCAAAAAATAAGCAATTGGAATTTTCCAAAAAGAATTAATTACCACTGCCATGATTACCAATACCTCTTAAGCCTTGTCTACTTGATCTCCATGGATACCATTACCAACATCTACATAGCCATGATGATTACGACCGTCAAATTCAATGTGTTCACGGATAGACATTTCATCGAATGTAAGGGCGATGACCAAATGTTTTTTTTTCTTTACTTATAGTCTTTATGGTTTCTACGGCTTTCTTAGTGTTGCCTGGTTTACAGCCTACATTTTGGTACCAGCCTCGTAGTGTTCGAGGATGTTGTAGGCACAGGTCAAATTTCGTTCTCATGTAATTGTAAGCCCGAGGGCTATAAAAGTGTAAAGTTAGGGCAAATGTCTTTAGTTGCGTATCATACTTTTGTATAATATTTTTATTTTGTTTTTTCTTAATCACCCTTTCGATGAGATGCTGCAACAAATCGTTTGAACTAGATGCCACTACAGCATTAATGTTATTTTGAAGTGAGGGAAGCCTTTCTAGGTTTTTTATCACTTGAAACAACTTTTCCACTTTTTCATTAGCCCGTTTTTTTTTGTGCTCTTACATTTTTCAGTTTTTTTTTGTTTTATATCTAATCTTCTCCGAAGAATATCAATAGTTTTCTTCATTTTTTTTTCTTTCTCGGGGAATTGTCTATAACAGAAACGTTTGCACTTTGCAGTTAAGCTAGTGGGTACTGGCAATATATCTCTGTAGACATATGACGATGCTTTGCGTTCCGGCTTCAATACAACCTACAAACAAACAAATTATAATTAGTGTATACATTTTATACTTATCTATGATTAAAATTAATAAAATAAGGGACCACCCTTTTACCTATTTCTGCCGCTAAACAGCAGTGCTTACACTACCGCTAAACAGCAGTGCTTTCACTGCCGCGTTCCAGCCTGTTGAGTATAGAGAGCCTGTATAATTATAAGCTGTAAGAGATTTTATCTTAGTCCTCAGGGGTGAAAACACATTTGTAGCTTTCTTTGTTTGAAAATGAGTGTACGTGACCATGTACTGCAGTAGCTGTTTACCATCAAGTGATACTGTAAGTTCCTTTGTTACTTTCGCTTTATAAAAAAATATACACCACGAGGATGACAACAAGTTGTACACATTTGAACATGCGCAAACGAAATGAACATATGCACAGTAAAATATATACCTAATTAAGAAACTACGCACGGGCATAAATAATGTGGGTATTGATCCAGAACGCAGCTTTACTCTTAGTGCACTTCTATGAAAAACATTTTTGTTTAAAGTGCTGGCTACATATAGTTGAATTTTTTTTTGGGAACCCATTCTTCTCTATATATCATTTTTAACCACTTTTGTTTAACCTCAATATTTTTTGGAAATCTGAAACATTATAAGAGTTTAAATCATCTCATTAAAGTATTTACTATAATGCGTAAGTATTTACTATTACGAAGCACTAAAAATTAAAAATAAAAAATTAAAAAAAAAATACGAAGTCACCAGAGGCCTCCTTTGCCTGTTATAAACATATTATCGATAAGATGATATTGATAGTGTCGGTCAATCCTATAGTTTGCTACATATCTATTTATCTATGGTCAATCCCAAAGAGAATATAATCACTACGTTTACCCTACAAAAATTTGATCAGAAATACCGGGAATTCAAGTATTTGCTATTATTATTTAATATAATTCTCACTCATTTAGAGCATTATCGTAATAAAATGCGATATTTTTCCCTGTCCATTTGTGTATAAAACATTTGTACTAGTTCTGAAATATTTAATTTAGAGTCCTAAACATTTTAATTGTACTTACATGTGAAATGTATAATTTAGTGGATTTTCTTTTCTAGATGAAATGCATTCAGGTACGGCACACGTCACCATATTTAATCACACCTTTTAAATACTTATTAATACTTCAAAATCAAAGATATCGTGAAAATAAGCGGGGTTTGTTTCGTTAACGATTGACGTCAGCCTGATACAGGCTTATAGCGTGTACGTGTATGGTCTAGTCATTCTATCTCGTTCTAACGTAGGCATATGCTATGTCCTTTCTCTTTTACATTGCCAATCTAACGCAAGTATATACTAAATCTATGAATCATTCAGTATAGAGATTAACAATATATCGATAAACATTATATCGTTAAAATTATTTGAAAATAGACATTTACAGCACTTTTATAATTCATCTATGTTGTTTGCACTGTTTGTCAAAGGTTAAATGTCATGTTTCGATGAAGGTAGAGTAGCTTGGCGCCCTTTCATACATTTACTTTTAATAAGGAAGTTCCTCCTCTTAAAGTAGTGATTATATTCTCTTTGGTTTAAAGGACAAGCATCCAAGCCAAAAATCTTAATATAAAAGTTATATACTAGAGAGCATAGAGATATACCTATGGAGGCGGCATATTCTACTATAGAAATAATAGTTATACAAATATCTATAATATCGACACACACTTGTCAAAAACAGTTTTGTCTCTTTTTAACAAAGCAATAGCTGCAATAGAAAAGAAAGACAACTACACTTTGTCAAGCGCTTATTTTCGTAACACTTTCGTATGACGTCATTAGCTCATCCATGCGTGACTGCGCCGCCATGTTAAGCGCCAAGTTTTGTGGTAGATCTGCTGTCAAACTGTCAAAAAGTAGTGACAAAGTGTTGTACTATAAATTATTTTAATAGATTTATTTTGTTCAGAAATGAATAAATAATAATGTTAATAGTTTATAATTCCCGGATATCATGTTTCATGATCATGCCAGATTTTCGAATTTCAAATAAACAAAATTAATGTACCTACCTGCGAAAAATAATATTTTTCATTTAATTCAATATTATATATATATATATATATATATATATATATATATATATATATATATATATATATATATATATATATATATATATATAATATGGATCAGGGATCTCCATCCCAGTAATATTGTACAGTAAATATATTTACAGTAAATAAAAGGCGGCCATTTTATGCGCCAGTGTATTGTAGGTAGTCACGCTAATTCTGTAGGCATGCCCAGTCCATATACTTCTAAGTCAGTGTTACTATCATACTAGTATACAGTTATCTGTGCTACTACCTACTATCATATACTCTTTGGTCACGACACACGGACTCGGACGCATTGATTCTTGCAATATACCGACAAACGACAAAAAAACTTTAATTATTATACCTTTATTCTGCGTGGTGTTAAATTGAGCTTCTTTTATAAAATATAATGTAAGTAGATCACGTACCATATACAATTTGTATAAAATAAGGTAAAACCATCTTACCAGTACATGATTTTCAGGGCCACTACAGCCAAGCCACGCTCTGAGATGACTTTAGAAGAATTGTCTAAAATAGAAGAAGAGGAATTTAGTACTGGTCCACTCTCAGTTCTCACACAGTCGGTGAAAAACAATACACAAGTGCTAATTAACTGTCGTAATAACAAAAAACTTTTAGGACGCGTGAAAGCGTTTGACCGGCATTGTAACATGGTGTTGGAAAACGTTAAAGAAATGTGGACGGAGGTACCTCGTACTGGTAAAGGAAAAAAGGTAATTAATTGTTACTTAAATTTTTATACTTATTAAGAATATGAATCTAGTGAAATATAACCTTCATTAGTGTTGTTAGCCAGAATAAAATTGTAATTTATATGTTTCTACCACATAGTATGAAGAAATAGTTCAAGGCCTGAAATAACCAGTACTGTCTGTACTGGTTATTTCAGGCCTCTTAAAAACATTAACCTTCTGGCCAACAACTACCAACCCTGTAAAACATAGTGCCTCAAGTGTCTGCACGAACGTAGATAGATAGTCAACCATCTTTACTAATTTTGAACTGATCTAGAATATTATGGCTTCACGGGTTTAACAATAAACAAAAAATATGCCTGTTGCTAAGAGTAACGCAGCTAACTTCATGTGTTACGGCAAAAATTTTGACCAATACAAGTGCAATTCCGATTTCAATCCAATGTTAACAAAATTCTTTTCAAGAGTATGGTAATTTGTCAAGATTGTAATTACATTGGATTGAAATTGTTATTGGATTCAAGAGTAAGCTTGCTAGACCTGAAAACCAACAATTTGGGTATTTGCACAGATATTGGCTCTGCCTAGAATTTAAACCTTTAAACAAAATGATATTACTTTGATAATTGGATATACGTATATCTGTAAGCCATGTTTGCAGTCATAATTTCCATATGTTCTTGGTAGATTTAAAAATATGTAAAGATGTAAAATGCACACTTAATCTTATTGTTTCAGGGTAAAGCAGTGAATAAAGACAAATTTATCTCCAAAATGTTCCTTCGTGGTGATTCCGTGATTTTAGTATTAAGAAACCCCCTTGCTACAGCTGCAGGGAAATAAATTAATGTTAGATTTTATTGATGTCTTTTTATAAAGAAGCAAGGATATATGGAAGCATACATTTTTGAATAAGCTGATAAATAGTTATAAGTTTGTCTGTATTTCACTAAATAAAACAACTGAAAACTAAATTTGTTGTTTATTTTTATTTTAGACATGATAACATGACATCAAACAAATAAGGCGGTAGACCGAAAAAAGGGAGAGGTTCTCAATTTGAATATGTTTTTGTATGTATGTCACGCAATATCTTTGTCAATTATTACCTTATTAAGTTAGATACCAAGGATATTCCTTCTAAATTTGAAGAAAAATTAGGAGTGGAAACCCAAATGTCAGTTCTATGTCATCACATGGAACAAACATTTTTTAAAACTCAAAAGAAACATCTGATACAAACATTTATTACAAGCAAGTATAACATCTCTCAATTATTGCTCAAAACAAATTAAATATAAATTGCAATCATCAATCATGGCTTATGAGTAGATTTAAGAAAAATACCCAAATCTCAAAATTAACATTATTAATGTTAAGCTCATGCTGACATGTTGTTAAACGCATTGAGGTTGATCATATACATTCGATTGTTTGGGAACAAAAAATCTTATTACTATGGATTTGGTGACCTAGAGACAGTAGGGTACAGATCGTCGGATGTGCAGGAAAAAGTATTCATATAAGAAGAATTCTTCGCTATTTAGATTTTAAAAGTATAAAAATCTAACAAAATTGATTAAGATTTCTGAAACAGCCTGGTGAAAACCAAAACAAGATATTGAATTTTGTTTGAACTTGAAACTTTGGACATACTTTGTAACTACTGAGGATTCCAGTCAAACTTTAAAATCTTTTGTCCCAAGCAAACCCTTAAGCCCTTGACATCTAAGATCATCTGTAGAACCCATTTCTGCTGCAAAGTACAATGATTCCTCAAAACTATCTTAATTTTTAGAAAAATTTAATGCGCAGGAGAACCCAGAGTAACTAATATAGCCCAGTAAGCTGAAGTGGCAATGGGCGAGTCATATAGCTCGAAGAATCGACAACCGATGGGGGAAGAAAGGTTCTCGAGAGGCAGCCTTGTACCGGTAAGCAAAATGTAAGGCGGCTCTCCACTACATGACGACCTGGTAAGAGATGCAAGAGGTCGATGGATACAGAAGGCTCAGGACGTGCTTCGTGGCATTCTTTGGGGAAGGACTATGTTTAGTAGTGGACTCACGGGTAGTAATCTCTATACAAATATTCCTAGCCTTATGTCTATGGCCCTCAAGAATCGATACGGACAGTTATTGAGTAAATTACTATTTGGGTTGACGTTTGACGTTTTTGCCCACCCACGTGACACGGCAAACGCCGCGTTGACGCCATTATTAAACCATTAATTTATAATTAATTGTTTGTCTAACATGTGCAACGTCATATTTGTGTATTATTTAAAACTGAAATAGAATATGTGTTCAAGAACTTATATATTAAGTTGCATGTGTGCCACAACAACTTTGAGTGCGATTCGTTATCTCGAATATATCTCGTATTCACCAGGATCCAGGATGCATATTCCACGTTGTTTACGGAAGACGAGATCACGACTGAGATTCCATTAAGATTAAGTATATGAAGACGGCCGTCAGAATTTTTCTATTTAATTTTTCATTAATTAATCAATCCTGTAAATAAACATCCTATAAAAGTCCGCTGCTGAACATAGACCTCTCCCATAGATTGTCGCTTAGGGGGGATTTCGTCGTAGTATAATGCCTTGGTTGCAACCCTTGGCAGGCGAGTTGACTAAAATTTTCCATATTATTGAGCTTATTAAACATACTTTTTGTGCATGGGAGAATTCGGAGGATGCTTTGGGTATATTTTGTGACCTTTCCAAGGCCTTGGACTGTGTTTACCATGAGACATTAATCAGGAAGCTACAGTACTATGGTGTCAAGAACACAGCGCTTAAACTTATTATTTCATATTTAAGTAATAGAATGCAGAAAGTTATTATCAATGGTAAAAGTTCTTCCGGGTCACCTGTACTAACGGGTGTCCCTCAAGGCTCGATTCTCGGCCCATTCCTATTTCTAGTATATATTAATGACTTACCTTCCCTTGTAGAGGAGATAATCATGATATAGTATTATTTGCTGATGATACTTCTTTGATTTTTAAACTTAAACGTCAATCATTTAAATGTGACGAAGTGAATAATGCTATATCAAAATTAGTGCATTGGTTTAACGTTAATAATCTACATTTAAACGGAAATAAAACTAAATGTATTAAATTTACAACAACGAATGTTAAAAATCTGGGTACCAATGTGTTTTTAAATGGGAAGAACTGAGCCTGTTAAATCCACTGTTTTTCTTGGCATCACTCTCGACGCAAAGCTTCAGTGGGGCCCCATATATCCAAACTAGCAAGCAGACTAAGTTCTGCAGCCTATGCTGTAAAAAGATTAGAGGTCTCACTAGTGTCGAGACAGCTAGACTAGTTTATTTCAGTTATTTCCATAGCATAATGTCTTATGGGATTTTGCTATGGGGAAATGCAACTGATTCAGAAACTATTTTTGTTTTACAGAAGAGGCCATTAGAGCTATTTACAACCTAAAACCGAGAGAGTCTCTTAGAGATAAATTTAAAATAAATATATTAACTTTGGCCTCTCAGTATATTTACGAAAATTTAATGTATGTTCACAAAACAAAGGTAGTTTTAGTAAAAAGTGATATACATTCTGTAAACACTGGAACAAACACAATCTAGTGATACCAGTTTCTCGACTCCAGAGTCAGTAATTCATTCTTGGGGCAATGTATACGCTATTACAACAAGGTCCCGGAAAGTGTACAGGCTCTCTCTATTACCAAGTTTAAATGTTTTGTTAGCTGAAACTGTATAAAAGGGTTATAGTATAAATGAATACATGATTGATAATAACCCCTGGGAATGAGGTGATCGCTTCCAAGCAGTTTCTAAAATAAATTTTGTACTTAAATAGTTTGTACAACCATTAATGTAAAATTTACTTTAAAAAAACAAGTCCCGCAGGGTTTCTTGCTGGTTCTTCCCAGGACAGAGGTTTTTTTTTCGAACCAGTGGTAAAGTAAAAAATGACTTTCAATAAGAATTACACATGTAATCTATATTGAATAAAAAATATTCTATTCTATAAATTTTATTAAAATGGACACCAGTATGTCATATACTTATTGTAATCTAAATACCTTTACAATGTAAAATATGAATCTGATATTGATGATGAAGCTTATATTGGTACTTAAATACTTTTGCCAAATAATTATGACAAAACAACAAAATACATAGGGTTATGCCTGTAATCCACCGGCATATATTTTACAATACTCAGTTATGTACATTAGTGTTAAGGGTCATAAAATTAAATGGGATAATATTTATATAATAAGTCATATTAAACCTTTAAGTATTGCTTTTAGTTGTTTTGTTTCCTTTTATTCCACTGTTAACAAAACTTGTAGTTCATCATCATCATGATGATCATTACAGCCCTTTACAAATCCACTGCTGAACATAGGCCTCCCCCAATGAATGCTACAAAGGACAGTCCTGAGCCACCTGCAACCCTATCTATATTATCCTGTGTTATAATAGTATATTAAAGATATTACCAAGGAAATCCTATGGATGTTGGGTAAATTGCAGAATATCTGTAAATATAGCCAAACCTAATTTCTAAACTGGCGATGAAAAAATAGAATGTGATTGCCATTCTGACAAGTTTATCAGTAAATTGTTTACTAGCTAATGTGATGTTAAACAATTGAACCATTTTATTCAACTGTATTTTAATTTAATCAATTTAATCATTTGTTTATGTTGTATTTTATTTTATGAATAACTTTTATGTCATCATTGAAAAATTAGCCCTTAGTTTCTTTGCTTGTATCTAATAAGGATTTTTGCAATGTTAAATAATATTATACCACCTTACAAAGTTTGTCTACTCATTATTACTTTCTTAAGCCAATTTTATTTTTGTTTCAGGTAAAAAAAACATTAATGAGTTTAAATTATAATTTTGGCTTGAGGTGTTTATTGTAATGAGGTGAGCCAAACATTGAGGAACACTGCATCAACTGTTCTCCTTTTCGATAAATTATTTGATTTGGTAAATGGGGCAAGAAGCACAAAACACAAAAGCCACAAGGGAATAATTTTAATATAAGTCGCTACATCAAAATCAGTTGAATTTAATTGAATATTTATACCTTTATCCTCAGTTATTAGATAGAAAATTGGATTGTAACTATAAGAGTTTTCAAAAGTTGTGGCAATTCAAGAAGGAAACAATTTGCCTCCAATGACAAAAGAAGCACTTGTACATGGTAAATTTACACTGAAATATAAAAATAAAAGACTTAATAAATATTACTGTCTTTTATTTCTTTATACCTAAATGAAAATTATTAATGGTTTAAATTTATGTACATGTTCAAATTGTAGTAAACACGTACATAAATTTAAACCAATAAAGATAAATTTTCTAAGTTCTAAGAGGATCCTATTTCTACTGCCGGCGTTTAGGCTGAATCAAATACGTGCCTTTGCCTTAGATTAATTTAAAACTACATGTCACTTTCAATTCTTGAGGATCGCTATCATAGATAAATAAATATGTAGCAAGCTCGCTATTAGCCAAGTATTTAGTATGGAATAGCTTGCTACATAACATCTATTTATGTATGGTATGAAAGACGGTCGTGTGTGCTAGCACTTCTTATTACTTTGTGTAGTGGATTTGTTGAAATTTTAAATAAAATTATAAACATTAGATTACCTTATTGATGCTACTTATTAATCTAAAAGCACATATGTGTTGCAGTATAACAAATGGGTCCTAGCTTAGCGATTATTATTGCTCAGGGAACAAACACTTATTCTCCTTCGAGATGACGAGACGAAAATGAGCACAATAGAATAATCAGTGTTAAGGTGGGGTCCCACATCCTGCTTTCTCACATAATAGTTTATAACTTTAAAAACATCATTCATTCATTCATTCATTACAGCCCTTCACAAGTCCACTGCTGAACATAGGCCTCCCCCACGGAATGCCACAAAGCACGGTCCCGAGCCACCTGCATCCATTGACTTCCTACATGTCTTACCAGGTCGTCACTCCATCTAGTGGGGGGACGCCCTACACTTCGCCTGCCGGTACGAGGCTGCCACTCGAGAACCTTTCTTCTCCATCGGTTGTCGGTTCTTCGAGCTATATGGCCGGCCCATTGCCACTTCAGCTTACTAATCCTTTGGGCTATGTCGGTTACTCTGGTTCTACTGCGGATATCCTCATTTCTAAGTTTATCACGCAGAGAAACCCCGAGCATAGCCCTCTCCATAGCTCGCTGAGCGACCTTGAGCTTCCTCATACGGCCAGCAGTGAAGGACCACGTCTCAGTTCCGTATGTCATCACTGGCAACACGCACTGGTTGTACAATTTAGTTTTGAGGTTTTGAGGTATGCCTGACGAGAAGATGGGTCGTAATCTCCCGAACGCTGCCCAGCCGAGTTGAATCCGTCGATTGACCTCTCGGTCGAAGTTGGACTTACCTAGTCGGACTATTTGTCCCAGGTAAACATATTCGTCAACAACTTCGAGCTTAGTGCTCCCAACAACTACCGGCATAGGTGTGACATGGACATTAAACATGATTTTGTTTTGTCCATGTTCATCTTGAGACCTATCCGTTGGAGACACTATTGGGTCATTGAGCATAGTGCTTAGATCCTCCAGCGATTCTGCCGCCAGGACTATCGTCGGCAAATCGAAGGTGAGTGATGTACTCGCCATTGATGTTAATACCGTATCCTTTCCAGTCCAGTAGCTTGAAAACGTCTTCCAATGCAGCGGTGAAGAGTTTCAGGATATTACGTCACCCTGTCTTACACCTCTCTGCAGTTGGATAGGTTTCGTACTCTGGTTCTGTACTCGGATAGCCATCGTAGCCCTACTGTACAAACACTTCAGCACCTCGATATACCGACAGTCCACTTGGCACCGCTGAAGGACTGCAGCACCGCCAAATTTCGACGGAATCAAAGGCTTTCTCATAGTCACATACGCAAGGCAAAGTGGCAGATTGTACTCGTCGGTCTTCTGTACAATTTGCCGAAGAGTATGTATGTGGTCTATGGTGCTAAAGCCTTTTCGGAAACCGGCTTGTTCGGGAGGCTGGAAGTCGTCGAGTCTGCATGCGAGACGATTCGTAATGACTCTCGAAAACAGCACGTAGACGCGGCTCAGATGAAATCGGTCTGTAGTTCTTCAAGAGAGCGTTGTCGCCTTTCTTGAAGAACAAGACCACCGCACTTCTGCTCCACGCCTCGGTGTAATACCACCATGGAGAACGGAATTAAAGAGCTTCTGAAGGACTTCAAGTACCGGTTTTCCACCCGCTTTCAGAAGCTCCGCTGTAATTCCATCCTCGCCTGGGGCCTTGCCGTTTTAAGGTGCTGGAGCCATTCTAATCTCGCTCAGACTGACGTCCGGGATATCATCGGAATAGTGTCGGATAAGACTTGCTCTTGGATCGTTACTCACACTTGCGCGTGGCTCCAACGATGACGTGTACAGCTGCCCATAGAACCTCTCAATCTCACTCAAAATCTCAGGTGTCCCGGAAACGATGCTGCCACAATCGGTCTTCAGCTTCGACAGTTGGCTCTTTCTGGCAGACAGATCTCTGGCAAAGACTTTGGAGCCCTGGTTCCGCTCGATCGCTTCTTCAATACGAGCTGTATTGAAGTTGCGCAAGTCCCGCCGCATGCATTTGGAGATCTGTCTGTTCGAACCGTTCTAGAACCGTACTATGGACCTGCGACCTATTCCAAGTTTTTTAAAATGGTATTATGATAAACTTTCACGTGTTAACTATTACCAATATTAACTGACCGGGGTCCTTGTAGTCTGCCTGTTTGAGTATTATCCTTACATAATTTTACCAATTAAAAAATTTACAGGAGCCACTACACTACCACTGTTGTGGTCTAAGCTTGTATAATTATTATTAACATTCATTATATTTTCGAGATTCAGGTTGACTACCTTTTAGAATTAGCTGTAGTAACCTCTTACAATCAGGTGGAAAGAACTTCGCTTGTCTCTCATAACTGTAATAAAAACGGTTATTTTTAAATAAAACAAAATTTCAATTGAATCACTTTTTATTATTTTTTTATTTGACGTCTCGTTAATTTAACTAGCTTGTCTTACAATTTCTGAGAATGATTGTGCAAAAAATAAATGAAGTAGTCGTGCGACAGTCTTGCTATAAACGTAAAAGCTACTCGTAATTACAAAAAGATACCACTCATTTATAATAGTACTTAATCTAATAAAGTCCGTTAATGAAACTCGAACGCCGCTAAATACAATTTCTTTGGTTGTATTTACAATATTATAATGTACTTTCACTCATTTAAGACGCTAATAATTATCACAATTTACAAAATAGTTAAGCTTTTAGAGGTGGTAATAAAATTGGGGTTCCAGAGGGAAAACGTAAGTCATTATTTTAGTTATCTATTAGGAATACTCGAAAAGGAATAAATGTAACATCTAACAATATATAATAGGACAGAACAAAAAATCAAAGCGAAAAACTCTCCACATCGCATTATATGTAGCTATATTTTTAAAGGACCCGTTATCTAGTTGTATAATATTTTCGATCAAAGTTTACATCAGTAAATAAATTAATAAATAACAGAACGTATCCGTCTTCGGTAATAGCTTATTTTAATCGATTATTCGACGGAAATTAAATAATTTGAAGAATAAAAAAAAACTTTTATTTTTAGTGAAGAAATACAGAATATAATATTTTGACAAAGCAACAAGCAATATTTTTTTATTCAATATAAAACTCCACTGAATTTAATCTCATAAGTATCTATTTTCGATGTATTACAATTTCATTAATTTGAATTCAGACATTGGTAAATAATTTTTTGAAACAATCAGCACCATGTTTGTACCAAGCCGGCAGTATTTTGTTAACACGAATAAACTAGCTAGCAGCTATTAACTTATCTATATTATGTTACATATAATTATTGCCTTAAGTATTTAATATTTCAGTCACAAAAACTCAACACGCATCTTAATATATTTTGTTCTATACAAAAATAGTTTATAAGCTATTATTTACTATGGAAATCTCGAAAAACAATTGCTGTCCTAGCACCAGATTAGCGTAATATTCTGTTTAAGGCGGTGTGCACATGTACTTCTGTATCAATACAAACTTTCAACAGAAATATAATGGACGTATATTTTATCTATAGAAATATTAGACGCAATTTATATAAAATTATAACATTATAAGGAAAAACCATGAAGATATTAGTCGTTCAGATGTGTCACATATGAAATTAAATGAGCGGACCATTTTATATTGATACAAAAATACACACATTGAAAGGCTGCATCCATTTTAACTTTCATTTTCAAGCGTAAAGCCTTCTTTAACAATTCTATATAAAAATAAAAGTAATCATCCTTTTATAAGACACTTCACGTTTCTATCGAATATTCTAAACGAAAATAAGTAATATGTACAAAATATTTTATAACTATATATGTAATAATATACTTATCATTCATTTCCAGATTCCTATTTCCATTATACTAGATAGGCAAAAGCCATACAAACCCTTAAATATCTTACCTTTATATACATGATATAAATTACATTTATTCATCAAAATGACATCCTATATCAAAATATGAACACTTCATTCCACTCATCATATTATATCAAGACAAATGCTATTAAAGTAATAAAATATTAATTTTAAAACCATTTTTTTAAATTTAATAGTATGTATGCATATGTTGTAATATTTAAACGAAAAAAAAATACAACTGTACGATTAATCAAATTTGCCTTAAAATATTTTTTAAACCCTCTAAGTAGATTTCAGCAAAGACAGGAGTTTATTCAAATAACGAATAAAATACAATATAAGGGTAGGTTTTTTAAGTGAATCTATTTTAAAAATTCTTCCGGTAAACATTCCTCATAATATACAATAAACCGACTAGAAATTTATTTTAGTTATATTTAGCTGCAATTAGATTTCTAGCAACTCTTAATATTAGCTGCCCGTGACCAAGTATCGTCTTATTAAATACATTTAAAAAACTGTAAAAACAACACTGTATTTTTGAAAAGAAAAACAAGGTCTCATGTACTCCTCTCCGATACACACATAAGACCTTAATTTAAAAAAAAATCTGTCGGGTCGGAATACAACTACTGTTTTTCAACATGCACATATGTGTATGTGTTTTATCTACATTTCATACAGTATGCTACAATTTGTGTCGATACACACCTAAATAACACACACACACACACGCACGCGCACACACACACACACGCGCACACGCACGCACGCACACACACACACACACACACACACACATTTTGATCTACGTTCAATAATTCTTTTGGTAGAAAGAATACATACTAATAGTAAGCTTAATTTTGTTTTCGAAACGTCTCCTCTTGAACATATATTTACATGTTATATGCAACGTAAACTTTTGGGCATCATATTCAGTCAGCTTAGATGTGATACAAATTCGTTTATTTCGAGAGTAGAGCCACACTGCAGTTGTATTATGGATGTAGCACGAATGGTTCGCCTAGACCTGGGAAGGACCGCGCTATCATAAAATACTAACGAGAAATAGCAGCACAATACTGCTGTATTTCGTAAGGTGCGTGTAGAGAACTCGAGATCCTTTCACCTGGCAACAAGACCTTCCATCTTAGTCCTCATAAGTAGTGACAATGTACTGTATTTTAATTCGTAATCGATGATAGATGTTGTAGGTGTCTATGGGCCACAGCATCCACTTATTATTTTGTGAACTGGGCGGTCGTGTATCACCTTTAGTTCTATATAAAAAAATGTAACCTTTATGAATATGCAGGGGTTTAAATTGCCTTGGTTTATGTGGCTAACTACATCAATTTTGGGATGTTATTGACGTGCGCTTGATTGCTCGATGCAAAACGAAATTGTATACTAAATAAAACTGAATAGCGAAATACAACGGTAGTGTGTACACGGAACTTGATGTTGTAGTCTGTTCGCTAAGATAGTGTCGGTACACCCGGAGGCACACTTATTGTTTTGCTTTTAATTCATTATTTTTTACTGTGTTTGTTAAATAAATGTTTTTCTATTCTAAGAATAAAATAGAATACTATGTTATTCTTTTGGTTATTGTACTAAAATACGAATATAAATAATAAACACAAGTAAGGTAATAAAGAACCTTTCAGTACGGCGCTGCGTATCGTTATAAAATGCCAAATTATCCTTCGGGTGTACGGCGTACGCGGCGACCTGTGATGTCGCGGCGGCCCCTTTGACAAGATGCGGCACGTGCCAAGGCGGCGCGACACAAAGGCGACCGTATCTAAGCGAACAGACTATAATACTAAGTTCATACAAAATAATTCACAAAACTTAGGCATAGGATATTAGCCTTAAGTCTTTACTTTGCCAAACTATTTTTTCGGAATACCAACTTCTTTCCTAAAGATTTCCTATTTTCGAATTTCTGTTGTAAACTAGCCACATTCGACGGCTTCGAGGACAACTTGTTCGTTTTGATGTTGGAATCAGTTCTCTGAACGCTTATCGTGCTAGGTTTTGGCACTACTTTGGGCTTATTTTTATTTAAATTATCAGCTATTGCTTTGACATTAGAATCTACTTTTGAATTCGTACGATTAATGGTAGGTGTCTTTTCGGTTTGGGATTTGTTAATATATGAGGAAGGGTTTGATGTTTTGTTGTGTTTATTGTTTTATTTGTTGGTTTCTTGTCGAGCGTTGGAGCGGGTCGGAGAGGTGGTCTGTTATCATTTGGTTTAACAGTCACATTGGGTTTAGTCGCTACTTTAGGGGCTTCGTTAGGTATTTTGTTGTTATTAATAACATCAGGCGCTTTGACGTTCTTTGTGTCCACCATCGCACAACTAGATACTAAGTCTGGACTATTGGAAATAGTTTTGGGGGCGAGATTAGAATTTTTTGCTTGATTTTTTGGTGATTGAGGAACATTTTTGAACGTGGTCATATTCCGTAAACCAGGTGGTGTTACTTGCCTCGCGAATGTGGGTATTTTGGAATTGACTTTCAATGTGGGAGATGGGGGCGATTTTTCTATCTCTTTCGTATCGTTATTGTTTTCTTGTTCTTTCAAGTAAGAAGGAACGTTTACCGCTGAAGGATGTAAGTAGCCACTACTGGTAGTGGAGGCTGTGCTGGACTTTGCACCAGAGTTGCTATAGACGCTTTCCGGTGTTCGATAATGGTCAGTATTCATGTAAGTACTATCTCTATTATTTTCGGCGTTTTTTTCTCTCTTCTCTTTCTCTTTTTTCCTAGAGAGCGTTGCGGCGGAGTAAATAGAGTCGAAGTTACGATTCTGAATTTCGTTTACAATTTCTCCTAAAAGCCCCATGCTCTCTGTACTTCCAGAGTTGGAAGGAACAGGCTTAGGAGTATTGTATCCTACAGGTGGAGGTTGAGGAATTGTTTTTATGGGCGCGGGCACGCCAGGAAGAGGTTTAGAGTGTTTTTCAGGACTTTCTTCGATTATAGCGTAAATGTTGTCTCCAGATTCTTCGTCAATGTGCGCTAAAGGTACCGGTTTTTCTTCTATACAGTCAACGTAGTCGACTGATTTCAAATCGATTTGGGATTTTGGGTTTTGGTATTGTGATGTTTCGTTTTCGACTTTGTTATTTGAATTAGGTAAAGGTGGTGGTGGGGCTGTGGGTCGACCAACTACGGAGAGAGGCCTTGGTGCAACGGGTTGTCTCATTGATCCAAAGCTTTGCAATGACGGCTTTTGTGTCGTAGGAGCTCTCATGCTTTGGGCTCTATTAACAAAGGCTTTAGTATCGTCCATGTCTTCTGAATCGGAAACCACTGGGATAGTCCCGACTGGCAATTCAATCTGTTTTTGCACTATGGGCTTTGAAATTTGTAAATTCCTTAATGCAACTTTGTCTGCAGCCTTCGGTACTTTAACTTGGTGATTTGGATTCTTCGGTAGCGAATGACTTCTTTCGACTGGATTACGTTCTTTCTCTTTAGGTTTATCCTGTTTGAGAAAAGATGCGATTCTATTTAACGAAATCCCTTCCCTAACTTTTTTTGGCTCCTCTGGCAAAGGTTTTTGCGGTACTGAACCAGAATGCATGCTAACAGGTCTTTGACGTAAATCCGGAGAAATTGGAGGCACGGTAGGGGCGGTGCGAATCGGCCCTAAGGTCTTGGAGCCTTGCAGTGGTGAAATTAATTCTTTAGCAGTACATGTGGAAGCTTCAAGAATTGGACTCGATATAACTGGCCTCGGTGAAGGATTGCCTGCAACGGATGGGACATCTTCCGTTTTCTCGGAACTCATTAAGGCCTTTATTCTGTTCTGGACTGAACTGTTCGTTCTTTTAACGGACGGACTGGTTTTAGGGCTCGTTTTCGTTGTTACGGGTACGACAGGTAACGGGGGTGCGGATCTCAAAACAGGTTTTAGAATACTCTGGTTAATTAAGTTCTGGTTATTGCTACTGCTTCTATGGACGGGTGTAATTTTAGCGCTCTTCGCATTAACACTGTCGGTTGTGTTCTTGACTTTGTCTTTTCCTGTGCTCGGTGCGATTTCCGTGGTATCCTTCTCGTTCTGTGGCTGGTTTTTGTCGATGGGCGTAAGCGAGAAGCCCTTGAAATTGCCAAAAAAGTTGACAGACGGGTTTAGATTGCCCGTAGGACTGCGGTCCGAGTCACTTCGTAGGAGACTCGAGCTCATATCGTCCGGATTCGAAAGGGTGTGCACACTGACCGGTTGGGCGTTGTTCTGGTTGCTATTTTGGAAATTGGCGGCGAATTTGCTTGCGCCGCGTGATAGACGTCTTTGCAGACTGCCTTTTTTCGGTGACTGTACACTGTAAATATAAATAAAATGTTAGTGTAAAATGAAAAGGGAGAGCCAGACTGAGAAGCTTTTTAGAGCAATATCATATAATTATTATATTATACACAGCAAATTTTACAATTTTTTTGATTCTTGAAAGTAAAGATATTAAAATTTACTAGCTAAGATACGCGTAAAAAGTTCCATTTGTATTTTTTTCAATACATTTATAATAAGAAAAACGATTTAGGTAAAAACTTTTTTTTTAATTTATTGATTAAAATTAATTAAAAAATTAAATCAAAGTAAACCATAATTTAATTAATTTTGACATCTTTAGTATTTAAAATTGCATTTAACAATTTCATTTCGTGCCGACGGTGATCTAACTCGTTTTACTCCCGTACTATGAAGAACTTGTACTCTTGTATTTCAGTTGTAATAAAATTTTATTTCAAAAAATAATATACAAAATGTATATTTAGTAATATTAATCATTATTTTAAATTTACGTATATACAAATTTAACAACTAACAAGAACAATGCTACAAACTTCAATAATAAGCATCTAGTTCATGCCATAAACGTGTGTGTATAGGTATAGGTTATCATGCCAAAACATTAGTAAGTAAAATATATAGGAAGGCGGTTAAAAGCAAACGCGTTTTTATTTGAAACATCATGCTTGTTTTGTTATTTAAAGACACCATAAATAGAAGATTGATTTTTTGTTTCTATGTATTTTATTATGTTTTTACTTTCCAAGATTATAACATCAAATTACCAATAAATAAAAATATGATTCAATTATTATAACGATTCAAATATTATAACCGCCGTGTAGTAACGACGTAACAGGCGACAGAGGGAAGCTGAAACAGGAGATGGGCAGCTGCAGCTTACTGATAACAACTGAGTAATAAAAAGACTGCGGTTGCCAACCCGCCTCACAGGGGCAACAATTATGGAAAATACCCAATAAATGAATGGATGAATGAACTGACACATTCACATTTTTTATTAAATAACTTTTTAAATTTGATCGTTAGACGTTATAATAATAATATATCTTGCATAAACATGGTGCGCTTGTTATATAAGATGTACAGCAGACTATATAATATGCACTGAAGTATTCTATAATGTAGCATTAATATTTCATCATCATCTTTACCATTACAGCCTAAAGACTACTGCTGAACATGGACCTCCCCATACATTTTTTTTATAGGATAGGGATGACAAACGACCACACAGTTAACCTGTTGGTAAGTGGTTGCTATGGCCCATAGACATCTACATCTATCCTCGATTACGTATCAAAATGCAGATGCGTTGTCACCCGTGAGGACTAAGATGGAATGCCTTCTTTCCAGTAAAAAGGGTCTCCGGTTCTCTACACTCACCATACGAAACACAGCAGCATTAAGCTGCTAGTTTACGCTGGTATTCTTTGAGAGCGTGGTCCGTGACCCATTCGTGTTAAAACTATACTACTAATATAGCTGCAGCATGGCTCTACCACGTAAAAAACATTGCCTCATAGGGGGATGTTTGCCATATTCCCCTATGAGGCAATCCTATTTCATTTTCCTGTCTTATCGCTTCTTACGACACCAACGGGATGATATGGGATAGTGAATTCTCTTACGCCACATATACACGGCGAGACATTTATGTAAAACTATGACTAAATGCACTGCTTTAACATGCAAAATAAGCGCACATGCAACGTAAGCCCAAATACCCATTGAGAGCAACTCACCAAAAACACAAAGCCAACGACAGACACCATCTAAAATGTTATTGAAATGTTGCCAGCAAGTTTAATATTGACTGGCAATACTACTATATTAAATGAAAAATATAAAATTCAATTAGCTTTATTTACAATAGAACATACAGTGAATACAAACAACTAACTACAAGCTACGTTACAATACAACAAAGGAGCTGTTTCAAATTATTTTTTTAAGGAATCGATTGATGTGAAAAAATTTCTAAGACATTTTATTCATCAAGTTATGACATTTTCACTGAATGTTATCAACAAACTATGCGAAAATAGTAACTTATAGCCTATATTAAAATTATTTTAATTGAATGTTTGTTAATGAAATTCAGGATTAACACATATAATACTTTTATCACGAAAAAATAAAAGTAATTGCGGAAAAATTAACATGAATGCATTTCAGTTTAATCGGGCAGAAGCTAGTATATACTAAAACCGACATTATAATCATTCCAAAAACATCAGTTAAAACAGGTCCTTGTAATGAAATTTGATCACAAGATGACAGAAAAGATAATAAAGCTATCAGAAGTGCAAAAAGTTAACTTATTAAAACATATTTTCGTAGTGTTGAAGCGAGATAACCATATTAAAGTCTGCTAGGAAAGGAAATCATCGCTAAAAAGTATGAACCCACATTAGACTTAAAATAATTCCTTAAAACCTGTAGTAAATTATTTTTCAAATTATTTGTTAAAGCATACATAAATACGTAAGTACATTTTGTTTTGTAGTATCATTACCTTACAGTCTATCTTTTATAATTACACTTTATATTTTACAATATTAACGCGTCGTAGGCGTTTGTCATTCCCGACGCCATTAAATACTACATCGATTCTCTTTCTGAACAGACTCATAGTTACCGTAAATAAGAACAGTTTAAAACAATACAGAAGTTTGATGAATATAAAATAATACAATGTTTCTAATACTAAAATGCTTCCAAACCCAAGATGAGAATGCATGGAAAAGTCTTTTGGGCAGGTAAAAAGAAAAAAGAATATAAAAGCTATTACTATAAGGGCTAAAATGTTAAATTAAATTGTATGTCCAAAGTGCATCAACAAATGCTACAATGTACTACATGACAAAAACAATTAGGCGCATGACAGCTAAGACGTCATTAGAACTAGGGAGGGAACACGGAACGGTGATTGGTCACTAGGGGAAGCGCGGGGAAAGAGGCGGGGTGCTGACGCCGAAACCACATTCATGTCATGCGCCCATTGACCTACTACTAAATGGACCTCGGCTCCTTGTTCAAGTGTCCGAGCCAAAAGAGTTCCAAAATGCAAAAAGAGCACCAATCGCGCGCCAATCTTCGTTTTGTCGACCGACTTAATACACGTCCAAAATGCAGTACTGTATTGTGAAAAAGAGCAAAACCTATTTATACATATTTTCTGTAAGGAATATTAATATTTAATCATTTAAAAGTAATATTTTGCTTAGATACATAATGTTTAATTTAAATTAATATTAATTGTAAAAACAAATAACTATACCGATAATTTTCGCTACAAGCTGATTATGGTGAAAATAGTGCGGCCTAAAAAAAGTTAACAGGCTGATAAATTGTCGCAAGTATAATTGAGCAGTTTTCTAATGACAATATGGTTTGAATTAGGATGTTATAGTTTTTCATATTTCTTTATAAGTTGCTTATTCTTATATAAGTTGACTCGGAACAAATTTTTCGTGAATTTTGTTCTACTAGACCTGCCGTCCATTTAGTAGTAGGTCAATGCATGCGCCTAATGGTTTTGACCAAGTTGTAAGCATATACTATATTAAAACTACATTGGGAGCCTTAACTTTGTTAGTATTTACAAAGTCTACGGTGTTAACTTAATTTATATCTACACTTTTTTAAATTCATGCACTTTTTGCCCTAAGACTTCGTCGTACAAGCCGCTACTTTTGATTTTGTACATGCGACTCTGATTGTTAGATTTATTTGTGATCATTTCGTTTGTTGTAGACGCGAGTCCTGTATTCACTATTGCCGATTTTATATCTTTTTTGACTTTGGAGTTATCTAACTTTGGTGTATTATTAGACGAAAATTTACTGTGGAGTTGTTTAAAATGCGTCTGAGGTATTATGTGTTTATGATCTTTTGTTATTTTATTATTATTATTATTTGATAGCGAGGAAGTGTTCGGAGCTATGAGATTCATTTCATTGAAAGCAACCCTGTTTGTTTTTGATTGTGTAATCGATGGAGTGGTTGCAGTACTTTTAAAGTTATCGGCAATTTGTTTAATATGTTCTTTACCGATTTTTTCATTGGTAGTGGAGGTTAAACCAGTATTTACTATAACTAACTTATTTTTATCCACTCGATTAGAGCCGTGAGGTTTAGGTTCTGAGGCATTGAATTTACAGTTGTCAGCTACAGCAATATCCTTTTATTTACTTTACGTAGCAATTTTTTCGTTGACATAGTATTTTTTTTACTCCTTCTACCTTTAGTAAAATGAATAACCTTATAAAACCACGGTTGTGTTTGAGTGTTAGAAAACTTTTCTTGCTCATTTTTGTTATCGTTGCCTAGATTTTCATTTATAGTTTCGTATATATGATTTTCAGTGTCGACATCTATGTTATCAACAATAAAGTTATCAGATCTTTTGTTGGAAATTTCGGAATCGGTGCTATCTGAGCGTTTGAAGCTAAAAAGTCTTAAGACAGAACTTGTACTGGAGTTCAAAGTGCGGAATCTATTGAAGTGCTTATTTTTAGACGATGTGCATTTAGAGGCCGATCCCGTGTTATTTCTCTTTGCGAGTAGGTTGTGTACGTACGTTTTCCTCGGTTTCTTCCACCACATCAGCACGTTGAGCCTTGAGTAATATATCAGGAAGAGCATCAACAGGATCGACGGCAATATGCCCAGGAATATCACGTACATCGCCACCATGAAGTTTCTTTGAACTGCACAAAAGATTAACCAATATTTAGTATAATTTTTATTTCATTTTAATGTAAAACTTCTACAAACGCACACATACACACACAAACCTAGAACACCTTTTAAAACTATTAGAATTGGTTTCTAGGGTCCTCCTAATCTTCTTCTTCTTTATCTTCTTCATCGAAACCCGCAAAAGTCCACTTCTGGACATGGACCTTCCTCGTTGTAAGGAGAATTTGCCTTAATCTTCACACTTGGCAGGTGGATTGACGATTGCAGAACCAGACGTGAGGATCTTTGAAGTTGTTGTCCATGTCCGGTCCGGTCTAAGTATTTCACGTCTGGCGTAACCGACATGGTTATACCACCAACCATCTAAAGCCAAGAGATTTTTCTGGTATTTTCCACGCCTTTTACACCACCCACGGGATATTATAGGGTAGTGGGTTCTCTTACGCCACCACTACACGGCAATGTGTGTCTGTTTGTAATATCAAAATAACTGCCTGTTATTGTGCTGAGGGGGTTATTTACATTCCATTAAGACGTGATTTTAATTTTTTTTTGTGTCTCTCTATCTGGGCTAATCTGCTGAATGTCTTAACCGATTGTAACAAAACTTGACGAACAGATGGAAACCAATGCCAGAAATGATCTAGGCTATATTTTATCCAAAACACTTGGATTTTTTGAGAAATCATAAAATTTATAAAAAATGGTCTTTGATGATTATCTTAAATCTAAATAACGTCACATTAATAGATACTACCCAGGCAAAGCCGGGGCGGGTTGCTAGTCTGTACATAAATAGTCTTACCACTGGAATCCGAAGCGGGTCCAGAATCGTAAGAGCCTCCGGGACCGGGCAACGCGCAGAGTGGGGGAGCAAATCCGGCGTCGCAATGGCAGTGGCCTGTGAATTAAACATTATGTGCCTTACTCATAAACATCAGCATTAATTTAAGAAATACTTAAAAATGCTCTCTTTCTTTCTACTCGATGACAAATGAACGAGACATGTATAGAGATGATTAATACTCAATTCAAGTAAGCGATAATTTTTTTTTAAATAAAAAGACTAGCAATGATATTAACATTATTAATGTTCCTTTTACCACCACCACCCTTAACCCCTCCTACCTGGAGCTTATAATGCTTGAATTAGGAGTGGTTCACGACAGTAGTCGAATGACAGATTCGGACCCATGACCTTTTTTTGAGTGTCCGCACTCTGCCATTAGGCTCCTGTCGCTTAAATCTCTATATGTGTGCGTTTGAGTAGGTCCCTGGATGGTTTAGATTCACATTGGACCCGGTAGGTGGCGCTGTTGTCGGCTGTCGTCGAGATCCAAAAATCACCCGTGGGAAGCCGGGGCGGATCGCTAGTATAATATATAGATAATCAACGATTATAAGTAAGGCCGATAAGAACTAATAGGTATTGATCTAGGAGATAAGACATAAGTTTAAGGTGAAACTAAAGTCGTAGCTTTGTACGCTATGTGACTACTGTCATATACTGCTCCTAATGGAAGCTATTTCAAATTTTCGGCTTACTTGGAGTATTACTTTTTATTGGTAAAAGTATTCCATGTGTTACTCTTGAATATGGTCTATTTTTACCCGACTTCCCCAAAAGGGGGGTAATGTTTTTCGAATGTATGTATGTATGTATAGCCGCGTATCGATTACGCGCTTCTGGTGCGCGCGCCATGAATGACTGCGCCGACCAGTGCGTTCCGCGGAATGCGCTCCAAATGTTCTAAGCGTATCAACTAAGCGCACATCGATGTCGGTCGTGTACGAACAGCTGCCGGTTTCATAGTTCCATGCATCTTCTCTTAGCACTGTATTATAATAAAAACTACTTTTGCTATTCCACAGCAGTTCTTTTTAACCATATAATTTTATTAATTTACGGCAACTTTGGTTATCCATAGGTCGGAACGCAACGCACACACGAATGATGAAAACAACCGTCCCAACCGGCGCGCGCGCCAAAACTTAACTACTTTAATACGCGGTAAAAAAAGGACACCAGATGGAACGGCTCGCTCCACGTTTGAGCGTTCCAACGAACAATTTGGCGCGCGTTCCAAGTCGGTATCTATTTCTCAGCTCTTGGAGCGCATAATCGATACGCGGCTTAAATGTCTTCTATGTGGTGTCGTTAGAATCTTCTTGATTGTAGAAGTGACATAGAATATAAAGCTTTTCTCTTTTCACTAAAATTTTTAAGCAGTCGGGTTTTAAATTACTGAGTTTTAACCTCTGGACTTGTTGGACCAAATTTCATCCAATCTTCATCTTTCATCCGTTGAGGTGTGGTTGAGTAACAAGCATTTAAACAAAATAATTCTAATATAGGTTTTAGGCTAGTATAATTTCAAAGTTAGTTGATAACATTCAGTGAAAATAAGAGATTAACGGGAACACTAGATATGTTAACAGCGTTGCCAGTTTTTTATAAAAAAAATGTATCAAACGAGAAATTAATAAAAGGTCAAAATGCACACTCCTTGTGTGAGAAGAAAATATTGTGGCGGCGCTGTCGTCGCGCCACAGCGGAATACATTGAAGCCTAAATCGCGCTATCAAAGTTCCGAATTAAAAACAGTATATATACAATAGCTCCGAACTACCACTCGGAGCGTTGGCCGCTTCCCGGGCAGAACACCTTGCCCGGCGGGAGATCTCCCCTTTTCCTTTCACCCGCCACAATATTTAAAAGAAAAACTTCTAATATTTTTAATTTATTCAAAATTATGATCAGTTAAGTGACTGACTTAAAATTTTATTTGCAAAACTTTTAGCTACCAAATAATACCTTCAGAAACAAATAATATACAATAATAATATACATAAATACCTTCAGAGTTACAAACGCCGTGACCCGAACAATTGGAGGGACATACAGCTGTCTCTTTCTTCGCTATGGCTTCTCTTATCGCCTCCACGTTAACGCACTTTTGATTTAAACACATCTACAAAAGAAAAGAAAGCTAATTAGATATCACTATAAGGTCGTAAGAAACGACAGAGGGAAACGAAACGGGGGTAGGCAGCAGCATCTTCCTGATAACAACTCAATATTATAAAAAATCTGTCGAGCGTGTCAACTATGGCAAATAACCCCCTTATTAGGCAATTCATGAGTGAGGCCTGTGTTCAGCCGTGGACAATGATAAGCTGCAATAAATGAATGAATGAATACTTAATATGAATGAATGAATAAAATAAATGCATACAAACATTCTTTCTTTTTCATCAGCCAACTGTTGTAAGTTCCCTGCTGATCAAACTCCACTCTTATTGGCAACTATCGCTAAACCTTCCTGTTTAGCGATAGTTGCCTACACAGGCATAATTCAAAGTCAAAATATTTTTATTTAAATTTGGCGACTTGCTATAACGTAAAGACTATAATAACAAGTATAGATAATAAAATGGCTTAGATGAATCCATCACCACTATTTTATTGCTAGTTCGTTTGCTATTGTATAATGTCTTGCTGGGTTTTCCCAAGACAAACGTATTCGGAATTAGTAAAAAATTACTTAATAATTCGAACGAGGATAGTGGTAATGGGTCGATCATATAGTTCGAAGAACTGGCAACCGACGGAAAAGAAAGGTTCTCGAGTGGTAGCTTCGTACCGGTAAGCACAGGATGGCGTGGTGACCTGGTAAGAGATGCAGGAAGTCGACGGATGTTGATTGCTCAGCACCGCGTTTTGTGGCATTTTTTGGGAGGCCTATGTTCAACAAGAACTTGTAAAGGGCTGTAATAATGATGGAACAATGAGGATTCAGAAAAATAATCGTAAAATCCTCAATGAGGATTGATATTTTAGAATTAAAAATCACAAAATATTTTCGAAATACATGCGTGCGTGAACAACACCTGTGTCCAAAATTCTAATATACAATAACTTGTGTCAGTGTATGTATGAATTCACATGTGTACATGTGGACAAATGATTGCGTGCAGAATACATGCGTGTGCATGTCAATGACACGTGATCGTCTACGTTGGCATACGGGTACGGGTACATGTAAGTGTGCGCGTACGGTTCGTGTGTGTGCTTGTACGGTGTGTGTGTTTTTTTATAGAATAAGGGTAACAAATGAGCACACAATCCAGCTGATGGTAAGTGGATGCTGTGGCCCATAGACATCTACATTTATACTAGATTGAAATTTAAAATGCATATGCGTTGTTACCTCTGAGGACAAAGACGGAATGCTTCATTTCCAGTAAAAAG
This sequence comes from Parnassius orleans, assembly GCA_029286625.1. Classification (NCBI taxonomy): domain Eukaryota; kingdom Metazoa; phylum Arthropoda; class Insecta; order Lepidoptera; family Papilionidae; genus Parnassius; species Parnassius orleans. The sequence goes on from JAGSMP010000145.1 coordinate 1,255,118, forward strand.
GGTTCCGGTTCTCTACACTCACCATACGAAAGAGCATTTAGCTACTACTTTACGCTGTTATTCTGTGAGAGAGTGGTTCTACCCCGGTCGAGCTGACCCATTCATGCTACTACTATAATATAGCTGCAGCGTGGCTCTACCATATATACGCTGGCAACGAGTACGGATATATGTACGGTGTGAGTGTGTGTGTGTGTGTGTCTGTGTGGCGCGTCACCGTAGTTGTTGATGAAGAGCGCGGAGAGCTGTGCGACGGACTCCATGCCGAACTCGTGTGTGAGTGTGTGGCGGGTCACCGTTGTTGTTGATGAAGAGCGCGGAGAGCTGTGCGACGGACTCCATGCCGAACTGTGTGAGTGTGTGTGTGTGGCGGGTCACCGTTGTTGTTGATGAAGAGCGCGGAGAGCTGTGCGACGGACCCATGCCGAACTCGTGTGAGTGTGTGCGTGTGTGGCGGGTCACCGTTGTTGTTGATGAAGAGCGCGGAGAGCTGTGCGACGGACTCCATGCCGAACTCGTGTGTGAGTGTGTGTGTGTGTGTGGCGGGTCACCGTTGTTGTTGATGAAGAGCGCGGAGAGCTGTGCGACGACTCCATGCCGAACTCGTGTGTGAGTGTGTGCGTGTGGCGGGTCACCGTTGTTGTTGATGAAGAGCGCGGAGAGCTGTGCGACGGACTCCATGCCGAACTCGTGTGTGAGTGTGTGTGCGTGTGTGGCGGGTCACCGTTGTTGTTGATGAAGAGCGCGGAGAGCTGTGCGACGGACTCCATGCCGAACTCGTGTGTGAGTGTGTGTGCGTGTGTGGCGGGTCACCGTTGTTGTTGATGAAGAGCGCGGAGAGCTGTGCGACGGACTCCATGCCGAACTCGTGTGAGTGTGTGTGCGTGTGTGGCGGGTCACCGTTGTTGTTGATGAAGAGCGCGGAGAGCTGTGCGACGGACTCCATGCCGAACTCGTGTGTGAGTGTGTGTGCGTGTGTGGCGGGTCACCGTTGTTGTTGATGAAGAGCGCGGAGAGCTGTGCGACGGACTCCATGCCGAACTCGTGTGTGAGTGTGTGTGTGTGTGGCGGTCACCGTTGTTGTTGATGAAGAGCGCGAGCTGTGCGACGGACTCCATGCCGAACTCGTGTGTGTGTGTGCGTGTGTGGCGGGTCACCGTTGTTGTTGATGAAGAGCGCGGAGAGCTGTGCGACGGACTCCATGCCGAACTCGAGGCGCTCGTTGAGGTGGCGGCACTGCAGCAGCCCGCAGCGCGCGTCCGCACTGGCGCACGGCCGGAAGATCTGCCGCACGCGGTCGTAGCCGCAGTTGCCGTTCCTGCGCGTGACACATCATAATATTGTACGTAGTCACAGACAATGTTGTACGGGTAACTGCTTTCTTCTTTATTAACGCGAAAGATAATCATGATGATCATGATCATCTAGACCAGTGATGCACAGACTTATTAAGACTAGGGGCCACTCGGGCAAATTATGAACTGATGGCGGGCCGTCAGAAGTATAGGTAATAAAAGACAATAAAGAATTGATAATAATGTATTAAAATTGAAAAAGAATTTATTAATTTGAAGCGTAGCACTGCATAGTGCTTACAATCTTTTTATATTTGGCTCAAATTTACTTTTAGCAACACGTAAAACTGCTTCCAAACTTTCATTTGCAAGACGGTTTCGATTTTTGATTTATTATTATTTAGTATTGAAAAGGTTTGTTCACATATATAGGTAGAACCAAATAAGCTGGCACATTTCAGAGCGTTTATGCGCAACTCTTTGACGTATTTTTATCAATGCAGCGGTAAAAGTTCAGCAAGTCTCCTTCGTTGAATTTGTTGCGTAAATCTTGGTCGTTTTGAATGTCGATAATTTCTAACTGCATTGACTCTGGCGCATTTTAGATTGCTGAATATGTGCAACAGAGGTTTCACTTTTTAAACTCCGAAAATCTGTCTTGAAAAGATTGAATCAAAATATCTAGCTTTTCTACATAACTGAAATTAATCGCAGTTTTGTTGAATTTTTCAGCCATTTTCTTATAATTCGGAAAATGATTGTAATTTCCAGAATTCAATTGCGATCTGAAAAGTGTCAGCTTGCATTGAAAGGATGATACATGAGCGTAGAGCTGGGATATCAGTTGATTTTGCCTTGAAGCCGTGTGTTCAAGACATTCAAATGATTTGTAATATCAACTAAAAGCCAAATCACACAACCAATCAGGATTTTTAAGTTCCGGACATCCTTTGCTTTTCCGCCAGAAATATTCCAATTTCTTCTATTAAATTTAGAAATCGTTCCAGTGTCAATCCACGACTTAGCCACCTTACTTCTGTATAATACAGTAAATCTCCATATTCGCTTTGATGTCATCAAGGAATTGTTTGAATTGTCTGTAATTGAGTCCTCGTGATTTTATGAAATTTACAGTCGAAACTACCACTTACATGACATTTTGAAATTCAATTTTTAGAACAGTGGGCTTCTTGGTGTATAATGCAGTGAAACTGCATGAGATCTTCAGCGTTTATGTTTTTCTTGCAGATGCTTTTTCAGCAAAGTAACTAGCCCAGAATTGACACCAATCATCGAAGGAGCACCGTCAGTCGCAACTCCTGATAATTTTGATAAGTCCAAATCAGTTTTTGAACACTCATCCAAAAGTACATTGAGTATATCAACTCTCTGGTTTGACCTTTCAATGAACACATTCCTAATAACTCTTCTAAGACTTCAAAATCTTGAGTAACACCTCGTATGAATATCAGAAGTTGAGCTGTGGAACTAATATCAGTGGATTCGTTGAGTGCTAATGAAAAAATTCAATGATCTTAGTTTTTCATTTAATTGTTCCGCAATATTACCTGACAAAGACATAATTCGTCTTTGAATAGTAATACGATTCAGTTGAATTTTCTCAAACTTTTGCTGCTTCTGGACACATTTTTTAGCGGCAATTTCTATGCATTCTTTACAAAATTCCATCATTGAAGGGTGACTTCGCTTTGCTATCATTCGAGAAATTTCATAACTAACTTCTGTAGCTGTTTCTGAATCTTGAATGGGTTTTGTAAACATAGCTTGCTGACCAATAAGCTCCCGTTTTAAAGACAACATTTTTTGCTTCCTTAATTCGCCTGTAAACTTGGTAAAAGTAGGATGCTGCGTTTCATAGTGCCTTTTTACATTATATTCCTTTGCAATCGCAACAGAATTCTTGCAAATTAAACAAACGACTTTGTTATGCGACCATACAAAAAAGTATTTCTCAGTCCAAATTTCTTGAAACTGCCGATTTTCATCTTTAACCTTACGTTTTTTACTAGGTCCTGGCTTGTCCATGTTGCGTTCTAATCCTGGCTAGGATTAACACAGCACCTAAAAACAATTACAGTACCTACTTAAATTACCCATTCTTTTTTAAATTACCAAAAATAATTGATTAAATAGGTAGGGAAACACTTATTAATAACAGAGTTTTACTTACGATTTCACAACACAATTATACACGGCACTTGACGGGAAATCTACGTTGAATGTGGATCAAAATATATGACACCGGCTAGTCGAGTTAAAATCTACACTAGAACTATTGACACTTCACTCAAATTAAAACCGAACTGTCGGTCGCTGCGGTTAGCGTGGCTTTTATACCGCGCGTATAGAGTCGAAAACTGTCTGGAGAAATCACGAAACCGACTCTGGAAGCTTCGTGTATCTACCTACGCGAGCAATTGGGAATTCGGGACTATTGCTATCTCGCTTGCTCTAACAATATAACCCGTGGATAAGCCACCACCGCGCTGCCGTCGTCGCCGCGCCGCCGGCGGCGGTTCCTCAAGAAAACGAATTTAACCGAGATCAGCACGAACATTACCGACCGCTGTTACCGACGCATGCACGGCGCACCGATAAGCGCACTTAAGAGCGCGCGCGCGAGATTCAAATTACTGAACATATTTTTTTGGTTTTATTCTGGAATATAATTCAATATTTTTCGAATGTACGAGAGTATTATTTTGCTGTCGGCGGGCTACCAGTATTCGACCGGCGGGCCGCGGTCTGCATCTAAGATCTAGACTCACTATATTATACGCTTAATACTACAAAACAAATTACAATAAAATATATTCTTACTAAAACTGAGTCAGTCTTAGTAAATATCTTTGTTCGCAACTTACGAAGGAACAACAACTCACAAGCGAAAATAACAGGCGTTGCGTGAGAAAGACTGAAAGCGATCGAGAATAACTTTGATGCTAGCGCAATAAATAAATATCCTCTCGCAGCTCCGCTCGCATTTTATTTAATAAAGCCAATGCTGCATATAAGCTGTAACTTTTAGCTGCTTTTAAACTTAAGAGCACATACGCACATCTGTGGTTGCAAATGAAATAAGTGTTACGAGTATTTTTTCTAACTGTCGATCGGACGACTGGCGGCGATGCGGATAACCATTTAGTGCGTATGTGCACTTAGAACAGTTACACAATCTCGAGTTTAAACCTTAACTCCACAACGGCAAAATTTGAATCTAGAATGTAGACTCAAATTTTTACGTTGGTGGAGGTATAGCAGCGGGTGTCGGAGCTCTCGCCGGTGGCGCCCTACAGCAGCCGGCGCTGCTCCGTACTATAGCATCTGTATTGTACTATAGTATTTGTAGCAAACTTACTTGGTCCCTTTAACGTTGGTGGAGGTATAGCAGCGGGTGTCGGAGCTCTCGCCGGTGGCGCCCTACAGCAGCCGGCGCTGCTCCGTACTATAGCATCTGTATTGTACTATAGTATTTGTAGCAAACTTACTTGGTCCCTTTAACGTTGTTGGAGGTGTAGAAGCGGGTGTCGGAGCTCTCGCCGGTGGCACCCCCCACAGCAGCCGGCACTGCTCTGTACTATAGTATCTGTATTGTACTATAGTATTTGTAGCAAACTTACTTGGTCCTTTAACGTTGGTGGAGGTAGCAGCGGGTGTCGGAGCTCTCGCCGGTGGCGCCACACAGCAGCCGACACTGCTCTGTACTATAGTATCTGTATTGTACCATAGTATTTGTAGCAAACTTACTTGGTCCCTTTAACGTTGGTGGAGGTGTAGCAGCGGGTGTCGGAGCTCGCCGGTGGCGCCACACAGCAGCCGACACTGCTCTGTACTATAGCATCTGTATTGTACTATAGTATTTGTAGCAAACTTACTTGGTCCCTTTAACGTTGGTGTAGGTGTAGAAGCGGGTGTCGGAGCTCTCGTCGGTGGCACCCCCCACAGCAGCCGGCATTGCTCCGTACTATAGTATCTGTATTGTACTATAGTATTTGTAGCAAACTTACTTGGTCCCTTTAACATTGGTGGAGGTGTAGAAGCGGGTGTCGGAGCTCTCGCCGGTGGCACCCCCCACAGCAGCCGGCACTGCTCCGTACTATAGTATCTGTATTGTACTATAGTATTTGTAGCAAACTTACTTGGTCCCTTTAACGTTGGTGGAGGTGTAGCAGCGGGTGTCGGAGCTCGCCGGTGGCGCCACAGCAGCCGACACTGCTCTGTACTATAGCATCTGTATTGTACTATAGTATTTGTAGCAAACTTACTTGGTCCCTTTAACGTTGGTGGAGGTGTAGCAGCGGGTGTCGGAGCTCTCGCCGGTGGCGCCCCACAACAGCCGGCACTGATCCGAGTGCGAACGGCACGCACCGCGAACGCAATATGCCTATGGACAAAATAAATTGAACGATATTGTACAAAGAAATGATACACTTTAGACTAACACAAATACTCGCTTTGATAAATTTGTTACAATTTACAATATATTATACGTAAAATTATAGAGAATGCGATTTTTGAGTATGTGTATATGTGGAGGGTTATCTCCGGAACCACTGCACCTATTTTTTGAGTTCCTAGGGGAGGAAGGGACAACTGCAGCCAGGCGCGGTCCGACGAGGAGGGTCACAGGAGACATGACCCCCCCCCCCCAAATCGTACACGTCAAATTGAAAAATCTTCTAAAGAAAATGTTATGCTGACATCTAACGTTGCTTTTATGAACTACGATGTCATTTTCGGAGGACTGTTTATATTCCACTGATAGATAGCATAATAACTGACCCACAGGACTTTCTGCGGATACAATGAACCTGTTCAGATTAGACATTTTTATGCCAAAATCTGAATATACGGAAGAAGATCTTTTAATGTGACGGACTCCATGCCGAACTCGTGTGTGTGTGTGCGTGTGTGGCGGGTCACCGTTGTTGTTGATGAAGAGCGCGGAGAGCTGTGCGACGGACTCCATGCCGAACTCGTGTGAGGTGTGTGTGTGTGTGCGGGTCACCGTTGTTGTTGATGAAGAGCGCGAGAGCTGTGCGACGGACCCATGCCGAACTCGTGTGTGAGTGTGTGCGTGTGGCGGGTCACCGTTGTTGTTGATGAAGAGCGCGGAGAGCTGTGCGACGGACTCATGCCGAACTCGTGTGAGTGTGTGTGTGTGTGGCGGATCACCGTTGTTGTTGATGAAGAGCGCGGAGAGCTGTGCGACGGACTCCATGCCGAACTGTGTGTGAGTGTGTGTGTGTGGCGGGTCACCGTTGTTGTTGATGAAGAGCGCGGAGAGCTGTGCGACGGACCCATGCCGAACTCGTGTGGAGTGTGTGTGCGTGGCGGATCACCGTTGTTGATGAAGAGCGCGGAGGCTGTGCGACGGACTCATGCCGAACTCGTGTGTGAGTGTGTGCGTGTGTGGCGGATCACCGTTGTTGTTGATGAAGAGCGCGGAGAGCTGCGACGGACTCCATGCCGAACTCGTGTGTGAGTGTGTGTGCGTGTGGCGGATCACCGTTGTTGTTGATGAAGAGCGGAGAGCTGTGCGACGGACTCCATGCCGAACTCGTGTGGAGTGTGTGTGCGTGTGTGGGTCACCGTTGTTGTTGATGAAGCGCGGAGAGCTGTGCGACGGACTCCATGCCGAACTCGTGTGTGGTGTGTGTGCGTGTGGCGGATCACCGTTGTTGATGAAAGCGCGAAGCTGTGCGACGGACTCCATGCCGAACTCGTGTGTGAGTGTGTGTGCGTGTGTGGCGGATCACCGTTGTTGTTGATGAAGCGCGGAGCTGTGCGACGGACTCCATGCCGAACTCGTGTGTGAGTGTGTGTGCGTGTGTGGCGGATCACCGTTGTTGTTGATGAAGAGCGCGGAGAGCTGTGCGACGGACTCCATGCCGAACTCGTGTGTGAGTGTGTGTGCGTGTGTGGCGGATCACCGTTGTTGTTGATGAAGAGCGCGGAGAGCTGTGCGACGGACTCCATGCCGAACTCGTGTGTGAGTGTGTGTGCGTGTGTGGCGGATCACCGTTGTTGTTGATGAAGAGCGCGGAGAGCTGTGCGACGGACTCCATGCCGAACTCGAGGCGCTCGTTGAGGTGGCGGCACTGCAGCAGCCCGCAGCGCGCGTCCGCACTGGCGCACGGCCGGAAGATCTGCCGCACGCGGTCGTAGCCGCAGTTGCCGTTCCTGCGCGTGACACATCATAATATTGTACGTAGTCACAGACAATGTTGTACGGGTAACTGCTTTCTTTCTTCTTTATTAACGCGAAAGATAATCATGATGATCATGATCATCTAGACTCACTAGATTATACGCTTAATACTACAAAACAAATTACAAAATATATTCTTACTAAGACTATAGTCATATAGTCAGTCTTAGTAAATATTTTTTGTACATAAATTATATTGAAATAATAACTTTGTTCGCAAACAACAACTCACAAGCGAAAATAACAGGCGTTGCGTTGCTGAAAGCGATTGAGAATAACTTTGATGCTAGCGCAATAAATAAATACCCTCTCTCGCAGCTCCGCTCGCATTTCGTTGTTCTGCACAGCGAAATGGACGTTCTCGAGAAACGTATTAAGTTTTACGGGTTTTTCTTTTAATAAAAGCCAATGCTGCATATAAGCTGTTTGGCTGCTTTTAAACCTAAGAGCACATACGCACATCTGTGGTTGCAAATGAAATAAGTGTTACGAGTATTTTTTCTAACTGTCGATCGGACGACTGGCCGCGATGCGGATAACCATTTAGTGCATATGTGCACTTAGAACAGTCAGATACAATCTCGGGTTTAAACCTTAACTCCACAACGTCAAAATTTGAGTCTAGAATCTAGACTCAAATTTTGACGTTGGTGGAGGAGTAGCAGCGGTTGTCGGATCTCTCGCCGGTGGCGCCCTACAACAGCCGGCACTGTTCCGTTCTATAGTATTTGTATTGTACTATAGTATTAGTAGCGCTTACTTGATCCCTTTAACATTGGTGGAGGTGTAGCAGCAGGTTTCGGAGCTCTCGCCGGTGGCACCCCAAAGCAGCCGACACTGCTCCGTACTATAGCATCTGTATTGTACTATAGTATTTGTAGCAAACTTACTTGGTCCCTTTAACGTTGGTGGAGGTGTAGCAGCGGGTGTCGGAGCTCTCGCCGGTGGCGCCCCACAGCAGCCGGCACTGCTCTGTACTATAGCATCTGTATTGTACTATAGTATTTGTAGCAAACTTACTTGGTCCCTTTAACGTTGGTGGAGGTGTAGCAGCGGATGTCGGAGCTCTCGCTGGTGGCGCCCCACAGCAGCCGGCACTGCTCTGTACTATAGCATCTGTATTGTACTATAGTATTTGTAGCAAACTTACTTGGTCCCTTTAACGTTGGTGGAGGTGTAGCAGCGGGTGTCGGAGCTCTCGCCGGTGGCGCCCAGCAGCCAGCACTGCTCCGTACTATAGCATCTGTATTGTACTATAGTATTTGTAGCAAACTTACTTGGTCCCTTTAACGTTGGTGGAGGTGTAGAAGCGGGTGTCGGAGCTCTCGCCGGTGGCACCCCCCACAGCAGCCGGCACTGCTCCGTACTATAGTATCTGTATTGTACTATAGTATTTGTAGCAAACTTACTTGGTCCCTTTAACGTTGGTGGAGGTGTAGAAGCGGGTGTCGGAGCTCTCGCCGGTGGCGCCAGCAGCCAGCACTGCTCCGTACTATAGTATCTGTATTGTACTATAGTATTTGTAGCAAACTTACTTGGTCCCTTCAACGTTGGTGGAGGTGTAGAAGCGGGTGTCGGAGCTCTCGCCGGTGGCGCCCTACAGCAGCCGGCGCTGCTCCGTACTATAGCATCTGTATTGTACTATAGTATTTGTAGCAAACTTACTTGGTCCCTTTAACGTTGGTGGAGGTGTAGCAGCGGGTGTCGGAGCTCTCGCCGGTGGCGCCCACAGCAGCCGGCACTGCTCTGTACTATAGCATCTGTATTGTACTATAGTATTTGTAGCAAACTTACTTGGTCCCTTTAACGTTGGTGGAGGTGTAGCAGCGGATGTCGGAGCTCTCGCTGGTGGCGCCCCACAGCAGCCGGCACTGCTCTGTACTATAGCATCTGTATTGTACTATAGTATTTGTAGCAAACTTACTTGGTCCCTTTAACGTTGGTGGAGGTGTAGCAGCGGGTGTCGGAGCTCTCGCCGGTGGCGCCCCACAGCAGCCGGCACTGCTCTGTACTATAGCATCTGTATTGTACTATAGTATTTGTAGCAAACTTACTTGGTCCCTTTAACGTTGGTGGAGGTGTAGCAGGGTGTCGGAGCTCGCCGGTGGCGCCCCACAGCAGCCGGCACTGCCTGTACTATAGCATCTGTATTGTACTATAGTATTTGTAGCAAACTTACTTGGTCCCTTTAACGTTGGTGGAGGTGTAGCAGCGGGTGTCGGAGCTCGCCGGTGGCGCCCACAGCAGCCGGCACTGCCTGTACTATAGCATCTGTATTGTACTATAGTATTTGTAAACTTACTTGGTCCCTTTAACGTTGGTGGAGGTGTAGCAGCGGTGTCGGAGCTCGCCGGTGGCGCCCACAGCAGCCGGCACTGCCTGTACTATAGCATCTGTATTGTACTATAGTATTTGTAGCAAACTTACTTGGTCCCTTTAACGTTGGTGGAGGTGCAGCGGGTGTCGGAGCTCGCCGGTGGCGCCCCACAGCAGCCGGCACTGCTCTGTACTATAGCATCTGTATTGTACTATAGTATTTGTAGCAAACTTACTTGGTCCCTTTAACGTTGGTGGAGGTGTAGCAGCGGGTGTCGGAGCTCTCGCCGGTGGCGCCCCACAGCAGCCGGCACTGCTCTGTACTATAGCATCTGTATTGTACTATAGTATTTGTAGCAAACTTACTTGGTCCCTTTAACGTTGGTGGAGGTGTAGCAGCGGGTGTCGGAGCTCTCGCCGGTGGCGCCCCACAGCAGCCGGCACTGGTCCGAGTGCGAACGGCACGCACCGCGAACGCAATATGCCTATGGACAAAATAAATTGAACGAAAGAAATGATACACTTTAGACTAACACAAATACTCGCTTTGATAAACTTGTTACAATTTACAATATATTATACGTAAAATTATAGAGAATGCGATTTTTGAGTATGTGTATATGTGGAGGGTTATCTCCGAAACCACTGCACCTATTTTTTGAGTTCCTAAGGCGGTTTAGCTCTTCTAAATATTCATCCATTTGTTTTATAATGTGTGCAATAAAATTGTGTATTGTGCAATAAAGTCTAATTTACTTGACATATTTTATTATTAGTAACCCCCTCTAAAATTTCAGGCTGCGACCGCGCCTGGCTGCAGCACCACTACATTATTAACATTTTATAATTTCCAAAACTTAATCTGTAAGTAATCCCAAATTCTTTTTATTCTATTTTCCTAATAAATATAATAACTTTGTTTAAAAGTTTTATTTATTGTACAGTCAAGTGCTCGTGGAGCTTTACACATTGGAATTTGTTGCGTTCTTATTTCAATCGCCCTAGAGGTAAGATTCGCAACACAAGTGTAAAACTTCGTGTGCACTTGACTGTATTGCCCTCCCCTGGGTCATCAGCTGGCGACGCCCTTGAACATAGGCTATATATTATGTCCGCGACAGCGTATGTCACTGTCACTATTTTTATATTAAAACTCTCGCGTCACAAAATAAGGATGGTGGCAGTCGGTGGCCACCGTCGCACCGACTGCCACCAAACTTATTTTTTCCTTACTTCATCCTTACTTTGTCGGCGCGGGAGAGACATAATATACTAATCGCGCAGATAAAGAATGGGATTATAGGGTCCATCTATTTACCTCTCGCTTGCACACTGTCGCTGTCTGTACTTACATCTGTCAGTAACGACCATAAAAAATCATGCGTTGTTATAAGCGTTTTTGTGCTTCTAATTTCAGATCCAAGTAACAATATATAATTCCCTATTATATTAAGTACTGAATTCATATTCATAAAAATAGTATGATTAAATTACTAAAAAGTAGATTTAATTCCCTATTATAATATTCAGTTTATAATTAATTTATACAATTCAATTGATTTTAATAAATTAAACAGATTTTTCCTTTTAGGAATTTCCAAATTAACTATCAGAACGTATAATTTGATAAAATATTGTTATTTGTAACATAACGATATAAGGTTATTAGAACTGTTTTCGCTTTAGGTACCGCGTATGCTGGCAGTAGACTCGATGAGCCGCTATTTCTAAACCCATTCTTTATCTGCACGGGTAGTACGATATTATACAAAGAGTTATTAGATGGTGATTGGAAAGCTCTCAATTCTCACGACACCCATGTAACATCTCAGGGAGGGAGGAGGGAGGAACCAGCGATTCGTGGGATCTTAGTCCCGTGTAAGCAAAGGCTGACTCACCTCCGATTGCCTAAATTTAATTAAGTACTTAGTTTATATGCAAATTTGTTTTTCGAATGTGGCAATAAAGTGACATATCTTTTTTATTTATTTTTATGAAATGATAGACTTTAGACTAATAACGTCCTGCATTCACGGACAAACAACTTATATATAAAACAAATTGTCCCGATGTGCAAATGCTAAACCTGAAATAAACACATTTTTCAAGGGGAAATGCCTACTCATACGCATATACGAGGCAAGGACGGTTATGTCGGACTTCTCGTACCGACTAAAACCCCACGGTGTTTCAACTTCGCCGCATTTCATGCAAGACAGGCCGGAACATAAAGTACGTCTTCCCACACGGTCTCCATCACTATCTACATGGAGGCCATGGGGCCAGAAACAAAGTGCTCGTGCAAACTATCCAATCTCAGGAGTGGATCTAGTCCGCTCCGCCGTCAAACACGATTCGGCCATGAAGGGTAATATAAAATACATAACCTATTCATGGTCAATGTAATGCAGGACCAAGAATGGCAGCCCTACGGTACCTAAAAAAAAACATTATCCCCATACTAGGATTTACTCCAGTATCGTGGAGGCGTTTCACATAAATATATTGCACATAGAAAAAATATCCAGACCCGGAACAATTGAACAAGACCAGTTGTGCAGTTTTGATTCAAATACTGAAACATCCCAAGTAACACAGGAAGCATTTTAACAAACGATTAGTAAACTAATGTAGAACTTAAGGTCCGTATAAACTCATATAAGTTTACCAAGCATCTTGACGCTTTATATTGGCATTTCAAAATCTTTATGATGACACTGTATAACGATTGGATAATAGCATATCAAAATGCTTTTGTAAAGCTTTTAGTTTTAGTGCAGCAAAACACAACGCAGCTGTACAGCTTTCAGCTATTTTTAGTGCATTTGGATCTAAAATAGCATTTTTAAGTAGTAAATAAATGCTTAATGCTGTTTAATGGCATAAACATGAACAATTATAATGCAACGTAAATCCGCTATACAGCTTTAAGCTGTTTTTAGTGCCTTATGGTCTACAATAGCATTTTTAAGTAGTAAGATAATGCCTAATGCTGCTTAATAGCATAAACTTGTACCATTATAATGAACCGTAAAATCACCGTAAAATCCGTTATACAGCTTTGAGCTGTTTTTAGTGCCCTTTGTTGTGTAATAGCACTTTTAGGTTGTAAGTAAAAGCCTAGTACTGCTGAACAGCATAAACGTGAATGAATATAATGCTTGTATTTTTTAAAATCAACCGAGTTCTGTTGTACAGCCAACAGCTCTTTAATCAAATACGATGTTCACGTGTGAGTATTTATACTGCTGGCGGCATTAATTAACCTTTTTAAAGGCTCACCGGGCTGCCGGGCTTTTATAACCAATAAATATTATCATTCGGACCTATTTATAAAAGCTATAGACCTATATAATAATGATATAACTTTAATACTGCCCAACCAATACTATTATGTTAATTATGCATATAATTCGTTCTATACTAGGAATACGCAATTGTTTCGGTTATTTCACACATATCTTTATATAAAATTTTATATTAAAACCACAAAATATCGAAGGCGCGTGAAAATTTTCAATGAAACTTATATAGACATTTACAGTAAACTACATTACGCAGTAATTTTTGAAGGCATGAAATAACAAAAGAAGCAAAAACTTTATAAATATTGTTTCGATGCAAACAAATATGGTCGCTAAATTTTGACCGTCTTCCTTCGTCCATATATTATTAAATTACAAAGTTAATTGTATTATAACATTTAGTACCGCGTATATAGAGATGTTTTTGCAATGATGTAGGGTTTAATTAAGTTCTAATTATGTACACTTAAATAGCTCCAATCATTCTTTTATTACATTCTAATGCTAGTCTAATGCTTTTGTAATGCGATTAACATCTTCATTATCAATAATAATATTACATTATATATAATGCTTCTGTAATGCGATTGACAACTTAATTGACCGTAATAATGCTTCTTTAATGCGATTAGCAACTTCATTGATCATAATAATGCTTCTTTAATGCGATTGATACCTTATTTAACCACAATAATGCTAATATATTGCGCCTGTAATGCAATTACACAATTATTGTAAACCTATTTAGGATCTAAAGCCATATAATTTTTGCCCAAATAAGCATTACAGTATCAGTACAGCGCATAAACGTTTATAATGCTACTATAGAACTAACACAAAATGCGAAAACGATACAGAAATGCTGTAAGTCCTCCGTTATACTGCTTTGATGTTTTACTTGGGATATTAAAAATGTTTACCTCGTTGTTCCCGCAAGGCGTGGTATCCATCCGGTACACATCTTTAGGACAGAATTCCGAATGTCCCGTGCAGTATTCGGGAAGGTCACACTCGCGTTCCGCTGAACGGCAGACGGTTCCCGCCGATTTCGGTCTACATGTCTGTAAAATAATTAATATTAATAAGTATTTTGCTTTATCTAATATTAAGTAACATAATATTACGAATAAATATTTTCCGTATTTTTGTTTTTTAATAAGCAATATACGTTTGAACACTAATTTACTTGATAGTTAACACGTAAGTCTCAAATTTTATTTGTTTATGAAGACTGAAACCACTAGGAGTTCCAACCGTTTGTTGTGCGTACTGAAAAAACGTCTCAGCAGATGAGTACGCATCTATTAAATGCGAACAACAATATAAGCACAGTTCAGTTCAGTCTTTCGTATGTTAGAACTGTACAGTAGAAGGAAAAGAGGAATGAAGGCTGTTGTTATTTTTTTATAATTTATTTAAATTTGGTTTTTTAATATAATAGTGACAATAACAACTCACCAGCTACAGCTGAGGTCATCTGTTATCAATTTAAAAAAGGAATTGTAGTTTATGATATATTTTATATCTTCAAAATAATATGTAGACGCGTGATATTGTGAAGTTTTTGGGAGATTTTAACGGTAGCCCGAGCCAGCAGATAGTCGATGACGGTAGTATCTCAAGACGTCTAACCAGATATCTTATCTTGAGATTTACATGACCTTCGGATACCTTGTTTCACCGTTTCCACTAATAGTTTACATACACATATATTTAGTAACTAAAATCGCACTTTATGTATCAAAATCTACTACAAACCATTATTTATACAGTAATACATGAGCAGTAATCCGCCGTCGGTCAAGTTCCCGTCAAAACAACTCATTGTCAATTCATGGGATGACAACTCGAATGCTACTTAAGGGCCTTACAAACCGAAACTATCTGCTTCTTTTTTATAGAATAAAGGTGGCAAACGAGCACTGATGGTAAGTGGATGTTGTCGCTCATAGACATCTAAATTTATTCTCGATTAAGAATCAAAATGCAGGTGCGTTGTCACCCTTGAGGACTAAGATGGAATGTCTCGTTTCCAGCAAAAAGAGTCTCCGGTTCTCTACAGTCACTGTACGAACCTTCATGGGCTGTTCTTAAATAACCCCCTAGACAATGGGAACAAGCAATTCTTGTTTTATACATATTATAGTATCTGTAAAGCCAATAAATTAATTCAATTAATAGATATCAGCTCCCTGCTTATACTATGGGGAGCAATAGAGCCGCTGCAGTGCGGGCTTAAGGATTCCACATGTCCTCAGATGTATTTTATTTCTCAGACATGCAGTTTTACTAATGAAATTTCCATCGCCTCCAAGCATGTTATGAATCAATAACTATAATTACATTTATTAGCACCAGATATAACATAATAATTGCAATTTTTTTTCAAAACACAGCAGTATTAAGGTGGTATTTTAGGCAGGTGGTTCCTTGTTCTCACCTGGAAGTCGCAGCAGGGCCCGGCAGCACAGCTGGCGTTGCTACGTAACATGCAGGAGGCGGGCTCGCAGCACGCCACGCACGCCGCGCGCGTCTTCTCTTCCCCCAGCCCGCAATCACACTGCTCCCCCGGCTCCACGAACCCGTTCCCACAAGTCGCCGGTTCGAACAGACGCTTCGGTTTGTTCCTGTCGGACATCATTTATTTATTTATTTTATTCTTTATTACACTCCTTATTACAATAGAATACAAGGGCGCACCTAATACAATGCACCAATGAAATTGTTTATTGCAATTTTAAATGCTGATTTACCACGTGCTCGGCGGTGAAGGTAAACATCGTGAGGAAACCTACATGTCTGAGAAATCAAAAAAAAATTTTCGAAGACATGTGAAGTTCGCCCACACGCATTGGGGCAGCGCGGCGGACATTTCCTTGCCCTAAAACCCTCCCAGAAATGAGAGGAAGCCTGTGCCCAGCAGTGGGACGTATATAGGCTGTCAACCAATGTGATGCTGAGAATTTGACGTAGATGTAGCAATATAGAGTAAGTGACATTTGAAGACAATAAAATAAAATTATGTTAATGTATAAGTACATTTTACTGATAAATAAACTATGTACTATATACAGGGATACTTTTCAAAAAGTAGCCAAATTTTAAACTTAAGTTCAATTAAATAAATTGTAATGATATACCGTTACTACAGTTCTTGAAAATACGAGTAAATAAGGCTTCTAATTTTATTTGAAATTATGCCAAATTGGATGTGATTTATGGGCAACAACGTTTTTGCCTACCGATCGGCCCTTACGAATTTTGAATTTAAAAGATAAAAAGGACAGAATGTTTGAGATTTTTTTAAATTAATTTTTCTTCACCATTTGCCTATATTACTTATTCTGAACCTTCTCAGCAAATTTGGCCGGTTATTGCAAAATAACCATGTATATTAGTACAACAATATAATTAGTATAGCAATACATATGATATGTATATTCATGTGACAAGCGTTGTCTTTAATAAATGATAACGAACCAAATTTTAAAAGCATACATATTTCGTGCCTTTCGATGTCATCGGTCAAAGAGATCCAAAGACTTGTAGCCTGAATTATAAAGGAATTACCATAGTACTCGGTGAAGTGACGTTGAATACTCTAAAACTCTATCATGAGATGATAAGAGATGAAATTTACTCTTAAAATAAAAAGGCAAAATGTATCAAAACGTTTTGCTTCAATTAAGGCTAGGAGAGACAAAATATCGTATTGGACGTACATTTTGGCACGCGAGAATTGGTACTTCTTGAAATAATATATATGTATGTTCAGAAGAAAATATGCGCATACATGAAATACCCTATAAATGTCTCAATTTAATGAATTTTAAAAATACTCTATATTAATCGAGATAATTAAAAAGTTTAAACTCTTTTCCAGTTCTGGTTTTTGTATGAAATAACTATAAGTATATGATATTTTTCGATAATATGAAAGGCATGTTATTGAATTAGATTCTTAATCGGCTACATTTTCATTTAGATCATTTATTTTCTGCTAATAAGCAAAAACGTTTCAAATAAAGTAACTTTTCGTACATGAATGTCACACGCTTACTTCGTGCTGGACAAATATGTATGCAGCTAAAAACCTATTAACGTCGGAAATACTCGCCTAAACTACGGTATGTAATATAACCAACACTAGAATAGTTGAATACAAGCATCAACATTATTAGTGACTAGCTGTTCCCCGCGACTTCGCTCGCGTGTAATTTGTTACAATTGGATTTCATGGGTTTCAATTTGTTTGCACGGAACCCTAATTCTTTTTCTAAAATAAAAGTAGTCATTGAAATCATGCCTTAATTATCGTTATCATTGCTGGGTTTATTGCTGGTTCTTCCCAGGACAGAGGTTTTTCGAACCAGTGGTAAAAGAATAAATGACTTTCAATAGGCATATTTGTAATCTATATTGAATAAAAATATTATATTCTATTCTATTTCTTATAGTTATTAAATAAAAATTATTTAATGGTTCAATCGCATTAATTCTAATTAGTAATGGTTCTAATACTCACGTCAATAAATGTGCATTATCATTGGGTATTTCAGATAAAAGTCTCATTCTCCTGTACACAAGAAAATTCGTTAGGGTCCTATCACCGTTCTCCTCTAATTGTATTTCGTCTCGCTCGTTCCACACCACTACGCCTACTAATGCTATGAAGATGTTTAACGGTGAGTAAACCTAAAAATTAAAACGTGTTATCATTAAACAAAATTACAATGATAGCTTTCGTCATTCATTACAACCAATCGTAAGCTTAGGGTCAGTTCACACAAAGACGCGACGCGACGATGCTTGAAGAGGCCAATGGTGTGACGTGGCGGCACGCTGCGCACAGAGACACCGCGCAGCGCAGCGAGACGCGGCGCAGTAATAGTAATTAATAGCAGAGACAAGTCACCACGACGACTTTAAGCTGCGCCTCGTGGCGTCACGTCGCTCTTGCATGCTGTGCCTACCGACGAAGCACCGATGCGTGGTAATGTGTCGCGCTACATCGCGAGACATCTCGAGGCGCAGCGCGGCGTAACGCGAAGCCGCGAGGCATTTTCGAATTATCTCAATAAAATGTGTATCTTTTTGTGTAGTAAATAAAGTTATATTTTGTATCACTATCTTAAAAAGTGCACGCCGCGTCGCGTCGCGTCAAGTCTCGGTGTGAACTGACCCTTACTGCTGAAATGCAATCTATACTCCACGGATTGCCTGATAGGAGGACGCCACGGATTGCCATAGTTCCATACTTTTCCAGCGAGTTGGCACTCGGCCTTATTACAAGAAGTAGTTTATAATAATAAGTCTGAAGTTTAAACTAGAATCAATTTCATGAAAGAAGAGCCGCTCGAAATATGTGAACTAAAACATTACGGATAATGTAATCAGAAAGTAACATAATGAAAATGTTTCTTCGAATTTCAATTCGACGGATTCCTACGACGTGGTCCTTCACTGCTGACCGTATGAGGAAGCACAGGTCGCTCTGCGAACTATAAAAGGTCTATGTTCGGGGTTTCTCTCCATGATAGACTTAGAAATGAGGACATCTGCAGTAGATCCGGAAGAAATGATTTTTGTAACTTTCCTCACTGACCTTAGAAATATGTTTCAATCTCAGTTGTCATTGTAATATTTTTAACCTTTCACCAGTATATTTCAAGATGGCGTCATTTCTTATATGTTGCAACCATTGCGGCTTGTATTTACTGCCCGGGAGAAATAATTTACTTAATTTCGTGTTTTCTTTAAATATGTGGGTATAATGTTATGGTTTATACAATAAAATATTATAATATACACGTCTTTCTCATCTTAATTTATATATTATTACAACATTAGTGCAAAAAGCGAAGTATAATAGTAATTTCCAGCAATTTAAAAAATAAAACAAAATGGCGAAAAAAATGGCGGGAATCGAATCGCTGCAACGGATGACAGTTACTGACAATATAGATGTTTGACACATAGCCGGGATGGATGTTTTGACTGTTGAGTGGTTAAAAGTATAAATAAAAATAAATAAATAATAGAAAACATGTTATTCTTTCTTTTTCTTTAGATAGCTTTCGATTATTTTGTAATTATACCTAGGGGTAGAAAATCGGATAGAATTTCGAGGACCTAAAAAAAATACTTACGGAATTGATAATATTAGCGACGGCCTTCAGCTGTCGATGCACTGTCCGTATGTTTTCGCCGTTCGCTTTATACTCGCGGTTGTCGGCCACCAGTACGAGTTCCACGTAGCGCGACAGCTTGTTGGCGTTGAACGGGCCACGCACCTCCGTGTCTTCGTACGCCTCGCGTTTGTACTGAAAAACATTAAAATTATGTACACCCTTTAGTAGCGGTGTAAGAATATCCAATACCCCACATCGTCCCGTGGGTGTCGTAAGAGGCGAACTGAAACTGGAGATGGGCAGCAGCATCTTCCTGAAAACAACTCAAAATAAAAAACTGTGGTTGCCAACCCGTTTGCCAAGCGTTGCAACTAACTGCCTATATTCAGCAGTGGACTTTTATAGGCTGTAATGGAATGAAAAATTATGTAAGTTTCTCAAATATTAGTAGGTCGGCCCGACCGAGAGAGGACCACGCTCTCAAAGAATAACATCGTAAAGAGAGTTTAAATAACCGGAGAACCTTTTACCGGTTTTTTTTTTCTTTTTTTATAGGATAAGGGTGCCAAACGAGCACACAGTCCACCTGATGGTAAATGGTTGCTGTGGCCCATAGACATCTACATCTATCCTCGATTACGAATCAAAATGCAGATGGGTTGTCACCCGTGAGACTAAGATGGAATGCCTCGAACACAGCAGGATTAAGCTGCTATTTTACGCTGGTATTCTGTGAGAGCGTGGTCCTTTCCCGGTCGAGCCGACCCATTCGTGCGACAACCATAATATAGCTGCAGCATGGCTCTACCACGTATAAAACTGGTAACGAGAAATTCTTCCACAGCCCTTACCATCAGGTGGACTGTGTGCTCGTTTGTCACACTTATTCTATAAAATCTTTAATTTTTATTGAATCTAGTTGATATTGTTCTGGGACTGTACGTAGCAGCGTTACCACTGCGAGGCTAAGGGCTGCTTTCACCATGACGCCTTCGTAGCATAGCGTAGTGATTACAGGCAACTCTTTTTAAATATGTAGGACAGTAAAAGCGTTTTTATAAGGGCTTTTGTACAAGCGTAGATTACAAAAATAAATACCCACCCTATTGATTCTGCTGCGCTCAACGTTCCGTTTCCTGATATGTTTGTCCATCAGTTGCGGGTCGAAGTGGGTGTTGTTCGTGACGCCGCCGTCGTAGCCGCAGCGGTGGTGGGTCGTGAGGTCCGAGTGGTCATAGACGTAGTGCTGAGAGGTGATCTCCTCGTCTATAAATTAAAATAGTTTGCTGTAATAGGAAAAATAACTAGAAACATCTCGGAACTAAATTCATACAAAGCATCGTACCAGGAGGTATTGCAGTCAAGCACTGATTTATTAGTAAAAATAAACATCTTGCAAAGATCATGGTTAATCTGTTGATAATCTACTCCCACACTAGGATTTTCCCCCGTATGGGGAGGAATTTTACTTACAGAATTGCACGCCTCACAACGTCGAGAGAAGAGCACAACGTGGGAGTGCTCTACTCTCGACATGCCGCTATGTGACAATTTTGCAATATAAAATTGTTAGTATGTCTCAATTTAGACACTAAATCAATAAAAAGGGTACTAGATATATTAAATTATAAAGTCAGCGTATGTTTTTTATTAATTTGTTTGTTATATTTACAAAAAGTATAGTTAAAAAATTATTAGTACGGCTGTCAGTTAGTCTGTGCAGTTTGTCTTCACGTTTCAGAAAAATATACGCAACGAAATGAAATAAATCTTTCTGAATAAGTTTCCATTTATCCTCAGGATGATCCCATGAAGATATTTATTTTTTTCATCAAAATTTAATTTAATTTAAATCATAAAAAATAAAAACGCTCATGAGGCGTGCACTCTTGGATTTGAGGCCGACTTTTAAGTATAATATGTACATATCTATACAAATAAATAAAATTTAAGTGTCTGTTTGTAATGTAAAAATAACAGGTTTTTACTAAATGCATATGAAAGTATATTTATATACGGCATTTATAACAAAAAACAATTTTTAAAATGTTTGTCTGTATGTTTGTTTATTCCGGCTAATTTCCGAAATGGCTGGACCGGTTTTGACGGGACTTTAACTGGCAGATAACTGATGTTATAAGGAGTAACTCACGCTACTTTTATTTTAGAAAAATAATTACGGCTCCGTGCAAAAAAAAATTAAAACCCATGAAATCTAAGCGTAATAAATTCCACGCAGACGAATTCGCGAGGATCAGCTTGTAGTATATAATATATTTGTAGACCACAGCAACACTAGCTTGTTCCGTGCGAGATCCGAACCCGCGGCTCCGCAGCCGAGTGCTTACCCGCTGCGCTACCAAGCCTTTTAACACATAATGCTAGTATCCAAATAACTCTATTTATTTAAAAAAAATACCTATCTTTATTTTATCATTAATTTCTGCATCAAGATTTATCCTTCTAAGGATCATTTCATCAATTCAAACTAAAACATTTATAAACTCAAAGAAATTTACCACAAATACTATGTGAATGCTAAAAACACGACACCAACCTTTAGCAGGCTCTATATACCACATTTTCTTGCCGTTGTACACGACACCTTGGAACCCGTGACATGTTGAGATGGCCACCCACGAGTCCGGTCGGCCCCGGATCTTGCCAGAATACTGGCATAAGTCTAATTCCTGGAATGAAAATACGTATCACCATAATCTCTGATCTGCCTTGTCTTTCAACCAATATTATTAAATTTGACTTGTTCACCGCAATCAACATTTCGTGAACATATGAAAAATAATCTACATTTCTTTTCAAAAATTTCACGTAGAAGGCCAGAGATAATTCATTCCAAACAATTATTTTTTGCGGGAGTAATTTGATCGAAAAAAATATGACTGAAAATTGAAATACTTTAAAAAATAAGTCAAAACAATATTGTGTTTGTGTTTTTAATTGAACTATATACAAGACGAGACGATTTCATTAAACGTTACGTTGTTACTTTTCACGCTAACAAGAGTCATGCTACATAAATATAACATATAAAACAAAATAAATCCTTTGAGCCGGATAAACTATATCAAAACTATAGCACTGGATGCTGTAGCCCATAGACACCTACAGCCATCCATGATAAATTCTTAAAATGTAGGTTGGTTGTCACTGTGGACTAAAATAGAATGCCTTGTTTCCAGTAAAAAGGGTCTCCGGTTCTACACTCACCATACGAAACACAGCAGCATTAAAGCGCTAATCTATGAGACTTTGGTCCTTCCGAGGGCTAGATGTCATTCGTATTGTAGCAAAAATCTACTCAAATAACAAGGATGTTCTCACCTCTTTTTTGGGTTTGTGTAACACAGTCTCCCCATTCTTCTGGTAGCTAAGAATGTGGTTGTCGGACACTAGGTCCTCTTTCAGTCTTAAATCCAGCACGTACTCTTCGTCTTCTATGTCAACCTGCACCGTCACCTCTGGATGATGTGCGCCTGCCTGAAAACCAAAAATAATTTAATTAGCCTAAATAATTACTTACACTTCGGTATTCTTATTTCAAACAATACAATTTGCTCGACAAGTGTTCGAAACAATGAACGTATTATTTAAAATTTATCTTCTAATGTGAAAGATAAATTGAAAAACAATATACATTATCTCAACGTTCATTTTTAAGTTGTATTTGCTCTTGATGTACAAACTTAACAGATCTAGGTGTTCCCTACCATGTATATAGGGGTAGAATAAATCTGGGGTCTTAGTTTTCAATTTCATATGTTTGGGACTTTTGGAAGTTGTCTTGCATTGGATACATTATATTATAACGACTCACCAGCGCAGTGGATGAGCGTCTGGCTGCAGTCCGCGATCTGCAGTCGTTTTTTGTCCATTACATCCATTACAGCCTATAAAAGCCCACTGCTGAACACAGGCCTCCTCAGGTTTTTGCCATAGTTGACACGCCTGGCAAGTGGTAGCCAGAACCGAAACAATAAACCGTAGAGTATTATAGTTCTGTACAAGAAACGGCCGTGTGCCGTCTATTGGCGGTGTAAGAATATCCACTAACCCCATATCGTCCCGTGGGTATCGTAAGAGGCGACAGAGGGAAATGAAACAGGAGATGAGCAGCACCATCACCCTGATAACAGCTCAAAATGATCAAAAGTCAAAACTTCGGTTGCCAATACGCCTGCTGAGCGTGGCAGCTATGGCAAATATCTTCCCTACGAGAGTACGGAAAATCTACTTGTGGCCGTGGAAGGAAAGGGGAGATCTCCCGCCGGTCAAGGTGTTCAGCCCGGGGAGCAGCCAACGCTCCGTGTGTTATTTCGGAACTGTTCTATATATAGCGCGTTAACTTCAGAACTTTGATAGCGCGATTAAGGCTTCAGTGCGTTTTGCTTTCGGCGCGACGACAGCGCCGCCACATACTTTTCACAACTGACTTTGATAGGCATAGGAAGATGTATATTATTTTGCAATTTTTTTCTTCCTTTTTTTCTGTCTGGTTTTTAAATCCAGGACCGTGCCGTGGAAGACAATTACTATGATTAAGTCACGCAGTCGTCTCCTTGAACCAGTTACACAATAAAGGTCGCTATATCCGTTTTAACGGTCCGAAGGAGGCAGCATTTTACGGTCGGATGTGGATATCCTTTCGCGGATTTCAAGCGTTATGAACAGTGAATTAATATTTTTACACTACTCGAACGCGAAGTGGAGAGGTTGGGCTTTATTTATATTATTTATTCTACTACTACACTATCAACATTATCACCTGCACGGCTAGCATGGGCTGGGGAGAATTTTTTTATCCCCCGATTATATCTACTGACAAGAGATAAAATTCCTTATGCCAAAGCACGGCAACGGGGAGAAGTATATTCCCGTTTGACATAACGTGTAGATATATATCCCCCGTCCGTAGCATGGAGTCGATAAATAATGCTTTTTTGACATTTAAAAGGGACAATTTTATCCTAGTTCATTGGACGTGGGTTTAAGTTTATATTCATAAAAAAAATCTATCTAAGTCCAAGTCTATCTCCCATTTTATCTACTGTGGATATTATATCCATGTGCCCATGCTCGAAGGGTGGATAAAACTAAGCGGGGGGATAAACATTTTCTCCTTTCCCCGGGGATAAAATTGTCTCCTGCCCATGCTAGCCCTGCTGGATTGGATCCATAAATGTGGCGTTATTTAGATTTAAGACAACTATCTTATGGCCAAATACTCAATTTTAAGATGTCGTTAAGTCTCGTAGTGTCACAGTCACTTTGACTTAAAGGTCATTAGACCATTTATTTTATTAATTTTTCGATTTCACAAAAATCTTTAAGTTTTTCGGATAAAATAAAGGCTAAATCACGCCTTGCATTGTTCGTGAAGTTTAATCATTTCCATTGTGAAGATTAGCCCGGACAGACAGACAGACAAAACTTTTGGAAATGGATATTCATTTCGTAAAGACTGACCTCAATAAAGGACAGTTATTTCGACATTACAGACGGAAATTTCAATTTTATTTATATGTATAGATATAGATTACCAACAAGGTAAGACACAACAAAGACATGTTATACAAATGCAATAGAAAAAAGGCATGTGTCACCTTACAAGGCAATCACGGAAAGCTAGATATAATCGCGAAGTCTTAATAAAAATTTAAAACTAATATTAATTTTAAGTAGCAAAAGAACGATGATAAAACACATACAGTGGCGATTGCGAATAATGATTGATGATAAATGTATGTTATGTACATAAATTTTTCATTACAAATTAGGCATAATATGTTACCTATACCTATATTTTAGATACGTATGTCGTTTAAATAAGTTTATATAATAACTTAAATTTAAAATACCCCCGAAACAAAAAGAGCTAATGATCTTCAAACGACTGAACAAATTTTTTGAAATAAAGTTAAGAATACACTCGATTTTCGGTTAGCTCTTGAACGAATGTTCAAGAGCTATGATGCCACAGACAGACACACACATACACACATACACAGATACACACTACAAACATAAAACATATAACACCCTCTGTTTTCGTCGGGGTTAAAACTGATTGATGGCTTTGCAATCCTGGGGATGAGAATTAATGAATTATTAGTGTTAAAAGCATTTTTCTTTAGATTATTATAAGTAAAGTAACGTTAAGTTACAGCCTACACCTGGCTCCACTTAGTTCTGAGAGGGTTTAAGGGCAAGGAAGTGTCCACCGCTCTGCCCCAATTGTATTGGTATTGGCGGTCTATATAAAATATTTATTTCTCAGACATGTATAAGTCGCGGCACGTAAATCTAGCGTGATTGCGCATAAGTCAAAAATTAAGTATCATGGTTCGACGCGCTGATTGGCTCTCCAGTCGCATTCCGTCCCCCGTACTGATACGTGATACGTGCGCGACAGTACCATGCGCAGCTATCCCCTCCACGTTTCGTTCAGCGCTAGACTTACGTGCCGCGACTTGTAGGTTTCCACTGCTACCGAGTACGTGGTAAGTCAGCAATAAGCTTAAAATTGCAATTAACAATTTCATTGGTGCCGGCGGGGACATACCCGGACATGCTCGCGTACTGTGAAAATAAAATTTGATTTGTGAAATTGCTACCACGTCTCTATTACATTATTGTATTCCAAAGTTCGCAAAAAGCAAGCAAGATCTGGTAAGTGATACTGCAAAAAAAAATGAAAAACCATGAAATCCAATCGTAATAAATTAATACACGCGGGCGAAGTCGCGGGGAACAGCTAGTAAGAAATATTGTTGTGGCTACTCGGATGTTAGACTACTGGGTATTATTCTTGCCTAAAGTTACAGTCAACATACGTTCCACATGTGGGCATCGGCCTACTTTTATTTATAAAAAAATATAAAAAGATCTTGAGTCCGGTAAGTGGGAGCAGTGTTACCAGTTAGAGGGTAACGGCTTTGCGCTCACTAATCCGCCCGCCAGCGTGAAGCATATGTACAGATCTTTCGCGCGTTTTCTTATAAATACCCTATCGTATCCTATACTCTAATAGTAGATTCTTAAAGCTAATTTAAAAAAAAAAGAATACAACCGGGACGGGCTCATCACGCTGTTCAAGGTCAATTAGATCAACTCCATGTCCTTTAAACATTTTTCTCAGACGATCAAATTTCCTCACAATACTATGCCTGTGGTGAATCACTAATTAAAATTGCAATTAATAATTTCATTAGCGTCGTGACCGTGAATGATGTTCGGTTTGCAGCGTACTAAGTATAAAACTCAAAACGGGCCTCTGTGTTTATATATAAAACTCTAATTTTTCGTTATCAATCTTCTCACTGTTGGACTGAATTGCCGTAATCACCACGCTCGATGAAGTGTTATCGATGCTCGTATAATCACCATAAGCCCAGAGCCGGAATAACCTAAAGGCAAAGTAAGCATTTATAGCTAATGGACCCTCATCACTTAATTGCACCAGTGCCTGAGAAAAATTTGATTTACGTGATTTAAGAAGTTTGGAAAAAGAACAGGCGCCCCTTGACCTTGCATTGCCTAGGGACCTCTATATGGATTGCTTCGGACATGTAATCTTCTTCAGCTATTCATTTATTCATATTTAATTACAGCTCATCAAAAGTTCACTGCTGAAGATAGGCCTTCACCACAGATTGCCTCATAGGGGCTTGAACCATTGTTGCACCCATATACAAACACACTTGGCAGGCGAGTTACAAACCACAGTTTTTATTATTTTCGGTTGTTATCAGGAAGATGCTGCTCCCCGTTCCCTGTTTTAGTTCCCTATGTCGCCTCTTACGACACCCACTATAAGAAGAAGTAGATATTTTACGCCGTCACTTCACAGCGAAGTTTTAATCAAGATTTTGAAGTCTTAGAAGAGTTATTAGGAATGTGTTCATTGAAAGGTCAAACCAGAGGAGTTGATATAACACTCAATGTACTTTTGGATGAGTGTTCAAAACTGATTTGGACTTATCAAAATTATCAGGAGTTGCGACTGACGGTGCTCCTTCGATGATTGGTGTCAATTCTGGCTAGTTACTTTGCTGAAAAAGCATCTGCAAGAAAAAACATAAACGCTGAAGATCTCATGCAGTTTCACTGCATTATACACCATAAAGCCCTCTGTTCTAAAAATTGAATTTCAAAATGTCATGAAAGTGGTAGTTTCGACTGTAAATTTCATAAAATCACGAGGACTCAATCACAGGCAATTCAAACAATTCCTTGATGACATCGAACGAATATGGAATTTACTGTATTATACAGAAGTAAGGTGGCTAAGTCGTGGATTGACACTGGAACGATTTCTAAATTTAATAGAAGAAATTGGAATATTTCTGGCGGAAAAGCAAGGATGTCCCGGACTTAAAATCCTGATTGGTTGTATGATTTGGCTTTTTAGTTGATATTACAAATCATTTGAATGTCTTGAACACACGGCTTCAAGGCAAAATCAACTGATATCCCAGCTCTACGCTCATGTATCATCCTTTCAATGCAAGCTGACACTTTTCAGATCGCAATTGAATTCTGAAATTACAATCATTTTCCGAATTATAAGAAAATGGCTGAAAAAGTCAACAAAACTGCGATTAATTTCAGTTATGTAGAAAAGCTAGATATTTTGATTCAATCTTTTCAAGACAGATTTTCGGAGTTTAAAAAAGTGAAACCTCTGTTGGTCATATTCAGCAATCCTTTCACGATTTCAGTTGAAAATGCGCCAGAGTCAATGCAGTTAGAAATTATCGACATTCAAAACGACCAAGATTTACGCAACAAATTCAACGAAGGAGACTTGCTGAACTTTTACCGCTGCATTGATAAAAATACGTACAAAGAGTTGCGCATAAACGCTCTGAAATGTGCCAGCTTATTTGGTTCTACCTATATATGTGAACAATCCTTTTCAATACTAAATAATAATAAAACAAAAAATCGAAACCGCTTTGCAAATGAAAGTTTGGAAGCAATTTTAAGTGTTGCTACAAGTAAATTTGAGCCAAATATAAAAAAGATTGTAAGCACTATGCAGTGCTACGCTTCATATTAATAAATTCTCCCCGCCGGCACCAATGAAATTGTTAATTGCAATTTTAAGTGCTGATTTACCACGTGCTCGGCGGTGAAGGAAAACATCGTGAGGAAACCTGCATGTCGGAGAAATCAAAAAATAATATTTCGAAGATATGTGAAGTTCGCCAACACGCATTGGGGCAGCGCGGCGGACATTTCCTTGCCCTAAAACCCTCTCGAAATGAGAGGAGGCCTGTGCCCAGCAGTGGGACGTATATAGGCTGTAACTTTACTTTACTTTACCTATACTTCTGGCGGCCCGCCATCAGTTCATAATTTGCCCGAGTGGCCCCTAGTCTTAATAAGTCTGTGCATCACTGAGTTAGAGGGTAACGGCTTTGCGCTCACTAATCCGCCCGCCCAGCGTGATGCATATGTACAGATCTTTCGCGCGTTTTCTTATAAATACCCTATCGTATCCTATACTCTAATAGTAGATTCTTAAAGCTAATTTTAAAAAAAAGAATACAACCGGGACGGGTTCATCACGCTGTTCAAGGTCAATTAGATCGACTCCCATGTCCTTTAAACATTTTTTCTCAGACGATCAAATTTCCTCACAATACTATGCCTGTGGTGAATCACTAATTAAAATTGCAATTAATAATTTCATTAGCGTCGTGACCGTGAATGATGTTCGGTTTGCAGCGTACTTAGTATAAAACTCAAAACGGGCCTCTGTGTTTATCTATAAAACTCTAATTTTTCGTTATCAATCTATAATAGTTCGCTACTGAATGTAGACTTCTCACTGTTGGGCTGAATTGCCGTAATCACCACGCTTGATGAAGTGTTAGCGATGCTCGTATAATCACCATAAGCCCATAGCCGGAATAACCTAAAGGCAAAGTAAGCATATATAGCTAATGGACCCTCATCACTTAATTGTACCAGGGCCTGAGAAAAATTTGATTTACGTGATTTAAGAAGTTTGGAAAAAGAACAGGCGCCCCTTAACTTGCATTGCCTAGGGACCTCTATATGGATTGCTTCGGACCTGTAATCTTCTTCAGCTATCCATTCATTCATATTTAATTACAGCTCATCAAAAGTTCACTGCTGAAGATAGGCCTTCACCACAGATTGCCTCATAGGGGCTTGAACCATTGTTGCACCCATATACAAACACACTTGGCAGGCGAGTTACAAACCACAGTTTTTATTATTTTCGGTTGTTATCAGGAAGATGCTGCTCCCCGTTCCCTGTTTTAGTTCCCTATGTCGACTCTTACGACACCCACGATAAGAAGAAGTAGATATTTTACGCCGTCACTTCACAGCGAAGTTTTTAATAATCATCTATTTAGTAAACAGACGGAGAGAGGAAAAATTCAAACGAATCTAGATACATCATAATAGCTTGTGTAACATACGTAACGTCAAGAATACCTAATAATTAGTAAAGGCCAAAATCTCAATAGGTATTAGTTACGTTACGTTCGACTCTAATTGGGCAAATGCGTTCGCACAGATCGTTTTGCAAACAATTAAAAGAGCTCTCAATACGTTAAGAGCACACTAAAAGTCCACGATCAAGGCCGCGCTTTTTGAAAGGTGTAGTGTGAACAGTAATGTCTTCTATTTAACTTTATTTATGACGGATCCGTGGCGTAGTGGCTAGCAATGAGTTGCAGCGCTAAGGGCCGCGGGCTCGAATCCCGCACGGAACAAGAATTTCTATGGCCTACAAATAATTGTTCCGGGTCTGGATGTTTGTCCTTGTGAAATTCGTGTATGAAAACTGCCCCCAGGATACGGGAGAAAAATAGTAGTGTGGAGGTAACGTTTTTTTAATAATTAAAAATTAAAAATTTTGTACAACCGACTTCAATATATATTATTAAAGATGACTCAAAAATTATTGGTCGGACCTTGATCAAATTAAGACCAATTTCGAGGTATACCCTATCCAATAAAAAAAGAATCATCAAAATCGGACTACTCTGTAAAAAGTTATGCGTGGTCATACATAAAAAAATAAATTTACGCGTCGACTTGGAAACCTCCTCCTTTTTTTTCGTCGGTTGAAAAAAAAAACACAAGGAGTCGTCAAAAGAACTTATGAGGATTTGTAGAAAATTAAAGAAGGACTTCATTATTAATATTGACTTTGGATCTAGCCGGATACTTTGGTGTTACTGTAAAGAACGACTCGCAAAGTACAGGGTGGGGCAGCATAACTTCCTTTTTTTAAAACCTAATAAAACACATTGTATGAATCGGAAAAATTTTATTTGGTTTTTACAATGTAAGTACATACTTAAAGTTTTGTTTTATTTAGTTTTGAAGATCAAATCAGGTAGATGACGTCCCTTATTCTCTATACATTGAGTATACCGATTTCTGGTGTTTGTCATAACTTTTTGAAGCAGAGCAGGCGTTATGTTGGCAATTTCTTCCTGGATGTTGTTCTTTAAATCTTGTAGGGTCCTTGGACGGTTCACATAAACACGGGATTTCAAAAAACCCCATAGAAAAAAGTCACAGGGGCCTTATCTCAATCAGGGGCGATTTGCAGTGGCCGGCCACTGCAAATCGCCCCTGATTGAGATAAGGCGTTCTGGGAAGTGTTCTCTCAAATCGTAGTCACGTTTTGACAGTTCCTGTACAGTCGCCATCTTGTATGGATGGAAATAAGTCTTCATGGAGAATTCTCCGCACAGAACGACTGGAAAGTCCAAGGGTAGATGCATGTTTGCGCGCAGAACGCCGTGGTGATCGCAACATTGAAGCTCTGACTGCCTCAATGTTCTCAGGTGATCTAATGGGCCGAGGGACTCCAGTTCTTCGTTTTGTCACACTTGCAGTTTGTCTAAACGTAGTGACCCACATAACAATTGATTTTCGGTCTGGAACAGGGGCCAACGGGGCTAAATTAAAGCGATTTCGAAAGGCGCGCTGAGTTGCAATCACAGAACATCCGCGCGAAAAGTAAGCCTCAACAGCAAACGCACGCTCCTCACTGTTCCAACGCATTATGGCGACTGAGCTGTCTCGACTAAACTTTATAGCCCCCCCTCTCGAACGAGACCACTAGCGCTCCACTACTATGTCACCTGACCGAATGGCGCGCATTACAAATAAGGAAGTTATGCTGCCCCACCCTGTATCTCAGATTAACCTTACAGTGGTTGTGTAAGGTTAATCAGAGATACGTCAGAACAAGAGTAGGGATCTATAAGTATGACCTAGATTGCTTGGCCCAGTAAATTGATAGGTTGTATAGGTTCGACCGAATGTATCGTAAAATATGATTTCAGAACCGGTGACCGAGCGACTGGTCCGGCAGCTTGCGGTTTATTAATGATCAATTGGATGTACTTAGCGCGAAGGCAAAGCGAAACTAGAATCAATTTCAATTGTGTTTAAAACACGTGATATAAGTTTGTAGAACTAGCAGAGTTATTTTTTTTAAAGAATATTAGCGAGCCCCTTACGAATACTCCCATAACTACTCCGAGCAATAAGCCTTAAAATATATACCACTAGAGATCCGCCCAGACTTCGCACGGGTGAATTCTGGATCTCAACAGCGCCACCTAACGGATCTTGGGACCTATTCAAACACACAAAATTTCATCGAAATTGGTCGAGCCGTTTTTAAGTTTTATCGAGACTAACGGACAGCAACTGATTTTTAAAAGAAGTCCCGCGGAAATATGAGAACTAAAATGTAGTGTATGGATTTAGACAGCCAATGTAAAATTTCGCGAAGACTGTGGCGCCGCGGCTAAGGGACTTTTTTTATAGGACAGGGGGCAAACGAGCATACGGCTCACCTGATGGTAAGTGACTACCGTCGCCCATGAACAACTGCAACACCAGGAGAATTGCAGGTGCGTTGCCGGCCTTTTAGAAAGGAGTAAGCTCTTTTCTACCGACTTCAAAAAGGAGGAGATATTCAATTCGAATGTATGTTTTTTATGTGTTACCTCATAACTTTTTTCTATGTGAACCGATTTCGATGATTCTTTTTTTGTTTGAAAGCTGGTGCTCATGTGGTTGATCAAGGTCTGACCAATAGTTTTCGAGTTATCCTTAATAATTTATATTGAAGTCACAAATTTTTTAATTTAACCACTTGTCTTTAGTTATAAGGACTATTCTTAAACCATAGTTTAAACACGAGACTATCCATAAGCAATCTTCTGTAATAGGGTTGTGTAAACTTCTGGAACTATAGTTATTTTTAAAGAATATTAGCGAGCCTCTTACCAATACTTCTATAAGCTTGAAAATATGCTTCTTCATGAGGTTGTTTACGACAATATTCTTCGATCTTACAACATCCATCCATATTGGATGTTCTTATTACACCTTACGTTCAGCATTGGACTTGTAAAAGGGCTGTCATGATGATGATGATGATGATGATGTTATTTAATTACTCACCGAATCCCTCGTGGAGGAAATTTCTCGTTTCGTCCGCCCATGATGCACCACCGGTTGCACTAATCTATGTTTACTGAATTCTGGGGCAGGACGCCCTGAAACAAAAGAAAAAAAATTAGCCACTTTGCAATCGATTAGAATAGAATATTTTTTATTCAATATTACATAAATAGATAATATTTATAAAAGTTATTATTTATTTACCAATGTTTCCTAGGAAACCTCTCTGTCCTGGGAGGAACTAGCAAAAAATCTACCGGGATAATAACTAACAAATATATTGCAAAATTAAGTATTTCTGTTAATATTTTAGTTCAATCATTTATTGTGCGTTTATTGTCTTGTTTACTGGCGGTCTAGCGTCGTTTAATGCAATTAAATCGTAACAAGTACATTAAAACAGCTGCATTCCATTAATTCCTATGTAATAATATTAAGAAATATTCAGAAGCCCTCGAGAACGCTCGGCAAAAATTGCGAACAAAGCAATATGAACACATAAAACAATAATTTGGGACGCCTCATTGTTTAGTGGACAATTGACGGCGCGTGCGGGACACGAGCTATCGTCGAATTTACGAATAGTGATGCCCAACGACTCAGTTGATATCAGAAAAACATTTAGTTGAATTTCCTCACGGTATTAATTTTTTATCAATGATATTTATTCATTTCATTACAGGGAGCCGAATATTTAAACATCAAAAGACTTAAAAGCGTTCATAGCATACAAATTAAAAGCCAGTTGGTTTATATTAAGTTTGTTTAAATGAACTTAATTAATATGAAAAAGATTTTATTGTGGCATTAAGTCCAAAAATCATTAACATAACTCCAAAAAAAAACATATTTATATTACATTGGCTAAGCAGTTAATAGGTTAGTAATCATTATCTATATCAATACAAATAAATAAAATTGAAGTGTCTGTTTGTAATGTCAAAATAACAGCTTTTTACTAAATGCATATGAAAGTATATACGGTACATATAACAAATTCACTATTTTTAAAATTTGTGTCTGTCTGTTTGTTCCGGCTAATCTTTGAAATGGCTGGACCGATTTTGATGAGACTTTCACTGGCAGATAGCTGATGTTATAAGGCCAGGCAAAAAAGTTAAAACCCTAAATTACATGCGGGCGAAGTCGCGGGGAACAGCTAGTAAAGTAATAATTTTTATTTGTTATGCTTGATTCAGCGGTTAGCGTACCTACATCTTAATCGTGATCCCTGCGTTTCAACCTACCCGAATAAGTTATTTTTATAGCACACAAATTATCATTTACTGTTCTATAATAAAAAAAAAACAAGTTAGTAGGATTAAGGAAATGATTATGCTTACAATATAAATAGTACATTACACATATCCTATATAAATGTACAAGTAATTTCAATCAATGATCAACTATAGATGCAATCGTAAATTCCTAAAAAACGAGTTAGTCGAGTATATAGCGTTGGACTTGTACATCACTAATTAGAGCCGCTCGGATCGTTCTATTAAAAGCGCACAACAGGTTTCCTCATCAGCGCAGTACCGATGGATGCGAATATGTGCCGAATAAGGAATGCTGGGTTTACATGCCGCAGGCTTCAAATACCTACCAACTTGTTTTTCAACTTAATTCAAGAGGATGGTCGTATTCAAACTTAAATAAAATAAAATAATTTGATTAAATAATTTAATTTAATTGAGTGATTTGTCGGCCATAAAAATACATGTATTTTCAGATTCAATTTCATCAAGAAATTGAATCTGCGGCCTGCAGCATGGCAGTGAAACGCCACTGCGCTATTAAGTCTTCAAAGTTAATCAGGAAATAAATATGCACGTAAAATCATACATTATCATATCAATTTTATTTTTATGTTTTACGGTTTAAGTATTACCTTATACCTTAAATTATTTTAAAAAAAACAAAGCTACTAACAGAGGAACAACCACTCCACTCTATTCCTATCCCTAATGGGACATTTAAATTAAAAATAAAATAAATACATAAAATTGTACCATGTCATAGCAATAAATAATTTAAGCATATTGAATAATCAACATCGATACATTACAAAATTATGTTTAAGGGTGTAGGTACCTATGTAAGCTTAACTTAAAACTATCTAGTACTTTATAATGCCTAGATAAAGATCAATGACCTGAACGTTGTCGCTCGCTTATTGTGACGAATATAAAAATTACTAGTACTTTGGACTATGCTACACTATTGTAAATATGCATAAAGTCTAACGTCATTTATTTCATTTAATTCGAATTTAAAACATTTAATTCGATTTTCAAACTTAGATAAAGCTCGATCTTTCAATCGTCAGATATAAGTTATCCATCAAATTAATTAAATATTAATAAACTGTCCGAATATAAATGCGAAACATTTGAACTATTTCATTCATACATTTTTTATTGTTTTTTAATTGTTAACGTTGTATTTTACTCTATGAATAACTTTTATTTGTTGGTTCAAAAATCAGCTCTAAATTAAATGTCAACAAAAATTTGAGTTATTTTTTTTTTTATAGGATAGGGTGACAAAGGAGCACACAGTCCACCTGATGGTAAGTGGTTGCTGTGGCCCATAGACATCTACATCTATCCTCGTTTGCGAATCAATGCGTTGTCACCCGTGAGGACTAAGATGGAATGCCTCTTTTCCAGTAAAAAGGGTCTCCGGTTCTCTACACTCACCATACGAAATACAGCAGTGTTAAGCTGCTATTTTACGCTGGTATTCCGCGAGAGTGTGGTCCTTCCCCGGACGAGCCGACCCATTCGTGCTGCAACTATACTAATAATATAGCTGCAGCATGGCTCTACCACGTATGAGTTAATCTAATATATAAAAATTAATGTTTGTGTGTTTGTATTTTATGCATAGTACAATTAACTTCCAGTAGGTGGCGCGCGTATCGTACCGAAAAATTGATTTAAATGTCATATGTCATTCAATTTCAATGAATGTATTATCATTCCTAATTAAATAATATAACCCTTCCAAATTTAAAACGATATTTCCACAATTATTTCATCTGCGGTAGCAACGCGCCGGGTAGCGGGTAGAGGTACCAGCTAGTAATTAATACAAAGAGAGATGATAACTAACAGAAACGCCACGGAAATCTTATGGTTTCCAACACAAAACATGACGACTTCCATCTCTAAAAATTGCCCAACCTGGTACTACATGGCCCCCTTTTCTGTATATGAGTCTGCCTAGGAAGATACCACTCTCTTACCTCATACTGCCGACAATCAGTATTTCCTGCACTGCTTTGTTCCGACCTGAAGGGTATACAGAGCCAGTATATAACAGGCAGTGGGGCCCACTTTGGGGGCCTCTTATCCCTCATAGGTGACAAGACAACGCATCTACAGCTTTCTTTGTTTGAAGTTTTTTTTTGCATTTCCTTGCCTTAAAACCTTCCCAGAAATAAGGCGAGTCCTGTGCCCAGCAGTGGGACGTGTATATAAGCTGTAACTTTAACTTTCAACTTTAATAAAAACACTTGTTTTAGGGAATCGATCCCGCGACCCCACAGCGTCGCAACTAAACGCTTATTCACCACGCTATCGAGCCGTCGATGCCCAGCAATCAACCGGTCCCCGGAGACAAAGTCAGATCATTCATCATTTGGGGGAAAACTTAAACACCCAAAAAGACTACATTAATTTATTGAAATTTTTTAAAACCGTTCAATCAGAAATAGCAACACAAAATTCTCTCACTAATAATAACCAAACTAGGCCACACCAAAACTGAACCAAGCGAATTCGCCGCGTGTGGTGCATTGCTATACATACTACGTCATTGCTAGGGTTGCCACCCGTACTATAATATATAGTATCGTACTATATTTCAGTCAATTGTACTATATATTATAGAAAAATTTATAATATAGTACGAAAAATACTATAATCTTATCTCTAATTCAACTGTTGCGCTTTTTTATGTTAACTGTGACTGGAAGTCTGAAACAAGTAAGAAAGAAATAGAACGTTTAATTTAGTCAAAAATGAATTGTTAATTTAGTTTAAAATGAATCTAAATTGCTCAGATTCCTATAAATATTTTAAAGGTAACAGATCATTGATGGCGAAATCGAAGAGCAATAACAAATATACAGGGTTATTTTCAAAGAGTAGCCAAAGTTTAAACTTAAGTTCAAATATATAAATAATGATATACCGTTATTGCAGTTTTTGAAAATACGAGTAAATAAGGATTCTACTTTTATTTGAAATTATCCCAAATTGAATGTGATTTATGGGCAACAACTTTTTTGTCTACCGATCGACCCTTACGAATGTGTGCGTGCGCAGTAAAATCAGTTAAAATAATGCATTACCACGCATTTTGAATTCAAAAGGTAAAAAGGACAAAATGTTTGAGATTTTTTTTAATTACTTTTTCTTCACCATTTGCCAATATTACTTATTCTCAACCTTCTCTGCAAATTTGGCCGGTTATTGCAAAATAACCCTATATATATGGAAAAATACATAAAGATTAAAAATTGTACTTTTTTTCCTTAATATATTTGTTCAAAAAAAAAGGTGGCAATCCTAATCACTGCGCACAATCTGCGCTTTACTTAGTTACGTGTGGGAGTATTGTTTTAGGAAATGTAATACGTCTTCACTCACACATTACCATATTATGTAAACATTCATGCGTGTAAACAATAACATTTCAATGTGTGCGTTTTAAAAGTGTGAATGGAAATAATAACAATAGCAACTCAATAAATTAATGCTTCACAATGATAATTTGGACGTATTGAGGAAAATTATTTTGTGTTGAACCATTCAAGCCAAGTTAAAAGAATAACTCAGAACTCCGGGACGGGGACTGAGTCCCTCACAAATATTAGATACATATGGTCGAACGTTTCAATTACTTTTATACAGAAACAGAATTTTTTCTATTTAATATAGATTATAAATAATACTTATTGAGAGGAGTACCCTTAACCGACGAGCGTGTATGCGTAGATATATGGATGTAAAGGAGGCGAGAGAGGTGTGCCAGGATCGTGCCAAATGGAAGTCCGTAGTCTCTGCCTACCCCTCTGGGTGACAGGCGTGAGTGTATGTTATGTAATATATATAGCGTATGTTATGGTTATGTATGTTATGTATGTACTTATTGAGAGTCACTCTTTTGTTTAATTACACTGGTTCGGAAAAAATCCAGTGGAAGTTTTTTTTTAAACAACATAGAAATAACTTGGTAGCCGATCACCTCATATTCCAAGGCGTTATCTATACTATACTACAAATAAATAAAATTGAAGTATCTGTTTGTAATATTAAAATAACAGCTTTTTACTAAATGCATATGAAAGTATATATTATGGTAGTAATAAAAAAAAACATTTTTTAACATTTTTGTCTGTCTGTTTGTTCCGTCTAATCTCCGAAACGGCTGGACCGATTTTGTCAGGACTTTCACTGGCAGATAGCTGATGTTATAAGGAGTAACTTAGAATACTTTTATTTCAGAAAAAGAATTAGGGTTCCGCGCAAAAAAATTAAAATCCCTAAAATCGTAGTAAATTCCACGCGGGCGAAGTCGCGAGGGACAGCTAGTCATTCCATATACCTACAGGTTTTTTTCGGGACACGTTGTGTATACACTTGCACATAATATCTTCTATTAAGAATCAAAATTCAGATGTGTTGTCACCCGACGCAGACTATGATAGAATACATTGTTACCAGTAAAAAGCGTTTCCGGTTTTCGTCACTTAGTAGTAAACAAAGCAGCATTAAGCTGTTTTTTTAAGCTGGTTCCTGCTGCTGAAGCCAAAATGCGGCTGCGGACTGACTCATCTTAAAAAAAAAATAACAAGGCATTGTTTATTGGCTGGCAGGTCAAAAGTTATCGAAATAAAAAACACTTATCTAAATCGTTAATGGTTTGGATTAAAGACAAGAAAGTTACAATGTTCGTAATACAATTAAATAGGTTCTACATGTGTCGATAAGGTATGAGGTTGTGACGAATTTGAAGCGTCTGATGTGAAAGAGCAATTATAAAAGGTGCAGCAAGCCGACTCCGCCGGAGAAGGAGCACATTCAAATATAAAATAAAAACCAAGAATACCGGCGTGAAATAGCAGGTTAAAGCTGCTGTGGTTCGTATGGTGAGTGTGGACTAAGACCCTTTTTACTGGAAACGAGGCATTCCATATTAGTCAGGGTGACAACGCATTTTGATTTTTAATCGAGGATACATTTAGAATAAAGGCTGATTTACACGGGGTCAGTTACAGGCGCCAGTGCTGGCGCAGAGGACTGACTTGCACCGTTTACACGCAGTCAGTAGTCGCGTAGACAGTGCTGTACTGACTCCAAATCAATTTACATTATGCCAGTAGCGGGTCAGCACTGACTTGCCTCGAATTTGGAGCCAGTTACTGTCCCTGTGTAAATCAGCCATAATACTGCAGTAATCGTAATGCAAGCGACGAGGACTGGAGACACTTTTTCCTTAAAAAGCCTTTCTAGTTAAATAGCTAGTTCTGATGTTTATGACCTGCAATAAAAAAGCAATGAGTTTTAGCGGTAAACACGTTTTCTTTTGTATATATATGAATCAAATATGCCGCAATTCAATATTATTAGGCATCCTTTTACCTATTGCTGCCGCCAAGCTCCCACCCACAGCTCTCACCACTCTCCCAAAGGTTTACCGGCAGAGAATACCATTTCGGCATTAAGTTCGCCTTTGTAGATATTGAGAGCAATAAAGAACTGCCTATCTATCATGTCCCGGTTTGAAAGGCTTGGAAATTATAACAGACTGTCTTTGTTAGTAGTATTTTTGGCAGGGTTTCACTAATACCATCAGATGGACTTCAAGGTCTTGATCACATACCAGCTGCGGATGCCAGCTACCACTAATACCTCAAATAATTGCAGTGAAACCATGTCGTGGCACGAAATCTTTTTTTAGAAGAATGAAGCTCTGTGGGCCTATAGGCAATATTTATTGCGGTCCAGTTCTTAGTGCTTAATATTTTTCCGTTCAACGAATCCAGTTTCCAAGCCATTGCACTGATAAGTAGGTATAAATTGCCGTAACAGTTAAAACCGCCAAGTGGACAGTAGGAAAGCGAGATAGTGCGCAATCGACGTGGGCGGCTGGACCTAGCCATTATCAGCTCACATGCTTCCTGTTGTGTGTAAGGCGTTTACAGACGAGCGTAATAAAGCATTCAATTTATCTTTAATTGTGTGCTAATTAATATAAAGTAATTATTTATTAAGCAGAACTATAAACATAAATTTAACGCGTTGATTTTATATTTTGAATTTTTTGTTTTGTTTTATTTTTAAATTTATTTCATTCGAAAAAAATCCAGAAAAAGGTCCTATTACACCACTTGTGGAGCTGGTAATAGAAATATCTTTATAACCAGTCACACAGATAAGCAATAGAGATTAAAAGTTTACAGTCAAATGAGTAGGGATTATCCTGTTTGTATTGTACCTGAGTCGTGAAGATAAGGAAAGCGGCGAAAGCAGTTTGGTATGAATTATCTTAATGAATTCTTTATGATTAAAAAAATATCCCCTCACTGGGATATTCTCCTGTTTCGTAGTTTTTTTTTTATAGAATAAAGGTGAAAAATATCACGGGAATGGTGACAACGCATTCTGCGTGTTGGTTTTAATCGGAAAAACTGTAACGTGTCTACGAACCACAGCATCCACTAACCTTCACTTGAATTAAAAATAATAAGTCGAGGATAATGTGTTGTATAGACCATGATGAAGGCCCGAATGACGTTATTCTGCCCTTTCATGTAGACGGCGCGATGAGTTTTACTCCGAACACACTCGGATCTTTTTAGTGTAAATATAACTTTACCTCTGCGCCACCTTTGCGCGATTTTTTTTTTGGCACTGAATCAACATATATTATACTATATAGTGAAATATTAGTCATTATCACCAACAAATATACAATTTATTTATAACCTGACTACAGCGCCACCTATTGGATAATCGTCTGGACTATGAAACAAATATAAAATATGACTTGAATCGGTCAAGCTCTTCAGAAATTACGCGATCACTAACAGGCGCATCAACGACTATATATATATATATATATATATATATATATATATAACATTCCTCCAACATTCCGCAGCTGGATATGAGGCTTCCTTATTAAAAGGAGGATCCTAACTGCATCGCTAGGCGGGCGAATTGGTGATCGCAGTACTTGACGTCTCGTACTTTGGACAATGCTCCCCGGCGCTAGCCTGAGTGTTTCATCTGTCTCGATATAAATGTTAAAAATGCGGATGCCAACCCGCCAGCCAAGCGTGGCAACTATGTATATAGTTCTGTAAGTCTATGGGGAAAGTCTGTGTTCAGCAGTGAATATTTGATGGTTTGTAATGAATTAATAATGTATGATATTAATGTATTATGATTGCCGTATATTGAATCCTATCTAATGATTATATATATATAGGGATAGGTCAAATAACTGTTCCTGTGTTTATTGAAGGATCAAATTATACGCCCAAAATAAACACGAACTGCGCAGAATTTAAACAGATTCAATCGGTATACCACGGCGACCGAACAATAAGTGCCTAATCTCATCGAACACAAAAATAATATCAACGAATATTATTCTGAATATTAATATAATTTATTACAACTGTCATCGATAAAGTATGCGACAATTCGCATTGTGTATTTGCAGCTCTAATTTATCCTATGCAGTTGATAAGTCAGAGCCAAAGTCAAAGTTATTAATTTAATTTTTAAACAATTGAAATACATTTGAAAAAATACTTTGTTTATATTTCAGTATTGATGATACTGTCCAGTCTGGTGTATTTCGCGCTTTCATTTTATATTTTAGTACAGTATTTTTCCTAAATTATATAGTAATATAGTTCTCTTATTTTGTTATACTATATATATATATATATATTATAATAAAATAAGAGAATCCTAAACACTTCTCATACATGTAGTATGTGTATGTATGTATGTATGTGTATGTATGTATGTATGTATGTATGTGTATGTATGTATGTATGCATGTATGTTTGTATGTATGTATGTATGTATGGATGTATGTATACAAGATACACCACAAATTATCGTGTTTCAAACAAATTTTTTTGGTTTGCAATTTTACACAAAAAAGTCCTCACACTTTAGGTATCTTTTATCTCTTAATGTTTTGATGCAAAAATCGATTTTAACACTGTTTCTTGAACACCATTTAGCAACCAAGCTATGAGCGTAAAAGGAATAAAGGGTAAGGTAATAAAACCTTTTTACGTTAAATTAATAGATACAAAATTTTTATTAAGTATTTTCTCATATCGATTTTTTCGATATGATAGTAAAAAACTGAGCTTTAAACTGGTTTTCGGTAAATCAATTATTTGCCCAAACACCACTATTAAAGATCTGTAGGTTTCTTTAAGTTCTAGGCGAACGAAGTCGCGGGTAAAAGTTAGTAAGTAATAAAAGTAAATGGTAAAGTAACAGTCTAATATCATATTATTAACGAGAATGTACATACGTCCTCTCATTTCCGAGTCGTGATAGCTCGGGGGACAAGCACTCACCGTAACATTACGTTAACCATTCAGTACTACTTTCTCCCTAGGAGTCTGTCCAGATGATATTACCCTCTTATCTATTTCTGCTCCTTAGACATGTTTCTAGTGACCCAATCATTCAAGTACTGATTCGTTTTACGAACCGGGTTATTCGTGTCGACCATTCAAATGGATCATTTCGAGTTTCAGTACTCTGTGATCTGAGAGACCCGCTCGATTAATGTCGGTCGTTGGATATTATGTACTATAATACTCTTTGTCGTAGATCCTGTCTATCGTTTGATCCGGAACGTTCAAAAAAGGTAATTGCAATCATCAATACTTTGATGCGACCCGGGTCAAATGAACGAATCAATAATAATTGACACATGTCTACTGCCGCCAAGCAGTGCCTGCACGCTGTATAGAAAGCTAGTATAATTATAGGCTTGTGATACATTTGATCCCACATCAGATGTAGGTGTCTATCATCCTCATTATCCACTTACCATCAGGTGGACGTTTGTCACCATTACTTGGTTAAAAATACTCTGAAATCCTGTTATAATTTCAGTGGCTTTTGAAATAAATACGCCTGAATTATGACAGTACACAATTCAAACTCATTTCCGCGGCGCACATCAATCCGTAAATTATTTTGTAAACGTAGATCTAGATCGAAGCAGCGTGGAACTAGGTGATTCATTGCCGCATGCATTTACCATGGTTCTTTGGTATTTGACCGTGTTAAATCGTTAAACTGAGACCTGGTTTAGTTTAGGTCTTAGTTTGAGAATTCGGACAGTTTTTGGCTTGATTTTAACAAAGCTACAGATTGAAAACACGCTTTTTGAAGTGAAAATTCTTCTTTAGAATAGTTGTGATTTGAAACTCGATGAAACGAAAAAGCGACACTAATAATTTAAAATTAAAAATTTTGTACAACCGACTTCAATATAAATCATTAGGAATAACTCAAAAACTATTGATCAGACCTTGATCAAATTTATATGGGACCACATGAGAAGCACCAGCTTTCAAATAAAAAAAGAATCATCGAAATCGGTTCACCCAGAAAAAACTTATGAGGTAACACACATTAAAAAAAAAACATACAGTCGAATTGAGTACCGTATTCTTTTAGAAGTCGGTAGAAAAGAGACAAATATAATATACATCTGTATGATTTAATCTCCGAGAGAATGCGATAGAATACAGTATATAGTGTTTATTATGAATTTATTTATATTTTGATTACATAAACCCTACAATTATCCTACTCGTGATACTCTGCATTCGTCTCATTCTCTCGAAGTTTAGTTTTCTGAAGGACTACAGTACTACAGCGTGTGAACTGCACACATGTTTTTTAAATTATTATGTAGGTACTCTGTGTCAAGCTGTTAAGTCATAACAAGATTAGAATGGCGGTATAGGACGCCGCTTCTGAGTAGTAAAACGGTAATGCAGTTAAGTAAATTGCA
The DNA here is from genome assembly GCA_029286625.1 of Parnassius orleans. Taxonomy (NCBI): domain Eukaryota; kingdom Metazoa; phylum Arthropoda; class Insecta; order Lepidoptera; family Papilionidae; genus Parnassius; species Parnassius orleans. The sequence continues at coordinate 1,298,973 of JAGSMP010000145.1, forward strand.
GTCGGTATATCTCCCACAGCTGGGCACAGGCCGCCTTCATTTCTGAGAGGGTTTTGGGGCAAGGAAGTGAGTATTCGCGGCGCTGCCCCAATGCGTGTTTGCGGACTTCACATCATGTCATAGAATGTCTTTTTAATTTCTCAAACTGCAAATGTACTCACGATGTTTTGATTCCTTCACAGCTTAGCGTGGTAAATCAGTAACAATTAGTGCCGACGAGGATCGAACCCGGTTTGCTTGCGTACTATAAAATGTATGGTGAATGCTGCTTCCTTGATTTATGCTCAACTACCACGGCTCATAGTGTGATGCGTTAGATATATTTAGGTAAAATCAAAGTTATAATCTAAACACATCCCACAGCCAAGCGCAAGTCGCAGTTGATTTCTGAGAGGGTTTTGGAGCAGCTAGACTCCAGTGCATGATGGCGCTGTTCAGACGTTCTCGAAATATTTTTTAATTGCACCGACATTCGAAATGCAGGTTTCCTTGGGATGTTTCCCTTCAGCAGTTAAAATGAACAATTTTAGTGGTGCCAACGGGGAACGAATTCGTGTTGTTCACGAGTTAGGTAGGTAGCTTACCTACCTACGTGTTTGGTAGGTATTATTCATATTGCTTGGCATTAGTCTATTCAAACACAATAAGTTTGATATGAACCCGCACTGCAGAACATTGATTTCCCTCTCAACTATCGTTAAACGGAGGAAGCTTGTGCCCTCAACGGTACTTGATAGACTGCCTAGTTTATCTGGTGGTTCAAAGCGCGACTGGTGATAATGTGGTCCCGGGTTCGGTAAGGGCTAAAATCAGTTATTAGGTTTTTTTGTCATGAAGGTGGCGCAAGTTTAAACATTGACCAAATACACTGATACTTTTAGTCTGATAACAAATAAAAAATGTCATGTACCTACATCATGTCAGGACCTTTCAACTGGGAAAGGCATTTATGCAAAAGTTGACTGATTACTTTTTGGCGACAGAGGGAAATGAAACAGAGAATGAGGTAACTATTCGAAATAATAAAAAATACTACTGTTGCCAACCCGCTTACGAAGGGTTGCAACTATAGCAAATATGAGACGCTCTATGGGGATAGGTTTTTCTCATGGACCGTCTTATATTCTCAGCTCAACGGTGGACTTTCACTTGGCTGTAAGGAAACTGTAATATGGAAATTATTTTTTATGTTTATAATAATTATTTATTCATGTTAGTTTTGGAAGCCGGGGAAGGGCGGTCTGAGGAAGTAAGTAGGTAAGTTAAGAAAACAACTAGAATTCTGTCCAAATAGTTATATTAAAATCTTTATCCCCTATTTTCCACTCTTAAGGATGGAATTTATTCTTTAAATTTATATGGGACCACCCCAGAAGTAAAACCTATTTAATAACAAAATAGTGATTTAAATTGACCCAGCCTTACCGAGAAATCTATATTATATATGTATATTTACATATACACATACATATAGGTTTCCAACTTGTGTTCTTAACAATTCATATTTAACATAAATAATAAAAATACAATTATTTGTCAATACTTTTAATAAATTAGTGGTGAAACAATAAATAATTGTACAATATTATTGTATTTTAAATACATTATCCCGTTTAGGTCTCATGCTGGTCTTTCCCAGTTCAGATGTATTTTCTGCACTAGTGGTAAAATAATAAAATGATTTCAATGATTATAACGTTATAATGTCTATTGAATAATTTATTTAAATAATAATTACATTACATGTGGTATTGTAACTACATAAACATTACACCACACAAACATACATTGTATGTGTAAATACTTCATCAGACAAAGCAAAAAATTTATTCTCTACTAGCTGGTACTCGGCGCGTTGCTGCCGCAGAAGAAATAATTGTGGTAATATCGTTTTAAATTAGGAAGAGTTATATTGTTTAATTAAGAATAATAATACATTCATTGAAATTTGGATGATATATAACTTTCAAATAAATTTGTCGGTACTATACGCGCGCCACCTACTGTAAGTTAATTGTACTATGCCCATAATCTTCAAGTGCAAGCAATAAGTTAACTAAGTTATACCGCAACAATCTGATAAACGGTATGGCCGTGCATAACATACGAACAAACAAACATTAATATTCAACAATAATTATTAATATTCTTAAAATAAAACTAGCATAATTCGTAATGAATTTAAAATATCATTTGCATGTCTCACCATTAAATGAGATAACATTAACTAATTATGATTAAAATCATGTTGATAAGAGATTGTTTTGAATTACTTCGCATGTCTGTTTGTTTTTACTCATATAATTAATACGCGCATTGTTTAACACTGAGTGTGGGAAACGGAATACCCACCGTTGAGTCATGTTCCGAAACATAATACGAGTAATACGAAAACAAAATAAAGAGTATAAACAAATTATATTATGCGATTTACCAGAAGTTTTCTTTGTCGCACTACTTCCTTGTGAAATCGATTACCACCAGCGATTTTTTCGGATCGATATGACTTAGGGACCTTCAAGAAAAGAGCCTACTCTTTTTTAAAAGGCAACGCACCTGCAATTCTCTTGATGTTGCAGTTGTTCATGGGCGGCGGTAGTAATTTACCATCAGGTGTGCCGCAAGCTCGTTTGCCCCCTCTTCTATTAAAAATACCGTTACCGTTATAACTAATCAAAAGTCCACTGCTGAACATAGGCCTCCCCCATAGATTACCTCATAGAGGGGATATTTGCCATAGTTGCCGGCCGGTTCGGCAACAACAGTGTTTTAAGTTATTGGGCAGCCAATATCTTGGTTTCTTTCTCTCTGTCACCTTTTACGATACCCACGGTTAGTGGATATTTTTACACTGCCTCTGCACGGTGAAAATATATACAAATATTGTTTTATTGCCATTTTAAGATCGACAAGTGAACGTCGTGTAACTAACGAATTGCGAACTGTTTTCACCAATATTTCTGTCAGTGTGCAGGGGACTTTCATTAGGTACTACCCACGTTTCGCACTATCTGAGTTTTACATGGCCTATTAAAAAAAAAACAGAAAAAATACACAACAAAAAAGTCTGGAAATGCATAAATGGGCGATGGCGGCAGAACAAATTGAAATCAATCACCTTCTTAAATCAAAGGTATATGGAAATAAAAAAACATTTAACTAATGCAACAAATGTAACACAATAGAATGCTGAATGCACCGATCCATGTCCCCCTACGAAACACTTTTGTATTGAACCTTTGCCACTCAACCGACCTTAACGGTTTTCGACTGAGTAATTGGCTCTGGTTGCACATTGAAAATAGGTTTTAAATGATTTTAAAACTTACTTTTGCTTTATTTCTTTAATTCAGATGGTCTAGGCTAGTTATTTCCTTACCTACATTCTCAATTAATTAAAAAAAGACAACCTCAAACCTCCAACTTAGTTAAAATGTTTCTACAATTAGTGGTTCTTGACAGTAGTCCAATGACTGATTCGAACCTAAGACCTTTTAACTTTACAGTCGGTATTCCTAACCATTAGACTACTGTCGCCAGTGGACTGTTACGAGCTTATTAAAATATTTTAGGAATATTAATTGTTTTAAAGGTTCAGAGAAGACCTTTTACTGCTAATTCAAATTAAACGCAATATAAACTGCTGTCACCAATTCGCCTACCACAACACTAATCTTAAACCAAGCATGTCCTTGCTTTTATATAATTAAACAAGAATACTGACCATCGTGATGGTAAAGGCAAAACATTCTTATAACTGGAGAGGCCCATTTCCAGCAGTGGTCTTCTAAGGGCTAATGAAAACGATTGTATAAATGCATAATACTGTAAAGTTATAGCTTATATACGGCTGGGCATACCCGTCTCTCACTTCTAAGAGAGTCATGCAGAGAAAACTTCGTTGCGCTACTTCAATGTGCGTTCGCGGACTTCACGTGGTCTGGAAATATTTGTCATACATGCGGAGTTTTCACGATGTTTTTTCCACCGCCGATCTCGTAGTTACCGTTACCGTTACAGACTATCAAAAGTCCGTTGCTGAACATAGGCCTCCTCATAGATTGTCTTATAGGGGGGATATTTAACCCGTGGTAAATTTGCACTTAAAATTATAATATATAATACTAAAATACTGGGCTTTAGTCAGTCAAGCATGTGTAAAAACATATGAATTGTAAACCTCCTCCTTTTTTGTAGTCGGCTAAAAAGAATATAATCGTCGAAATCGGTTGACGTGGTAAAGAATTATTTGCCCATATGTCGTGCAGGTACCTCTGTGTAGATTGAAGAGTTCGATGTTTTTATCATGGGTCCCATCATCAGATCTTGACAAAATTTATATGAGACCACCCCTGAGATACTCCCTTCCTAACAAAAAAAAAAATCATATAAATCGGACAACGCGGTAAAGAATTATATATGAACTGGCTTTAAGTCGGTTTAAATACTTCTTACTATACAATATAGGAAGTGGGACGTTATAACAAAGTTAGTGGCCGATCGGTGACAATAATACGAGCATTTTCCTAATTAATTGCATTTAACTGCATATTAAATGGCTTCGTTTTGTATCTACAAAACCAATAACTGGCATTTTCCGTAAAGTCATCCGGTAAATCAGTTGTGTATATAATGTCATGGAAATGTTATTGTTTTGATAAGAAAAATAAAAATAACATTACTAGGTATTACTAATCTGAGCTAAGCTTCCGCATCCTTCGATACCCAACAATGACAATTCTATAAAATATTTTTCCTGTATCGTGTATTTGTTTAAACACAATTTATGTAGGAGCCTTGAGCGGCTGGAATTAGTCAGAACAATTCCTCAGAGCACTCCCCGTGGTACATGCGATAAAATACGCAAAGAGATGTAACATTTCTTCGCAGTGCCAGTGAGTCAAGCCGATCGGAAAGAACTCGGTCGTCGACGATTCGAACCGCTCTGCGCTGGATGCGGTGAAGTGGAAGGAGCTGGCACTGGGGAGCCCCTGCCCAGAGATGGGAACAGTATTCCATGTGGGGCCGAACCTGCGCCTTGTAAAGTTGCAAGCGGTGTGCCGGCATGAAATACTGTCCCGCTCTGCTGAGCTGAGCCAAGCTTTTTAGAGGCCAATTTGGCCTTCTCTTCCAAGTGACCACGAAACTGCACATCACTCGATATATTGACACCGAGGATTCCGATACTGGCTGAGGCAATAAGGGGAGTGCCTTGAAACTGAGGAGATACGACAAAGGGGTTCATTTTAGCAATAAACGCGCAAACTTGTGTCTTCTGGGGATTGAACTGGACTAGATTTAGTCGCCCCCAGTCCGAGACTTTGTTCAACAAAGACTTGATTTCTATAAAAAGGGTCAGATCTCTACCCTCACCATACGAAACACAGCAGTATTACGTTGGTGTTCTATGAGAGCGTGGCCCTCCCCTGGTCGAGCCAACTCGCTCGAGCCGCCGAGCAACTCGTGCCACAGTCATTACAGAGCAGCAATTTGGCTCTTACACGTATAAACGTAGGTATACAGGATCTGCGAAGCGGCGGATAACAGCTAGCCGGTATTATAAATGTAAATGTTTGTGAAGATGTTTGGATGTTGATAAAAAAAAGTAAAAGTAAAGTTACAGCCTATATACGTCCCACTGCTGGGCACAGGCCTCCTCTCATTTCTGAGAGGGTTTTAGGGCAAGGAAATGTCCGTCGCGCTGCCCCAATGCGTGTTGGAGGACTTCACATGTCTTCGAAATATTTTTTTTGATTTCTCAGACATGCTGGTTTCCTCACGATGTTTTCCTTCACCGCGAGTACGTGGTAAATCAGCACTTAAAATTGCATTTAACAATTTCATTGGTGCCGGCGGGGATCGAACCCGGGTTGCTCGCGTACTGTGAAACTTACAGCGAGCGCTAACCATCTGAGCTACCACGGCTCAGATGGTTAGCGCTTGGATGTTGATGTTGATTATTAAATCACGCACAAACGGCTAAGCTGGCAGACGGAGGCTAGTTAATATTTATTACAGTAGAATCGCACCATAAGGTTATGACCCATTCAAAAATGATCCTAGATCTGTGTCCAAGAGAAACTAAGTTTCACAGCTTAGCTCACCGCCGCCAAGTTGCTTATTTGTCGGTCTTCTACAGATTGTACTTCGGAGAGTGTGCACATGAGCTTCATAAGCTCATACCGCCATCTCCATTCTCCTATCGGAGTACCAGACGTACTGCAGGTTACCATCCATACTTAGTTGATATTTCGAATATTCGCACTAAGCGCTATAAATCATCTTTCATAATGCGCACAGCCAAGGAGTGGAATGCCCTGCCGGCGTCTGTTTTTCCGAGTGCATATAACCTTAACCTCTTCAAGGTGCGTGTTAACAGGCTTCCCCTGGGCACTCGCTCCATCGTAGACTTGCTCTTTGCCCTGGGGCCAGATGGAGGTCAAGAGTGAGCCCATTTTTAATTAAAAAAAAATAGGCATGGAATTTACGCGTAAAATAAAATCTTTGTTTTTGTAAACCATAATCATAATGTTTGTAAAATCTAAAACAATTTGCAATCTCTTATAGTAACCACCTCGCCACCCAGCACAGCACATCAAGTATTGCACGAGAACAAGCTTACGATTCCGCACCTTCGCCACAGTGATCGAGTGGAACTGACTACAGTCGAGTCTGTGTCTGCTGTACTAAGTACCATACACCGGAAGAGTCCTACATAAGATTCGCTACATCTTGAGGAAGGTTTTAAAGGTGCAAGTTTTACGATCCGTCTAGAGTAATTCCTTTTCTCTAAAAGATGGCAGGAGTAAACGAGCTTGATCGTTAATGTGGTATCTTTTACATAAGGCATACAATAAAATTAATGAAAACACGCTTAAATGAATATATATAGCTGAAGTAAAACGCTGGCGCTCCGGGAAGTCTGCAGTCTGTGAACATGTTTAGAATCGTCTCATTCATTACATCAGATTTGATATAAAAAAAAAATCCTCACAAAACGACAACGATTTCTATTAAGGATGATTCGTAAAGCTATTTGAATTAAAAATATATATCCTGATTTCAATTGAGATGGTCGGGTGATACCATCTGCTAGTAATCCTTTAATTAATACAAGTGATAAAATAAAATTTTTATACAACCGACATCAATGTAAATAAAATGAGAACGTCATCAATGTAGTCGAAGACAATTAAATACGCATTATTAGGGATAACTCAAAAACTACTGGTCAGATCTTGATCAAATTTATATGGGACCACATGAGAAGCACCAGCTTTCAAATAAAAAGAATTATTTTATTAAAATTAAAAAGTAAAATGTTATTAGCATCATCAAAATTGGTTCACCTAGAAAATAGTTCTAAGGTAACACACATAAAAAATACAGTCGAATTGAGAACCTCCTCCTTTTTTTGAAGTCGGTCGAAAATTTATCTTAATCCAAATCTAAGCATAATGACATGATATTATGCAGATAGAAAAAGCTTATCTATCTATGTAACGGATTTTTAAATGTAATTTTCACCAACTTGTATACAGCCGATTGACTAGAAACATTGTACTAGTATCCTGATCTGGATCACCAGGATAAAATTAAATAATTATCAGGATCATCGCAGCTCATGATCAATGCGTGTTAAGTTTTTTTTTAAACTCTTATACTATTATTTTTTAAATTCATATCAGCAGATTTTATAACAAATAAAAACTTGAACATGAAAAGAATCATAGAAAGGGAAGTTGTATAGCGTAGTTAGACCAAATTGCATGTAGAATTTTTAGATTTGCTAGTTTCTAGACTTTTTTTTTATAGAATAAGGGTGACAAACGAGCACACAGTCCACCTGATGGTAAGTGGTTGCTGTGGCCCATAGACATCTACATCTATCTTCGTTTGCGAATTTAAATGCAGATGTGTTGTCAGCCGTGAGGACTAAGATAGAATGCCTCTTTTCCAGTAAAAAGGGTCTCCGGTTCTCTACACTCACCAAACGAAACACAGCAGCATTAAGCTGCTATTTTACGCTGGTATTCTGTGAGAGCGTGGTCCTTCCCCGGTCGAGCCGACCCATTCGTGCTACAACTATACTATTAATATAGCTGCAGCATGGCTCTACCACGTAAACCAAAAAACAGCTACATAGATAATTAAAAACATTCATATATAGAATACAGATTAACGTTTCTCAACCATTGCCACCTTATAACAACAAGGAGTTTATAAATTAGTCTATGATTTAAACTAAAGTCTGATTAAATAAAAAGTACCGTGGATAATATGAGAACTAAAATGTAAAGTATGGAATTGGACAGCAAAAATGTCAATTTCGCGAAGACAGTGGCGCCTCGACTAAGGGACTTCTTTAGTTAGAAGGACTATTCTTAAACCATAGTTTATACCAGAGAGTATCAATAATTCATGTTTTGTATTATGCATAAAATATATTAATTTTCTCATTAGAAACTGCTACAGAATTTATGATGACAAACAGGTTAAACTTTAAACGTAATGAACTCTAGTTTGTGTGAGACTGGTGCCAAATAATATTTTTTTTGGTATTTAACAATACCTGTTCTATAGATCACCCTGGTAAGGCACCAGGCAAGGTTAAGGGTTAAAATATTAATCTTTTAGAGCTAGAATTCTGAATGTTAAATGCAGGTAAAGATGAAATATGATTCCCGTAGTGATCAAAATGGCGTTTAAATGCAACGGGCGCATATTTTTTTAATAAACATCAACAGGCGTGTCGGGCACAAAAAAACGGCCATCGAGCTCGCGCGTGTCTCTTTTTTCCATTTTTCTACGCGATGACGCACGCCCTGTGAACTTCCTGCCATTGTGAGAACGTATCTTTAAGCATCAAGCTGAACCCTTGTTTGGTGTTAGTATTGTGTTTTTGTATTATCAAAGTGTGTTTCTTTATTTTTCCAAAATCACAAAAGTAGTTTTTTTTATAAAAAATATAATTTATAATCTATAAATATAAATGAAATTGAAATGTATGTCTGTTATATAGAAATAACTGATTCTTTTAAGCTCAGGGTGTTATTTGCATGATTTTAAGACATTTAAAATTTTTGTTTGTCTGTCTGTCTGAACCGGTTGCGATGAAACATCACGAACAGATAGAGAGCAATGCCAGGACTGATCTAGGGTATATTTTATCCGAAAAAATGAAGATTTTTTTGAAAGATCGTATAAGTTATGATATAAATGGTCTTCGATAATATTTAATTTAAATAACGCCACCTTAATAGATCCTATCAGGGCGAACCCAGTGCAGGTCACTAGTTATAAATAAAAACAATCTTCTTGTTCAATACAACTTTCTCGTACCATAGCAACAATATTTGTTGTTTATGTTCATACAAGAAACGGTTACAATGCAACCAGATACAAAACAATTTGTGAGCTTAACATACTCCACTTCACAAAGAGGAACACACGATCGGTTTAAAAATAAAAAAGTAACAAAATGTTTGTATACAGCTGCTGTGAAATTATAACCGCGTGCTTTGGTGCAGCTGACTGAACACAATATTGAATTGCATTTAATAACATCTCGCTCCCAAAGGATATTCAATGCTAATTTAGATAGAAACGCCGTCGAAAAAGGTAAACACAAACCCTCGAGAGACCTAAACTGTACTTGGCTTATCTTGATCGAGCCAAAAGAACCCAGCGTCTACGAACTGCAGTCGCATACAAATTAGTTCCAATGAAAGGTTGGAACATCTATTTTATAATCTGCATTATCTGATTACGTATGTTGATGATTAGACATGCCCTACTGTTATTTTCATATAGTTAAATAAAGAAAACATGAGAAGAGTTCAGCGGTAGACTTTTAAGGGCTGATGACAAAGAAGAAGAAGATGGAAGAGCCACACTGCAAGATGGACGACACCTCTATGGAAACGTTTACCACCGGCGATTTTTCCGGACCGATACGACTTAGGGATCTTCAAGAAAAGAGCTTACTTCTTTTTAAAAGGCGGGCAACGCACCTGCAATTCCCCTGGTGTTGCAGTTGTTCATGGGTGGCGGTAGTCACCTACCATCAGGTGAGCCGCATGCTCGTTTGCCCCCTCTTCTATAAAAAAAGGGAAACAGGCTCACTGGAACGTGTACAGTATATATAAATAACAGAGTGGTCTAAACTGACGGGCTTCTAGGCATAATTCTCTATCTCAGAGGTAACAAAGGGTGGAGTGAAAGTAACAACGCATGTACATTTTGATTCTTAATCGAGGCTAGATGCAGGTGTCTATCTGCCACAGCAGCTAGTTACAGGTGGGCTGTGTGCTCGTTTGTCAGCTTTACTCATTAAAAAATACCACTTGGTTAATAAGAAAAACCGAAACAAGAAGGTAAAAGAATTTATCAATGCAATTAGGTCATATTGATAAATGTTTCAAGCAAAGTACTATTAAGGTATATGGTTAAGCGACTAGTAGCGACTCGTGACCGGTGCTCTTTATTTTTATTGGTAAACGGCTTGAATAAGACAAGGTCGGCCACAAACTTGCTTTCTCGTATTACAAAATTTATAATCATTAAAGGCACTTTGTTTATTTCGTTGCACGAAAAATGTTCAGAAGGTGAGTGCCGCACGAAATAAAATATGGAAGCGCATCGTAAGAAGCGATAAGCATTTTTTTTATTTAAAAACATATCGATGTCGTCAGCTGAGAGGAAAGTGATGAAAAAAGGTTTTAAGAGCCATGCTGCATTTATATTAGTAGTATAATATTTAATTGTAGCACGAATGGGTCGGCTCGACCGGGGAAGGACCACGCTCTCACAGTATACCAGCGTAAAATAGCAGCTTAACGCTGCTGTGTTTCGTATGGTGAGTGTAGAGAACCGGAAACCCTTTTTACTGGAAATGAGGCATTCCATCTTAGTCCTCCCGGGTGACAACGCATCTGCATTTTGATTCGTTATCGAGGATAGATGTAGATGTCTATGGGCCGCAGCAACCACTTTCCATCAGGTGGACTGTGTGCTCGTTTGTTACCCTTGTCCTATAAAAAAAAAAGAAGTATGAAAATGGAATTTGCACATATTGATGTGTTGAATGAAACTTTACAGTCGCATCTTGGTTTATTTGCCTACAAAATATATTTAACACTTACGTACTTAGCGCTAAATATACTTTTAAGATGAGCGCTTATTCCCTAAGATATCACGACCGCCACAAAGACCACTCAAGATATTATAATTTGAGATGGCAAATTGATTAAATTCAGACATTTTACAATAAACATTAAGTAACGAAACTTGAATAAAAAGACTTATAGAAAATGTAAATCGCGTTTTCTTTTTTTAAATAACGAAATCATTTAATAATTAAGACAGAAAATGCAGTTTAAAATCATTATTATCTCTTAAATTTTATTTTTATTACTTTATTATGCGCATAAACTTAAATTTTGCATAATTTGCAGGAAGTTACTTAATTATACTGATGTAATACTATTTATTTAAGTAACATAATTAAAACTATGTGTGAATTTTATTTTGACTACGAAATATGTATGTAATATGCACATACCTAATTTAAAATAATTAAATATGACCGTGCAGTGGCGGTGTAGGAATATCCACTACTATCGCCCCGGGGGTGTCGTAAGAGGGAAACGTACCAAGCGGCAGCAGTGTCTTCCTAACTGGCAACTGGCAACTATCCCCCCTACGAAGCAATTTTTGAGACAGATCTTCTCTTTTTGGTTAACGATTGCAGTTTGTTCTACGCTTTCAGAAATCATTCTGCGCGACCATAGTATACTTTAAACTTTAATGGAAGTGGTAATCCCAAAACGAACTAGCGAAGTTTTATTTCGCCTAAATGCACTGATGTATTTTAGGTTTTTATGTCGGCTGTGTGAAATACATTGACAACTGTCAATTTAAGGTATTTACCTTAAAATACCAATTACTAGCTATAGTTCCGAAAGATATGCATACATGATATCTTCCAAAAGCGCACATCTCATTACACTACAACACAAAATATTTAAATGAGTCGTTAACATAACAAATCCGGTCACTTAACAAGGACGACTACGTTAAAGAATTCGTTTAAACTACCAATTTTATTTTGAGTGATGTGACCAATAAAATAAAACCTCAATTAAATTTTAAATCAATTCAAAATTTTGACTTTATTTTAGTACTACATTTATTAATTACATTTTCGAAAGTTCACAATATTGATTAAAGTTAATTATGTACGGAATCTTTAGTACCGTTACCTTCGACTCGAACTTGGCCATTCGTTTAACCGTTGAACGCAACCGCATTCAAGTGAATGCGTCGATTGCATCCACGTACGGACCCACTTACGTCCGACTGTTATATGCCAGTAATAAATTCGTTAGGCAAAACTTGTACTTCGCATTCTATCCGGTAGGTAGACTACAGGTAGAGAGACTGATATAGGTATTGTTTAATTTTTGTCAAGAAGTACCGTATTTCTAGTCGGGCACCATAACCACAGACCATCAAAGATCCACAGCTAATTATAGACCTCCATCATACACAATATGTTACCACGCTTGGCAGGCGAGCTAGTTACCGCAGTTTTTTATAATTATTTAGTAGATATAAGGAAGATGCTATTACTCATCTCCTATTTCAGTTTTGCTCTGTCGCATCTTATAACACCCACGGGATGATATGGGTCTTCGATTCCCTTACACCGTCACTACACGGTCTGATTATTTAATATAATAATATATCTAACTCAGGCAGATGATTTTATGTATACTGTAGCACACATAATAGTCTAAATATAAAAATATGTATCTCTATATATAAAAATCAATTGCTGTCCGTTAGTCTCGTTAAAACTCAAAAACGGCTCGACCGATTTTGATGAATTTTTTTGTGTATGTTTGAATGGGTCCCTGGATGATCTAAACGATTCACAATTGGATCCGGTAGGTGGCGATGTTGTCGAGATCCACGAATCACCCATGCGAAGCCGGGGCGGATCGCTAGTATATAATAATAATATTAATGCGAAATAAACAATTACTTAAAAGAGAAGTAAACTACTACTAATATAATAATTGAATAAATAATACTACATAATACTATTAAATAATACTATAATAATAATAATACTATAATAACTCAATAATAATAGGTAAAATTTGCGCTCGCTAACCCAATCAAGCGTGGATATCCCCCTATGAGGTCATCTATGGAGGAGGCCTATATTCAGCAGTGGATTTTAATGGGCGGTAATGAAATGAAAAAAATACTGTTTGATTTTTTATGCTATGCTAATATTTGGTAATTTTTCAAGTTTTGAGGTGTTATTTGCATGCCTTAAGCGCAAAGCGCGTAGGTATGGTATACTAGCCCCTAAAAATCAAGATTCCAACGTTATGTCACGTGAAATCGTATCTAACAATCATATTGAACATATAAATGATATAAAAAGCACATTGTCAGAAAGATAAATTATTGTTGAACCTATAATTTTTTTAAATCGATTAATTGCTATTTTTACAAAAATTAAAGTGGTTTTAGTGACTTATGTGCGAACACGATAACTTTTGAAAATATCAATTGTTTAACTCAATCTATTTTTTAATCTCTTCATCTATCATGTGGGAAGCCATAGAATGTAAATGGGAGTTTAATTTTGTTTTGTTTAGTTATAATTAATTTTTTTCGGCTGAGAAATCCCGAAATTTTCGGTGTTTTGAACAGCCTTGTAATAATTTATTTTACTAAATACACTTTGCTCTGCCTCACTCCGCACTCGGCCGCCATCGTGAGTGGATTACTGTATCGTTTGCTTATAGCAGCAGTAATAGGCAGCAAAAATCGGGTTATTCCGTTTATCCACCCTAAGAAATCCACCCTAGGGTGCATACTCGGAAACGCGTGTTCGTTTATCCACCCTACACGGGGTGGATAAACGAACACGCGTTTCGCGCCTAGATGTGCCGAGTTTGGCCTCGTTTTGTTAGTTATGATGAGACCTTACCTCCGGACTTGAAAGAGTGACCTGAAGGTGTACTTCGATGACTGCGACTGGAACTCCTGGACGAGTGGTAATAGGTGTGCCGAGTTAAGGCTCCTTTTGTTAGTTATGAATAGACCTTACCTCCGGACTTGATGGATTGATTTGGAGGTGTACTTCGGTGACTGCTACTGGAACTCTTTGACGAATAGAACTAGGTACAATTTACATTTTTTTTTAATTTTTTCACGACCATATGAGCATTATGAGTGGTGCACTTTTGGATTTTCCAAGCTTTTTTTAAATTGAAATTTGACATAAAATTATCGGAAAATTGGATGTATAGTTATAATTCAAGCTTTTTTAGTGGAAACTTGTGTGTAATTAAACTACTTTAAAAATTACGTATAATCATGTCATAGGTAATTTTTGTAATGCGCTTAAGGCATGTACAATTGGATTTACAAATAGTTTTTTCAGGTATACTACCTCATAACTTGAAAACGAGATTGTACAACCAGTGCGTGTTGCCAGTGATGACTTATGGATCTAAGACGTGGTCTTTCACTGCTGGCCGTATAAGGAAGCTCAAGGTCGCTCAGCGAGCTATGGAGGAGGCTATGCTCGCGGTTTTTCTGCGTGATAAACTAAGAAAAGAAGATATCCGCAGTAGAACCAGAGTAACCGAGATAGCCCAACGGGTTAGTAGGCTGAAGTGGCAATGGGCCGGCCATGTAGCTCGAAGAACCAACAACTGGTAGGGAAGCAAGGTTCTCGAGTGGCAGCCTCGTACCGGTAGGCGAAGTGTGTTTCTGTTCTGTGTATTCATATAATGCTAACGTATCGTATGATCGTGTGTTTCCAAACGAGTTATGTTTTAATTATGATTCTCCGATTGTATTGTCCAATGTCCCCATTGGATGTCCGCCATGTTTAATCGATGAATTTATTTGAATTGATGTTTCTTAACTATTTCCATGAAAGTGTATATGATGTGTGTTAACGTAAATCTTTGACAACTCATTCTGTTGCAATTTAAGTTACTCCTAATTCTAACTTACTTTCAACTTAACTTGATCTGACTTCAATAAATCTTAGAGAAAAGATTTCTTTTTGTTTAAAAGAAATACTAGCAATGCTATTAACATTACTAATATTCCCTTTAACCTCTCCTGCTAAGCTGAAAATGCTTGTGTTAGGAGCGGTTCACGACAGTAGTCGAATGGTGGATTCGAATCCACGACCATTTTAAGTCTGCTGTCCGTACCCTGCCATTAGGCTACTGTCGCCTTGAATTTTTACAATTATTGCATTAATTGTATATGATACATGGCCTATAGGAGTATATTATTAAAGTAAAAAAGTGAAGTTACGGCCTATATACGTCCCATAGTTGGGCACAGGCTTCCTCTCATTTCTTAGAGGGTTTAGGGCATGGAAAAATCACATTGACATCTTCACATGTCTTCGAAATATTTTTTTTCTTAGACTTAGGTTTCCTCACGATGTTTTCCTTGACCTCGAGCAAGGTAAATCAGCACATTAAGAATTTCATTGAACTTGGGTTCGTTTGTTCTGTGAAATTTACCGCTTAGCCCCTAAGCAACCACGGCTATAGGAGTATAATCCGTTGTAATACACCTCCAAACTACAAAACATTCAGTTTCAAAAGCTTATTATATAAGTGCCATTAAGAATTAACATATTATTATTTCAATACCTATCTCGTTTTCTGTAGGTATCAAACATAGACATTGGAATTAATAAATGTATAATGAAAAGAAAGTAAAAACTTAATGGCTAGATTATTTATATATTAATTCACTAGATCCGCCCCGGCTTCGCACGGGTGATTTCTGGATCTTAACAACAGCGCCACCTACCGTGCGTCCAAATGTGTATCTAAACCATCTAGGGACACATTTAAACACACACAAAAAAAATCATCAAAATCGGTCGCGCCGTTTTCAAGTTTTAGCGAGACTAACGGACTGCAATTGATTTTTATATATAAAGATAATATACATATACAGATTACAACCTATCCAGTTCAATTTTGAACATAGGCTTGCCCTATAGATTATCCTGATAGGGGGGAAATTTGGCATAGTTGCCACGCTTGGCAGATGGATTTGCAACAGCAGCTTTTTATTATTTTTATTTGTTTTCAGTAAGATACTTATAAAATAATTGTACATTACAAATCATGCGTATCGGACACGGTTAGGTGGTGGGGCCGCGCTGCAGCTATATTCATATTGATATTCATTTATCGCGTATTTAAATTTTACGCCACCTTAATTATGTAAATTTAGATAACATTATATAATGGGTACAGTATTAGGGTTTGTTACGTATGTTTAGTGACGAGAAACGGAGACCATTTTCACTGTAACGAGGCATTCCATCCTTGTTTTACGGGTTGACAATGCATCTTCATTTTGATTCTTATAGAATGAGGGTGACAAATGAACACACAGTACACCTGATGGTAAGTGGTTGCTGTGGCCCATAGACATCTACATTTATACTCGATTAAAAATCAAAATGCAGATGCGTTATCAGCTACTACTCTAAGATGTCTAACTCTACTACACTAAGATGGAATGCCTCATTTCCAGTAAAAAGGGCCTCCGGTTCTCTACACTCACCATACGAAACACAGCAACGTTAAGCTGCTATTTTACACTGGTATTCTGTGAGAGCGTGATCCTTCCCCGGTCGAGCCGACCCATTCGTGCCACAACTATACCACTAATATAGCTGCAGCTTGTCTCTACCACGTAAAAAAAAATTAACATTCTTAATCGAGGATGGATGTAGATTGTAGATGTCTATGAACAACAGCATCTACTTATCGTTTGATGGTATAAAATTACAATAAAATAAAATATCTACGCCTCTAGAGTTCTTGTTTATAATAATTCTTCTTACAACAGGGTTGGCACCTTTTTTTTTGGACAAATATAGTATTTTTTCCAAAAAAGATGCAAAAATATAGTACTTTTGTGAAATTCAGGAAATAAAAAGTACACATTTATTTTTAATCTTTATAAATTTTTTCATTTAAATTTGTTATTTATATATTTGCTCTTCACTCTGGCGATCAATTACCTTTAAAATAATTATAGGAATCTGAGCAATTTAGATTCATATTAAAATAAAATAACAATTCATTTTTAATTAAATTAATACATGCTCTATTTCTTTCTTCTTTCCATTTTACATTCATGTAGGAAAAAAATATTTCCGTAAAACTTACTTGTTCCAGACTTCCAGTCACAGTTAATATAAAAAAGCGCGACAGTTGAATTAGGGACAAAAATATAGTATTTTTCGACTATATTATTTTTCTATAAAATATAGTACAATTGACTGAAATATAGTACGATACTATATATTATAGTAAGGGTGGCAACCCTACTTACAACTGTATAATCATATCGACTTTAGCGATTGATAATATCAAAATTTCGAGAAGCACAGATGCAACGCTCCATTTTACTTTCATGATGCATGAGCTTTTCCAGGAGTTATAATTCGGATCTTGCCTCCTCTCGGAAACAATAACTAAATATAACTGAACGCCGCCGGTCCGTGAGTCACGCGCAGGTAGCGATCGTCTGCCGGCACGCGTGTGCATTGATGCAGCCGCCGAATTATGGTAATAACACCAGTGGGATAATAAACACAGCTGCTGTACTGTGTTTTAAAACAAAGCTCGGGATATTATACGAACGCTGGGGAAGGTATGATTGATGCGATGCTGCGATGTGAAGTTTAACATGTCATGTACCGCATAGCGTACTGACGTGGACACACCACACCAGTCTGTGTTGAAAGTTAAAGTTACAGCCTATATACGTATCACTGCGGGGCACAGGCCTCCTCCCATTTCTGAGAGGGTTTTACGGCATGGAAATGTCCGCTGTGCTGCCCCAATGCAAGATGACGAATTTCACATTTCTTCGAAATATTTTTTTTTTATTTCCCAGACATGCAGGTTTCCTCAAAATGTTTTCCTTCACCGCCGAACACATGGTAAATCAGCACTTAAAATTGCAATTAACATTTTCATTGGTGCCGGCGGGGTCGAACCCGGGTTGCTCGCGTACTGTGAAATTTACAGCGAGCGTTTAGCCCCTGAGCTACCACAGTGCGTGTATTCGCATAAGACTTTAAAACTACTTTATAGATTTTGTTACTAGTTTCAACATTATTTATAGAATTTCTTGAGGAATGTTTACGTGTATTTTATATGCGTACAAGTTGTAACACTCTATTTCACGCTCTCAAGGATTGAATTTTCCAAATCCTTTCTTAGTGGGTGTCTACGTCAAGAAAGGAGTATAAATGCCAAATTTGAAGTCTATCGGGCGAGACTTGGAGATATGAGGAGTGAGTGAGTCAGTGGTATTTCGGTTATATATTAGAGACTAATATAAGTATAGTAGAAAATGTTGTTTTGTGATCAAGTCGTATAAAGATAGGAAGATAGAAGAACACCACATTGATATAGTCGCGAGTAGCAGTATAAAAGAAAGAAAGAAATAATATTTATTCGTAGCTATACAACAGAATACAGCACAATAAATTCAATACAAAAAAATAAAACAAAGAAAAAAAACACTGATATTCTATTTCGAGAAAGCGTTTGTTTACATGTAAAATTGCGGCTTTAGCGATAGTGATTTTATTTTGATAAGGAAAACGAGAAGGTGGACATTTGTTCTGCAGTTATTTTGGAAACTATTGTTTTACCACAGATTAACGGACGGCGACGAAAAAAATATTTTCATTGAACTTGCTTTATAACAATACTTGTTGCAAAACTAAAATAAAAGATCAGTTTTATTCATAAGTGTTTTCTCTTAATATTAATGAGCTTTTCTTCACGTATTATATATTATGTAAGGTATAAAAATTATAAACCTCATTTAATGAGAGCGGATAGCGCGATCTTGTCAAGTCGAGAGTAAAGCCTAACCTCTCGCTTAGCGGGCACGTGCAGCAACGAAACGGTCACCGGTCCAGCAAAACTACTTTACTGTTTATTCTGCCGGTACCGAAGTTCACAAGCAGTAATAAGGTATAAGATATAAAATCGATTGGATTATCAGGAAGACTCTGCTGCCTATCTCCTTATTTGTTTCGCTCTGTCGCCTCTTATGACACCCACGGGATGATATGGGGTAGTGGATATTATTACACCGCCTCTATACGGTAAGGTGATGAATAAGAAGATAAAAACAAATAAATAAAAATGTGTAACAATAATAAACATGGCAACTACCATCTAATAGTAGTTATCTGAAATCATAATCATGTTATTTTATATTCCCGACGTTTCAGTACTTTACAGCACCCATGGTCACGGGGGACTGAGGTATTTGACGTCCCAACAAGCAACAACAAGCAACGTCGACTCGCAAGTTGCAAAGATTTTTGGAGCTAGTCGGCGATAACAAGGAAGACATTTGGCAACGGATAGTCACCGTAGATGAAACATGGATTTGCCAATATGATCCGGAGTCCAAACAAGAGTCCATGCAATGGATAAAAAAAAGGAGAAAGGCCGCTGAAGAAATTCAAGCTGGAAAAGTCGGCGTCCAAACTAATGGCGACTGTTTTATGGGATAGCGAGGGAATTTTGCTTATCGATTACCTACCCATGGGAACTACGATGAATGGCCAATATTACGCCAATTAATTGACTCAGGTTCGCGAGGTTATTGTACAGAAACGACGTGGGAAACTAACGCGCGGAGTGCTCTTTCTGCAAGACAACGCGCCCGTTCACACCGCACATGTTGCGAGGCAAGCACTAAAAGACACGGGGTTCTCAGAGATTGACCACCCTCCGTATAGCCCAGACCTAGTACCTAGCGATTTTTTCCTGTCTTCCAATTTGAAAAGGGACTTGAAAAGGGACTTACGGGGCCGGAGATTTGCAGATGACAACGAAATGAAAGCTGCGGTTGATCGTCATTTTGAAGAGAAAGATACAGAAAATTTTTGGGGTGGGTTAAAGGCATTGTATGCGAGATGTGAGAAATGTATTTCACTTGACGGAGATTATATTGAATAATAAAAAATAGAAACCATGTATTTTACCTTAGGCCGCGGACTTATCAGCCGCCCCTCGTACGAACGAAGCTCGTCGCCTCTGAGTCCTCAGGGGTGGTAACGTATTTACATTTTGATTCTTAATCGAGGCGTTCGGATTAATTTGACTTGCGTTGTCGCCAGCAGATGGCGTAGATGTAGATATCTATGGGCCACAGCATTCACTTACCATCAGGTGGACTGTGTGCTCGTTTGTCACCGATATTCAATAAAAAAAAAACAAAGAATACAACAGTTTTCTTATTATTATAATTAAAGACATATGTCAGTCAGTCTGTGTGTATGTCTAAGGGCCATAGTATCTACTTACCATCTGGTGGACTAGTATACCTAAATACGGTCTGATACTTTGATTGGCGTGTGCTTTGTGCTGTATTGTGTTGGTGAAAGAGAATCTATTGCCTCGTATTAAACCAATGGGTTTCGAAACAGCCAAAAACGGTGAAAGGTAGAAGGGCCTTCGATAGATGGCAGCTGTTATGCTGGTTTAGTATATACTGGGTTCATAGGTTTGTAGGTTCTTAGTAATAACAATTTAGTTGTTCAACACAGATTCTTTTACTTTTTAACACAGTTTCTTCATCAACGTCACCAAAAATTTGTACATTTGTTAAAGAAAAAACGCTTGAGCACTTCAAGAATTATAATATAGTACTGAGAAAGAATTATATTTACCATAAACGAGATATAAATTGACGTAAAGGTAAATATTGAACGTAGAATTATGATTAACGTGACTAAAGGTCGGTGATTCAGATTTTTTTTCTAGAAACATATTTTTAAGGTGTCACGTATTTTTCAACGTGAACGATGAAATACACTCGTAAGAACTCAAACGCATGCAACATTTTTTTATTTTGGAATAATAGTAATGTATTTGTAATATTTAATATCTAGATTATAGATTATATAAAATTCCGATGTTCTTCTCCTAACCGGTTTGACCGATTTAGATGAAATTTTTTATGGGGTCAACTGTTCTCAGCTATAGTTGGACCCGGTAGGCGACGCTGTTACCGAGATCCAGAAATCACCCGTGCGAACCCATGGTGGGTCGCCAGTTTAATAAAAAATCAGGCATTTCCTATAGTCCCCTACGGCACCAACAACTGTTAGAATCTGTCCTGATCCTGTTACTGTTGCTGTGAAATTGAAATTGCTTGTCCCAAGCTGCTTCAGACATGCTTACGATTATTGGTCGCACGTGGAACAGGAACAGCTGTTTAAGGTTAAACACAACAGCTTTAATATATTATTTTAAAAACCTGTTGCTTTTTCGTGTTCGTTTTCGTTCGATAAATGCGCCTCACTCCTACGTGATATAGAATTATTATCATACGGATATTTGCCATACTACCAGACATTGCGGCAACTAGCTTTAGCCTTGGGATTGGTTATACCAAAGACGCCTCCTACGGTAAACGAAACGCCGACTATAACCGGTTATACATACGTACAAGCAAAGCCGGCTACTTTTAAAATGCTTACCTCTTGAAGCGATACAGGTTAATGGTACTGCACTGCACTTCGGAAAGTCGTGGGTTCAAATCCTTACCATGCGACTAGTATGGTGAACTATTCCCGGAACAATTATTTGTATATCATAGAAATACTTGTTCCGTGCGAGATACGAACCCGCGGCCCTCAGCGCTACAACTCATTGCTAAGCCACTGCGCCATGGAGCCGTCAGTTAATTGTGTTTTTAGCGTTACTTGTTTTATTTTTTTAAAGGAAAAAAATACCTAATTAACCATCTTTCAAGAAAGCCATTAGACATTTGACATGTCCCGTAGTTTTATTACGCCGATATGGCTGAGATTCATATGTGTTAATTCCTAAGTTGTCAATTACTTATTTATTTTTAAAAAGAACTAGCGATCCGCCCCGGCTTCGCACGTGTGATTTCTGGATCTCGACAACAGCGCCACCTACCGGGTCCAATTGTGAAGCCAGGGACATATTCAAACACACAAAAAATCATCAAAATCGGTCCAGCCGTTTTCGAGCTTTAGCGAGACTAACTGACAGCAATTGATTTTTATATATAGAAAAGATAGATAGATATAGATGGAGAGAAGAAGATAATCATTTTATTGCATAACACATGGAATGAAAACATTATAAAAGGGCAGTATGTTTGCTACGAATATTTAGTTTGAAGTCAGGCATTCGTGGTATTTATAATAAAATAATTAAGTATTTAAATATTAAAATAATTAAGTTTTTGACATGGTAGAGCCACACTGCAGCTATAATTATGGTTGTAGCACGAATGGGTCGGCTCGACCGAGGTAGGACCAAGCTCTCACAGAATACCAACGTAAAATAACAGCTTAATGCTGCTGTGTTTCGTATGTTGACTGTTGAGTGTAGAGAACCGGAGACCCTTTTTACTGGAAACGAGGCATTCCATCTCAGTCCTCAGGGGTAACAACGCATTTACCGAGGATAAAATGTAGATGTCTATCGGCCAATGCATCCACTTAACGTTAGGTGGACTGTGTGCCTTTATACTATAAAAGAAAAAAACATTATGATATAGTTTAATATCTAGATATTTACTTATTCTAGGATTGTCATTTAAAATGAGTCTTTATCGGTCTCGCTATTACGGGTATTTATTACATGTCTCGTTTAGAATAAATGTTTGTGTTTCCATAAAATGTGCATACTTCGTAGATGTAAAGATATTATAATGGTAATATGGCAAGTTCTTTAAGCACTGGTTAATACGATTCATTCCATTTGAGCCCATATATTGAGCTAATGCATTTTGATTCTACAAAAATGCTCTATTTCGATCTGCTTTTTGTCTTCTTTGTTTAGGAAGCTCACTCAACGTTATTAATATTTTTAAAAAAAACTGCATGAACGGTTGCGGAACTGCGTCATCAGTGCAAATGAATGTCCGCTTATAAGGTTTCACAAGCTTCCCTTTTTTTTCTCATATTACGTACAATAAGTGTTCCTCGTGATGGAAAGACCTGTTCTTACAAATCAAATGGACTGAAGTTTATCAACTTTTAAAGACTCATATAAGGCAACAAGACGGGAGCTTGCTTCAGTTCAATGGTACGCGCGTCCCGAGTTCAATCCCGCGTTGCTGGCATTTTTAAAATTCTTAAAGGTTTTTTTTATAAGAATTTATTTACTTCGCTCGGCGGAGAAGGAAATCATCGTAAGGAAACCTATGTTCTAGAAACTTCGATCAAATTATTGATCGAAGTCTAGAAATTATTATTTTGGCCAATCATCATGCATTGGAGCAGCATGAAAAAAAAAACGTTTTTTTTTTCGAAAAATTTAGGACGCGGACAATTAACTATTTAATACACGTGACTGTACAGATAAATATTTTGACAAAATGAAATCATAAATCACTTTAATCTTAATTTTGCCCAGACTAATGAATTTATTTTTGAATAAAAAAACTGCGGTTGCTATCTTGCCAGTCGAGCGTGGCAACTATGGCAAAATCCTCGCATGGGAGGTGGCCTATTTTCAGCAGTGGACTTAAAAACAGGCTGTAAAGGATAGATAGAATGGAATTTATTTTTAGTTAAAATGAAAATAAAATCGGAATTACTTTTTAACAAAGGTCGTAATTAAACATAACCCACTTTTGTTTGCATACTTTGTTGACGTAATTTCATTTATTTCAAAAAAAAATGTAAGAAAGTTCAACGATAATGTAAGTCATTATAACAACTAATTAATGACAATATTGAATGTAAATGTTAATTAACGTTGGATAATCAAACTGAAATGAATTACAATAAAACAAGAAACAAAAAAATTGTCAGGTTCATACAACACCCCCGTACACCTGACGTTGAATCCCCCCCTACCGCATGACTCAAACGCATCGGCAGGGAACAGCTGCAACAGGACGCACGTGGGCGCACGCGGATAACGTTGCGAAACGAACACACCACGTAGATTAAACTGAACTGGCTGAGACGTTGCGTAAGATGGCTCGGGAAGGCGATCGTAATAAAACGTATAATAATTATATACCGTGGCCTGGTTGGAAGTCCAACCTGCTATCAGTTAACCCTTGTCCAGAATTCCGATCTCATCTCCACGTTGATAACTGATAAACGAGACTCTCCTGACCGATTGATTCTTTTTTGTAAAATTTTATTGACAAACTAAGTCATAATTCACCACATGGTAATTGCCAACTGAAACAATGTACAAGATATAACGAATATACAAGAGGTGACAACGCATCTGCAGCTTTATTTGTCTGAAGTAAGCTGCAGGTGTCCATGGTTACATACAGTAGCCAATTACCATCAGGTGGACTGTTAGCTTGTTTGTCACTTCAGGTTTATAAAAAAAAATAGCAACACAAAAAATTAGGGTAGAGAAAAAAATTCTTTACAAAACTATACTTTACAAACATTTACCAAAGAGTGGTTCTGAAGTATGGCATTCTATTCCTATTATTTAGCCAATTTAATTTAAAAAGTGAATAAGTTTCTTCTGGGTCAACATTTTCACTATCTATAGGTATTGCTCTTTTATGTTAGACTAGCAACCCGCCCCAGTTTCGCTTGGATATGATAATTATATAAATGTGGCGTTATTTAGATTTAAGATAATTACAGACAATTTATTGTATAAATTTTTGTTTTTCCAAACAAAAATCTTTAAATTTTTTAGAGAAAATATGGTCTAGATCCCTTCTAGCAATGCTCTCTAACTTTCCGTAAAGTTTCATCACAATCGGTTCAGCCATTCCGAAGATTAACCCGAATAAAAATTTTAGCCCCTGAACGTAATAGAAGCCAGTTATTCTAATATTACAGACAGACACTTCAATTTTATTTATATGTATAGATGAGTTTCGGCTTGCTGGTCAAAGTCAAATGTTAAAAAAAAACTAAAAGAAAATTAAAGGCAATTTTCTACAGCACGTAACGAGATCGAGTTCTACATTGCGGTAGAATAAAAATGTGATCAATGCAAAATTGGATTGTGTCCGAATGGCACTTTCGCCACAGTTTAAAGACAGTATACTCTTTAAACTTTGCTTTCGCTTAGCAACCCAAATATCAGCCAGTGACGCTAAACGCTTTAAAAACACAAATCAAACTATGACGTCTTTGAAATCGATTAGTAAAACTTAATAAGAATTGGAAACCATAGCAAATTATATTGATTCATCATGACATCATTTTACTTAAGGGGCCCATGATCTTAGAAAACAAATCAGGAGATGGGTAGCAGCGTCTTCTTAATAACGACTAAAGGTAAAAAAACTGCGGTTGCAAATCCGCTTCCTAAATGTGGCAACTATAGCAACCCTTGATAGCTAGGTAGGTAGGAAGTTGCAAAAGAAAGAGGGGCTCGACTGGGTAACAATCAATCTCTTATTTATTGGTAGCCCAGACGGACACCGATTCAGAAAAGGAGAGCTACTACTACCTACCCAAGCAGCATGCAAGCTGTATACGAGCTGTATTGAAGTTCGTTTTTATACTAGAGGCTGTATTTTCTGTCTGTATAAAAGCTGTATAAGCGCTTATACAGTTCTTATAAGTAAAAAATGCCACAAATTATGCAGCTTTATGCGTTAGTAGCGCTGTACAGTAGCTGTACAAGCAAAAAAGAGGCTGTATAACTGCTGTATTACAGCTGTTATTTGGTGTGCAAGGAAACTATTACACTACAGATATTGTCTTATAAGTAACTTATAAAGACAAACGTTCTAAATTGGTTTTTGAATGGGATTACGAATGAATACAAAACAAAAAGAAATTGAATGATGGCGACATTTAATGTACATATATTTAACATATTAATATTATATTCGGATTCGAGAGTTGAGTTTTGACGATGATAATTGGTGAATTGGATGTGCAAAATTAGATTTATGGTAAACTAGTTATGTTTTCTAACGAAAAATTGCCGCGCCAGCAAAATAACAAAATAATACAAGGACAAAATACTAAATACGGTAATTAAATATCAGTTGTATAGGTTAGAATAAAAAAAAATGGATATGATGGCACATTGGGGCACAGTGACCATTAATCAAACTGAAATAATGGTATATGCTAAGACTAATTGTCTAATATTCCCAAATTTATATTTTTAATTATGTTTTTATGGGTCTTAAAATGGCGACAATTTGCTAAACAGCCTAAACGCTATTTCGAGGGTCTTATAGTCTTAGTAGCTGTACTATGTATGTTATGGATTATATAATGCAGTCATTGGTTTTTAATCAGTTCTATAATAGAATATTTTTATTATTTACGCTGTATAGCAGTTTTTTCAATATAACATATAACTCTCTTTAGATATACATATAAAAAATGAAAAATCTTGTCTTAGGAACAGTGTTGGACAAATTTAATTTAGATTTAACATGGTCGTTTTACTGCATCAAATCCTTTTCTTTTTTTCCACATATTGATAACAAATTAATTTTGTTCACTAGAACAATATAAACATGCAGCGCATGCAAAATGGCGATATTCTGTCACTTATACAGATTTAAGTTGTACTATGGCTGTTATTTATTTTTTTAGTTTTATATCACTCTCATAGACAGAAGTCATAAAACTACTGTATTTACAAAAGTGTACAATGACACCATAAGAATAAGTTTTAGAAGAGAGTTTGCATAAACCATTGTCCAGAAATACGATTTTAGTGATACTATAATAACACTTAAGAGTTATATAAGCAAGGGACAGCATGCAGAAAACAGCTTCTATACAACTTTAATGATAAAATCAGATTGAAGTGTTACAAAATACTTAAAGTTGTATACTAGAGATTTCATATTCTGATTAAGAACCCTAAGTTTACTTAGATCCCATAGGACTTTATACAGCTTGAGCTGTATAATAACTCATAAACCACTCTTATAAGGATATAACCCCTTTTCAACACTCATATACGCTTTTAAAAGAACTCTAAGTTTTATGTGGGCTGGTGTATTGATGTTCATAACGCTTGTGTGCTGCTTAGGTAGTATACTACCTTTTGATTATAAGATTATTTGCCAACTTTACCTTCAGATCCGCCGTCGTGCGTATGCGATAATATAAAGGTACGCTCGAAAGCGAGAACAAACAAAACACATCCAGAGTCTAGATTAACATACATGATCACGTTGAGATTCGTCTAGTAGCCAATTCTTAAAATTTAAAGAAGTCGTGATACACATTATGCGAGCAACTTGTGATTTATCACCACCGGCTCCAATGAAAACGTTATAAGCGCAGTTTTAAGTACTGATTTGCCACACATTCGAATAAAGAAAAACATCATCAAACATCAGGAAACCGGCAAGCCTGAGAAAAAAAAAAACTATTTCGCGGACATGTGAAGTCCGCCAACTCGCATTGGAGCCGCAGCGCACTAATTGGTCCATAATTCTCTCAGAAATGAATAGTCTGTACCCAGCAATGACAGCAAATTTATTTATTACTAGCCACTTACCTCGGCTTTGCGTAGGGATCTACTACAGTACTATGGTGTCAAGAACACAGCGCTTAAACTCATTATTTCATATTTAAGTAATAGAATGCAGAAAGTTATTATTAATGGTGAAAGTTCTTACGGGTCACCTGTACTAATGGGTGTCCCTCAGGGCTCGATTCTTGGCCCATTCCTATTTCTAGTGTATATTAATGACTTACCTTCCCTTGTAGGGGATAATCATGATATATTATTATTTGCTGATGATACTTCCTTGATTTTTAAACTTAAACGTCAATAATTTAAATGTGACGAAGTGAATAATGCTATATCAAAATGAGTGCATTGGTTTAACGTTAATAATCTTCATTTAAACGGAAATAAAACTAAATGTATTAAATTTACAACAACGAATGTTAAAAATCGGAGTACCAATGTGTTATTAAATGGGGAAGAACTGAGCCCTGTTGAATCCACTGTTTTTTCTTGGCATCACTCTCGACGCAAAGCTTCAGTGGGGCCCCCATATATCCAAACTAGCAAGCAGACTAAGTTCTGCAGCCTATGCTGTAAAAAATGCTGTCTCGACACTACTGAGGTCTTACTAGTGTCGAGACAGCTAGATTAGTTTATTTCAGTTATTTCCATAGCATAATGTCTTATGGGATTTATCTATGGGGAAATGCGGCTGATTCAGAAACTATTTTTGTTTTACAGAAGAGGGCCATTAGAGCTATTTACAACCTAAAACCGAGAGAGTCTCTTAGAGATAAATTTAAAGAAATAAATATATTAACCTTGGCCTCAGTATATTTACGAAAATTAAATATATGTTAACAAAAACAAAGGTAGTTTTAGTAAAAAAAGGGATATACATTCTGTAAACACTAGGAACAAACACATACTAGTGATACCAGTTTCTCGACTCCACAGAGTCAGTAATTCATTCTTGGGGCAATGTATACGCTATTACAACAAGGTCCCGGAAAGTGTACAGCCTCTCTCTATTACCAAGTTTAAATGTTTTGTTAAGCTGAAACTGTATAAAAAAGGGTTATTATAGTATAAATGAATACATGGTTGATAATAACCCCTGGGAATGAGGTGGTCGCTTCCAAGCAGTTTCTAAAATAAATTTTGTACTTAAATAGTTTGTACAACCATTAATGTAAAATTTACTTTAAAAAACAAGTCTCGCTGGGTTTCTTGCTGGTTCTTCCCAGGACAGAGGTTTTTTTTTCGAACCAGTGGTAAAGTAAAAAATGACTTTCAATAAGAATTACACATGTGATCGCTTGGGGTCACTCTTGACATTGCTTTCTATCTGTGCGTGAAGTATGATCATAGTCGGTTCAGTCATTCCGAAGATTATCTCGAACAGACAAACAGACAAAATGTTTACAAATGGTTATTCATGTCTTCATCATCATCACCATTACAGATACAGCCATTCTCAGGTCCATTGCGGAACATAGGCCTCCCCCAACGAATGCCACAAAGCACGGCCCTGTGCCATCTGGATTCATCATTCATGTCTTAATGACATGCAAATAATGAGTTCAATAAAAGGAAGTTATTTCGATATTACATACAGACACTTCAATTTTATGTTTATGGATAGACTAGCTGATACCCGCCCGCTTCGCTGCGTTTCAACAATCATTATTAAAACTTACAATTAACTATGTTACTAATAGCATTAAATAATAGTTGGTTACCATAGCAACGGTTACCATAACAACAGATACCATTTTACTTTATTGAGATTTTTTTTTGATTTGACTATGGTAAAATTCGTTCTTAGTGAGCAATTTAGTACTCATTTCGCAATGTAGACGACATTGCGAAATGAGTACTAAATTTCAAGTCAATCGGGTGTATAGTTTTAGAGATATCGTGATGAGTCAGTCAGTCATTATATATATATATATATATATATATATATATATATATATATATATATATATATATATATATATATATATATATATATATATATATATATATATATATATATATATATAGATTAAACATTAATTAAATTAAGTAATATTTACCAAGTAAGTTTTGGAAGCAGCTTTTGGCAGCGAGTAAAGACAACAATAACAAATGTTAGAAATACGTTGCTGCTTAGCATCGTATTCATACGGTGATCCTGGTATATCAATTCTAGCTAGCGTTCGCCGTAAGGACGCGCCTACTCAATAGTATGTTTAATATTCCGTGATGTTAAACCTCGCTCCGGTTTCTGTGAAATGGATGTACTTTAATGCCGGCGTTCATCTCTGTTCATCCTTTAAAACTACACGTATCTATTTAACATTGCAATATATTTTGTTTTTGTATACTCGTAATATGTTACTAAAAGCGATGAAAGATTAACGTACATAATAGGTTAAAAAGGAAGTTCATAATTGTACACGGGTCCAGGCTCCTGAATCTAGCTTTGTGACAATCAATCGGCGAGGACCGATTAAAACTGCACCAACGAATTTGTGATAGGCTATTATGATGATGATGATAGAGCAGAAAAACGAATGTGTAACACTATTATTTTTTTATAATACTGAAGTGACAAACGGACTCACAGTCCACCTGATGGTAAATGGCAACTGCAGTCCATGGACACAAGTTAGCTTCAAATAAAAACGGCTACAAGTGCGTTGTCACTTCTGAGGACTAGGAGGAATGCGTCTTAGCCTGTAATTATACTGGTTTTATAACCTTTAGACCGCAACACAGCAGTGCAAACACTTCTATTTGGTGGGAGAAATAGGAAACAGGGGTACCTATCCAGACGGTCTCCTTTGCAGAAAGGGAGTCATCACACTTTGTTGTTGAGGATTTGTTAAAATGACATTGACATATTCTGGGGTAACCGACAGACAGCATTTTTAAAGTTAAAGTTACTGCTGGGCACATGCCTCCCCCCATTTCTGGGAGGGTTTTAGGGCAAGAAATTGTCCGCCGCGCTGCCCCAATGCGTGTTGGCGAACTTCACAAGTCTTCGCAATTTTTTTTCTTATTTCTCAGACATGCATGCTTCCTCACGATGTTTTCCTTCACCGCCGAGCACGTGGTAAATCAGCACTTAAAATTGCAATTAACAATTTCATTGGTGCCGGCGGGGATCCCGGGTTGCTCGCGTACTGTGAAATTTACAGCGAGCGCTAACCATCTGAGCTACCACGGCTCTATAACAGCAATTTTTACTATCAAAAAATTGACAGATCTTAAATATCCCCACCAGTTATGAGTTACAGGGGATTATGTATTTCGGAAAGGTCTATTCCAGCAGTGGACTATTGAAATCTGAACATGAACGTAATTATGTCTTTATCAAACAAACTAACTCAGAACTTGTCTCAATAGTAACTTCGTGATATTTGCCATTGATGGCAACCGCAGATTTTCTATTATTTCAGCCGTTATCAGGAAGATTATGCCGCCTATTTCAGTTTCCTCCGCCGCCTCTTATGAGACCTACAGGATAGTAGAATGTAGTGAATTTTTTTACGCTATCACTATGCGTCACTTGGTCTTTAGGCTAATATATGCCATGCATACAACGTAAGTAACGTTCCGTATGAACTATAAGTAATTGATTTCGAATGAGAAATAGGATGACGTCATTTAATAGTTACGTTTGAATGATAACATTCGCTGACATCATCTCAACCCACTAAGACAGTTTAACACTTCAGCGTATCAGTGCGGGAAGAAACCGCGAAATGCACTTTGTAACGGCTGGGGGGTCAAGAACTTATGTCTAGTCGAATCGAGCGCTGACTCACAAATCTCACGTACCATAATGCACTATCTTCTTAAATTTGCATTAAAAACATGCCTTATACCGACCATTCAAAGTTCAAATTTAAATGAGTGATTGCATTTTGTTATGAAATTTTATTAAGAGTGGGCAGTTGTTTACAATTAACCGCGAGTAGAGAGAGTAGAGAAGTATGGAAATAATTATATGTCTTGGTCAGTATTTTTAATGTAATTTGTAGTGTTAAACGGGCAGACCTTCCAACACACGGTATCTTGTTACAGTGACCTAAAGACCTTTTTATACAATCTAAAACAATCAACACGTTCGAGCGTTGTGAGTTGTTATTCTAACGAGGGCAAATTCAATTTTTTTTTTTCAAATTCATTAATTTATTTGTGAATACAGTGAGTTAGGCGTTAGTAAAATTAACAGTAAGTATCGTGTATTCTACCACAGTGTGGTGTACAAATATATTTCTATTCGTTATAGACAATAAAAGCAAAATTGATAAATTTTAAAATATATAACCTATTATTAAAAAAAAATACAATAATCCTCAGTGTAGGTGGTATTAAATATTCACAAAAATGCTGGATATTATAGGTGAAAAGCATCGTGCAATGATGCTCACCTCCGCAGCTTCGGCAGCCTCAGCCGCTACGGCTCACTCAGGTGCCTGCGATTTGCTACAGCGGGCGGGGGCTGCTCTCCCTCCGCGCCTACGGCTTTACAAAAACACTCTAGGGGTAGGGCAGACAAGACTACGTGGAGTCGGGGCGTTCTGATTCGGTTTTAGTACAGATTCGACCTATCTTATCTATAAAGTCAGGTTGCCCTAAACTCTGCTATGATAGTGGTAAATGAAACAATGTAATGTGAATTGTTATAATTTTGTTTTCTGAAAAACCTCTTTGACTGCTCTCCACTGCGACTCAATTCGTTGTGTATGAGTCCCATCTTCAGCCACAAATGGATTGTCTGGGTCCGAGTAATTAACTTTTTTATGGGTGACCCGTTTCGTTATACGCAATTTTTAGTGAAAATTATTTTTATCGTTATTAATTCAAAACGCATTTACGTAATCCAAAAACAGTATAAAAGGTTCTAGCTTAACCCTGACAAACCTCCTAAACTGAAAACATAATTAAAATCAAGTACCGGACGCCTACTTCATAATACTAGACCAAATTGACATATTTGCATTTCGTTATTATGCAATTTTTAGTGAAATTTATTTTTACCGTAATTAATACAGAACGCATTTCCGACGTCCAACAGTGTAAAGGGTTCAAGCTTAACCCTGACAAGCCTCCTAAACTGTAAACATAATTCAAATCAAGTACCGGACGTCTATAGTCAACCGAAATATTTTTGAGAGGCAGCTTCGTAACGTGAAGCGGAGTGTTAGTGCCCCCCACTAGATGTAGTGACGGCCTGGTTCCTGGACCGTATTTATGGTATTCCTTGGAGGAGGCCTACGTTCTCCGTGTATTTCTGTTGCCGCTATAACAACAAATAATAAAAACAAAAATAAATTAAAAATTACGTACGTAGTATTAAATCTTGTGCGATGGTACGGATCCATTCATGCGCGAGTCCGACTCGCACTTGGCCGGATTTTAAATTTCATCTGTATCGCAAATTTGTTAAAATTTTAAAATATAATCTTTTATTTGAACTCAAATTTTGTCATATAAAAATTAAAAAGCAAAAAAATTCGGTTCGGTTAGGATTAGTGGTTACGGGGATAAAGCAGGCAATTGAGGGAGGGCTGAGGTGCTCTTCAAACTAGATAATTAACAAACAACATTCTTATTTTCACGCGGATCTTAGCTTATCATATTTAATATAACGAATTTCCGCAAAGTAACGCCTGTCAATTAATTGAAAGGATACAATTATCGAAAGGTCAATGATAAATTGAGTGACAAATGGCGATTACAAAAATAAAATTCAGTCAATTCGCTGCCAGATGTCGAGGGAATTTGATGTTAACCATTTAAAACACTTTGCCAATGTCCCATTGCTTAATTAAGCTTGATGAGTTACGTCGTAGTCTTACATTGCTATAATATACGATCCTCTATTAATTAAACTCCTAGATGAATTGAGCACAAACATCGAGTATTTAATATATACATATAAATACAACTGGTCCGTGGTCAGAATTCTAATAGTGACCGCCCCGAGGTGGCCGCTCCAACTGGGCTTAAGGAGCCCACTCTGGATGCTTTGGATCCGGGGAATCTGCTACGCACGAGGAGTTCTCTCCCGAGCGGCAGCTAAAGAGCGTCTAGCACTGGTGGGACCGCGGATGTGTGAGAAAGAATTCCCGTAGCCATGTCTATATGCGACGAAGGTAGAAATCTATAGTTTTAGTTAGTGATAGACATAACTCGTCCTTGCCCCTACGAGACGATTATGCGTAGGCATTTCCCCATGAATATAAGACCAAAATTAAACGCCTTAACGAGCGCCTTGGTGTTGCACCATAATACCTCCTGCGCAGTTAATAGTTTACGATTGTGTTAGGACGTACTCGTAGTCACCGCGGTCAAAATTGGTTCGGAGACGATATCGATATTGACATTATCATCACATCACATATAAACACAAACTACACTCGTTGCATTGTACGCCTGATTTTAATCGATTGTTATATGACGGTAATTAACATAACTTATAAAATGGCAATAGCTCTGAGGCGAGGATGTAGGAAACATTAAAAGCTTTTAAGCGCTCACCTCTCCACTGTATGCATATACATACATATGTCTAGCACGAAGTAAGCGTGCGACATTCGGTGGACAAGAAGATACTAAATTTGACAAATTTTTGCTTATAATCAGAAAATAGAGGATCATGGTTATTGTGGCGGCGCTGTCGTCGCGCCACAATTACCACGATACAATACTTGGCGACATATAATAGTTGTACATAATATTTTATTGATTAATCTTCATTGGTCAAAATGTATAAATTCTAATTGGCTAAGTAAATAAAAGATATTACTATTGGTTAACTAAGGATGTAGCCGGGCATATAAATATAGGCAGGGTTCACTAAATAAACACCTTCATTCGCCTGCACATAGTAAGGCATATCAAGAAAAATAGTTTCATTCCTCCGCTCCTAGACCACTCGGAGTCTGTTAATAGTGGACCAATACCCCACTATCACAGTTATTATATATATATTAAGTAAATATTACATGTTTATCGCTTAAAAAAAACGAGAACTCGAACGTCAAAGCTTTTTCCCGGCTATTAAATTATATTTTTTATCTCGAAAAATATTTAAAGTATTTCAGAAATCAATTCGATTAAGAACTTAAGTAAATGAATATTTGATGTATGCGTTTATTTTTTGATCACAAAACATCGTATTTTAGAGTTCTTGAACGAATTCTAAAATACGATGTTATGTCAAACCTGGTCTTGAAGTAAACATCCAACTTACTGCATGAATTCTTCTTATTTCTAAGAAGAAGGTAAAGTCATAGAAGTGTCCGCCAAAATGATCAATGACGATCTTCACAAGCCGTCGAAATATATTATCTCAGATAGGTTCCTTCTCAATATTTTCTTCTGCCACCAAACACTTGGTCGATGAATCCTTTAAATTGTTTCAATATTGTTTACCTTATTTCTATTTAAAGAAATAAATCATCGTTTTACTCCGTAAGAGATCGAGATCGGGATGAAAGTGGTGCAACCAAGACGTTGCAAAACCTTTTTATCTCTTGCTCCCACGAAGGTGCAGCCTCCTATGTTCGAGTTAGAGGGATAAAAGTTGTCTGTAAGCCATGTCACGTTTGTCCTCTGGGGTGATAACGCATCTGTAACCCTCTTTGTTTTAAAGTTGGTTACAGATGCTCATTAATTGCAGCAGCTACATACAATCAGTTGGACTGAGAGCTAATTGGATAACAAATGTCGCTACGCTATAGATATGAAAAGCGAAAAAATAATAATTATTATTTCGATTCGCAGAGAACCAAACACTGTCGCAACTGAAATTAGTCCGATAAAATTAAGCGGACACTTTCTAACGCCATTTTATATAACGCTTACCATAACTATTGTAAATGAACCCATTACATTATAACATTGGTTTATTAAACTTAAATTACAAAATTACAATAGACTTCTTTTGAAAGCACTGTCCACAAAACAATATTTAAAAATGCATGCTAATAAAATATATAAGTAATAAACCTAAAAAAAGCATATAACAGCTTCTGAAATCGGTGCAAATAATAAATAGTTCATTAAAGAATAAAAACCCTGACTTCAGAGCTTCAGACCGGTTCAGCGGTTCAGATGTTTTCAAGAAGTCAGTGAACATAAAAAAATATACACGTCGTGTAGAACCTTCTCGCTTTTGAAATCGGATAAAAAAGTTCAGGAAAGTCATTATAATTAGAATATCGCTGTAAAAATAATTTTTCATAAAAAAGAAAAAGTTTCACTCGATGCTGTAATAAAAAAATAAAACATACAAAACGCAGAATTAGCTAATACAATAATACATACAAGTATTAAAGAACTACAAATAATAAATAAACTTTTTAATTGATATTTAAGGATTCAACCTGCATTTGACTAAGAGCTGATTTTCCAATTTATCCAGCCAATATTATAAGCTGACTGAAAAAAAATTGTAATCAAACATAATTCAATATTCGTATGGGAAAATTTATTTTCCCAGAGAACAATATTCGCAATCGAACGGTTAAAATGCTGGTAGGTATTCGTTCGATTGCGAATGTTTACATTTCGCGACATTTTACGTCTTGCTTCATGTACCTCCCATATTTCAACATACATATCATAAAGATTTTCTTTTGATTGATTATGAGATTTAATTTAAAAAATATTATATAGAAGAATATTTATATTTAATAAACTAAAGGACGAATTTAATTATTCCGCAAGTATTGGTTTCATTAACTTATATAGAAACAATATAATTTAATAATTTCAAGACAAGACAAGATTTCAAGGACGCTTAATAAAAGAACGTAACACTCTTAATGGGTGTGACGAAGCATTTAAGGTAAAACAGAAGGTGTTATGTACCTACCACAATATGACACCACATGCATATGCACTTGTATAGTGAAATGAGATACCTCCTATAGACACAAGGTTACAATAGCCTTGAAACTGCTTGTGTTTTTGTACTTATCAAAATATTATTTGGTTCTTATTCAACACATATGTTTTTTTTTATGTATTTTCACCGATTTCTCGAAAACGACCAAAACGAATTAAGTTATTCTTTGTTTATTGGATAGGTAACTTCAACGAAGGTAACTTCAGAGGTACCTTCATATAAATTCTAAAAAAAAAAAATTCCATTCACCGATGGAAAAACATGGAATGAAGGTTTAGTTCTAGTTTTGAACTTGAACTTGTAATATTCCTTAGACTACACAAAAGGGTAGAAAAGTAAAAGCTGACTTTTTACTGGAAACGAGGCATTCCATCTTAGTCTTCACGGGTGACAACGCATCTGCATTTTGATTCGTAATAGAGGATAGATGTAGAAGTCTATGGGCCGCAGCAACCACTTACCATCAGGTGGACTGTGTGCTCACTTGTCACCCTTATCCTATAAAAAAAAACTTCTGAAGTCTGAGCTATAATTCTTTAAAACACTATGTCTTAGCACTGACTTCAAAAGTCATTATGTGGAAATGATTTGTATTTATTTATTTATTTACTAAATTCTTTTAGCTTTTGAAGAAGCTTTTTACTGAAAGTTTAATTTTAATAATGTAATTATTATACATGTATACAAATATGTAAATGACACTCCTACAATGGCTCTACCATTAAAAAACTATAATATATTATAGTGTGATCGTAAACACGGCTACTGATCACGAGCTCCCGGGTTCAAACCGGGTCGGGCCAAGAAATCAATTATTGAATTTTATTCAGCCATTCATAAGTCTACTGCTGAACACAGGCCTCCCCCTAGGAATATCACAACGTACGGTCCTAAGCCACTTGCATCCATCGAATTCGTGCATCTCTTACCAGGTCACTCCATCTAGTGGGCGCCGCCCTACACTTCGTTTATCGGTACGAGGCTGTCACTCGTGAACCTTTCTTCCCCATCGATTGTCGGTTCGTCGAGCTGTATGGACGGCCCATTGCCACTTCGGCATTCTGATCCGTCGGGCTATGTCGGTATGTACTAAGGCTTAACATAATAATATTATAATAAGATGACAGACATAATCCGTCGTATTACAAAAAGAAGCTTATAATTAGTTCCTTGTTTAAACTGGAGTATGTTTCAACAAAGAAGTCCCGTGGAAATAATGCGAACTAAATTGCAATGTATACAATTTGAGCAAAAATGTAAAATTTCAATATGTGGTAGAGCCACGTTGCAGCTATATCATGGTTGCATCACGAATGGGTCGGCTCGACTGGGGTAGGACCACGCTCTCACAAAATACCACTGTAAAATAGCAGCTTAATACTGACCTTTTTTAAGGGAAACGAGGCATTCTACTCAGTCCTCAGGGGTGACAAAGCATTTGCATTATGATACTTATTCGAGGATCGATGTAGATGTCTATGGGCCACCGCATCCACTTACTAACAGGTGGACTGTGTGCTCGTTTGTCACCCTTATTCATCTGGTGGACTGAATAAAAAACCCAAAATCGCGAAGACTGTAATGTGGTGAAGAGGGTGAAGGAATTTCTTTGGTTAGAAAGACTCTTCTCAAACCATTCTTAAACCATCTTTAAACCAGAGACTATCAATTAACCACGCTCTGTATTAAGACGGAAAATAAAATGGGGCAGTATTTTGTTTCATCTTACAGCTTTGGAAATAGAACTACGAGCGGGCGTTGTGCTTTGCAACAACCGCAAAGCACGTCGCCCGCTCCAAGTTCTATTTCCAAAGCTGGCTCTTGCAACAACAATAAAACCATCGAGGTGACGCACTAACGATAAATTTAAACCGTATGACACGCAATCAATTATTGTAGATAAGCTTGAAAAAACTAAAACAATACTTTTTATACGAATGCACTGTGTGCGTAAACTGCACGGCTCTTACCGTAAATAGATTAGAGCGTTTTAATTTGCAATCAATTAAACAGATTCTTTACCAATAGCACTGTTTAATTATGCTAAATTATTTTAGTGTCATAAGGCATTACGTCTATCTCGCGGATATTTAAAAAAGAGACGTTCTATAAATGCAGTAAGTAAAAAAATGGCAAAATAATACAACATTTAATACAATATATTTTATGCGTGGTAGAGCCACGCTGCAGCTAGTACTATATTAGTTGTAGCACGAATGGGTCGGCTCGACCGGGGTAGGACCACGCTCTCACAGAATACCGTAAAATAGCAGCTTAAGGCTGCTGTGTTTCGTATGGTGAGTGTAGAGAACCGGAGACCCTTTTTACTGGAAACGAGGCATTCCATCTTAGTCCTCAGGGGTGACGACGCATCTTCATTTTGATTCTTCATCGAGGATAAATATAGATGTCTATGGGCCACAGCATCTACTTACCGTCAGGTGGACTGTGTGCCCCTTTAGCACCCTTATTCTATAAAAAAAATATTAGATAACAGTTAATAATCGACGTAGCCAAATGGATCAAATAGCTAAAGTGGTGTGCCAGCCATATAGTTCCAAGAACTGACGACCGATGAATGAGAAAGATTCTCAAGTGTCTGCAGTATCGTACTTTACTATTTTACGAGCTAGTACGAGGCTGCAGGCACTCGAGAACCAGCGCGATGTTAGGCGAACCACCACTAGAGTGAGGATCTAATGTATCATGCAGGTAGTTAATGAATTTAGATTATTCAAGATCGTACTTTTTGGAAGGCTAATGTATAGCGGTGGTCTTGTGATAGCCTATAATAATGACGATACATTTGATAGTTATTTGTGTAAGATTAAATTTACCTTTGAACACAAAGTTTGACACAATGTAAGTGAACTATAATATTTTGGCAGCCCTATGAATCCAATGCCGGATAGAGGCTCTTTCAAAAATGAGCTATTCACTCGAACTCGTAAATATTCACTACCATCGTCACCAGTTTTTGAATTTTGGTTTGAGTGTTTTCGATTAATTTTTTTTTATAGCATAGGGTGACAAACGAGCACACAGTCCGTCTGATGGTAAGTGGGTACTGTGGCCCATAGACATCTACATTTATCCTCAATTAAGAATCAAAATGCACATGCGTTGTCACACCTGAGGACTAAGATGGAATGCCTCTTTTCCAGTAAGAAGGGTCTCCGGTTCTCTACACTCACCTTACGAAAATACGCTGGTATTCTGTGAGAGCGTGGTCCCACCCCGGTCGAGCCGACCCATTCGTGCTACAACTATAATATAGCTGCAGCGTGGCTCTACCACGTAAAGAATTCTCTGCACGTATTAATTCTCTGCCATCAGATCCTTCAATCAGCACGGAGTGCAGGTGTGCTTGGTTTTTGGAAAAAGGTTCATATTAAACCGCGCCCCGACATCCCAGGTAATTTCTTCTATCTTCTATCAGCCCGTAAAAGTCCACTGCGTGACATGGGCCTCTCCCATAGTAGAGAGGAT
The DNA here is from genome assembly GCA_029286625.1 of Parnassius orleans. Lineage (NCBI taxonomy): Eukaryota > Metazoa > Arthropoda > Insecta > Lepidoptera > Papilionidae > Parnassius > Parnassius orleans. Next base: position 1,338,906 of record JAGSMP010000145.1, read on the forward strand.
TAGCCGTCACACTTGGCAGGCGGATTACGATCGCAGGACATCTCGCGCCTTTGAAGCTACTGACCCAAATAATCACTTTACAAAATTGACCGTATTTTTTAAAATACTTATATAAAAATAATGATCACTCATACACATAGAATAAATTCAAATTCTTTTTTTACTAGTACATATATAGGTACGAAAATATTTTGTTCTTGGTGTTATCACAATGTGTTGAGAAAACCTATTTAGTTGTTTTCAACAGCATGCAAATGTCCAAAAGTTTTAATAATATAATTAGTTTCTAAACTTAATAAAAATATAATAAATTAATTCATGCATAGATTTTTAATTAAGACTATATTTATTACTAGACTACATTTATTTTATATAGAAATAAAACTACATTTACGTATTTTGTCGCATTTAATCCTAACTTATGTTTAATTCCCGACGTTTCCAACGCTTTGAAACACTCATAATCACATTGGGGGGGACTGAGGTTTTCAACGTTCTGATGTATTATTATAATAGGTAGCTAACCGAATCCAAGTAATAACATAAATACTAAAATAATCTTTCATGTCATTAGTAATACTCCAAACGTGTAATACCATATTAAAACTTTCATTTTAAGAAACTCAAGAAACTATCTTCTCAATAGGAACTCTTTAGAGCGTGACTAAATAACTTTCGCTCTCTTATGTTACAATACTTTACATTATAAAAAGCAAGATTAAAGTAATCAATGAAATCATTGATGTAGGTAGTCGTACATTCACAATACACTCGTTAGAGATGCTTTGTGATGTGAGGACACGCATCGAATAGTGTATGTTGTAGCTAAACATATAAATAAGTTATTTTAAATAAGTTAATTAAACTTTAAAAAAGTAAAACCGGCTTAAAAACAAAAAACAATAAAATAATTTCCACGTGATAACTTCTGAAGTCGGTAATAAGACAGTGCATTGCAAAATTAAAGCCCCGACTTCAGAAGCTACTATGTGTAAAAATTTTTACTACGTATTTACTAACTAGCTTTCGTGTATGTTCGAGTCGAATTTAGTAATTGATTTTAAAACTAACTTCCCGATGCGCTAGATATTTGAAATTTTGAAAATAGCTCAGAATCGGATGACAATAAAAGTATTAAAAAAAAGCAAAAAAATATACTTTTAGTCCGTTTCAAAAACGTGGTATATTAAAAAAATATATTTAAACTTATTTGACATAAGAAATTTAACAGCAGCCTATTTTATCTATAAAAAAACGAAAGAAAATATAAAGGAATAAACAAATTCTACGTTTTAAAACTAAACAAATAAAACTGACAGATGTTTTTGTTATCAGTTTCAAATTAAAATGTCTCGAAAAACAATTAGCACTTGAAACAAATTATTATCGGCTTAATAGCAATTAACAATTAGTTATAACAAAACATTTGATAACGATACGGTGTAATAATTATCGTTAACATTTTCCGAATATTTAAATAACAACTCAATACAAATAATAAACACATTATTGGTATTTTATTTACGCGGTGCAGCCACGCTACAGCTATATCACGGTTGCGGCACGAATGGCAGGACCACGCTCTCATAGAATACCAGCCTGAAATAGCAGTTCAATGCTGTTGTGTTTCGTATGGTAAGTGTGGAGAACCGGAGACCCTTTTTAGTGGAAACGAGGCATTCCATCAACAACAGTGACAACGTATCTGCGTTTTAATCCTTAATCGAGGATAGATGTTAATGTCTATGGGCCACATCATCCACTTACCATCGGGTCACCTTATTTTATAAAAAAAGTATTTCTAACTAAGAGTAAAAGTAAGTAGTAAGTGTTGTCTTTACAACTTAAGTTTACATGGTGAATTCACGTTGTAAGGTCAGATCAATCGAAATGCACGAAAGGAAAACCAGAGAAAATAGAATACCAGCGTAAAATAACAGCTAAAGATGCTGTACTTCGAATGTTGAGTAACGAGGACCAGAGACTCCTTTGACTGACATCGAGGTATTCCATCTTAGTTCTCAAGGGTGACAACGCATTTGCATTTTAATTCTTAATCGTGGATAAATTTAAAGAACATTTGAAGTCCGCAATCACACATAATTGCAGTGAGACTGACTCTATTCTGCCTTATAAATTCTCTCAGAAATAAGAGGAGACCTGCGCCGAGAAGTGGGATGTATGTAGAGAGAGACAGTTACTTTACAATGTACTTTCAATGGCTTACAGTAAATAAAAAATGTTGAAAATCAAAAAAAATCAAAAAAACAAATTTCAAAAATCAAAAATTAAAAAAACTCTTCAAAAAAGAAAACGAAAAAAAAACGAAACAAAAACATTTAAGACAATTTTCCGAAAAGGGCCAGTCTAGTTGGATTCGTCGATTGACTTCTTGAAGTTGGATTTAACTAATTGGATTTTTGTACCAGATTCACATCTTACTGGCAAGTAAAATGTTGTGTGACCTCTCACTAGATAGAATGACCCGATGATGCAGCTTGGATTTAAGTGGCTCAGTACCGTACTTTTTGACAATCTTAGGGGGAAAGTATTTGTGTATATATGTAATCTATGGGCTATGTTCAGCGGTGGAATTACTATGAACGGTAATGACGATGATGACAACTAAGCGACAATACTTTGAAATTGAAGCTAATAATAGTTTCGAGGGCATGCTAAGTCCGCCTATACGCATCGGGGACAGCACAGGGAACTACTCGCTTTAAAACCTTATCAAATATGAGAGGAAGCCTATGTCTAGCCTGGGACTTGATTTTTATTTTGAAACTAAACTGTAATTAGTTTGAGCTCAACGGATCCTATAACAGTAGTGTAATTTATTTAACAAAATACTGAAATGTATCATCATCATCATCATCATTACAGCCCTTCACAAGTCCACTGCTGAACATAGGCCTCCCCCAAGGAATGCCACAAAGCACGGTCCTGAGCCACCCGCATCCATCGACTTCCTGCATGTCTTACCAGGTCGTCACTCCATCTAGTGGGGACGCCCTACACTAAATCCGCCGGTACGAGGCCGCCACTCGAGAACCTTTTTCCCCATCGGTTGTCGGTTCTTCGAGCTATATGGCGGCCCATTGCCACTTCAGCTTACTAATCTGTTGGGCTATGTCGGTCACTCTGGTTCTACTGCGGATATCCTCATTTCTAAGTTTATCACGCAGTGAGACTCCGAGCATAGCCCTCTCCATAGCTCGCTGAGCGACCTTGAGCTTCCTCATCCGGCCAGCAGTGAAGGACCACGTCTCAGTTCCGTAGGTCATCACTGGCAACACGCACTGGTTGTACAGCCTCGTTTTCAAGTTTTGAGGTATACCTGACGAGAAGATGTGCCGTAATTTCCCGAACGCTGCCCAGCCGAGTTGAATCCGTCGATTGACCTCTCGGTCGAAGTTGGACTTACCTAGTCGGACTATTTGTCCCAGGTAAACATATTCGTCAACAACTTCGAACTTAGTGCTCCCAACAACTACCGGCATAGGTGTGACATGGACATTAAACATGATCTTTGTTTTGTCCATGTTCATCTTAAGACCTATCCGTTGGGAGGCACTATTGAGGTCATTGAGCATAGTGCTTAGGTCCTCCAGCGATTCTGCCATAAGGACTATATCGTCGGCAAATCGAAGGTGAGTGATGTACTCGCCATTGATGTTAATGCCGTATCCTTTCCAGTCCAGAAGCTTGAAAACGTCTTCCAATGCAGCGGTGAAGAGTTTCGGGGATATAACGTCACCCTGTCTTACACCTCTCTGCAGTTGGATAGGTTTTGTACTCTGGTTCTGTACTCGGATAGCCATCGTAGCCCTACTGTACAAGCACTTCAACACTTCGATATACCGACAGTCAACTTGGCACCGCTGAAGGGACTGCAGCACCGCCCAAATTTCGACGGAATCAAAGGCTTTCTCATAGTCCACATACGCCAGACATAGTGGCAAATTGTACTCCTCGGACTTCTGTACAATTTGCCGAAGGGTATATGTGGTCTATGGTGCTAAAGCCTTTTCGGCTCGGCTTGTTCGGGGGCTGAAGTCGTCGAGTCTGCGTGCGAGACGATTCGTAATGACTCTCGAAAACAGCCCGTATACGCGGCTCAGAGGAAATCGGTCTGTAGTTCTTCAAGAGAGCGTTGTCGCCTTTCTTGAAGAACAAGACCACCGCACTTCTGCTCCACGCCTCCGGTGTAGTGCCACCATGTAGGACGGAATTAAAGAGCTTCTGAAGGACTTCAAGTACCGGTTTCCACCCGCTTTCAGAAGCTCCGCCGTAATTCCATCCTCGCCTGGGGCCTTGCTGTTTTAAGGTGCTGGAGAGCCATTCTAATCTCGCTCAGACTGACGTCCGGGATATCATCGGAATAGTGTCGGATAAGACTCGCTCTTGGATCGTTACTCACACTTGCGTGTGGCTCAACGATGATGCTTACTTCCACGGAAGTGCATCAATTGTGTACCAGTTTTGTAATAGTTTCGAGTTTTAAAAGCTTTTAGAAGGATTGTCCCAGAATAACATCAGCCAGTTATATTAGTTATTTAGTTTTTGTTTAAAAAAGTTATGCCAACACTAGGATTTTATTCTGTATTGTGAAAGCGTTTTACATAGTTAAATAAAAATAGCACGTGGACAAAACAGACCAATAATTTGTTGGCCATGCAAAAAACCCTTTTTTATAAAATTGAAGTACCAAACGAACTGACAGTCCACTTGAAGGTAAGCGGCTACTGCAGCCTAAAGACGCCTGTAACCAACATCAAACAAACAAGGCGACAGATGCGTAGTCACCTTTTTTTTTTTTTTATAGGATAAGGGTGACAAACGAGCACACAGTCCACCTCATGGTAAGTGATTACTGTGGCCCATAGACAGCTACATCTATCTTCGATCACGAATCAAAATGCAGATGCGTTGTCACCCGTGAGGACTAAGATGGAATGCCTCGTTTCCAGTAAAAAGGGTCTCCGGTTCTCTACACTCACCATACGAAACACAGCGGCATTAACTGCTATTTTACGCTGGTATTCTGTGAGAGCGTGGTCCTTCCCCGGTCGAGCCGACCCATTCGTGCTACAACTATACGAGTAATATAGCTGAAGCATGGCTCTACCACGTATAAAACCTCTGTAAGTAATCTGTGATACTGGCTTTCTATAACCCTTGAGACCGAAACACAGTGCACGCACTGCTGTTTGGCGATTTAGTACTTATCCAGACAGACACCTTGAAAAAATAGGAAACCTATCACCTGGATATTGTTCTGTACTACCACCTTTAAAATGTTGCGTCCATCGTACATGTTCCTTGCGAGATTACATTTAAATCACATATAAACCTTTGCCCATGGCTCACAACGCAACTGTTAAATCAAGTCAAAGCCGTAAAAGCAAAGTAAAACCCGTCTGCAATAATGTATAGTAAATTGCAGAGCCAGCATTAATATACTATTTTCAACCTATTAATGTATCTCACTGTAGGACACATTTCTTCTTCCATCTCTCTTGACAGTGCACCCTGATTAATAGTATTGATGTATGCCAAATCAAAATCAAATAAAGCCGTATTTAAAAATCAGTTAAGTCATATGCCACAAAGGAACAACACACGCACAAACAAATTATTCTCCTCTCATTACCCTCTTTCTGCGAGAGTTAAAAAAGCATTACGGAAATTAAATTATTTTAGTAAGTAGTAGAAGTTTATAATTTTTTATCTAACCGTTATAAATATGCATTTTTATCAGACTTTCCTCAAAATATCTATTTAGCAGCACTCACAGCCACATGCTTGTCTCACGTGATGACGTTCTATTGTTCATAGGCTCATTGATATACTAATACAGGTGCCCAAACCGGTTGTATGTCTCTTCCGTACAATACATGACAGATTGTCTCGTTTGTGACTGATTTATTACGATCTACTTACAAGTACACCTGGTCTAACAACACGGACAATAAAAACAAGATTTTTTAGTTTCTACTCAATAGCCGCGGTAGGTCAGTGTCAACTTAAACAAAGCAAGCTGAAAGCTGAATTAGATAATTTATATTATATAATAGTGTTTAAATTATTTATTTTCACTTTCCTAACGTTTTGAGAGCTTTCCATCACCCATGGTCACAGAGGCGTCAGAGGTGTATAATTTTAATGTACATCTTAATATACAAAAATCCCGTGTCACGATGTTCGTTCACCTAATCTCGGAAACAGCACAACCGATTTTAATGAAATTTTGTAAATGTGTATTGCTTGCTCCAACTTGAGAGTTAGTCAAATAAAATAAATAAATCATAGTACCTACACGTCGGTTTTAATTCACATCAACTTAACTAAAATGATTTATGTTTGTATATACTTATGTATTAATAAATAATAGTTTTAAATAATGAATTTACCACGTTGTCGACGATGAAGGAAAAACATCATTAAATAAAAAAAAAACATTAAATTCTGTATATAATTGGTGCAGATATCGCGTTACATTCATACATAAAAACGTACAGTCGTATTGAAAAACTTTTCCTCCTTTATGAAGTCGTCTGAAAATAAAGGTAATTGGTATATTTATGACTGGCTGCGGAAGTTGATATGAAACAGCGAAAGATTCCTCCAAGTCAAGCTATGGCCATGTCCCGTGGATATTTTTAACGTGACATTTTAAGCTTTCAGAATCCCCACTTTATACGGTGTGAACGGACGGCATTTGTGATAGACGGAAGCTTTAAATTGTTTTACGATCTCCTCATAAAAAGACAACGAAAGAAAATTATTTTGTTATATATAAGGTAAAATGGTTACAAATTGTAAGGTTAAAGTTGAAGATGTTATTAAAACATAAAATGTGTTTTAAGATATCTTTAATATTTAAAATAGTGAATTTCTGTAAGACCCAAAGATTGACAAATGCACTGCCTCTGCGCTTCTTCTTCTTCTCCTTTACAACCTATCAAAACTCCAAAGTTTAACATAGGCCAATCCCATAGATTTAATAAATCTATAGGTAATTTCCCTCATATTTTCCATAATTGCCAAGCAGGCTTGGTTGGTATCAGAAATATTCTACTGCCCATCTCTTGCTTCAACTTCCCTCTATCGCTCCTTACCACACTTACAGGATGACTTTGTGATTGATGATTTTCTTAGTCCCACTACACGGCTTTCTCTGCGCTATTAAGGCATAATAATTGTTATTTAATTATTAAAAACTTTTGCTTTGGTAGCTAAGAGCGCTTGCATTGGAATTTTATACTAACACAAACGGAACGAGTTCTATAGACAGCAATGCAGTTGTAAATCGCAACTTTATTTGCTGATCTACCACGTGCTCGGTGGTGAAGGAAGATATGGTGAGATTTTTTTTTGTATACATGCAATAAGGCATCGCGAATCGCGACGGACTTTGCTCAAGCCCTCTTAAAAATGGGACGAGGCCTGTTCCCAGGTGTAAGTAGGTGTTAGCTTATTTTTATTTTTAAAAACATAACCCCTGAATTATTATATGTATAATAATATTGCATGGTAATAGATAGGCACTACATCAAAGACGTCTAGAAAGCTGGAATGGTCATTTGGGCAAAATCACTAAAATTTTTGCTAAATATTTAGTGCTCATTTGGTGCTAATTTAGTGCTGCAAATTTAAATTTTACGCCAAAATAGCATGATCAATAATTAGAAAACTGCTAGCTTTTGATTAAACTAGCAGTGTTCTACCTATTAAAACGATAACCGCTTAATACTGCACCAAATAGAAGCATCAATAATTTAGTGCTCATTTACTGCTTCCGATATACGCAAAAACAGAAATTGGGAAAAAATTGACATCAGAGAGGGCTATCACCTAATGATATAAGATAATAAATTAGTGCTCATTTAGTGCTGCAAGCACATGCGATATAAAAGCGCTAAAGAAAAATTATTTTTCCATATACCAAAAACTGCCACTTTGACAGGTTCAGCAAAGTATGTGATCCAAAATTGACATCCAGGTGGGTTATCACCTGGTGATATAGGATCATAATTCAGTGCTCATTTAGTGCTGTCGGTATACAGGGCAAGCATCCTCCTAATCCCAACTAAGTATAATTAAATGTAATTCAAGTAGACATAATTACAAGTGCATAGGTGACTAACCAGCATTAGTGGCGAGGTCATTGGTGAACCGACTCTTAAATCTGACACGGGTTCATTGTAGTAGCACCATATTTGATTACACTAATTCAAGATAATGTACGCAGTTGAAGTGTGAGGTCAGCGTTAACACGCGAGAAAGAGTTTAACTTATTTTTAACCTTTTTTTATCTTTTAGAAACAACATCCTTTTTCGGATTTTTGAAGTTATACTCCTTTTGGGGCGTTTGGGAAAAATGATGAGAGTGAATTTTTACGATGCGCGCACACACCGAAACCTAAAAACAACACCATGAAGTTGTTTTCACACAGGTCGAAATAAACAACACATTTTTGTTTATTTCGACCCGTGTGTTGTGTATTCCAGGATATGATCATAATTTAATTATTTATTATTTATTGCATCACTAAAAGAATACGAAGGCCATGAGGCATTCTCTACCAGTTGAAGTTCTCAACCAATGGAGTGGCGATTCTGGAACATAAGGAACTAACCATCTTAAATATTGATGAAAAATCTAAATCGCAAATAATTTCAATGGGTCGCTGTTCTTGATAGCACATTATTAGAAATAATAAAAATCATGGCATGCATGCAGTTAAAAAAATAATAGAAAAAAGATTAGAGTAAGTCGTCAAGTCTGAAGACTGTGATCAGATTTTCTAGTCTGTTACACGTTAAGCAAAACCTCGAAGTTCTAAAGTTAGAAATTCTAGAATTATCCATATTTTGTACAAAATGATAGTAGTACTAAGAAAAGATAACGGGCGTAGAGCGCAATTAAAAATTAAGCGCCATCAAACAATTAACGTCGTTTGCTGCATTTCCAGGAAATAAGGTACACGAGTGCGTCAGATTTAAAAATAGAAAGTGAACATGACTGATTTAAATTAATTGGATCATTGTGCAGACTGTTAGACCATTTCTTATTTGATCGGTACGATAGCGATGCAATGTATGTTAGGCATACCGAGTCGATGTTGAGCAAATTTTAAATAATGGAGACAAAGGAAGGACTCTAATACTGAATATTTAGATTTACTTAATTTTTACGTGGTAGAGCCATGCTGCAGCTATATTATGGTTGTAGCACGAATGGTTCGGCTTGACCGTAGTAAGACCACGCCATCACAGAATACCAGCGTAAAATAGCCGCTCAATGCTGCTGTGTTTCGAATGGTGAGTGTAGAGATTCGGAGACCCTTTTTATTGGAAACGAGGCATTTCAATTAGTCCTCAGGGGTGACAACGCATCTGCATTTTGATTCTAAATCGAGGATAGATGTAGATGTCTATGGGTCGCAGCATCCACTTACCATCAAGTGGCCTGTGTGCTTGTTTGTCACCCTTTTTATATATTAAAGAAAATAAACTTCTTCATTATGCGACGTGATGCGACAGCAAAGATGCGAGGTGCGGGCGCCCATCGAAATTACAATGATGTTGCCATTTACCGTACGAAAGCTGTTAAAATAGTCTTTTGCAGTAATAGCTGCCTGTATTTTTTATGAATATAGGTATATCTTTCTTCGGGCGAGACGTCAAGCGACGGATTCAACTCGACTGGGCAGCGTTCGGTTCGTTCAGAAGATTACGACACATCTCGTCACATATACCTCAAAACTTGAATACAATATTGTACAAAAAGTGCGTGTTCCCAGTGATGACATATAAATTAAAAGAATCGGACAATCCAATAAGCGTATATTATTACAATGCACAAGGTACATTAATTTTGTAATTTATATAAAATATTGGACTAGCACGTTAATTTGCTTGAGATGTTCTAAGCAATATTGTTTCGTACAGGTGACAGAGACAATTAAAATTCTGTGAAAGATACACAAGCGTTAAATATAGATTATAATAGCATATGAATTAGGTATTAAATAATTCTATAAAAACTTGCGTGAGATGACATAATTACAAGGTACAAACGCAATGACCTGTATAATTAAGTATGCACACGCGCGCTCTACTTTCTCCGGCACAGGCAATTATTTTACCTACAGTAGCCCGTGTAAAGGTTGACTGATAGTCGCGAACATTTTTCAATTAAAGGGTAGGTAGTTCCTCACATTGTTGTACAAAGAGTCTCATAAACTAGTGTGTCCACTAAATAACGACACTAAATGACATAAAACTTACTGTTATACCACTACTATTGATGTGATACATATTATGTAACTAGGAGAATTTAATAACTAGCCACTTATTTACCAACAAGTTGTAACAGCCTATTTCATCTCCTCAGTGATTGAATTTTCCAAAATCCTTGTTAGTGGGTGTCTACGTTGAGAAAGGAGTATATTTGACAAATTTCAAGTCAATCGGGCGTATTGTTTTAGAGATCTCGTGATGAGTGATTGAGTTCCTAATCGAAGACAGTATGTAGGACCACAGCATCCACCTACTATTAGGTGGACTGTGTTCCTGCAGTTTGTCACGCTTATTGCTATGAAAATATCGATTTGCAACAAAAATAGAGTAACAGAATTGGCGGGCATAGTCCTCTCCCATACAGGCCTGCGGAATTATGACCAAGCGTCGAACTATTATACATAGGAAGAAAACATTTACAGACCTAGTTGGAAACTTAACGTAGTCAGGAGATTAACCTCATTCACACAGACAGCGACGATAAGGCTACTGTATAATATATTACAATGGGCAAAAGAAGAAAGAAACATATTATATAATGTTACGGTCACATTGTTATTACACGTTAATTAAAATATAACATCACAACATATTAATAACTATTTCTTTTATTAGAGTATATCACTATATATAACATCTAAAATATTTTAAAGCTTGTACTTTAAGATCATTAGTACAGACTACATTGCGAACAACGTACACGAATCACTCGCCCTATATTTCGTCCCATGGGCATCCTTACCCCTTAGATGCGGGAGAAATGCCAGAAAAATAATAGCCTCCGATAGATAACGGTATATACATTTCGTTTATGACAAACATTAAATTTCACGACCGGCTACAGGGAACCAGCAGCACCAAAGGTAAGATTTTCGTCTGGTAATACAATTGCCAATTTGACCGCCTTATCGCTGTTAACCACCTACAAGCGGGAAGATGATTAATATAATCAGGCGTTACTTTGTGGAAATCTCCAATACAAGCGGGAAGGCCAATGTCCGAAAGCACACTTTTACGGAAACAATATAGAATACTTATTCTTAACCCTCTCTGCAAATTTGGCCGGTTATAATATAACACTATTATATTTTATATATGTGTTCAGCGATAATTCGTTATCGATTTGTTCAATTTCAATTATTTCTTTGTTAGAAAGGGGGTACCTTAATAGTGGTCCAATATAATAGCGTCTACGAGATTAAGATCTGATGATGGGATCCATAGGAAAATCATCAAATTGGATTTGCAAAGACATCTGCACGACATATGAGGGACCCGTACCTCATCATCCCACCAGAAAGTGTTATTTTTCCTTTTATTCGTTCTCTTACTTACACCACATACTTCGGTAGCTGCATCCACCAAACCTTTCTTGACATTATACCACACAGTCTCCAAGTTTAAATCATTCATACACAATTCATCCATACCACTTATATTTTCTCTCAGTCTACATTTGAACTTCTCTTTCGCACCTTCATCTTGTAACCTCTCTGTTCTTATACGCTGTAACGCAGTGGTAGACACAGATGTCTGATGCCGCCAACGTCTGAATAGACCATTAATTCGGCATAAGACCAAGCTTTAGAAATAAAATTAAATATAGCGTGATCATTCTTCCAGGTTTACCCAAATTCTCAAAATAGCTACCAGGGTAACAAAGACTGATATGGAACGCATTCTAATATGGGGCAATGTACTGCTATCGTAACGAGTCCGCACCATAGCGTACAGTTATTATGAGTTGCCGAGTGTTTTTCGTAATATCAACATTATTCAGATAATGTATTTGTAACGACATATTGTATTGTTTAACCGTGTAGTGGTGGTGCAAGAATATCCACTACCCCATATCGTCCCGTGGGTTCCGTAAGAGGCGACAGAGGAAAACTGAAACAGGAGATAGGCAGCAGCATCTTCGAGACAACACTCAAAATAATAAACAAGTCTAGTGTAAATTACTAAAAAAGTTTACTCAAAAGAGAAAAGTTTTATATCCTATTACACTTCTACAACTAAGACGATTCTAATGGCATCCTATATGTTAAGATCTATCAATCCATTTAGGGTACAGAGTATGCCAAAGAAATAGACATACATACATACACTCAAAAACGTTACCCTCCTTCGGAAGCAGTCGGGTAAAAAATGCGGTTGCCTACCCACCTGCCAAGCGTAGCGACTATTTTTTTTATAGAATAGGGTGACAAACGAGCACACAGTCCACCTGATGGTAAGTGGATGCTGTGGCCCAGTGACATCTATATTTATCCTCAATTAAGTATCAAAATGCAGATGCGTTGTCACCTATGAGGACTAAGATAGAATGCCTCTTTTCCAGTAAAAAGGGTCTCCGGTTCTCTACACTCCCCATACAAAACACAGCAGCATAAAGCTGCTATTTTACGCTGGTATTCTGTGAGAGCGTGGTCCTTCCCCGGTCGAGCCGAGCCATTCGTGCTACAACCGTAATATAGCTGCAGCGTTGCTCTATCACGTATATAATGCATGTATATAAACTATGGCATAATCCCTCTATGAGGCAATCTATGAGGGAGGTCTATGTTCAGCAGTGGACTTTTATAGGCTGCAATGGATGGATGATAATGGATTATGCTTTGCTTATTAAGTATTGTCTTTCGACAGAGTAGTATATTCCTTGATTTTTGTAGAGCGAGTGGCTTGCGCTCCCTTACCGCCATCGTCAGCAGTGGCTTCCAGTATCCGGTGCAGAGACGTAGTATCTTCAATGAATTCTATGTGTAGTATACATAGAAGTATTAGAGTATGTATGCACTGTGCTACTGAAGACGATGTGGACTTGCAAATATGATTGTGATTCGGCATTAAAATGTATTACTTGTATCTTATCTAGAGTTCAGTAATTTATCTCGACTATCCACATAGATACTTGAAGAATATATATATATATATATATATATATATATATAAAAGTAAAGTAGTAAAGTTACAGCCTATATACGTCCCACTGCTGGGCACAGGCCTCCTCTCATTTCTGAGAGGGTTTTAGGCAAGGAAATGTCCGCCGCGCTGCCCCAATGCGTGTTGGCGAACTTCACATGACTTCGAAAATTTTTTTTGATTTCTCAGACATGCAGGTTTCTCACGATGTTTTCCTTCACCGCCGAGCACGTGGCAAATCAGCACTTAAAATTGCAATTAATAATTTCATTGGTGCCAGCGGGGATCGAACCCGGGTTGCTCGCGTACTGTGTAACTTACAGCGAGCGCTAACCATCTATATATATATATATATATATATATATATATATATATATATATATATATATATATATATATATATATATATATTATCGTTGTAGAGCCATACTGCAGCTTTATTATGGATGCTGCACGAATGTGTGAACTCGACCGGGGTTAAATTTAAATACATTATTTTGTCATTAAACTACTTGTATCTAATGCCACATCATATGCGATGAGATTAGATGAAGTCTTAGAGACACTTTAGATTAAAGTTGCCTAAGTTACTCCTTATAACATCCGCTATCTGCCAGTGCTAAGTGCAGCTAAGTCCCATCCAAATCGGTTCACAGGTTTTTGCGTGATGCGTGTTCACACAGACGTCGTGTTATAATTTTATCATAGTAATAGATTCGGAAGCTAACAATTTTAGTTTTTTCTGTGTTCCGATCTGAAGGGCATAGAGAACCATCATGATTACAGGCATTCTATCTAAGTCCTTAGATGTGACAACGCACCTATAGTCTCTTTTGCATTAAATTGTTGTAGATGTCAATTTTGCAGAAGCCACTTAAAACCAGATGGGCATATGCTGCAACTTTATGTCACTTCAATATAATTAAAAAAAAGAAACTTGTGTCCAAGCATCGCTATGAGCTCCGGCTAGATTTGAAACCGGTTCCGTGGTGAACATGTAATCAGGACTACTAAGCCAGTTTGCCGTTATAGCTTTTGCTAAATTATTCATTCAATCGCTAGCACGTGTCGCTACGTGTAGTAAATGAAAAAGTCGACTGGCGCCATGTGTGACTCACGAGAATGATCTCGCGGATGAGTCGAAACAATACTTCTAGAAACATTGGTGTAACAAGCATCAAGTTCAGATCGCAGTGACTGCACGGCAACTACATAGGCATAGGGCTATGTAGATTTTTTTTTTTATAGAATAAGGGTGACAAACGAGCGCACAGTCCACCTGATGGTAAGTGGTTGCTGTGGCCCATAGACATCTACATCTATCTTCGTTTGCGAATTTAAATGCAGATGCGTTGTCAGCCGTGAGGACTAAGATAGAATGCCTCTTTTTCAGTAAAAAGGGTCTCCGGTTCTCTACACTCACCATACAAAACACAGCAGCATTAAGCTGCTATTTTACGCTGGTATTCTGTGAGAGCGTGATCCTTCCCCGGTCGAGCCGACCCATTCGTGCTACAACTATACTATTAATATAGCTGCAGCATGGCTCTACCACGTAAAAAGATTACCATTACATCATATATGAACTGCTAATGAACATAGGCCTCCCTCATATATTGCCTCATAGGGGGGTTTTGCGTTAGTTGACACGCTTGGCAGGCGGGTTAGCAACCGCAGTTATTTTTTAAATAATTTTGAGTTGTTATCAAGAAGATGCTGCTGTCCATCTCCTGTTTCAGTTTCCCTCTGTCGCCTCTTACGACATCCACGTGACGACATGGGGTAGTGGATATTCTTACACCGCCACTACACGGTTAGGGCTATCTCAAATATTAAATAATATTAAATTTAAAATTAAAAAAATCCCCGAAGCGAAGAGCTGACTTCAAACGTTTGAAGACACTTTCTTGAATCATAACTAAGAACACTCTCGATCAAGTCACCTTTCAAACAAAAGAAAACTAAATCTAAATCGGTTCATCCGTATGGGAGCTACGATGCCACAGACAGACACACAGATATATATACAGATACACACGTTAAACATAATGATCGTGGATGAAATTCGCCCAAATCAGCCCGTAAAGATCTACTGCCTAACATGGGCCTCTCCTCCAGGAAGAATTTGCCTTAATGGTCACGCTTGGCAGGCGGATAGACGATTGGCAGGCGGATAGACGATCGCGCAAGGTACCAGATTGTACCTATTTAACTTTGTCCACCCGTTGTCCTTCCCTGGTCTTGGTATTTTACGCCTGGTAAACACGAGATGGCCATACCGCAATCTATCGGAAGCCATAAGATCCTTCTAGCATATTAATCATCATCAAAATGGGGTGATAGATTCGCTTAGACCTCCAACACATGGCAAATTTTATTTATTTAATATATTAGAGGAAAAATTAACTAATTAAACTATATAATTTTTTTAAATTTAATCTATCATCCTATCAATTTTATATTATCAAGTACCGACTTTAACAGTTCATGTAATGCTCCTTTTTAGGGTTCCGTACCTAAAGGGTAATCAACGGGACCCTATTACTAAGCCTCCGCTGTCCGTCCAATCCGTCTGTCTGTCAGCGGGCTGTATCTCATGATCCGTAATCGGTAGACAGTTGAAATTTTCACAGAATGTGGTATTTCTGTTGCCGCTAGAACAACAAATAATATAAATAAAAATAAATTAAATATTAAACGGGCTCCTCTACTAGAAACCTGTGTGATGGTACGGAACCCTCCATGCACGAGTCCAACTCGCAGTTGGCCGGTTTTTTCATATTTTAACCGTGGGTAATTTACTGGTGTATTCACTTAAATTTTAAGTTTTAAGTGACTATATAATATTTTAATTAATAGAATCAGACGTTACTTTGCGGTAATCCATTATAATGAAGTTGTTATAAAATAATTTCCTTTCTTTACGCGGAATTAAACAAATTAAGTTATAACAACTTCATTATGTATTATTTTCATTGTTTGTATCCCATATATTAAAGAAATAAATAAATATTTTAATATAATTTATATTTCAATCCACAACACAATACAAATGTCCCAAAACTTTATAATTAAATAGAATAACATTCCTATTGTAACTCAATTCGACTAGTTGAGTCATTCCACCACTTTAATGCACTTATTATTAAAAAATAATAAACTAATTAATAAACAAACAAGGATTAAAAAAATATTAAAATATCAATTTATAACTGTAAACACACTTAATTACTTTGCAATTAAAAAATACCGATTAGACCTCTTTGGACAGTAATGGTTTAAAAAAAAACATATTTAAGAGTATATAAGCTGGGAAACAAATATTTAACGCTCCAGTTGATTTTTAAATTTGGAACATTTCGCAGTGGATGTACGTATATTCGAGTGTTAGTGAACATTATCAAAGTAATTCCGAGCACCAGGATAATAGAGGTAAGTAACAGTTACAACCTACCTACATTTTAAATTTATATATTTCGTTATCTGTTTGTTACAGCGACGTTTATAATATACTAGATTTTGTATTTATATACTTAGTGTTTTAGTGTATATTTTATTAATTAAGTAAGGTGATAATAAGTTATAAAAACCCAAAAAAAATGAATATTTGATGTAGGAGGAAATTAATTGCCGGTCGGCAAACAAACAATACATATTTACATACAACATATTATATTGTAAATAAATAGTAGTTTGAATTATTTATTATACTTAATATAAAGTGTAAAAATAAGACATTTTAACATTCCACTTTCTTGCGATAAAAGTCGGTGGTATATTCGTATTATAAATTTAATAATATATTATAAGTCAATGTCTTAAGTCCAAATGTTTTTTCAAGTCTCATCATTGGTACCTTAGTAGCGTTCGCCGTAAATTTTACAGTATGCGTGCAACCCGGGTTCGATCCTCGCCAGTACCAAAAAATTGTTGATTACAACAATTCTATCGATGCCGGTGCGAGTGCTGATTTACCACGTGCAACGTGCTTGGCGGTGAAGGAAAACATAACAAGGGAAATGTCTGAGAAATTATAAAAAAGCGAAGACATGTGGTCCGCCAAACCGCCAATGCGTATTGGGGCAGCGCGGTGGACATGTCTGTTGTTTGTTCAATAACCCTCTAGAAATAAGAGGAAGTCGATGCCCAGCAGTGGGACGTATATAAGCTGTAACTTTACTTTAAAACGTTATAAAGCACCAAAGGCGCGAAGTACGTAATTGATTAATTCGTTAATCCACCAGCCACAAAAGCAATTATATTGCAATCAATCCTTTCAATTACTGAATGTACCACCATAGGACCTTTTCCAGAGCCGATCATTAAATATCACAAGCCTACACCATCGTAATTAACACCAAATGTCATGTGCAGACCGAGTAGTGGCGTTGTCGTAAAAGGCGACCGAGGGAAACAAATCAGGAGATGGGCAGCAGCGTCTTTCTAATAACGACTATAAATAAAAAAGTGCGGTTGCCAACCCACTTCCCAAGCGTGGCAACTATGGCAAATATCCCCCTTTGAGGCAATCTATGGGAGACCTATGTTCAGCAGTGGACTTTAATAGGCTGTAAGCTGTAACGGTGTGTGCAGACTGTTAATAAAATATTAGCACGGTGATGCTTCTCAGTAACTAAAGTTTCAACCTTATTTAGAATTACTTTATTTCTAAAACAATTCCTCGATCGAAGTGTCACAGTAAAACATTACAGCTAACGGTTCAACCAAGGTTGTCAGCCCCACTTATAAAGGTATTGTAACCTCTTACGACTGCAAATTCTTTTTTTTATTACTTTTATTTTGTATAAACGTACTGGCCGATAAGAAAATACGTAAAAAAAAAAGGAAAAAGAAGAAAAACAAAAAAGGAACCACTAACGCTATCAGTTGCGTTCACAGCTATATAATATTTTTTAAACATAGGTATGTAATGGTTTTTAAATAAAACATAGTATAAAAAACAATTCCTAATTGTTGTTAGCTGAAAGTAAAAACTTTATATTCAATTTAGGTTTGTTTAAGGCTCTTATGAGAGTCAAAATCTTCAACTGTTTGCTAAAATATATCTTCTCAGATAAGAACCCACAAGAAACTCTAAGGTTTTTCTTTTATATTTTATCAAATTTTACAATTTCATTTACAACATAATATGATAAAATCAATACAATGTCAAATTTATAAAAAATATTTTATAATTTTAACAATATACGAGTATTAGCGACCAGTGGACATAGAAGTGCAAAGCTAGAGTTATTTCCTCACATCTTTATATATTCATAATTCTTCCGTCCGTGTGTATGTGACTGAACTCCTCCTAAACGACTGGACCAATTTTGATGAAATTTTGAGTGTGTGTGATTAAGTTGATTCGATAATGGTTTAGATTCACAATTGGACCCGGTAGTTGCCGCTGTTGTCGAGATACAGAAATCACCCGTGCGAAGCCGGGGCGGAGCGCTAGTATTTTTATAAAACTGAAGTGACAAGCAAATTTACAGTCCACCTGATGGCGAGTGGCTACTGCAGTCTATGGACACCTGCAGCTAACTTCATACAAAGAAGGCGACATATGCCGTATCACCCCTGAGGACTAAGATGGAATGACATGACCGGAACTGAGCAATCATCATTGTTTGGTATTCTAAAAAACACAATTGCGCTTTATTCGTACAAAAAGATGGTAGCAACTCTAAGTTCAACGGTTCAACCGCACTTTGGTTAACCGAGACCTCGTAAATGCATGTTGTTGACTTGGTTCTCAAGTAAACGGTCATCGACCGTGCAATGTGTGCACACAAATTAAAAAAAAACATGAAGATATCAAATGAATTTTTGCATTAGTTATGCTTTTCACTTTAATTATCTTGGGTTGTTAAATAACAGTTAGGTGATTGTGTCTGATTTGGCGTGACCTAGGTTTTTAGGTAATCACAGTCGTAATAAATATAGTGATATTGACATTCGACTTTTTTTTGTGCTGTGACTTTCTTCGTATCATTTTTTTATAGGTAAAGGGTGACAAGCGAGCACACAGTCCACCTGATGGTAAGTGGTTGCTGTTGCCTATAGACATCTACATTTATCCTCCATTACGAATCAAAATGCAGATGCGTTGTCACCCGTGAAGACTAAGATGGAAGGTATCGTTTCTACCACGTAAAAAATCTCTTTGACAGCATCTGAAACTTTACTCGAACGAACTCGACTGCGCTTGCGCATTAAACGATCAGCTGCGGCGTTGCGGGCTGCGGGTTCGAATTCCGAACGGAATGTTTGTCCGTGTGCAATTTATAAAAAGCGTCCACGATAAGGCCGAACATCCAAGCGTGGGGGCAACGCAAAATAACATTTTCTAATAGTCTACTCCTTATATTCCTAGGAAACTGTTTGAATAGGTACCGACCACTTGCTAATTCTTGCTGCCTAATAGCAGTGCTTGCACTGCTGTGTTCCGGTCAGTGTATAGAGAGCCAGTATTATCACAGGCTGCGAGCCATTCCATCTTAGCCTTTAGAGGTGGCAACACATCTCTAGTCTTCTTTGTTTGAAGTTGGCAGCAGGTTTCCGTGGATTGGAGCAGCTGCTTACCGTCAGTTGGACTGAAAGTTTGTTTGTCGTTTCAGTTTATTAATAGAAACTTATCACTTTTACCTCGTCATGCTGCTTTGAAAGTTTACAAGTTCAATAAATCGTAATTAGGTCGGATTCGTATAAAAGGACTCTTTAATCGAGTTGTTAGAATATGTTTCTTGTGCTTAAAATGTTTCTTCTTCATGTGCTATCTTTTTATAAAACTGAAGTGACAAAGAAACTTAAAGTGCACCTGTTGGTAAGTGGCTACTGCAGTTCATGGGCAATTACAGCCAACTTCAGGCATTTCCTTACAGTCTGTAATTATACTGGCACTCTATAACCATTCAGACCGGAACACAGCAGTGCAAGCACTGCTATTTTGTGGCAGACCTACCCAAACGGACTCTTGGTCAGAAAAGTAATCCTACCACCTAGGACATCTAAATTCGAACCCACGACTTTTAAGTTTTATAATCTGTACCATTAACCACTATACTATTGTTTTTAATAACAGTATTTTTAATTAAGATTTTTGACATGGATGCTTGTCCTTTAAGCCATAACAGTATAAAGAAATATGAGTAGCATAGATAAAAATAGTTTTGTTAAACTCGCTAAAAACGTGTTTAGTATTATGAAAGACGAAAACTAGTGACCCAATTACCTACCCTACTGGTAACAGGGAATCCTTATTCAGTTTCCTGTAATATTATTACACTAGGTATATAGCTTCATAAATGTTGTTTCTTCAGGGTCCATAGCGAAATAAAAAATAAAAAAGTAATCAATTTGTGTTCTAGAACGCTTAAACATTTTATTGTCAACCGGACGGTCCAATACAGAATGCACTTTTTTGTTTCGCGCCGTTCCCAGCGTTCCCAGACGCAGTACGCGCTTTTAAAATTAGAACGCGTTCTCTTCCAATTCCAACTGACAGCTTGATAGATCCAACTTTAGAATATTGTCTTGTATAGTCCGTCATTTTGTGTTTTGCTTTTTGTATCCCATAAATTTTAAATGCTAACTTTAAAATCACAAATCGTCAAACTATATTAAAACATTGTGCAGTTAGTACGCCTAAAATCGCACTTCCAGTACAGTCGGTAAGTGGCTACCGCAGCCTATGGCAACCTGCAACCAACTACCATCAAAGATGGTCACAATGTGTTATCACCCCGAAAGATTAAAATAAAATGCCTCACATCCCGTAATTATGCTGGCTGTGTCAACCTTCAACTCGGAACTCAGCAGTGTGTGTACTGCTGTTTAGTACTTGAAGTGAAGCCTTATTATCTAAGAGATACCCTTTCCTTTTCACTTTTCCACTTAAATCTGATTTCTTTTTGCTTTTCATCTAGATTTGTTTAGTCAACTATCTTGATCTGGTCTCATATTATCAATTACATTAAATTACAAAAAATTATCTTACATTAATTATATCAATATAGTCGGATGATTACTTTTTTAATAATAAATTTACTTAAAAATAGATATTAAGGTTATTATGGCATGATCTTTGAAAAGGGGCGCACCATTAGGTTAATTGAGTATACGCCGATATAAATAATAGGAGAGGAAATATAAAATCCTCATTAGTGAATGCGACTTACAAACAACCTAGAACAACTGAACTGAACGAATTCAATTCAGACTACAGACTCATAATTGTAAATGGAGCCATACTGCCTAGTCATCGACAGTTGTCACAGACGATATAAATCATTGCATTTAAATTGTCTTTACTCGCAGTAAACACACAGACAAGGCCACTAGAGAGATAATGATCCATATTTAAAACACGGGTTCCATTCACCGATCATTTTAAATTTATCTGTAACACTAGATATTTCTACAAAGGTTTAAGTTTGGTCTTTCCGTATATACCGGGAATCCCTTACCCGTGTAGAGATGGCGTAAGCGAATCCACTACCTCAAGTCATACAGATAGTGACAGAGGAAAACTGAAACAGAAGATGGGGCATCACATCAGCATCTTCCTGACAACAACAAACAATAATAAAACACTGCGGTTGCCAACCCTTTGACGAGGCTTTCACCTCTTCTGGGCTTAGTGGGTAATTTCCCAGATGACGTTTGCGAATTAGGGGTCCACATTCAAGTCAGATTATTTCGATTATATCAGTGTTTCGTCTGCAAGGGAACACAATCTGTAAATCGTTTAAATTCTGAATCCCAAAACAGACATGTGCCTTTAAAACAGCCGTGTCGAGTGCTCTTACTGAAATGCATAGTTTGTTCTTAAATTATTCTTGTTCTCGGCTTCTGAAGCAAATTTTCGAACATACGCCCTTTACGCATTACAACAACCTTTATTTATTAAATTCACCATTGTGAAGTAAATGGAACACGTTTTAATTTATCGATTTAATGCTTCCTGCTCTGAGCTCCCGGCCACTGCTCAGTAATACAAAAGTGCATGCAATTCTGACACTTACCAGTATTCTATAAATACGATTCTCATATGCACTGTCCGCACTCCAAAATCGGTATTAATCATAACAAATTCATAATGTAAACACACTCGAGTCGGATGCAACATGCAAAAAATTTCAACAATGCTGTTAACCGAAAAGTAGATCAACTTCAAACGTACATAAAAAAACATTACGTGAATTTTGTCAACAAAAAACATAATATTTAACTTGAATTTCAGCCTATTAGTGCATCATGCATATTGTATGTAGATAGCCCGGAAAAGTTTGACTCTCTCACTCCGCTGTTTTTTATTTAAAAGAGCGTATTCAAACTTATTTTATTATGATTATTAAATAATAAGTAGTATTAAAGCATCAACAGTACAATAACCGGAGACATGACGTCTTTTGTTAACGAATTCGGACACTACGATGTCTTCCGGCTCCTCGAAACGGTAGGTATACGGTGACATGGGCGTCCGTTACAAAATCAAATTTGCAAATCTGTTTTGCGCATACAAATTAATTCAATATAGTTGATTAACCAAGTTCAAAAAAAACGAGAAGGTTCTATATTCGACGCGTATGTTTTTTTACATATTATGTTCACCGATTTCTCGGAAACGGCTGAACCGATTTTTATTAAATAGGTTATACTTAAGGGTGGTCCCGCATGAATTTTAGGAAAGTAACTCGTCCCTAAGGGTGGAAAAATAGGGGTTTTGAAATTATTCACTGCAATTTTAAATATGATTTGCAACGTGTTCATTGTGAGGAACGGAATGGATAAACATTGGCAAAATATCTGACGCTTGGAAAAATCCGTCAGTCACACTGGCTGCATAAGCTCACTAAAGGGAAAATGAAGGCCTGTGTAACTGCTTTCTATTTTTACAAAAAATTCATGTGGAAAAAGAATAATATTATGTGTGTTTGGCTAATCTAAGAACTAGTCACTTAGCAATCAATCACATATTATTGAGGTAATGTTTTATTGGGGTAATTATTGAGATAATGACATATATTGGTGTGAATAAATCTAATTTTACGGAGTTAATCGAATATCATTTCCTTTGCGTTTAAATAAATGTGTAAATTCGCGTAAATTTACGCAATTTAATTTACTTAATTTAACCTTATTTTCAATTCCTGACTTCGATAGCTTTGCAGCACTCGGGTCACCCAAATTCAAAATAAGGAAATGAAATTCGATTAACTTTTAAAATTAGATTTATTCCCTACTTGTTAAAGTATTCAAAAATTGGCATTCGAAATTATAATTGTTATTTTCTCCAGGCAAACAAACCGTGCCGATAAAACAATGGCCGGGATCATTGAACCGTGTCATATTTGTTGCGTTCACAATGTAATGAAAGTATGTTTATTTATTTTACACGCAATGGCCAGTTAGATGAATCTGGCTACTGGCCAATAAGTTGGCCACATACGGAGCACTTGATATTTGAAGAAAACATTTCACTTTATGATGCCTACTTTATAAATTCGTGAAAACCGGATCGAAGGGCCTATGACGCGAATAAACATTTTGACCAAGCGTCTGCCAATCTACCTGCCGAGTGTCTAGATACTCCCAACTAAAAACTATCTATTCATCCATCCATTACAGCCTATAAAAGTCCACTGCTGAACATAGGTCTCGCTCATAGATTGCCTCATTTTTTTTAATGGGGATTTTGCCATAGTTGCCACGCTTGGCAACCGCAGTTTTTTATTATTTTGAGTTGTTATTTTTCTCTCTGTCGCCTCTTACGACACCCTCGGGATATGGGGTAGTGGATATTCTTACTCCGCCACTACACGGTTACTTAAAACTATGTCAAGTCATAATTTTTTCAATAAATGTTAATGTCAAATTTATTTACTTTTTCTTGGTATACTTTCAGCTGCACACTGAATATAACAAGAAGTAGAAACAATTAAAAAAAAATGAATAACGATAACATCGACTTAGATTTTACCTTTTTTTTATTTTTTTTATTTTATAGAATAAGGGTGACAAACGAGCACACAGTCCACCTGATGGTAAGTGGTTGCTGTGGCCCATAGACATCTACATCTATATTCGTTTGCGAATTCAAATGCAGACGCGTTGTCAGCCGTGAGGACTAAGATAGAATGCCTCTTTTCCAGTAAAAAAGGTCTCCGGTTCTCTACACTCACCATACGAAACACAGCAGCATTAAGCTGCTATTTTACGCTGGTATTCTGTGAGAGCGTGGTCCTTCCCCGGTCGAGCCGACCCATTCGTGCTACAACTATACTATTAATATAACTGCAGCATGGCTCTACCACGTAAAAAAAAACATAAAAATAGTTTTTAAATACTTATACTTCTAATCCATATTATATTAGCTTTATATATAATAGAATAAAATATTTTTATTCAATATAGATTACAAGGATACTTATTGAAAGTCAATTTTACTTTTACCACTGGTTCGGAAAAAACCTCTGTCCTGGGAAGAACCAGCAAGAAATCCAGAAGGACTTTTTTAGAGCATAATTTACAACATAATATTTCATACAATTAATATGAAAACATTTAGAAACAGCATGGCGGCGATCACCTAAATCCCAGCAGTTATTACCAATTATGTACTCTTTAGTAGTATAATAACCCTTATAACAATTTTTGCTTAATAAAAATTTAAACCTTTTAATATAAAGGCCTGCATATTTTCTGGGACTCTATATTACCTAGATTTCAACTAAGTAGGTATAGTAAATGTTATGTTAACCTTTAAAGTATTTTTGACGTAAGTTTCATTCCTCTTTTCAGCGCCACAGTTCGCAAAGAGCTTTAGACGCAGCGAACCGTTTAGCGAGTGCGTGCGCTCCGATTTCCGGTCAACATTATTTTAGTATGAGAGGGCGCTTGTATTGTCTGTGGCTAAATAAAAGCTGACGCGAGCTTTAAGATTAGTGTTTTCCTTAATTTTTGAGTTACTCTCCACGAGATTTCTTACCTACCTCGACTTTGTCCTAGGATTTATTTTAGAGCAGTCACCCTAGACAGGTGGATAAGCGATAAAAGTACCGACGTCTTGCACCTTCTTTTTAACCGACTTCAAAAAAGGACGAGGTACTCAATTCGACTGGTTTTTTTATGTGTTCTCTTTTTATTTGAAAGCTAGTGCTATCCTCCATATATATATATAGTTTGATCAAGATCTGACCAGTAGTTTTTGAGTTATCCTTAATAATGCGTATTTAATTGACTTTGACTACTTTGATGATGTTCTCATTTTATTTATATTGAATTCGGTTGTACAAAATTTCTAATGTTACCACTTGTTCTTCTCTCATCTCCGCTGCGCGATTCTGCCTGCTTGCAAGACTCAGCTAACATAGCTACTCCGCTTTGATCGCGTCAAACAAATATGAGACAGAGGAGAGACTCTCCATTTGAATAGTATCCCCTGTAGCCAAGCGGAGAAGAAATAGATGAATAATGGGAATTTTT
This sequence comes from Parnassius orleans, assembly GCA_029286625.1. Taxonomy (NCBI): domain Eukaryota; kingdom Metazoa; phylum Arthropoda; class Insecta; order Lepidoptera; family Papilionidae; genus Parnassius; species Parnassius orleans. Next base: position 1,364,631 of record JAGSMP010000145.1, read on the forward strand.
GGTTGTTTAAGACACATCTCTCTTCTCCGCCCATCTCCATTTTAGTGCATTCGGGGCCTGACACGGTTCCTGGTTGTCAGGATGTATATTTACATTTATCATATATGTAAGATAACGCCATCTATTGGAGACCACAAAATCTTCTTAATATTTTCCATAGTCAAATGAAACAACACAAAGTGGACAAAACGGGATAGACGCTTTCGTTACCACCAATCTTAATTCGTCACATAAATCTTAAAACTTTTTAAATATTTCAATTAAACAACATCTACAAATCAACAAGAAACTTTTTATAAACCTAGATTTTTTTTTATATATTTAAAAACTTAACGAAGACGGTTTGTCAAATAAAATCTGAAAGAAGTTATACAATTTTTTTTAAACTAAGTACTTAACGCAATTTAAAGTATTTTAGCCTTCAATCTAAAAGCATACTTAAAAGGAATGATTTTTAATGTACACTGCAATCCCACGATTTTTATTAGGGAAAGCTTTTAAACGTACAACGAAATGAAACAGGCAGACAGATACGTCTTAAGACTTTACTTATTAAAAGGTACATATATAACATATCACTTAAAAAACTATAAATAAAAAGTGTATTTTCCTTTTTTAGGCGGCGTTTTACACACATAAATTGCACATAAACAAACATCGATTCTTGTTCAATGCGGGATTTGGACCTGCGACCCCGTAGCCAAACGCTTTGCCACTGCGATATCAAGTAGCCATTGGTTTGGAAAAATAAATAAAATAAAGCTATCCATTAACAACAATGCTTCAGACAAAAGCATCGCGTGATAATGCCTACTTGAAACAAAATTTGCTGCTGCGGGAAATGGCAGCTTTCCTAGCATAAATTACAGTTCACGCGCTTGCTACGTAAAACACTTTTAGTTAACGCCATTTAGGATCAATTACCTAATGGTCAGCGCGCCTTGTTTTGTCATTAGTTTATATTCTATTTAGGACTTAACTGAAACAGGTCTGGCCGCACCTTCAAGTTGCCCTCTGAAAAATAAATTTAGGACATCGGTCTCAAACCATTCGATCTAACTATGAGCTAGAATATGACTATTAGATACAGTATGAATAGGTAGATTAAAATACAATAATTTTTATACAGTATAGATAACAGAAAAACTTTTTGAAAGTAGTTCATGCTTTTACCACTCGGAAAAGTCCTCTGTCCTGGAAAGAAACGCATTTGAAAGTCTGTGATCATAGTTTAACAACATTTTGTTTACACCACTTAAATCGAGCCCGTTTTTGTTCTAGGGTGAGTTCATGAGGAGTCGAGTGGCAATGAAGTTTTCTAATTTTTAAATGTTGATGTAATTTTTTTAATTTGGCTCATATACCTATTTCCATATGTCTTCAAATCTCCTCACAGGTGCGCCGGGTATTTTCAATTTACACACGCCTTACAGTAGCCAAATTTTCCTCAGTGATCGCATTTCAGGGTCAACCTTCACGAATTTCTTCATGGAGAGAAACACGGTCACGATCAAATTCTGCGCACCATCGTCTTACTGTGCTCCAATGAGGTGCTTGAGTGAACTTTTAAAATCATAAATAAGTCATCGCCCTAAAATCTTATCGCGTTTTTTAAATTTTTGCTACGAATGACGAACTTCAACTTGTGATAAAAACAATGAGGGCATCCACGACTTTTTCTGCCACCAGGGCGGCGCCACTTAAAAATGAGGTATAATATTTGACAGATTTCATGGCGGGGAAGTTAATTTGTTTGAAAAATATAAAGATTAATGTTTTTTTCTGTATTATATGTTATGTTTTGTATTAATTAGATTAAAAATAAATAAAACAAAACCACAGATATTTATAAAAGTAGAAAAATTAAAAAAAAAGGTGAAAATGTGCAAAAACTTAAAGAACAAACCACTGAGGCATTGTTTTGAGTATTGATATAATACTCTAGAAACTGATAAATTTTATTAAAAACTAACTTCTCAATTAAATGACATTGTGTAACAAAAAACATCATCTCAGTGTCAACTAGCGACATCTGGTGAGCGGAAGATTATTAGCCCTCATTGACACGCGATCTCCCTAAAATTATTATAATCAATGTAAGAAAGTTTCTTTGTTTAAAAAAATATAACATTCGAAATTCAAACATTTTTGAGCGACCAGGAGCGCAGAACTTTCAGAGTGCGCTATTGTATACGCATATTTTTTGGCTGAACATGGTCCGAGTAGCTCCCTGCTATCATAACGTTATTAATAACATATCCAACAATAAAACTGGAATTTTTCATTTTAAACTGCTTAAATACTTCATTAAGTCAGAATTAAACGACTATGATTTAAAAATTCTGGAATCACGTCGATAATTTATAAAACCTGACAACACTACCGTCAAATATTTTATCAACTTTAGTGCGAAATGATTTACGTGCTTTTTTCATGTTGAAATTTTAAAAACAAATGAAAGGCAAACGACAGACGTGCTCAACGTCGAAACAAAGGTCTTCCGCTATTCACACATCCAGGGACACAGTTGCCATTTAGAATAATTTTTGGTCTAAACATGAATGGTCTAATGGCAGGTTTCGATAAAGTAAGCAATATCCGAGGATCAAGAGTTGGCAACCGCGAAGGATATATTATACGGCAAATATATAAGGACGTACTAATGACGTAATGCCCATTTCCGTAATTACTGAAAATGTGGATATAATATAACGGAATAGAGCAGTGATTAAGAGTTTGGTTGCGGAGCTTTATATGGCTTAAAAATGGCTGTTTCGAATATGGATATATCATTATTTATATCATATAAAAAAGCTTTATAAAAAAAAGCTCTTCATAAGTCCACTGAATATAAGCCTGCCCGAAGGGACGCCTCAAAACACTTGCCTAAGCCACCTGCATCCATCAACTCCTTGAACTTACCAGGTCGTCACTCCATCTACACTTCGCGAGGCTGACACTCGAGAACCTTCCATGCCCATCGGTTACTCACACCCTATAGCCACTTTAGCTTACTGCTTAGCAGTGCGATTGTGTAACTTTGGTAGGAATCCTTGTTGGTTTCTTTTTGACGTTTGACGTTTGGTTTCGTTGTATTGTGGTTTTTTTTTATATAATTAGGGCGACAAGCGTACATCCAGTCCACCTGATGGTAAGTGGATGCTGTGGCACATAGACATCTACAATCTACATCTATCCTCAATTTAGATTCAAAATGCAGAACGCGTTGTCACACCTGAGGACTAAGATGGAATGCCTCGTTTCCAGTAAAATGGGTCTCCAGTTCTTTACACTCACCATACGAAACGCAGCAGCATTAAGCTGCTATTTTAGGCTCGTATTCTGTGAGAACGTGGTCCTACCCCGGTCGAGCCGACCTATTCGTGCTACAACAATAATATAGCTGCAGCATGGCTCTACACATATGACTTTTAATAAGTATTACTTGTAATTAATCTATATTGAATATAAATTATTCTATTCTATTCTATTATCCTAGTATAAACACATTAATATTCCTAAACGCCACCGTCTACCGTTTCTAAGAGTGATTTGTGCAATTCCCGCGTCTTCTAACTGTTAAGTTAACAGGTATTCCATTCAGGCCGTGCCAACGCGCTAGGTCGTTAAGATAAACATATATGTCGTCGGAAATAACATCGCAAGCAAGCTATCATTGTACATATTAATAGTGTAATATGTCGTATTCTGCTATAGTAGCGTGATAAAACCTTCGGCATATTTTTTTAAACCTTACCACCACATTAGGATTTTTACATACATAAATCTCACAAGGACAAACATCCAGGAACAATTATTTGTAGGACATACAAATACTTGTTCCGTGCGGGATTCGAACCCGCGGCTCTTAGCGTTGCAACTCATTTCTAAGCCACTGCGCCACGGAGCCATCAACGTTCAATATAATATAAGGAATTACATGTTTACTTCAGAGGAAGGCAGTTTTAGTAGATCACACGGTTTTACAAATTATTTTATTTTATTTGTTTAAAATATATTATTCATGAAAAATATACGGTTATAACATACATTCCAATTAATAGGATCTGGCGTTACTTTGCGGAAGTCCGTGATATTAATGATGTTAAAATTATTTAGCTAAGATCCGCGTTTTCATATACGAGTATATGCGAATACCTTTTAATAGCTATGTAGGTTTAAAATTTTGTAATAAGTGAAATGTATAAAAGCTGTTGATGTTCCGAATACAATAAATAATTGTATTCGGAAGGAAAGAAGGTGTATTTTTTCGCAGAACTTCGCAAAATAATTCTAACTTTAACATAGATTCCAGTATATGTTAAACTAGTTTACACTTTAAAATAGTGTTATTACAAACATTTATATATTCACAACCATACCCACAATAATTCGGATAAAGAATTACAAATGAGTATGATACTCGTCTAGACTAGATTATCTATATTCTACAAAGTGTGTTAAATCTTAGCTATCCTGCTTGTGGAAACGGGGCCACACCGGCCACAGCAATGGGACAATTGCTTGAATGCGGCCGCACGTGGTCGTAGCCAGTGATTGTCAATCTTTTAAACGCGTCTAGGCTCACTTAGAATTAATCAATCGCTATTCATGAGCACCCTGAAACATTTATATGGCGATTGTCAATAATATATAAATTATGAAGAAAAAATAAATTATGAATATGTTTTCGTCAAAAATATATTAATTGCTTGCGTCTGTTTTGCTAATCTTTAGTCTCAAAAACACAAACAAGAGTCAGAACTCTATTTTCATCCACTAATTATCAGGTTCAAGTCATACGTGTAACATAACAATACTTTCTTGGTCTCCCATAAAATTATAGGTGATAAGCTTTTATATTTAAATATTTAATACTAGCGATCCGCCCCCGCTTCGCACGGGTGTTTTCTCGATCTCTACAGCGCCATCTACCGGATCCGAATGTGAATCTAAACCATATAGGGACCCATTCAAACACATACTAAAAATTTCGAGCCGTTTTTGAGTTTTAGCGAGATTAACGGACAGTAATTGATTTTTATACATATAAAGAGATATATTATTTATTTATCTCTATCTTTAGGTACCTATATTATGATGTAATCATAAGAATATCTGAAATTTTGGACGCGATAGATGGCGCTGTAGTTGAGTAATTAATAAATGTTATATTTACACTGCAAAAAGTCTACAAATAAGCTATCAGTTCATCTGACGATAAATGTTCACTCTAGCTTATGGACCTTGCAACCAAAAGAAGGCTATCTATACGTCAACCCTGACGACTAAAATGAAATGCCTAACAGAATGAAACACTGTTTCTTGGCAGCATACCTAAGTAGAAAGAGCCCTGCCACGTAGTTAAATTATATGTGACTTATGGATATTGTAATCTTTATATATAAAAATCAATTGCTGTCCGTTAGTCTCGCTAAAACTCAAAAACCGCTCGACCGATTTTGACGAATTTTTTCGTGTGTGTTTAAATGGGACCATTTAGGGACCTAGATGGTTTAGAACAACATTTGGACCCGGTAGGTGGCACTGTTGATATATAATCATCGAGATATATAAATCAGCCGTGCGAAGCCGATTTGGATCGCTAGTTAAATATAAAAAAATGTCTGAATGTTAATGCTAACTGTTTTAGAATCGCTGGCCTTATTTGATTCATGACACAAGGATCCAGTGATACGGCACAGTGTACACTATCATAACCATAAAGTTCAGACATTAAACATATTTCATAGTTAATGTAGTTCAGCATTCAATTTCCTGTGCAGTTGCAGTGTTTAAAAATAAAACATAATGACATTACTTGCGTGCGTAAAAGGGCTTACTTATTTTTTTATTGATTGTATGTTTCTTTGTCTGTTGTAATGTCCTCTTTGTGATGTTTCATTGTATATAGCCTAGCATAATTTACTAAAGATTAATTTATACCCAGTGAAGCAGGCGGCTGTATACCATATGCCGTATGCCGTCTAGCGGCGCCGTAGTAGAATCCAGTACCCCATATTATAACGTAGGTGTCGGTGGAAACGGAAACATGAGATGAGCAGCAGCATCTTCCTGATAAGAGCTTAAAATATATAAAAAAAACTGCGGTTGCCAACGCGCTTGTCAAGCGTGGCAAGTGAGCCAATATATAGGGGAGGCCTATGTTCATTAGTGGACATTAATAGGATGTAATGATGATGACGATGATGATAAAGCGGTCTGGAAACTGCTAGTGTATCATACGTAAGTATATACTAATCACCCGAGCGATGTATTAGTGAGACCCTCGAACTGTTATTTGGGTTAAGCGTTTTCGGATAGATTTGTCGTCATCTGAAGCCTAGGTATGGTCCGTCTATCAGAACCACATTATAGTGACATTTCGACAAAGTGGCGAATTCCTAGGAAGTCTTTCTCTGACCTCTCATTTAATAACAAATCACTATAAATTAATGTCTGTCTATATACATTTATATTATAACTAAGTACATCATTTACGTCGTCCATACGGTATTATATATACCATATTGATATTAATTTTTACACATAAGGCTATCGAATAATTATTATAACCATATTAGATAGATAATTTTTAACCTTTAAATGGACTAATAAGGCCGACCGGTGGCGTTATTTATAAAATCGATTAGCACGTAAGATTAAGAACCTTGAAATTTATAAAATCAATTTGAATGTTAAAATTTATTCGATTTTATCTTCTTCTTTAACAGCCAGTAAAGTCCACTACTGGGTCCACTTCACACTAACTAGTTGTACAAAATTTGCCTTAATGGTACTTGGTTGTCGGATTGACTAGTACCAAAAGTACTGGGCATAGCACTTTATGCCCAAATTCTCAAACGCTACTCAATTGAAGATGTCTTTAAGTCTCGTGTTGTCACAGTCACTGACTTAAAGTCTAACTAAAGGCTAGAGGCCATTAGACGCTGCTGCCTGTAGCCGGTCTATTGTAAGCCATAATATATTTTTGCATACCGCACAGACTCTGTTTGCGCATTTTTTAACGGGTGTACTCAGCAATAGTTTAGGAAAGTGGTTAACTATTCATAAAGGTTACTATTCACCCAGTAAGATATCTATAAAAAAAAATATATATATATGGTCGTTGTTACAAGTGCGAACGACCGGGTTTATTATGATTGCTGGCTATTCTGTCCGTTTGTTGATGTGAAGCGATGCTGTCCATATGGAATATTTAGATCGCGTCTATATTGGATTCTGCGGAAAATGTAATTTACAGCTTATTGTGTGAATGAACTCTTCAGCAGAGGTATGAAGTTGTTCGCACGAATTTTGGTGTCATGGTGAAATTGATCTATACTGTTTATAGCACATAGAGCATTGAAATGAAATTAAATGAAAGTGAAATGAAATGTGAAAACCTAAAGAGTCGCTCAGACAAAAATTTAAGGAAATTAATATATTATCTTTGGCCTCTCAATACATTTATGAAAATGTAATGTACGTACACAAAAATAAAAGTAATTATACAAAAATAAGTGATATTCATTCTGTAAATACTAGGAACAAACACAAGCTAGTAGTACTTATCAGTTACTCGACTCCACCGAGTCAGTAATTCATTCTTGGGGCGATGTATACGCTTTTACAACAAAATCCCAGAAAATATACAAAATTCGACCTGCTCAAAATTCAAAAACTTTATTAAACATAGTTTGTATAAAAAGGGTTATTATAATATTAAGGAATTTATGGATGATAATAACCCCTGGGAATGAGGTGTTCGCTACCAAGCTATTTCTAATTTGTTTTGTGTGGTTAATTGTGTAACATATATGATTGTAAGCTGTTATTTAAAAAAAAAAGTCCCGCTGGGTTTCTTGCTGGTTCTTCCCAGGACAGAGGTTTTTTTTCGAACCAGTGGTAATTAAACAAAAGAGTGACTTTCAATAAGTATTATTTATAATCTATATTGAATAAAAAAGTTTCTGTTTCTGTTTCTGTTTCCAATGAAAACTCTTTATTTATCGACGTAAGAAATTAGGATTATGTTTGTTGAACGTCAACATTTTTTTTAAATATTGTAATTATTTCATATTGAGGTTCCTCTGTCAGGAGAAGAAATGACGAAACTCTACAGGTATCCTCCCTATGTAATTTTTTATTAAAAGTAACATATACCTATTACCGTTAACAATAATAATTGTACAGCAGTATTTTGTTGAATGTTAGAACGTTCGATAGAACTAAGTGGCTAGACGTTTGGCGCAGACACTGTCTATGGGGTTGTTTCAATCAACGCTTTCGTGTCTGGCTGTCACAAGATCCTCCACGAAGTGTCCTCCACAAGTCCCCTGCTAAACATAGGCCTCCCGCAAGTAAAGCTACAAAACTCGGCCCTATACCACCTGAATTTAATGACTTCCTGCAAGTCTTACTGGATCGTCACTCCATGTAGTGGGAAGCCGTCCAGCACTCCGCTTTCTGGTACGTGGCTGCCACTTTAGAACCTTTCTTATCCGTTATCGGCACGACGAGCTATTTGGCCGACTTATTGATCCGTTGGGCTACGTCAGTATCTTGTTCTGCAGCGGATATCTTAATTTCGAATTCTATTAGGTGGAGAAGAACCGAAAAAAGCCCCATAGCACGCTGGAAATCGCTGTTTTAATAATAATAATAATAATTCTTTATTCACAAGACTTAGCCTACAATTACAATAATATGCGTGAATTCGTACTCAAGATTTGTGTAGATATTTGTAATATATTGGCTATTTCTTGCAACAACAAATTAGACTTCTACCCCCGTACTAGTTGGAAACTGTATGACGGTAATAAATTTCTAATTTCAATACATTTTTCTTTTATTATTTAAAACAAACCGAAGCCATTATATATTGTGTTTATACACTCTCCATATTAACGTAAAAATTATACTCAATGAATGAAACTAATTTTTACGGATTTTATCGAGTTTAATTTAACTTTTAATTCTCGACGTTTCGGGTGCTTTACAGCACCCATGGTCACGGGGTTACTGAGGTGTTTGACGTCCCAATGTCATAGTTAGCCCGGCTACCTTCAGATTTTCTATTTTCAGATGATTTTCAGATTTTAAAAACGTCGGCAATTAAAAAGTTAAATTAAACGCGATAAAATCCGTAACAATTACTTTCGTTTAATGTGAAGTCTTTGTGTAAATATAAGAAATCATTATATACTCAATGATTTATTTACAACTGACATAAATAAAAAGGAATCATCGAGTAGTTCGAGAAAAAACGCCCCGCTAGTATTTTATGTATAAGATTTGGAGTGTCGCACGAGTTTCACAACCTACATCATAAAACTGAATAAGGCTTTAAATCTTTGTCTGTAGAATAGTTATAAAACACTTTCTTACTGCGAACATAAATTTGAAAAATACGACTTTTTTACCGACGTCATTAAGTTATAGTCACGAAGCGTTTTAAAAAGCCGAGAATTTGGCGCCATGTGATTTTCATCTTGGATTATGAGGATTATTGTGTTATTCTTTTAACAATACAGCAGTCTCAAATTAATTTGTCCTAGTACTATTTTATCTTTGGCTCTTTATTCATTTATTAATTTGTAGCCAATAATAACTTATTGATCCTATAGTGCAATTATATTATCCATTTTTTATATAAAACCTATTCTATTAATTATAATATATAATATATAATAATATTATACATATTTTTGATTAATAGAATCAGGCGTTACTTTGCGGAAATCCATTATATTAAAGTTGGAAAAAATTACTTTGCCAATATCCGCTCAATAAAATAAAATGATGTCTTACCTAGTTTGAAGAGCACCTCCCGCCCTCCCTCAATTGCGTGCACTATCCCCGTCACCACTTATCCCAGCACCACTACTCCCACCACCACTACAATAGGAAAGACACACCACCGACGATAATACATACATATTTTTATATAAAAATTAATGTTTGTTTGTTTGTTCGTATTTCATACGCTGCCATACCGTTCACTCGGTTACAACAAAACTTTGGTGAGTTATTGTGTGCACGCCCGCGAAGGTTTTTTGACAAACGCGTGCCGGGGTTTTTTGTCAAACGTGTTGGACGTTGCTAACGAAAAATAAAGAGTTTTCATTTCATTTCAATATACGACCCTTACGAGTCTTCTCTCGCTTCTGAGAGAGCTATGGGGCAATTAATTATTTCGGCGCGCCGCCCTAATTTGTGATGGCGCACTTCACATGTCTTCGAAATATTTTCTTCCTCAGACATGCAGGCTTCATCACGATCTTTTTCTTTACCACCGATCACGTGTTATATCAGCACTTAAAATTGCAATAGTTAAGTTCATTGGTGCCGGCGGGATCGAACTCGGCTTGTTTGCGTTCTATGTATGAAGTTTACGGTGATTACTTAGTTTCTGAGCTATATTTTCAACATGTACATAAAGAAACTAAAACATTTTACCGTCTTTTTTATAGAACAGGGTGACAAACGAGCAGACTGTCCACCTGATGGTAAGTGGATGCTGTGGCCCATAGACATCTACATTTATCCACAATTAAGAATCAAAATGCAGATGCGTTCTCACTCCTGAGGACTAAGATGGAATGCCTCTTTCCAGTAAAAAAGTTCTCCGATTCTCTACACTCACCATACGAAACACAGAAGCATTAAGCTACCCAGGTCGAGCCGACCCATTTGTGTTACTACTATAATATAGCTGCAGCGTGGCTCTACCACGTGTAATCTCTATGGAACTTTCTGTATAGCTTGGACTTCGCACAATATTAAGTCCCAATTAACTGTTCAGAAAGATTATAACAATCTTTCTAAAATAACGCAAACACTTACCCTGCTTCGACATCTAAGTAAAATCATTACGGAAACGATTTGTTAATTAAAAATCACTAGGACGTGACGTCACACGAAGGAAGCGCAACGTGTCCCTGCGGGGAAGTCACCATTCCCATACAGTTATATCCAGAAATAACTGTAACCGATATAAAATGAGTCCCGGCTTTGCGTAATGGGTTACCAGGCGCATTGGGCTGTATAATATAGGATAATTGTATTTTTTAAAACATTGATATATTTTTTAATTTATAATGACATGTACTGTGAAATTTTCAAACAGCGAATCGGCAGAACTATAATTAAAAATTAAAAATTTTGTACAACTAACTTCAATATATATTATTAAGGATAACTCAAAAACTATTGGTCAGACCTTGATCAAATTTTTATGGGACCACATGAGAAGCACCAGCTTTGAAATAAAAAAAAGTATCATCGAAATCGGTTCGCGTAGAACAAAGCTATGGGGTTTTACACACGTAAAAAAAAACATACACTCGAATTGAGTACCTTTTCCTTTTTGAAGTCGGTAGAAAGAGGAATAAATTAGTTTCACATTCTGAAATTGGGCTTTTAATTCTCCTAAACATTATGTCTTAGCACCGACTTTGAAGTCGGCTTTTACAATTTAATAAAAAAATATTTTTATTGTCCCTTTGAGTGGACAAAGGATTATCACATCTGAATGTCGTCAAAATAGTTACATTAAAAACTTCATTCCCTATTTTGCCACCCTGAGGGGTTAAATTTTTGGATTTCAGTGTTGTGTCTTTTATAACTTGCTATTTTAACCCACATATTTTGGCTAAACAAATATTTCGCTGCTCTTTGGACTTCGTCTACCCCTCGGGAATTACATACGTGTCGATATGTATGTATTATACACAAGATTAACCCAGTCTCTGTGAAGAGCGTTAGGCGGGGCGTGTGGCGTGACATCATGAAATCACATGCTGTTGTACTGCAGTGTACTGCAGGAGCAATACAAAAGTACAGTACAGTTTGTCATGAAACGGCGAGTGACGCAGCAGAGCTTTTAGATAACTGTACAAAAGTGCGTTAGTCGTGAAAAAATTAATTTTGTTGTAAAAAAGCGTGGGGTGCTTGATGTCCTTTGTTGTAAATAATTTTGAGGAATATTTGGAAAATTAGCGTAAAATCATCATAAAAATATCTGAAAAGGCACCCCACGCTTTTTTACAATAAAATGTTTTTTTTTTTTATGTTAATCACTATTTTCTTATTTTAAGCTTATTGTAAATTATTTTCTACTCTTTAGTTCGGTTATCTACAAAAGCGTGTTTTTTTTTGTTTTTTTTTTAAAACTATTTTTAATTTTTTATTACAGGCCTTTGATATACGCTACAGGGTAAGAACATCCACTAACCCATATCATGCCGTGGGTGTCGTAAGGGGCGACAGAGGAAAACTGAAACAGGAGGAGATGGACAGCAGTATCTTCCTGATAACAACGCAAAATAAAAAATAAACTGCAGTTTCCAAACGTGGCAAATATGGCCAAATTCTACCCTGTGAGTCAAACTATAGGCCCATGTACTTTTGTTGGATTATAATGATGATAATGATGATGATGATAGGCCTTTGAGAGCTATCGCTTTTAGTAGCTCAACATACCGATGCGAGAACGACACATTTTACCTAAGGTCTGATCAGAGATGATATTGAGCAGTCTTTTGATCAGCAAGTGCCGCGAATCAGGAAAAATCCCAAAACTTGCGACCTACTTAATGCTAAAACATTCCCTCTTATTTATACAATAACTTACTTAATTATACAACTTTATTCATAAACCTGGCTACCCATCGATCACTAATTTTTTATTACTGATCGATATGGCTACCCCATTCACACATCTAAACGCAGTCAGCCAAATGCAAGAACGGGGGGAAGATGGGAGGGGTCAAGATAAAATTGTCAATTCTATAAACAGCTGTTGACTAAGTGGGTGCGTTGCCTTCCAAATGGCTTCAATTTTATTTTATTGCATGAGAAGCTACCTCTGCGTGTACTCTTAATGAATAATCTTAGAAACTTTGATAATAATCACTGTATTAATTATGAAAATCTGTAAGCAACGCCATATTTTCGTAAACACAATATCAATGGAGCGTCGGCTTTTCGCGAAATATCTGTATTATTTCTTTAGTTAAATCTAATATATAAAAATTAATTTTTGTTTGTTCGCATTTTATGCGTTGCCATACCGTTCATCAGATTGCGGTAAAACCTTGTCAACTTATTGCTTGCACTTGCGCGAAGGTTATAGGCATAGTACAATTAACTTACAATAGGTGGCGCGCGTATCGTACCGACAAATACATTTCAAAGTTATATATCAATTAAACAAAGAACTCTTCCAAATTTAAAACAATATTTCCACAATTATTTCTTTTGCGGCAGCAACGCGCCGGGTACCAGCCAGTTAGTAATAAAATAAATTATTTCGAGTAATTAACATTGAAATAATACGTATTAATAGTACATTACTAACCATTTGGTATGTACTAGGTACTACATATAACTTTAATGGTAAGGGAATAGAAAACTGACGAACGCTTTTCGATTAACTGAAGTGGAAATCGTTAAAATTTTACTGCAAGAATAAAGATAAATGAATTGACTAGGTAAAATACGCAAACAAAACATATTTCAAAGGCCCATGTAAAACGACACATGTTTTCTTTTTAATGTGACACTGCCATCTATTTCACCCCACACAATTGTTAAATGAATGTTTATGATCTAAAAAGTACGTCAGTCAGCGTCCCGTAGTCATAAACGCGCCCGTGGGCTGACAACTAAACAGAAAGGCAGCCCCTAATAAAAACCGCGTACACTACAATACTCGTACATGTGTTTCGTCACGAAGTAGTTTTTTTTTAGAACAAGGATGGCATGCTCCGTTAACAGTAAAAAGGGTCTTCGGTTTTCGTCACTCATTATACCAAACAGCAGCTGCTATTTTACGCCGGTATTCTGTGAGAGCGTGGTCTTTCCGCGGTCAAGCAACCCCATTACTGCTGCAGCCATATTGTGCTGGAGCGTGGCTCTACCACGTACCTATGTGTGGTCAAGTATTAGTGTATTGTAAAAATTTGCTTCAAAGCAAGAAAAATAAAATATTTGTGTTAGCTATTATTACTATTGGGATTGGTAAGTGTAGAGAACCGGAGGAGACCTCTTTTATTTACATCTAGATTAGATCTTAAATTAAGAATTAAAATGCAAATGCGTTATGAACCCCGAAGACTAAGACGGAATGCGTCGTTTCCAGTAAAATAGGACCCCGGTTCTCCACACTCACCATACGAAACATAGGAGCATTAAGCTGCTATTTTACGCTGGTATTCTGTGACAGCGTGGTCCTACCCCAGTCGAGCCGTTGCAGCTTAGCTGTACCACGTAAAAGTGACAATGCTGTTTTGAATAATATAGTAACTACTAAACAAGCTCTCGTAGCGCGCGGACTAATTGCTGCATAAACTCTCCTCTTAGAAATGAGAGGTGGCGTGTACTCAGGGAGTGGGATGATATACTTAGGTTGTAACTTTACTTTCACCGACAATACAGTGTTGCTATCTTTGCGCATAATATTTAAAGCCTTGTTATAAGTGATATAATTATGTCGTAGACAAAGCAAAGCTGTAATTACAACTAGTAATGGGGTATTATTTTAGCGGGGTTAATCTGTTGTGAAAATATGTAGTTTTGCAATCGTTCGGAAAGGCAGAATATCAAAAGCCAGAATGTCACCAGAGAAGGTTTGTAAGTCACGCTAAGAAGAATAAAAAAAGAACGGAAGATTTTTTTTCAGTAATTATAAGCCAGTATTTGACTACTAACCCATGTGATGGTAAGTGGTGATGGAGCCCAAGATGATTAAGAACACTGACTTAACTCAACAAAAGCCTATCCACCCTTACCTTGAAGATTCACGCACATTAATCCTTTAATTAACGTGGATGACATATCAATTATTTTATGAATGTGGGTGACATTGTTATCGGACGGAAAGAAAGATGCTGGCAAATTGGTCCACTCCATTGCTTTTTTTTGCTACACATTATGAACGACCACAAAGTGTGGAGATTTTTTAAATCTGGTCATGCAATTCCTGAGCACTCTCTGAAATTAGTAGATTATTAAAGCAATAAGCCCTTTCCCTGTCCCATGAATAATATATGATGAACATTTCGATTGTTTAACTATTCTGTCTATTTCGCGGACAGGGAAACTGTTAAATTAACGATGATATTGAAAAAAAAACTATCGTTTCATTAGATAGTTGAATCATCATCTACCTATTGGTTTTACAAATTAAAATTGTGACAATATTCTTTACAATACACGCTTAGTTGGAAAACGGAGTCTGTTTTCATACAACATTAGCGTTGCAATTAGCATAAACGTGAGTCAGACATGGCCGTCGGAAGTTCGTCGTGATTCAGTCGGAAACTGGCCGTATGCAGAATAAATAGTCCCTATACACTACATCCGCAAAACGCATAGCTAGAGACACATTTTAGAAATTATTTAATATAATAGATAGTAACTAATAACTTTATTATAGCTATAATATTCAACAATCAATTAAATTAAGCTACAGCGCTTTCCGCTTACCGTGTAGTGGCGGTGTAAGAATATCCACTATCCCATATCTTCCCGTGGGTGTCGTAAGCGGCGACAGAAGGAAACAAATGAGGCGATTCGCAGCAGCGTCTTCCTAATCTATCTCTATATATAAAAATAAATTGCTATCCGTTAGTCTCGCTGAAATTCGGAAACGGGTAAAACGATTTTGATTAATTTTTTTGTGTGTTTGAGTGGATCCCTGGATGGTTTAGATTCACAATTGGACCCGGTAGGTGGCGCTGTTGTCGAGATCCAGAAATCACCCGTGCGAAGCGGGAGCGGATCGCTAGTAACGACTAAAAATAAAAAACTGTGGTTGCCAAGCCGCTTGCCAAGCGTGGCGACTATGGCAAATATCCCCCTATGAGGCAATCTATGGGGAGGACTATGTTCAGGAGTGGACTTTAATAGGCTGTAACGGTAACATTAACATGACATTTGAAGAAAGATGCCACGCCACATATACCCTGTACTATGCAATTTCACCAAAATACCATGAACATTAAAATGACGACCATATGAGAAATGTTAAGAAGTTCTGAAACTCCTAACTTTAAAAGATTGCAGGGTACATGGAGATTTAATAGATATTAAAGCTCTTAAATGGACAATAAGACAGCAATGTCTCTCTAAGAGGTCACCACCTAAAGCATCAATACACACAAAAACTTTTTAAGCAACCGAGTAATCAAAGCATGGAATAAGGTGCCAGAACATGAAATCTCAGCCTAAACTGTATATCTGTTTAAAAACCTACTGGATAAACAGTTTTTAAACTTACTTTAAGAAAACTAGTTGTAATTAACAGGATACAAACACAAATAATTATACTATTATTTACATAAATAAATATTATCAACTTGTATGACTACTTAGTTGTAACCTTAACTGTTGTTAAAACAAATTTTAACTGTACTTATAATATATATATTTAAATAATACACAAATATATAAACTATCTGTTTATTTATGAATAATATGCTAATGAAGTTTGAATTGTAAAGAAAAGACAAAACCATTTCCTTCGTTGGAATCAGAGCAGAAACAAACAACTATATAATAAACTCCTACTTATTACATTACAATAATTAGTTTTTATTAATAATAACTTGAAACTACTTTGTTTTACAAAATTAAAGTGTCTGTTTGTAATGTCAAAATAACAGCTGTTTTATAAATGCGTCATATGAAAGTATATACGGTACTTAAACTCTTGTGTTGCATGCAAAAAAATTCAAACCCATGAAATCCAAATGTAATAAATTTCATGTGGACGAAGTGGCGGGTAACAGCTAGTTAATTACTATTTGTATTTATTGAATGATGATCAATGAAAATTATGAAATATTGTTATGTTTTATGAAGTTATCCAGGTAAACAAAAAATAAAATTAATGATTCTGAGATCAGGGTTAAGCTATTTTGAATGGATATAATGGCATATTATGTCAACACTTCAATTATTATATGAAAATTTAGTCAATAATAACCATAAACCAAGAATTTCTTGCCAAAATAAGCTTATTGATTACCATGGGTAAAAGGCAACTAGTGTTTAGACCTAGTCTACAGAAAAAATTTACTTTCTTCACCTCTATTTTGCCACAGTTGGTAATTTTGTCTCCAAATTTATATGAGACATCGACTGAAGTATCACAATTTTATTAAATAAAAATTATCTTCAAAATCAGTTCATAACTGACGAAGATATCGCTTAACACATACAAAAAAAATACACTTAAATTGAGAAGCTCCTCCTTTTATTGTTGGCTAAAAGAGGGCAACAAGTTCACACAATTTTTTTTAAACACAAATATTCATAAAACATTATATTTAGCAACAGAATTATACTTTACAGCTTGAGTATCAATACAATAACAATACACAACACACACATTAATTCTTATAAAAATATTGTATTGTTATTGAGAGATTATTTGACTTTTGGATGTATGATAAATTAAATTAATTACACAAATTGGGCCGTCCCATGGGTATCGTAAGAGGCGACAGATGGAAATGGAACATTAGATGGGCAGCGTCATCTTCCTGATACAATATAATATATTAAAAAAAACTGCAGTTGCCAACCTGCCTACTTAGTTTGGCAATTATGGCAAATATTCCCCCTATTAGGAGATCTGTGGGGGAGGCCTATGTTCAGCAGCAGACTTTTGATAGTCTGTAACAATTACGATACAAATTTAATTCAAAAAAATAGATTCGACAAACAGCATTACTTAAATTTCAAAGTTCAAGTTGTTAAGCAAAAATATTACTTTTAAATTTAATAATTTAAGATCTTAAGATTTCAGTTGCAAATTTATGAAGGGAATACTGTTTAACTTTTAACCAATTTATTTTCATTCACTACAGGCCATTAAAGTTCACTGCATAAAATATCCCCATAGAACGCCTCATAAGAGGGTTTGCCATATTTAATTTACACCATAATCGATTACAATTTATGCAGGAATGTAAAGTATAACATAATATAACAAAACGATAAAACTTACTTAACTCCTGGGCAAGAACGGTGTCCTTTGTCAAAATTAAGAAATACACGAGAAACATGCACCAAACACTCAAAACATCATATCTAATCATTTTACACTGAACCTATTTTGAAATTCTTACACCGTATAATTGTCTCTTACCAAATAAAAATTAAGAAAAGGACATATTTAAATTAAATACGAAGAGTTCAATCTACAACAAAGCACAACACATCACCATTTCTCCAAAACGCAAACTGACTCACAGACTAGATAGAGAAACTAACGTTTAAAATTAACGTAACGTGAACTGACTGTATGAACTGCAACTGACAATGACATACGCTGTCTGAATTTGACTTTGACAAACTGACCAGTTGCCAACAGTTAAACTAGCTCTCCACCGATTCAACTTCCTAAAACACCAGAAAACCACTAACAATAAGCAATCCCTAAGTTTTCCACCAAACAAATTTATTAATAATTCGTTACCTTTATTATTACATACTGTGTAACAAAATATTTAAATTTCTTTGTAAATAACCAATCAATCAACATATAACAAGTCAACACCAAAAATATAAGACGGGTCCGTGGCGCAGTGGCTTAGCAATGAGTTCCAGCGCTGAGAGCCGCAGTAAGCAGCGCGGTAACGGTGTAAGAAAATCCATTACTCCTTATCATCGAATTGGTGTCGTAAGAGGCGACAGAGAAAAACTGGAACAGAAAATAGGAAGGAGCATCTTTCTGATAACAAATCAAAATAATGAAAAACTGCGGTTTGTAACCCGTTCAAATACTGCACGGATCAAATATTTATATGGTATACAAATAATTGTTCCGGGTCTAGATGTTTGTCCTTATGAAATTTCTGTATGTCAGCTGCCCCGACGATACAGGAGAAAATCCTAGTGTGAAGGTAACGTTATTAAAAGAAATATGTTATTTGATCAAGTGCTATTTTATATTAAATCATCTTCTTCAGATGAATCATTTTTGTCGGCACCATCGTCATCGGTTTCCAGCATCATCCTTACAATTGTACAAAAAATTTGCATTTTGCTACTTGACTCATAATACTTTCAATCACATGGAGCCAATCCTTTAAATATGGGTCTTGTTGCCAAGGTTTCGGCATTGTGACGTATGAACTCGTGAAAAGAGTAGGTACGACAGCGAGTTTAGTAAGCTACTACTATAATATATTATACGAGGAATTACAGCGAATAATGTAACCACCAGAATGGATTGTCTGACGTCACGTCAAGTCTGACGAATAAGTATTGTCTACAGAGTAAAATACTCCTGATAAGAAGTAGAAGTATATTTCGAAACGTATAAGTAGCTTAATCGTTGACTGATCATCTTTCCACTAATTGAAATTGAATTCTAACGAACTACTAGAAAAAACCACCAGCCACTAAAAACAATATTTCTCCACTTAGTCCATTAAGTTGGCCACACTGAAGCTGACAAGTGATTTTTTATTAAGTTTTTTTGGTTTGGATGCTTGTTCTTTAAGCCATGTCTTTATTTTATCTCAGTATCAAGTGATAATAATCCTTTCTAGTACACTGCTTCACAATATGTTGATGCGTCACATTGCGCTGCCCTTGGGAGATTTTGACGGCAACTTGAGTCAGCAGACAGTTGGCGATAGTATCTCAAGGCGCCTAACAAGACAGACACCTTATCTTGAGATTCACATCACTATCGGAGCATTTGTTTCGCCGTTTCCACTAATAGTTCACATGCGCAGACTATTTAATACACAAAATCGCACCACTTTTACATATCAAAATCCACTTCAAACCATTATTTAAACAATAATACAGGAGCAGCAATCCGCCGCCGGTCAAGTTCCCACCAAAACTCCAAATTATGTGACAAAAGATAATTGGAGGCATCGGGTAACGCTGACAAGTGAAAGTGACGACACTGGACACTATAGATTATCAGTTCGCATACTGACGATGCATGTAGATAATACACTATATGCATTCACAGAATATACAAAGCTATATAGTGGTGTGGTAAAGAAAAATAGTTAAGAGACATTATAGACATTAATGTGCATTGCACTTAATTAAGGAAAATTATTTTTCGTGTCTTCTATTACAACCTTTAAAAGTCCACTGCTGAACATAGGACTCTCCCTTAGATTACCCCATAGCTCATAGGGAGGATTTGCTATAGTTGGCACGCTTGGCAGGCGGGTTGACAGTCGCAGTTTTTTTATTATTTTGAGTTTTTATAATTAAATAATCCCCCCAGTTCAATAAAATCAAGTATTTCAATATTATAGATAGACACTTTTCTTATATTTATAGATTGTATATTTATGTTCTAATATAGCAGCACTGTTGAAAGCCGTTGATGGCGATAATGCTCAAATATCGATAAGTTATTTTTTTAAAAATCCTGTGTATTTGAGGTTTTTTTTATTGGGACAAAAACAGTTACACATTAATGTACAAGCATAATATACAAGCTAATTAATTTATAATAATTATTAACGTGTAATCCACGCAAATGCCCACAAAGTAATATTATATGCTTAGCCTTGTGTTTAATTCATAAACACTCACTCACGCCTCTCACCCAGAGTGGTAGGCAGAGACTACGGACTTCCATTTGGCACGATCCTGGCACACCTCTCTCGCCTCCTCCACGTCCATATATCTACGCTTACATGCTCGTTGGTTAAAGGTATTCTTAATATAACCCATTTTCAATATGTCGCCAATTTGGTCGATAAAACTTCGCCTAGGGCGTCCCTTCTCGACTCTGCCGTTCACTTCTGCAACATAAATTTGCTTTGTCACTCTTTCCTCGTTCATTCTTTCTACATGACCAAACCACCGACGCATTCCTTTCTTAATCCTGGTCACAACATCATCTTGCAAACCACACTTTTCTGTTATCACACAATTTCTCACCATGTCATTCAGATTCAGCCCTAACATGATCGTATTTCTACAGCATTTATTCTATTTTCGTGCTTCTTCTGCCACACCCAACTTTCACCACCATACATTAAAGTAGGGACTAACACAGCATTGTGAATTGCCATACATGCCTTTCTGGACACATTCTGACTTTTCACAATAGAGTGTAAAGCCCTATTTACTGTATTTCCTGCGTTCACTCGTCGTTCTACTTCCTTATCATATCTACCATCCCTGATAAATACACATCCCAAATACACAAACTCATCTACTTGCTCGACCAACTCTCCTTCTATTCTTATTTCACATATCGTTTTACTTTCTTCTCTTTCAAAAACCGTAACTTTCGTCTTACTTGCGTTCACTTTCATTCCCCCTTTCTTTTAATGACCTGTTTATTAATCTAACCATCATTTGCAACTCAGCCGCCGACGAGTCCTATATGACTTGATCATGGGCGTACAAAAGGCATTTGACGGTTAACTCACCCATTTTTAAACTTTCAAATTTTCCAAACAATTGCACATAAATAGGTTGAACAGCTACGGGGAAGCCACAAAGCCCTGTTTGATACTTTTATGGATGCCAAACCAGTCCGAGTAGGCCCCGTTGATCCTGACACAAGCACTAGAGTCCCTATAAAGAGACTTTAATGCCTGTATCAGCCCAGCGTTTGCCATAACACATCCTTGTCCACTCTGTCATAAGCTTTCTCCAAGTCCACGAACGCACAAAAAGCTTTTTGTTTTTGGTCAAAAACTGCTCCGCGATCATACGCATGGAAAAAACCTGATCCGTACACCCCATTCCCTTTCTAAATCCCGCTTGTACATCCCAAATTTTTCCATCAGTTTCTCTCATAACTCTTTACATTAGTACTTTAGCATACAGTTTTCCCACAATGCTAAGAAGGCTGATACCACGGTAGTCTTTACAGTCCTGCTGCGACCCTTTTCCTTTATATTAGGACTATCACGGCTTTGCACCAGTCTTCCGGTACCCGCTTCAGTTCCCAACATAAATTAAACATGGTATATAGCAGGCCTGCCACCACTCCCTATCAAGCCCTCAGAATTTCGGGTGATACCCTATCATATCCGGCTGCCTTACCTGCTTTCATGCTTTTCATTGTTTTCATTATTTCATCTATACTTATCTCCCTATCTCTTTCCTCTTCTTTCGGAATTTCTATTTCATTTAATTCAAACGTCTCCTCACTCATAAACACGCCCTCAAAGTATTCCCTCCATCTCTTTAAACTCGAAACTTCGTCATTCAGTATACAGCCATTCTGGTCTAGCATAGCATTCATTCTAGGCTGTTTTGAATTTCCCCTGGCATTTCTTACTTCTTACGAGTTTCCAGAAAATTTTAATATTTGCCTGGAGGTTATCCGACTCTTACTTACACCACATACTTCGGTAGCTGCATCCACCAAACCTTTCTTAACATTATGCCACACAGTCTCTAAGTCTAAATCATTCATACACAATTCATCCAAACCACTTATATTTTCTCTCAGTCTACATTTGTACTTCTCTTTCACACCTTCATCTTGTAACCTCTCTGTTCTTATACGCTGTAACGCAGTGGTAGACGCAGATGTCCGATGCCCCCATCGTCTGAATAGACCATTAATTCGGCATAAAACCAAGTAATGATCCGTCCCTACTTTGACCCCCGGTAAACGCTTGTATCTACTACTGCGCTACTCATTCTTTCATTCACAATTATAAAATCTATCATGCTTCTATCATCACCTCTTTCCCGTGTATACATGTGAATCCACTTATGACGAAAGAAAGTGTTCGTCACAAAAATATTGTTTTCCACACTTACGGTGAGGAGGCTTTCACCATTCTCATTTATACTTTCATCACTAAACGTTCCCAATATCCTTTCTTAACCAAGCTTCTTCACTTCACCCCAACCCTTCCATTAAAATCTCCTGTTTCTCTCTCATGTTTAATACAATTGCGCAATTAATGAGAGTGTAGGAAATTATGCTAATTATTACATAATTTATAAATTATTACAGTCAGTTAGCAACTTAGTTATCATTATTTTAAACTTTATAGATGACAGAGCAAAAATATCACATTCTGTGAAGTGTGTGTTATAATTATCAAAGAGGCGGCGTGCCCGCGCTCCAACGTTTGTTTTACACCTCATGATGTAAAACAACCGAGGTGCTCGCACTGCGCGCCGAATTACAGTTCTCGGTACAACTATAACTTATTAATAACTATAATATTAATAACTATAAGTTATTATTATATACAAATATAACTTATTAGTGATCTAACTACAGTCAAACCTGTTATTAGCTTATTACACAACCTATTCAGCATCATGGCCATAATAAGCGAGCGTCTAGATTCCAAACTTAGTAGTTTATAGTGTTTTAATAATTGTACGTATGAAGTTCTGGAATGGTAACACTTATAATAGATATTGCGTGAAAATTTCTTTTGAATCATATCCAATTTGCAATTATATTTTTTGTAGAAGGGACTCCAGATTAGTACAGCGTATTCTAATTGTGAACGAATGAATGTTTTGTATAGAATTAAGAAAGTCGATGATCGTTTAAAGTCTTTAGAGGATCTCATGATGAAACCATACTGTTGAAAGTCTTTATTGATTATGTAATCGGTATGGTAATCTAAATGTAATTTCGAATCCAGCATTAAAACAAGGTCTCGGACTATGTAAACTTTTTGTAAGGGTATGCGATTGATACAATAATTAAATTTAAAAGGATTTTGTTCTTTGTAAAATTATTATCATTACACTTCTGAGAATCTATCTGAGAAAGTCTGTCAAGATTTTTTTGAAGAAATGAGAACTTGTGAAAGTTTTGGCATTTTTATAAATTTTTATATCATTAACGTACATTAAAACAGAGAATTGTTGAAACAGACCTTGACGTCATTTATGAATAAAATAAAGAGCGGGGGGCCCAAAATCGATCCTTGAGGTACACCGGACGTGACAACAATAGAGTTAGATTCGAAACCACTTATAATAACCTTCTGAGTTCTGTTAAAAATATAAGATGTGAACCAAAGGAATAAATTACTGCGAATTACGTTAAATGACATTTTATCCATAAGTAATTTATGATCCACCTTGTCAAAAGGCTTTTGAAAGCACACTGACTTTCAGAATACTACATCAGTTTGAACTTTGTTATCCATGTTTTCTAAAAAAAAAATTGTAAATTTTAATAGATTAGTAGTAGTGGAACGGCGTTGGCCAAACTAAGAGTTTTGGAACGAAGTTCTTTATCGGACAGTGGGAATTTGGCGGATGGGGGCTAATCGAGAAAACGTGTAAGATTTTCCGTCACGACCACTGACGTAGTGTAGACGGCCTTGAAGGAAGTGGGATGGAATAATATCCACCTTTCCCGCACTTTTTCTAATCTTGCCATGAAAGAAATATTTTTTTATTTTAAATGACGCTTCATTTTAATAGACGCTAGTAATTCATTTATTTGTATTTATTAATATAATACGTTTATCAATAATAATATGTTAGAAGCGTCAGTAACCTAATGCTAGGGCGCGGACCGCGAACTCGAAAGGTCGTGGGTTCGAATCCGCCATTGGACTACTGTCATGAACCACTTCTAACACAAGCATTTTAAGCTTACCAGAGGTGGTTTAAGCGAGTATTAGTAATGTTTAATAGCATTACTAGTATTTAAAAAAATACTACGAAAGGAACTTCGTTCCAACCGAGTGTTCCACGACACTCACGTATGTTTTTTAGAGTTGATTTATTTCTTAAATTTAAATTCTAAATATATAATTATATAACTAAAAATACCGCTAGGCAACCATCCTCAAAAATTGCTGTAAAACTTGACGTACACATAATAATTGTCCTAATATATTATTATTGTAATTGTTGTGTTGATATATTGATATCTAGTAACCCGCCCCGGCTTTGCCTGGGTAGGTTAAGCTAAGGATGAGTTTTGAGCGTACGCTAATGTAAAATCTTTTTTCATGCTAAGCCGTCTAAATATAAGCTTAACCGCAGCAAATCGGATAAATATAGAAGTAAATGCTAATGAAAAAAAAAGAAGTTACATACTTTGAATTATTTATTGTATTTAATAAACAATAACTAAAACTACACAATTCTAGATAATGAGAAACTTAGGTCTATTCAATTTATTCATGAATAAAACTAGGTGTAGCCGGTTTCCAGTAGGTGTAATGGCATGCCTTGGGCCACTCCAAAAAAATATAGCAAACGAACATGATGTCTAAAATAAGCCTACGAACAATACTAAGCCTAAGTTAAGGTGTTTATTCTTACTAAGATTATCGGATATATTGCTAACAAATTTCAAAATGTTTGACTAATACACTTTTTTACAGGAAATGGCTAACGAAAATCAGAAAAATTGTATTATCATGGGGATCAGTCACTCTTTTTGTCTTTTATGTGATGAATGCCTGAAAGAAAATGAAACAATTCAATTGCATAACGAATGTAATTCCCACAAAAGGAATTTGGAATTAAATACACCCTTAGAAAAATATAAAGATGACGGTATCCGTCAGGTAAGTAACATTGACGTTGGCTGGTGATCTCATTATATTTTATTGTCCTACTCATCCCATTATGCACATAGTAGTAAGTAAAATTTGTCTTTTTGTAGTGATGCTTAGAGCCATGATGATACCTTGCAATGATCAATATTTTCTCTAACCGTTGACTATTCTTGTTGGCTGCTTTTTCTTCGTTTGTTTGGTCTTTAGGAGATGAGCTGAGCCAAATATGTGTACTCGTCTACAAGGTGTACACCCACCTTTATTGTAAATCTCTTAGAATTGGTTAGTAGTTTTATTTTTGTCGTAATCATCGTGGGTCCTAATTTTGCACTTTCTTCGCTCAAAGAGTGGATCATAACTTCAAGATAAAAAATCGGGTTTCCTCAAACAGGATTATGTCGTCCACAATTCTAAGATGAATTAATGTTTTTCCATCAATGCCAAGATCCAAATGTGTTCAATCATGTTTACGCAATACAATCTCCAGAACAGCAGAGAACAAATTAGAGGACATTGGGTACCTTGTGTAACGCCTCTTATCACTTGAAAATCTCTGTCCAATATTTCCAGTTTTCTTCTTGCTTTGCTGTATGCGTGTGTGGTTTTATTATATTTATCTATTTTCCAAGTATTCCTTCAATCCCTTGACTTTCTCATATTACTGCATGGCTTATACTGACGAATGCTTTGTTATAATCTATGACAGCCATATGTAGAGTTTTGTTGTATTCGTTGTATTTCTGCATTATTTGTTTCACTATGTGGATGTGGTCTATTATTGAGAATTTTCCCCTAAAGCCCGCTTGTTCTGTTGGCTTTGGCTTTTTAGGCAATTCTCTCTAATACTTTTGAAAATATCTTGTATATATTGGACGTAAGACTGGTAGGTCTGTAATTTCCTATGTCCTCCTTTGGGACTTTCTTAATTAAGTGGATGTTTATCTGTCTGACTGTCTGTCCGGACTAATCCTAGAAACGGCTGTCCTGATTGTAATGAAACTTCACGAACAGATAGGGAGGATGTGGTCTAGACGATATTTTATTCGAAAAACTTGGAGATTTTTTGAAAACACGAAAAATTGATAAAATAAATGGTCTTTATTTTAAATCTAAATAACGCTACATTAATTACCGAGATTACCGAGTTGAAGCCAGGGCAGGTCGCTAGTTAGATATAAAGTTATATTTTGCTATAGATTGAGCAATTTCCATGAAGTTTAGCTTGTTTGATATGTTTCATGCATTTTTTATAGAGATTTTTATTTAAAAGACCTTCTAATTAAGCGATGGTCTGTGTTTAAATTCAATTTATTTATGATTGAATTACCTGCAAATACCATTGGAGTGTTGCTAGTGATGAGGTTCTGTTGTTTACCTGCTTGTTCTGTTGTTTGATAGGTTTGAATTTATGGTCCAAATCTTTATCAAATTAGGTAGATTCCACGAGTTAATCTGCTACCAATTTCTCATCACTGTATTGAGGTGAAATATTTGACAGATTAATAGCGTTGGATGTTAATTTGTTAGAAAAGTATAGAAATTAATATTTCTTTCTGAAATAGTTATATTTTATATAATTAAATTAGAAATGGATAAACCAAAATACGGACATTTCTCAAAGTAGAAAAATTAAAAAAAAGTTAAAATATGTAAAAATTTAAGAATACAGCACTGAGGCATTGTTTTGCGTATACACTTTATATTAGAAACTGAAGAAACTTATATTTAAATCACAACTTTTTAATGATGATGACACTGGTTGCCTATCTGCGTAACAAATAAGCTCACATTAGCCCCACCTACTGACATCTGGTGAGCGTAAGATTATTATTAGTCCACATTATGTCCATGTAGTGTCCCTGTTTTTCAAATAAGTCATAAGAGGAATCCAACACCCTGTTTAAAATACAAGCAATAAGTAAGAACAAATAGAAAAAGTATTATAAAAAAAACGCGCGAGACTTACAGTAGTCGCATATTATGTGTATCATCTGACATCTCACCTTAGTAATAAGCAATATTAACAATATAATCCGAAAAAAGCTATTTGTTTTTTTTTAATCAAAATTAAAATATAACAATTGAGCAGCGACAGAAATTATCCTCAAAATTTATGAAAGCTAAATACTGAGATATTTATTCGAATAATTATTATTCATTATTACTCACTTGCATTTTTTATCAATGATCTGCACTTTTTTCAGACACTTATCAACAGTACATACATTTCTTAATATAGTTTACACATATAAATTAGTTTCTATAACAGCACACTTTACTACTTACTTTTACTCATTGGTTAAATCAAATAGCGCGCGCTTCCCCGGCTTTTACATACTTCCGTCCCTTTTCACGAAATCACTACCACAGATTGCGGGAAAGCGTGAGAATGATGTTACAAATCAATAATGCACATTAAAACCGAGACACACGAGACCTATTATAAGTGACCGTTGTATAAACTTTTGTACCAAACTAAAGTCTGTGCCAAGCCGGCACAGGCAATTCATTTGTAGCTTGCGTCTCATGTTAGGTGGTATTATTGTACAGTGATAGATGGAATTAAAGTTGAGGATTGGGGTATTCCCAGGTCTCTTTCAAAGTAGAGTAAGTGGAAATACCACAAACTCGGAGATGGCATACCCATAGCTCAATAATCATTTTCAATTTTTTTTTTAATTCTTATCTGTACCCAATTTTTTAAATATTTTTTTTACAACAAAATCTCTGTCTGCTTTTAGATAAATCTCCTACAACTATCTTTTCTACACCAATATATCATAGGTTTTGGTCTTCATAATATCATGATTACTATATTATTTTGACTTATATTTCCAAGCGACTAGAAAAGACTTGGGCAAATGTATAAATTATTAGAAATTCTGTAAAAAAACTATTATGTATTATATACAGATTGTTTGGTAATTAATAACAAACACTTTCTCGATCAGGTCTTTTATACAAATTATATTTGAATATAGTTCTGACTTGTTATTAATAAATTATAATTTTTGGATTCATAGAAATTTAAGATCGATAAAAACGCTTTCAATTTGCAATTAAACACCCAATAAATAACATTTTCAGGTAAAGAAAGGATTTTATTGTGAATCTTGTGACATTTTGTTCGCAACAAAACAAGCAATAAATCGGCATGTGAATGAAGTGACTCATATAAACAATAAAGGACTGCTGTTGCTGAAGAAAGTTGAAAATGGCGTGGTTGCATTCAATAATATATTTATAGAAGATAAAGCTTGGCATGGTCTAATTGACAACACTTGCATCATTTGCAACATTGATATTCCAGATGAAAACAGTCACAAAAATAATTCTTCACATATTTTCAATTTAATTCAAAATAAACCGGAGTTTAATGAAAACAATGAAATTTTTCGTAAGGTAAGGAAGATGATATAAATTCTATTACAAATACAGATATATATTCCACTACGATATAAATGAAACAATTAATGAAAATGAGTGCATGCAGAAGAAGAAAACTAGTCCAAGAGCTGATCCGTTGAACTGTAGTACTGAAGTGACAATGGGTCGGCCATATTGCTGTGTGCGTGCGTGCGTGCGAGCGTGCATGCGTGCGTGCGTGCGTGCGTGCGTGCGTGTGTGTGTGTGTGTGTGTGCGCGTGCGTTTTTCGCAACTCTTTTTCAGCTTTTTTTTATATAATTACATCTTTTTCATTTGATTCTAGGTGGACGGTCAATTTTATAACTGCCTAGTATGTAATTCAATAGTCAGTAAGGACACATTATCAATGCATTTCAAAAATGATTTCCATATAGAAAAATACACGAAATGCAAGGAATTATACAACCAAGTGAACACCAGTAAAAAACGCAGTAAAAATGATGTCACTGATAGTGAAAAAAATACTTCAAACACTATGCAAGATACATTATTAAAGCATGAAATTGAGCTTAATGGAAATGAGAGTGATAAACTCACGCTAAAAAATGAGGAAAGTAAGAATAAAGAGATTACAAAAACAACAAAAAATAAAAAGGAAATAGATGCCAATAAACTATATGATGAATCAAAAAAAGTCAATACAAAAGTCTCATTGTCAGAGAAAATTGAAGAAAATCATAAAAATATATCTACCAAGGTGAAGGACGAAAGTATTGAGCAAGAACCAAGTCAATCTAAACTTCATGAACCTCATGAAGCAATAGAAATTGCATATAAATTTGCTAAAGAAAACGGATTGAAATATAGTCATGCAAAGAGAAATGCTTATTGTAATGCTTGTGATATAAGATTTTCATCATCCTTAAAACAGATGGAGGATCATGTTTCAAATGCAGTGCACAAAGAAAATAGTTCAAAACTACTACAGAAGAAAACTGTAATCATACCAATTGAGAAATTTATAAAAACTAATATTAGTGTAATTGAAACTGTCCTTGGTCCAAAATTTGTAATATTTAACAAAAAATTCTGCATACCCTTATCAAGTTTTCACATGATTACTCACAACGAAAATACAGTAAGATGTCAACTGTGCGAGACAAATATTGTACTTTCAATAGAATTACACGCGGAAACTCGACATCACAAAACATTATTGAAGAAAGCTGAAGTAATTGTTTGTCGGGAAAACGAATTTATAAGAAAGGTGATTTTTTTATTATAACTCATATATCTATGACAAATTTTATTTCTGACCTAGTACACCGGTTTCGATTCCCGCCAGTATCAATGAAAGTGTTGATTGCAATTTTAAATGCTGATTTACCACATATGATTCTAACCAATTATTTTTTTAAATAAAAATGCAAGTATTTAGTTCCAAAATGTTTTGGAAGTAATATGTATAATATTTCATAAAAAAATGTCTAATTTCAGATTCGCGACGGTATCTATCACTGTGGATTTTGCCATACATTCGCGTCAACGTCGGAAGAGTTGCAAAACCATCTAATGGCAATATCTCACCAAGAAACTAAAACGCGAGCTTTTACACTTTTAAATAAATTTCAGATTGCATTAGAATGTCATAAAAAAGAAAAGGAGATGCTTGCAATGATTTTATTTAACATGTTACTATGATGAAATTCTCGTATCTGATCACAGCTTTTAGCTCCGTAAAATGTAGAAAAGATGGTTTAGTCCACAAAGTAAATATATACCTACCCCTTTTTTGTCTGAGTTAACTATAAAAAAAGTTAATTAAAGCATTTTCTTTTCGATTTTTAAGCGATTTGTTAAGTCATAGTAGTGTTATGTAATGAGTGGGTATGCACATATTATCTCTCATCGTATTTTCAAAAGTGTAAGTAACGAAATAAATGTAAAAAAAAAACGAGTAAAATCTATAGATAATATAGTATGAATTCATCTTCACCTTTACAGGCCTCCACAAATCCATTATTTAAAGAATGCTACAAAAATACGGTCCTGAACCACCTGAATCCATTGACATAACTGCACAGTTATCGCCTGATCGACATAATCAAGTCAATCTTATTTTTTGGTCGAACCGCCGGGGCTGGACCTAGTTCGCTTTCTGTAAAGACGCTTCTAGAATAAAGAGTTCATCAAGGAGTCTTTCTTCCTCCATAAAGTCAGCTGTTGACCTGTTTGGGTTTCGTTGTCCTATTCCAAATTTTACTACCATTTCAGCTCATCGTATGCATCCTATAGTGGTTTTGGAGGAATGTTGGCTCTAGAATGGCCTCATAAATCGTCTTTTTTTCAAGGATGAGTTTGGTGATTCTAAGCAAAGAGTAGGTATGCAAAGGACCTTTGTCGAAACGCTCCCTGTTAATGAAAGCCTTGTAGACAATAAAACCTGACACCTCCTTGGTACAGATGGTCGCCCTCCTGGTGACAGAATAAGTTGCTGGATTCGAGAATCACCATATTCTTTTCCTGTCTTCGGACCACATTACAAATTTCCCAACAAAAATCTATTTATCTCGTCAGAGCTTTAGTATATTCCTTGATCTATCTTCTAGTTGGGGGCCGTTTGTATCGTTGCTCAGGTGAGGATGAAGTTTAGAGACCGCAGTTTTTTTTATTATGAGGTTATTATCAGGAAGATGCTACTGTCAATCTCATGGCTTAGTTTATCTCTGTCGTGTGTCGCATAAAGATATAGATTGATGAAGGTTTATTATTATTAGATGTAAGTTTTATAATTTAATTTTAGGCTTATTATATAAGATAGGAAATAATATATTGGGAGATAAATGTTTCAATTTGCAATGTTGTTTTGTATTTTCTCTAAATATTGTAGGTCATTAAATTGTTACCTAAATGAAAGAAAATGAAAAAAATAATTAAAAAGAATAATTTGTTATAATATACATACAATAGAATAAAAAAATATTATTGTTAATAAATGTAATTATGACAAATTAACAGTCTTTTATTTTTGAAATACCTCAAAAAAGGAGGAGGTTTCAAAGGTATTATATTTAAAACTTTTATTTATTTTTATATATTTGGGAGGTTTACAATTCGACTGTATGTTTCAACCGACTTCAAAAAGGAGGAGGTTTACAATTCGTCGGAATCTTTTTTTTTATGTATGTTCACCGATTACTCGAAGACGCCTGAACCGATTTGGAAAATTTTTTTTGTTTCAAAGGGTACGAGTATACTTCCTAGGTGGTCCCATTTAAATTTTATCGATTGGTCGAGCAGTTTTTAAGAAAAAACAATAAAATACTTATATTGAAGTCGGTTGTACAAAAGTTTTGATTTTACCACTTGTTTGTATATGATACGCGATGTGATATCTTCTATGATTCTTTTTTTTAAATAGGCTATACTACAGGGGTAGTCGTAAATAAATTCGGAAAAAATTCCACCCCTAAAGGTAGCAATATAGGGGATAAAGTTTATAATGTAACCGTTTGAAAAAATTGAGAAAGTTATATTTATTAATCTACCCAATAGAATTTAAAAGTGAAGCTTTTAATAAAAAGTAACAGCCGACTTAAAATTTAAAGAATTAAAACGAATGAGTATAATTATTTCGTATTCTGACGTCGAGGCTTTCATTCTTCTATACACTATGGCTTAACTCTTAACACCGTTTTTATTAAAAGTTAATCTCTATCTGCCCCACGAACACGAAGTTATCCCATGTTTTACCATAGGAATAAATATCATTCTGAGTGTGGAAGGCAATACGAACCTATGATATACAATTTTTTATTTATTATATTTTATTTAATTGGGATGTATCTATGTTTTCGTTGCTTTAAAATATTTAATCGACATTAAACGAAAAAGGAAAACATAATCAGAACAAAACTTATGATGTAACTTGATAGTTTTGGTGAAAAATGATTCATGTAAATCGTAATAATTTTTTAGGACAATGAGAGTCAAGCAGTTTTTAGCAATCTTTTGGTGAAATCCATCCGGTTCAGTATGCATGAACTGTGGTATATCGTACGAGTATAATGTATGATGACCGTTTTAAACTGTTCCTGTATCACATCTTGTAAAATGACCAAACTCATCAATAATCAAGCAGCTGTTCGCAGTATCATCTTCTTGATTGTAATCGCAAATGTTAGATAGACTTATATTCAACTATGAGGAGTAGTTTCTAACATGAAAACACGATTCTTGGGCTTGACCACGTTATTAATATTCGACGCTTGTGTCTTTACTTTGCTGTCTTTGACTAGCGAAAATGTAACTAACTTTAATTACCTGAGAGTGGTAAGGACCAAAAAATATATAAAAACAAACACCTAAGCGGATCACTACATTTTTTTTACATTTTTAATGATACTTGGGATTTTATGGGATTAAACTCGGATTAAATGAATAGTACGTTAAAAACATGGACTTAAATTAACGGAAGAGCGTAATATCGCCGCAGTCCGTCTTATGATAAGTGGATCCTGTGGCCCATAGATATCTAGGTACATCTATCCTCGAATAAGAATAGAAATGTGTTGTCACCCCTGAGCACTAAGATGGAATGTCGCGGTTGCAGTAAAAATGGTCTCAAGTTCTCTTTACTCACCGTATGAAACAACAGCATAAGTTTCGTTAAATTGTGTTAATATCTAATACATTTATTGATTATAAGCGGATGTTTTTTTATATTATTATCATATTTTAGTTCACATATTATTATCATAATGAAAAAACATAACGCAGTTGCGGATGATTTCCATCGACAAACGATTCCCACCAGAGTTACACAATTGCATTGCTGATCTTAATAGTATTTCCTGATAGTGTTTGATCACATCTTGATAATTTTTCGACCCTTTTTTTTATAGAAGAGGGGGCCAACGAGCATGCGGCTCACTTGATGGTAAGTGACTACCGCCGCCCATGAACAACCGCAACACCAGGGGAATTGCAGATGCGTTGCCGGCCTTTTAGAAAGGTGTAAGCTCTTTTCCATTTACCACCAATAATTTTATTAATTAAGTCGTATCGGTCCGGAAAAATCGCCGGTGGTAAACAATTCCACACAGAAGTTGTACGGGGAAGAAAACTCCTAGTAAAACGCACAGTCGTGGACCGCCAAGCATCCAGAAGGTGAGGATGGTATCGTGAATTTTGACGCAATGTGCGTTCGTGAAATTTGGCGACTGGAATTAATCCGAACAATTCCTCAGAGCACTCCCCGTGGTAGATTCGATAGAAAATGCAAAGGGATGCAACATCCCTACGCAGCGCCAGTGTATCAAGCCCATCAGAAAGAACTCGGTCGTCGACGATTCGAACCGCTCTGCGCTGGATGAGGTCAAGTGGAAGGAGCTGGCACTGGGGTGCCCCAGCCCAGAGATGAGAACAGTATTCCATGTGAGGCTGAACATGCGCTTTGTAAAGTTGCAAGCGATGTGCCGGCATGAAATACTGTCTCGTTCTGCTGAGCACGCCAAGCTTTTTAGAGGTCAATTTGGCCTTCCCTTCCAAGTGACCACGAAACTGCACACAATTAGATATGTCGACGCCGAGGATTCCGATGCTAGCTGAGGCAGCAAGCCTTGAAACTGAGGAGATACGACAAAGGGGTTCTTTTTAGCGGTAAACGCGCGAACTTGTGTCTTCTGGGGATTGAACTGGACTAGATTTAGTCGCCCCCAATCCGAGACTTTGTTCAGCAAAGACTCGACTTCAGACACAAGTTTGTTCCGGTACTCGGCGGCGTTTTCCCGAGAAATATTGGCACGGCCGGTGTATAAGGCATCACCAGTGCTGTCGTCTGCATAGCAATGAATGTTACCAGCTTGCAACATATCATTGATATGCAGAAGAAACAGCGTTGGTGATAGCACGCAGACTTGTGGAACACCAGCGTTAGTAGGCTTGTAATCAGAGCATGCACAGTCTACTACGACCTTGATGCTCCGATCAGCAAGGAAACTGGTGATCCAATTGCACAATTTCTCGGGAAGCCCATAGGAAGGGAGCTTTGAAAGAAGCGCTTTGTGCCAGACCCGATCGAAGGCCTTCGCTATGTCCAAGCTAACGGCCAATGCCTCCCCCTTGGACTCTACTGCCTCCGCCCATCTATGAGTCAGGTAGACCAGAAGATCACCAGCTGATCGACCCCGACGAAAACCGTATTGGCGGTCACTAATCAGCTGGTGATCCTCAAGGTACCTCATGAGCTGGCAGTTTATAATATACTCCATTATTTTGGAGAACAAGGAGGTGATGGCGATAGGCCTGTAGTTGGACGGGTCTGAGCGGTCTCCTTTTTTAGGGATCGGGTGGACCAAAGCTGTCTTCCATAAATTCGGGACTACGCCTTGGGAGTAGGAGTATAGACGGGACTCCATCAGGCCCACTCGACTTGCTAACGTCCAGGGAGGGGAGTGCTTTGCGAACCGAGCGCTGTGTAAACCGCACATCCGGCATGGAGCACTCACACTGCGGGATGGTCGGCGGTGTGTTCCCCCCGTCATCTAGAGTCGAGTTGGTCGCAAAGAGAGAGCCTAACAGATCGCGGCTTTCTCCTTTGCGGCATGGGCCAGTGAGACGTCCTCTTTGTGCAGAGATGGAAGAGATAGCTGACAGAAGTTCCCTTGGACAGCCTTGGCGAGAGACCAGAATGCACGGGCTCCCGTCAATTCTGCCGATGTGCTCAGACCTTGCCTTGGCAATGACTCTTTTGAAGGACCTGGAGGCGGAATTATATTTATTTTTAAGAGCGCTGGTGTTTACATCCCGAGACATTGATGCGTCAGCCCAGGCCCGGTAGCACTCCTGCTTATAGCGTGATGCTATTTTACAGGAGCAACCAAACCAAGGCTGGGATCTGCCTCCGATGGGCACCACAGAGGATGGAATAAAAAGTTCCATACCCTGAAGTACCACATCAGCAATAGAATCAGCAACAACGCTGGGATATTCCGGCGAGAAGCAAACCCGCCCCCAAGGGTAGGATTCAAAAAAAGACCGTATCCTATCCCAATCGGCCGACCTATAGTGCCAAACACGGCGGCAGCCTGCAGAATGCAACCGCGACGTTAGTGTGAGTGGCACCACACTCCGGACAAGACAATGGTCCGACGAGCCTAAAGGAGCATCGACGGAAACCTGATATCCGTCCGGATGAGAGGTCAGCAGAAGGTCCAACAGGGAAGTTGCATGATCCTCCACATCTGGAATCCGCGAAGGCGAAGTAACCAGCTGTATAAGACCATATGCCAAAGCAAAGTCATTACCAATAATATTAGGTGCAATATTGAGTGGATTTGTAAGTGGACTAGCCAGTTAACATGGAAAATGCAAAGAAAAAGATACTTATCGAACCTGGATTCATTGAAAAATTAAAACAAGAAAATAAGGTTAATAGTAATTTGTCTCAATTAGATATTGAAATGCAAAATATTATTACCTCCTTTTTAATAATATATTTAAGTTATTATAATATATTTTTTTAAGGTTTTTAGTTTTAGGTTCATTGTTCTAGTATATATTTTGTTTTTAATTTTTTACTTAATTGATTTAGAAAAATATTTGAATATAATGGAATTTTCAAATCTGTTCTTATGGTATATTGTAGATTGTAGATGATTTATTTGTTAGAATATGGTACATTAAAGTTGTTACAAAATAATTCGGATCCTAAATATTCTGCCGTTTCCGGCGTACAAATATTTTCAGACAGATTATGTTAGAATATAATAGAAAATCAAGA
This sequence comes from Parnassius orleans, assembly GCA_029286625.1. NCBI lineage: Eukaryota > Metazoa > Arthropoda > Insecta > Lepidoptera > Papilionidae > Parnassius > Parnassius orleans. The sequence goes on from JAGSMP010000145.1 coordinate 1,401,298, forward strand.
CATTAATTATTAGAGAATATAAATATACTTACAGCTATACTTATGGAAACTAAATAGCATCTATATAAAACAAAAATATCAATCAATTAATTCATAATATTTTTCAGTTAAAACATGTCAATAAATTAAGTCGAGATTAATTTCAATAATTACAATTCAAGTCAAATTTATCATTTAAGAAGTCATTAATAGAGTAATAACATTTATTTAAAAGAAATTGAAATAATTTACTTTTAAAGATTCTTATATTCATTTTTTTTTGAAACAAACAGGCAATTTGTTGTAAACATGTATTGCCATACAATATACATTTTTTGAGTATAGTTGTATTCTTTGATTTGGTACACACAATTTATGTATGTTTCTAAATTGTGTGTACCAAAAATTAATTATAACGTCGTTCTGTTTTTCAAATATATTACTATTTTTGTGAACAAAGACACAGATTTCGTAAATGTATAATGCTGGAAGCGGCAATATTTTGTTTGCGAAAAAGGGGAATACAATTATCTAATTGGTGTGCTCCGCATAAAGACCTTACACATTTTTTCTGCCCGTGAAAAGCTCTAATTAAATCGACAGAATTACCCCAAATTATTAAGGATTGCTACTAACAAATCTGAAATTATCGACAAATTTTTAAAATTAGGAGCACTGACATATTTTTCAGCACCACATAGTTTATTAGTCTTATTGGATGTATATTTCCATACACTAACCAATTTTACATCGATTTGTTTTCGTTTATTCTCTATCGTCTTTCCAAAAATAGAATTGTTTTGTTTTTAAAAAAAATCTCTTTCAAAGTCTGAAGTCGCGTTGTGTCTAAGTGTTGTATTTAATAAAATATATGGTGCTCAAAATACATTTTGATTAAATGACAATATCCTATAAAGATTTCTTATATTTACGCGAACACTATACATTGAATAAAACTACTTTTACGGATTATATCGCGTTTAATAACTTATTTTTATTAATTCCCGACGTTTCCCGACGTTTCGGGTGCTTTACAACATCCATTGTCACGGGGGACTGTCGATAATTTCATGACTGATAATAATAATCTGAAAGTTAATCTAATTGTATGTTCGTATAAAATAACATAGCATCCCAACTTAATGAAGGAGACGACATATAGTAACACGGGTCAAGAGTATGATGTTTTAAACTCATAGCTCGGAATTTTTCAAAAACATCACACAACAGTAATACATCACATTTTAGATATAAATCTGTGTATTCACCTAAGTTACGGATTTTAAAATCATTCCATACCTTCATTGCATGATTGTAATATTCATCTGAAACAGATTGGGTTGTAAAGTAATTGAAAAATTTCGATTGCTCTGATAATTGATTTTCTTCATACCGATCCTATGAATCTATATAGTCATAACAGTAGATACCTTTCTTTCGAACTAAATTAAATAAATGTTTATCTTCAAAAAACTTGCGTAAATTTTTTAAATCTTTCGCTTCCATTGTTTTCACTAAATTATCTAAACTCGAACTCAAAAAGTTGAAAGAGTCAATAAATTTCAGCTTAGCTGAGTTCTTATTATTATTATTATTATTATTTTCTATTGGAATAAACTTAACTTGTGCCTCATGGTGCGAAAGTAGGGGGTGGTATTTTTTACGCCGTTACCACACGGCGAGGAGCCAATTCTGTACATTCGGCTTTGTCGCTTGTTTAGCACCACCCGGCTTTACTTTACTTAGGTGTGTCAGGATCGTGCCAAATGGAAGTCAATAATCTCTGCCTACCCCTCTGGGTGACAGGAGTGAGTGTTTATGTATGTAATAAACTTAGTAAATGAAATAAAGTTTTCTTTATTTCTGGGTATTAGATTTATACGACCACAGGTGGCTGAAAGTTCCTTTATAAATAAGTGGCAATCATAACCAGAAAGTTTTAAATTACATTCGTTATGAGCAGGTCCCCCGTATTTTCCAGTAAAGTGATCATGATCTGGAACTATGATTTCTGTATAACTAAATATTTTTTACACAAATGACATTCCTTTTCATTATTCAAACAGTCTCGCTCCGATCCACTGATTACCATAGGTGTATTATTTGAAAGTAATTTATGTAACCTTTTAACATCTTTACTAATTGATTCAATAATTTTTTTAGCACAGTCCCGAATACCCGAACTCAATAAATTAGTTTCTTATACAAGGCCACTCTATAAGAAACTAATTTATTGAGTTCGGGCTTAGAATCACAAAATATATAATATGCAAAATAACTTGCCTCATGGATTTGAATATTTTCCACATATGCGATTTTACTTTTGTCTGAATACTCATGTAATAAACTCTCAAAGTCGCCGTATATTACAATAGGAATTCTTTGAGTCTTTTCATAGTTTCAAAAATAAAGTTTAGTATTTTCTTCCGGTAAAATGGTTTGGATTCTTGCACAATCATGATTAAAAAGTTTTTCTGCGGTGTTAAAATATATAAAACATTCTTCACATAAATGTATTTTAGATTTATTTAAGTAAAGTAAGTTAACAAAGTTTGGAAATTTTGATGTTTGTTACTTATATAATGTATATAAAATAGAATAGAACAGCTGAACGGATATGGATGAAATTTTTTTATGCTGAAAAAAAAGTGCGGTTCCCGTGGGATAGAAAAATAGTAGACTGCGTGTGCGAAGCCACTAGCGATCGCTAGTTACACATAGAAAAGGCCTCCAACAATACAAACAAACGTGTTCATGCGCAATAATTTTTGTACTGAGTGGGAATCGAACCGCAACCATCAGACTTTGTAGTCCGCTCGTAGTACAAACCACTAGACCATTGCGATTGCGACACCATTGGTTAAATAAATTGATATAATATAGAAACTTGCGAGCATGTAGGCACTAATTTGGTTAGACTAAAAATTTGGACCTCTACTGGAGAGAATTGGGGGGAGTGGGGCTTCAGCAGCACGTAGCTCGAGCGAAGCGAGAGTGAGTGAATGCATTTGAACTAAAGCTGGTGGTTAAGATAATCTTCAGTAGCTCTTTCAAGTTAAATTATTAACGCGATTGAAATAACGTTAGATCATTGAAACCTATCAACCAATACGGTCAAGTTAACAAACCTGTTATGAAATTTCTCAAGCAAAAAGAATCACTTAAATTAGAATGTATCTGTCCTGCACCAAAAAATGAGGTTAAACGTCATGGAAACTTATTGCCAAACACTATACGTAGTATTGTCTGCGGTCCATCGAATTGCGGAAAAACTAACTTAGTTATCAGTTTATTGTTACACCAGAATGGACCACGTTTCCGCAACCTTTATGTATATTCCAAGTCTTTATATCAACCTAAATACTTATTTATAGAAAAAGTACTGCAGAAGGTAGCAGGCACATCTTATTACAAGTATAATCATAATAGTGAAATTCTGAGTCCACACGAAGCTTCACCTAACTCAATTATAATATTTGATGATGTAGCTTGTGAAAATCAGAACAACATACGCGATTATTTTGCCATGGGTCGACATAAGAACATTGACTGTTTTTATATTAATCAAACGTATACTAAGATACCTAAGCAACTAGTAAGAGATAACGCTAATCTGATCAGATTGTTTAAACGAGACGACATAAATCTGAGACACATTTATGATGAACATGTAGGGTCTGACATGACATGGTCTCAGTTCCGTGTAATGTGCTCAACTGTGTGGAGTAAAACTTTCAATTATGTTGTTATAAATAAAGACTGTGTACGAAATAAAGGCTGTTACAGAATGAAGTTTGATACATTCATACTAGTAGACTAAACGTTTAAATAGACTGTTATGTCACAAAGCAATCAGTTTCATTTGAGTAGTCAAACAGAGTACAATCCTTTACAATGGAACGAGACCTCAAGAAACAAATTGTAAAATCTGCTACAGCTGTAAAAAGAAAGGTAAAAATGATAAAAGATGCAAAAAATACAAACAATGAATCTGACTTTGGAAACAATATTTAAACCTATCGTTGATCCGCTAAATATACTTACCAGAAAAACTGAAGAAAAGAAACATTTAAATGAAGATACAGAGCAAACTCACTTTATAAAAAAACCTAAGTACAGCGAAAGTGAGTCATCGATTTCTTCAAGTGATATGTTTGAGGATCCTGTTAATAATGAAGAAAACTCAGATAACGATGTTTATACAACATCCAACAAAACCCTCACTCACTCGCTTCATACGGATGATAATGACGCGAATGAAATTTCGTTTAAATCACTTCAATCAACACCAAATGATTCTTTATCTTGGTCTACGTCGTATGAAGTACTAAAAGATGTACCTTATGGTGTCAGACATGAGCGTGGGAAACTAATGCTTGGCACAACTCGCGTCTATGACGATGGTCGCATCTTAAAAATTGGAAATCATAGTTTGAAATAACCCCAGAATTAAAAGAGTTATTGTTTAAAAACCTACCAAATTTAGATATTATAACAGAGGAAGACTTACAAAATTATAAATTGTTACTTTTGGATACTATTGCACACAAACGTAGTTGTGATCCAGCCAAACCGATCAACAGTAACAAAGGATTAAATATATGAGTGATCAAACCATTGTTTCAGCACTGAGAAATCATAAAAGTAGTGTAGAAGGTCTTCCAAAGGGAGAAGGAGTTGATATTTTAAAAGAAGTTAAAAAAGATACTGATTTGGTTTACTGGAATGATCCAAACGAGTTAGTGGAACGATTAAAATTACTTCTCGGATCATGGGCAGCTGGTAACACTGGGGTTTATAATGAAATTTATGCAATAATCGAAGAAATGCGTGAAGCTGGCATCTTAAAAGACATTAAATATATTAAGCTGCCTACAGGAGGATTACGCAGTACCATTTCATTACAGAAGCCGACAAGACGGCAAAGAATATAGACAAATTCGGTCATCACGTTCATAAGCGTTTGCGACTATCTGAATGCACTGATATTCTCAGTGATACTTTAGTAAGAACAGACACAGGTGACTTTGATTTGAAATCAACAAGATTAAAAGGACTGCAATCTTCTGAAAAAGACAAATAAAGAATATGTGGATAAATGTGTTCAAGAACTTAAAAATGAAATGAAAACAATTCAGAATAATATCAAAAAGTACCTTAACAATTTAGAAAAATTGACTACTATCAATATCAATACATTGTATTACACGAAAAAGGAAATCGACCTCATGATTGCAGCAAAACCTACACAAAATGAGTAAACAAGATATTGTCAATGAGCTTCACAGCAGCAAGAAGACATTTTTCTCGTCAACATACAATTATTAAAGCAATAGATGATTTATAGCAAGCTGACCTGATTGATTTTCAAAAATATTCAACGTTTAATAAAGGATATAAATATGTTTTAGTAGTAATCGATGCTCTATCGAAATACGTGTGGGTTAGAGCATTGAAATCGAAACATAAAAATTGTGTCAAAAATGCGATGCAAAGTTTATAATCTCAATCGAGACGAAAACCTAAAAATTTACAAACAGATCTTGGTACAGAGTTTTATAATGATTATTTTAAGAACTTAATGAAAAATTATAATATAAATCATTATTCCACGTACTCCGTTAAAAAAGCCTCCATTGTAGAACGAGTAATAAGAACTTTAAAAACTCGCCTTTACAAAATATTCCGTCTATGCGGACGATATCAATGGTTCCAAAATAATTTAGATTTTGTAGTAAAGCAGTATAATAATACTTTGCATCGCATTACAAAATTCAAGCCTATCAACGTTAATGATTCAAATGCGATTTTAGTTACGTCAAACATCAAGAAATCTCAAAAGCCTAAGATACGCCAAGGACCAACGTTTTGCGTTGGCCATTATGTTCGTATAAGTAAATACAAGGAGATTTTTAGAAAGGTTATACCCCTAATTGGTCTACAGAAATATTTCGTATCGTTAAAGTCAACCAAACCAATCCTCAAACTTATTAAATAGAAGACAAACACAATCAAAATATTCTAGGCTCTTTTTACGGTTACGAATTACAAAAAACTAAATTTCCAGTCCTTTATCTTATTGAAAAAGTTATTAAAAGAAAAAGAAATTTTCTTTTAGTAAAATGGTTAGGCTTGAGTGATGAAGAAAATATTTTGGTGGACAAAAGTGAATTAGTAGTGTAGGTATATAAATAACACGTTATTACTTAATTATCTCATTTTATACTTATCGATGAAGGAAGGCGGTGGTATAATTAATAACGTGATAGATAATTTACCGATTGAGTTACATTTACCCGGCTATCAATTTTGTGGTCCCGGAACGAAACTTCAAAAACAGTTACTCAAAGGCGATCGGGGGGTAAACAAATTGGATGAGGCTTGTATGCTCCATGATATTGCTTACATTTACAAAGATTCGAACGCTCGACAAAAAGCGGATTTAGGCTAAGAGGAGGTTGAAATCGAAAGATGCTGGGAAAGGAGAAAAAATTGCCTCATGGATAGTCAAAAATGCGATGAAAGCAAAAATCCGGGCGGGGAGTGGTATAAAAGCATTTAAGAAGAGGATAAAAAAAACAGTCTCAGTTAAAAAAACTAAAATCCAAAGACAGCCACTCGGCTATAAAATATGCATATGCAGCTGCAAAGAAAATATTTAGTAATAAAAAAGGAATAAGTTTACCTCGTTTTATTCCTCTTCCAAAGTGTGGAGGACTTTTACCGCTTATTCCCATATTTGCGGGATTGTCAGCTTTAGGATCATTAGCTGGTGGAGCAGCGAGTGTAGCAAAGGCTGTTAATGATTCAAAAGCAGCACAAAAGAGTCTTCAGGAATCGGAAAGACACAACAGAATGATGGAAGCGGTTGCTCTAGGTAAAGGATTATATATTAAACCTTATAAACAAGGAGCGGGTTTATATCTTAATCCCTCCAAAAACTAATTAGACGGCTACCCAGACGTGCGCTCACTAATCTAGACATATTAGAACACGCAAGTGACATTCCATACTTTCGCGGCGTTTTCATGAGAAATAAATTACCTGTGAAACCTAGAAAGATAGAATGTGGAATATTGTATTTGGATAGCTATAGAAATCCTGGAACGCATTGGGTAGCCTTTGTAAAGCACAATAAATACGTTGAATATTATGATAGTTTTGGTAATTTAAAGCCACCGTTACAATTAGTTAAATATATGCATAACTTACCTATCAACTATAATTATGCACGACATCAAGCGTTTGGCGCTACAAACTGTGGTCATATTTGTCTAAAATTTTTAAGGAATTACTGGAAAAAGCATTTATATAGTGTATGAAATAAATAAACGTATCAGTATAAAAATGTCTTTCACTGTGTCTATTATTATTTCAATGTCGGTGAATAGTATCAACAAACTATTCACCGACATTGGAACTACGACGAGACTACACTAATGTGGTCTTTTGCATTTTTCAACTTTCAATTCTATTCCCAATATAGATGAAAGAAACAATAAATTTTATTATGGTGAAAAAGAAATGATCTAAATTCCTGAAGGGTCTTACGAGCTTCAAGATATTTGTGATTATCTAAAAAATAACATTAAGAACACTGTATTAAAACTAACTCGTAACAATAATACATTGAAAACAAATATTTTTTGCTCTGAAGATGTTCACTTTAATAGAAGCGAATCACTGGGTAAAATTTTAGGCTTTGGTATGGAAACAATAAAAGCAAATATAAGTACTGAATCAAAGTATCCTGTCAGCATTCTATCGACAACCATCGTGCGGATTGAATGCGATGTAGTTAGTGGTTAATTTGTCAACGAGAAAAAAAACCCTATAATTTATGAACCTAATGTACCACCTGGTTGTCGAATAATTGAAATACCTAAAAACTTGATTTATTTTCCTGTTAACCAAAGTTCTATAAGTGCTATCAATATAAAGCTGTCGATAGCTGAGTATAAAGAGATAAATTTACGAGGTGAAGAAGTACAACTGTACTTACATTTCCGAAGAAAATGAAAAATTTCAATAAAAGCCCACCTACGTCGTGTATCCACGTCAGTTCTAAAAGAACATCTCATAAAGGCACACCTCTTCAGCTAAAAAAGAAGCTTACCAAGACTAACAAAGAATTTCTTAAGCTAGTTGGCTTGATAAAATGAATATTTTAAACATATCGCAACAATCATCATACGATAACAGCATTGAAAGTTTCGAGTATCATTCATACAAACGATATGTCACTAGTTTTAACAAGAATGACGAAATACGTATTCCTATTAATCAGCAAGACCTGTACGTGCTATCTTCACTCAGTAGTTTATATATCGAGGGAAAAGTGAACGTTTATAACAGCACCACGTAAGAAAAGGTATCAAACGTACATTTCGTTAATAATCCAGCACTATTTCTATTTCAAGACATAAGATATGAACTTAATGGGGTAGAAATAGATAAAATTATGAATGCGGGTATCAATACTACAATAAAATCTTATCTATCCTTAAATGAAATTGAATCCAAATGTGCACGATTTGGGGCTGGTCAGCTGCAGGAACAAGCAATACTAGTGGTGGAGCGTTTTCGCATCTATACCATTGAACAAGATATTAGGATTTGCGGAAGATTATGAAAAAATTATAATTAATTGTAAACACGAGTTAGTATTATTACGAAGTAATACGAATCTTAATGCGATCAAGTTAAATACAGGTGAAGTCGTAGATGATATTATAATAAATAAAATTGTTTGGCGAGTTCCACACATCAAAGTATCAGATCATGAAAGAATCAAACTATTAAAACATTTAGAGAAATATAGAGCTATTCCATTAGCGTTCCGTTCCTGTTGCTACCGAAAACACGTAAACATACTTGGTCTATAAATACTTCATCGCAAATAGAGAAACCACGATTTGTAGTCATCGCCTTACAAACCAACCGTAAACACAACGCGGCATTATCAATGGCAGAGTTTGACCATTGTCAAGTACGTGATGTAAGAGTCTTTTTAAATTCATCGTATTATCCTTATGAGGGACTGAATGTCAGCTTTTCAGAAGATAAGTTTTCTTTATTATACGAACAGTATGCGAGATTTCAACAGTCGTATCACGGACACCGGTCAGAGCCGTTGATGGGTTTAAAGGAATTCAGAGACGTAGCGCCATTATTTGTAATTGATTGTTCAAGACCGCACGAAACTTTAAAAGGTTCGATCGACGTGAGAGTTGAAATCGAAACAGACCAAGAAATACCAAACCAGACAGCTGCTTATTGCTTGATTTTAAACGATTGTATATTCGATTACAAAACACTGAGTAATATCGTTAAGAAAATATCATGAATAGCAATACAATAATCGTAGATCTTCAAGGATTCAAAAATAGCAAAAAATGAATTTATAGTAAAAGAATTTGCTATAGCCACTCTAGAGTACACCAAAATATTCCTAATTAAACCTCCTTACCCGTTAACTTCACTATCTCTTGGAGAGAAAAAACAAAAAAATTTGCTGGATCGAAAAGCACAGAGGGTATCGATGGAGTGAGGGTTTTGTTGATTATAAAGAGTTTTACAGAATTATCAAGACATATTTGAAAGATTTTTTTTAAAAGGATGTGAAAAAATAAAATGGGTACAAGATCTTTGTGATGAAAATAATACTATCATAGATATAAATTGCTTAGGAGCTCCTAATTTAAATACTCTTTGTGAACTTTATTGTAAAGATACTTTACTGTATAACTGTTTTACTCATAAGAAAATTTGTGCGTTAAAAAATGTTTTATGTATTAAGAAATGGTGTTTTGAAAACAAAGTGATTGTTTGATTTTCAATAAAATATCCATATCCATACTTCCATACTAATATTATAAATGCGAAAGTGTGTTTGTTTGTTTGTCCTTCTTTCACGTCGCAACAGAGCGTCGGCATGGCATGATTTTTTGTATGGGGATAGTTCGGTGGCTGTAGAGCAGGGTGATGCAACTTTGTATGAAAGCTGAAAAATCTGCACAAAATCATGGTTTTGTCAATGTTCGTGTTGGGCTTGTTAAAATAAAGCGAGAAAAAAATATCGCTGTTTCTTTCCTTCAGGTTGTTTTAGATTGCCATTTTAAAAATTAGATACAAAAATTCATATTATATCGGAAGAAACTAAAAATGTTTTTTCTGTTTTCTATTTTTTATGTTTGCTCTTTAAAGTATAATTACATACATATTACTCTGAGATTTGCACAATTAATTTACCTATTAATTGATTAAAATTAAATTATTAAATATTAACAGAATTCTATCAAAAGAAGCCATGAATTAATAGAAGAAAAAGAATGACATTTGTTTGTCAACGTCTTTCATATTGAAAATATTTTCTGAAATTTATTCAAATTTATTTCATAGGTTTAAATTTTAATATTTATTATTGATTTTTGCTTAAATTCAGTTATTATGGGCAATAATAAATAATAAATAATTAATATACAGTAAAGATTTTTTGTGAGATGTATAAGATATTCACTATAAATGAATTAATTATTTCAAAATTTTATGCACGATGTGTGATCATCATCGAAAGTAGTTAAGTGTTGTGCAAATAAAAAGCACAAAATCATCTGATCACTTTCTGCAGGTTTCCTATAATAGGAAAAGAAAAACTTATGACAATATTGTGGTAAGTCTATAAACATTTTGAACTTATTGACCGTTATTTGTAGGAATTATTACTATATTGACTTGAATTATATTTGTTTCAGATCACGTATTTGGGCTGAGTTAAGTTTTCACCATGAGAATTTTGCTGATTTAAATTTACGTTAATGTTCTGTGAAGAATAGCTCTCTGACAATAACATGTGTTATATATCAGTAACAAGCGTGGAAATATTATGTGCAAAAGCAATAAAAAACATCAATAATAATGTATAGTTTATAAAACAATGTTTTCCAGAAAATAAAATTACGTAACTATACTTATTTATAGTTTTATTTTATCCCACATACTATCTCAGTATTTGAGTAATTTGTGCAACTCTCAAATGGGGAATTTACCCATAGGTTTGTGAGGTTGAACCAAAATTACTCGAATATGCCTGTAAATAAAAAGTTCAAAGTTACAGAATACAAAGGTTTGGAATTCCTACCAAAAGTTTTATATGGGCGTTCACCAGTAGGCTTTAGTGTACACTCATAAACACGTGTTTCCGTTTTTTAGTATGAAGTTGGCGTTCTTCTTTGTAGAGAGTAATGTGTTCTGTGCTGTAGAGTGACATAGGCATTTTTTTTCCGCGGAAAACATCTCATTCCCGTGGAAAATCGAATATGTTGCACAAGATTGTCCTTCTTCACGTCGCAACAGAGCGTCGGCATGGCATGATTATTTGTATGGGGATAGTTCGGTGGCTGTAGAGACATAGGCTTTTTTTCAGCGGAAAACATATCATTCCTGGGAAAATCGAATATGTTGCAAAATTAAATTCAGCTAGGTGGCGCCACCGTGATTCTACAAAACGGACGACGGTACGATGGACGAACACAGAAGGTCAGAATATCTGGATTATTATGTCTTTTACCAAAATTAAGATAAAAATGTATGGATCTGTATTTTTCCACGCAGGACCGGAAGAGCGATAAAAACATAAAATTCACCAGCTGATTTTCTTCAAACGTTTTGGTGCATCGTAATTCACAGAATAGGCGATAACCTCGCAGACGATATTAAGTAATCCGTTGATGCTCTGCCTACCCGCAAGGGTTACAGGCGTGATTATAAGTATGGATCAGATATACTATCACCACCTGTCACGCTTTCACCCTTAACTATTACTTAACAATGGTAAAACAGTTCTTAGTAAGCCTTATTAATAAGTCTTAGTAATATTTATTGAACGGAAATGAATACAGTTCTTATATGTGGTTATGAATGAATCGGTATTACAACAAGAAAATTGTGCAAAGTTATAAGAAAAATATTTTTGAGAGTTCTTATTAACTAACGTATACATAGTTTAAATTGATTCCGCTAGATGTCGTTACTAGGTTTTAAACGCGGTAACGAAATGTTTCTGACATGTACTTAACTCCCGCCGTTGAGCCGCGCGTCAACTTATAGTGCATACGGTACCTATACGCTTAAATTGTTTCTATTTCGTAGCTTATTCGACTACCTGTTTTCGATTTCGGTTGTTTGTTATTTGCTTTGTGATTTGGTTAAGTTGAATGGATTTATATTGGCTTTCATTTTTGATTTGTGTATTCTCTTGGATCGGTTTTGTTGATTTGGTTGGTATTTCTTTATACATATTTAGACTCTGGCTTTGATTTTGGATTTTTTTATTTAGAATCGTGAATTGGTTTTCGTTGTTTTAGGTTGTTTAACAATATTTCAAAGGAATATTAATAGTATAGATAGTGTATACGGTACTACTACACTTACTTTTTTTCGTTGGTTATATTTATATTGACTACTGCTTGATTTCGGTTTTCTGATTTGTTTTGTGATTTGGTTTAAGTTGATTCGATTTTTTTGGCTATCATTTCGGATTCGTGTTGTGTCTTGAATTGTTTTTGTTGTTTTGATTTTAAAAATATTTAAAAGGAATATTTATTCCTTTAGATATTTCGGATTTGCTTTTAAAAATATTTAAAAGGAAATTTAATTCCTTTTAGGTATTTTAACGTTTTTTATAAATAGGTTTTCTTACTTCATAATGCCTCGCAAACGTAAGTCCAACCTTTCAAGAGTATATTCTCAAAGACAAGCGAAAAGATTAGCTCGATCGCTAGAATCTTTGAAGATGCTGAACTGAGAAGGCAAGAACAAGCAGAGCGTCAGGCTTTTAGAGCATCTGAGACACCTCTCAACGTCAGCAAAGCGTCTTGAACAGACAGAGCGTCAGGCTGTTTTAAGAGCTCCGAAACACCTTCTCAAAGTCAGGAAAGGCGTCTTGAACAGCAGAGCGTCAAGCTACTTTAAGAGCTTCTGAAACACCTTCTCAAAGTCAGCGAAGGCGTTCTTGAACAGGCAGAGCGTCAAGCTACTTTAAGAGCTACTGAAACACCTGCTCAAAGTCGGCAAAGGCGTCTTGAACAGGCAGAGCGTCAAGCTACTTTAAGAGCTACTGAAACACCTGATCAAAGTCAGCAAAGGCGTCTTGAACAGGCAGAGCGTCAATCTACTTTAAGAGCTACTGAAACACCTGCTCAAAGTCAGCAAAGGCTATTCGAACAAGCGGAACGTCAGGCCGCCTTAAGAGCCGCGGAAACACCTGATGAAACTCAACACAGACTCATTGAGCAAGCTGAACGTCAATCTACTATAAGGGCATCTGAAACACCAGAACAGACACAGGCGCGAAGAGATGCAAATGCACAGCTCAAGCTGAACGTCGACAAAATTTTCAAAGAAACAATTGGTCGGTTTTAATGACGGCATTCAATTATGATCCGTTGATTGATTATAAAAAATCAGGTTAGTTGTTATCGGACTGATGGACAAGGCGTCGATTTTGCAGCGCTTTAAAATGGAAAGATGAGATCGCAGGCATGTGCTGTTCAATGGCAAAGTGTCTCTTCCGTTACTTGGGGAACCAGAAGAACCTTTGAAAACTCTCTTTATATGATGCTAATGAGTCACGGCGCTTTTTAAACAAGATCCGGAAATATAACTATGCTTTCAAATGACGTCCTTCGAGTTGACTGAAATAATAATGCGGGATTTTCGCCTACATTTACGGTGCAAGGGCAAATTTATCATAGAATAGGTTCACTTTTTCCAGCTGAAAACGAACAACATAAATTTTTACAAGTATATTTTATGGGTGACGAAGAAATTGAGGTAGACCGTCGCTGCCAATTTATCCAGGGAGTTGAGAGAGACACAGTGTTCAAAATTCAAAGATTCTTGCATGAACGTAACATTTTAGTCAAAACATTTAAAACTGCTTTAGAAAACCTACCTGAAGAGGATTATAAATTCGTCATTCACGCAGATCGGACCCCTCGAGGAGAGCATGAAAGGCGCTACAATGCACCTTTGATAAACGAACTAATTACGGCTGCTATAGCCGTAATTAGTGGTGATCAATTTTCTTCACGAAACATTGTCTTGCGAGCACGTGATGATACGTTGCAACGGGTAGCCGATATACACAAGTTTTATGACGCTCTGCAATACCCATTGATTTATTGCAAAGGACAAGAGGGTTATCATTTTCAAATTCCACTCATTAACTCGGTCACAAAGGAGCCTACTCGAACAAAAAGTATCATGTATGGATTTTATGTATCATATGATGTTGCGAGAAAATGATTTTAACGTCTTAGCCTGTGTAGACAATTATTTCATCAATTTTTGGTAGACATGTATGTGAAGGTAGAAAGTGAACGTCTCCGTTATATATCTTTAAATCAAAAAGCTGCGCGTTGAGAATTATATACATTTACAAGATGCAGTTTCTAGCGACGCCAATGTAAACCCCAGAGATTTAGGTAAAATGGTAATTCTGCCCTCATCATTCGTTAACAGTCCCTGCTACCTACATGAGTACACACAAGACGCATTCGCCTGTGTACGAACTTACGGAAGACCTGATTTTTTTGTTACTTTTACTTGCAATCCCACATGGAAAGAAATAACTGAGGAGCTAATGCCGGGCCAAAAAGTACTGACAGACACGATTTAGTTGCAGAGTATTTAGATTAAAAGTACAAAAATTAATGTATGTAATTAACAAAGGAAAATTTTCGGAGAGGTGCAGTGCTTCATGTATTCAATTGAATGGCAAAAAAGAGGATTACCGCATGCCCACATTCTAATATGGCTTAAAGAGAAGTTGCGGCCCAGCCAAATAGACGACATAATAAGCGCCGAGATTCCGGATGTTGAGCAAGATAAAGAATTGTATGATACCATCGTCCGAAATATGATTCACGGTCCATGTGGAGCACGAAATTCAATATCGCCATGTATGAAAGAAGGAAATGTACAAAGAAATTCCAAACAGCTATTAAAAGAAACAGCACAATGACAATGGCTACCCTTTATACAGACGCAGAGCTCCCTAAGATGGTGGCAGGAGTTACAATCAAATCTCGCTCTGGAGCGTTCGAAACCTTAGATAACAGCTAGATTGTCCCGTATTCGCCCATTCTATGTAAAATGTTTAATGCCCACATTAATGTAGAAGCATGTAGCTCTGTCCGCGCAATCAAGTGTGTAAGTACATAAATAAAGGAAGCGACCAAGCAATATTTAATCTCAGGAGAAGGTGAGGCAAATCCGTTAATGAAGTACAGACCTTTCAAGCAGGGCGTTATGTCAGCAGTAACGAGCAGCGTGGCGTCTCCTTGGCTTCCTTTACACGAAAGGCACTCAACAATTACTCACCTTGCTGTGCACTTAGAAAATGGAGAGTATATTTCACCGAAAGAAATTTCAATCACCGCCAAAACTACACTAACAGCCTTCTTTCAACTTTGTCAAACCGACCCTTTGCAAAAACGTTATATTCTGAAGTCCCCGCTATTATACTTGAACACATCTAGGAAGGAGGAAAACGCTGTATTCAAGGCGCGCCTGTTGCAAATTGGCCCGGTGTAAAGTCATCAGATGCCCTTGGTCGTGTGTATACCGTCCATGTAACTAATTTTGAATGTTTCTGTTTACGATTGCTGCTGCACCATGTTCAGTCCTACAGGATATAAAGACCTTAAAACTGTCAACGGTCAGAATGCGCAACTTATAGAGCATGTGAAGCTCTGCATCTTTAGAAAACGATAATCACTGGGATGAAACCATGGAGGAAGCTGTGCAGTGCCAGTCACCAGCCAAAATTAGGATCTTTATGCAACTCTATATCATCTTGCGGGCTATCTAATGCACATAAATTGTGGGACAAATAAAAGAGTACATGGCGGAAGATATTTTGCGAAGGTTACAGCAGACACATGCGAACGTGACATACAATGAACACATTTATAATGAAGCACTTGGGAAAATTGATGATAAAGTATTAAGCGACTTTGGAATGATAAGCCCTCAGCGAACAACCGAAAATGAACTAAGTGATGAAATTATACGTGAAACAAACTACGATATACCAGATTTGCAGCAAGTAGCCGAATTTGTACCTGCTTGTTTCCCGAACAAAACGAGTTTTTGACAAAGTATTAGACAAATTCAATCTGGAAATGGTGCACTTTTCTTTTAGATGCCCCTGGAGGAACTGGGAAGACATTTTTGTTAAATTTATTATTAGCGCAAGTACGGAAAGATAAAACATTGCTGTGGCCGTAGCTTCCTCCGGTATAGCCGCCACGCTGCTAAGGGGCCGCACTGCACATTCTGTTTTAAAACTCCCTAAATCTAGCCCAGGAAGAATCGCCGATCTGCAACTTTAGCAAAAATAGTGCACGAGGTATAATGCTACGACAATGCAAACTTTTAGTGGGACGAAAGTACAATGTCGCATAAAAGCTGTAGAAGCACTAAATCGAACGCTCCAGGATTTGCGCAACAATACCGATGTAATGGGAGGAATGGTGGTTTTACTGGGTGACTTTCGCCAAACTTTACCTGTCATCAAAAGGCACACCTGCAGATGAAATTAAAGCATGCCTCAAGTCGTCTATTTTATGGAACAAGGTGACAAAATTCAGTTTAACTACGAATATGAGTGCATTTGTATAATGATATCAATGCTGGAAACTATGCTGACACACTATTAAAAATTGGCGATGGGCGGTTGGAAACGGATGCTGAGGCTGCGTTTAATTGACGAGAGATTTTGTAATTTAGTACAGAGTCATTCCGAATTAATTGCGAGCGTTTATTCAGATTTAACGAACAACATGCATGAATACAAATGGTTATGTGAAAGGGCGATTCTTGCACCAAAAAAATGAGAGCGTTAACAAAATAAATTCAGATATATTAAGCGAAGTAGCAGGAGAAATAACAGAGTATTTGTCAGTAGACACAGTTATGGACACAGAACAGAGCACTACATATCCCGTAGAGTTTCTAAATTCTCTAGAGTTGTCAGGTGTGCCCTCACATAAGCTTCAATTAAATTTAGGCGTCCCAGTCATGCTAATGCGAAATTTAGATGCTCCTCGGTTATGTAACGGGACAAGGCCGCGGGTAACAGCTAGTATGTAAATAAAAACTTCATCTTTTAATTTAAACTATCCTTGTGTTCGAGGAGGAGAAAAAAAAACAATAGTTCCAGACCAGCAACGATTAGTATTATTAAAGTAACTGTTTTTTTGTACCACATTGCATTTTAACGATGAAGTGGAACCTCTACTGTAGAGAATTGGGGCCTCCGGTGGCACGTAGCTCGAGCGAAGCGAGAGCAAGTGATGCAGAAGCCCCAATACTATCCTACTAAGTTTCATGATCAGATAGCGCTATATAGTGAATATTTGGTTGTACATTAGGAAGATTACTGGCAATTAAATCAATACACAACATTTTTCTGGTTGGTTTACAAATGTGGTTATTTAAGTTATGATTGTGTAAAATGTAATTAAGTTTTTTAGAATTAATATCATTTTTCAAAATATCTGTATTCCAATCTCCACAAACTACAATTCTTTTATTATTTTTCTTAGTAAGTTTATTTAAAAGTTGATTAAAATTTTCACCTGCACGTTATCATCTAGAGTTTTTAAAAAGGAATTGTAAAAGATGGGACTGGAATGTTGATAGGATTCAGATTGAGTGGACTTCGGTTTGTGGTGAATATTGCTTAATGTATTTGCTATATAAGTTTTAGGGATGTTCAACGCATAGTTTTACGAGCATATTTACACGGAACACACTTTACAACGATATTTCAGTGGATGAGATGTTTCGCTCCTATTTTATAGATAATAAGCAATAACATTTTGGAAATAAAAATTGTAACAAAATTAAGGAATGTGTTTTATTGATGATTCAAAATAGCGTGGTAGTTGTGAACAAAGAAGTATAATAATAGCACTGGTAAACAGGGTGTACAACGAGTTATAGATAAGAGCGGCAATGACGGTGTTCAAGGAACAATAGATAAGAGGAAAGGCTGAACAATGGAACGCTAATGAGGGTGCAGGCCCACCGGATATCAATTAGATATTAGTTAATTGATCTGCACATCTCCAGAACCGCTCATCCTACGCAAAAACTGACCGCAGATTCGTGATCAGAGCATGCTAAAACCTTTTTTTTTAGGGTCCGTCGACCCACCGTCGGCCGATGAGGGCTAAGGATGGTGAGTTGTACCAGTTCTGGCTCAGCGAGCCAGAACTGGTACAATCTAACTACTAACGGCACCATTCTACGTGGACCCTCTTCTGAGCATCTTTGAGGTTAAGGTTATTAAAAGTTAATTTAAAGAGCTTCAAACTAGGTAAGAGACTTTTCTTCAAAACATCATTTTATTTTATTACGCGAATCTTAGCAAATTGATTTTTAACTATAAAATAATAACAAAATAATAACATAATAGATACAATCGTGCCTCAACTAGCTACTATTTTTAATACTAGTATCGAATCTGGTGTGTTTCCTGATTTAATGAAGCATAGTAAAGTTATACCTTTATTTAAATCTGGTAGTACATTATACATAAGTATTATTTATAATCTATATTGAATAAAAAAGTTTCTGTTTCTGTTTCTAAGACTACTCTCACCAATGTATATCATAAGACTGTTTAAACGCGCTTGGGATATTTATTAAATATACCATTTTTCTTATTTGTTATTAATGTTAAACACAATGGCCAGCAAGTCTATTACAATATATTTGACTTATTGATCCAACTGTTTTCAGTAGAAGACAAACCTAGCCATTTTACTAAAACTTTATTTCATTTCCTTCTTAAAATTTTTGGACTAAATATATGTTTGGATTTTTGGTCTTTTGTAGCTCTTGCGCATAAAATCCTCCTAAAATTGGTTGACCTTTAATTGTATCTTCAATTAAGTAAGTGGTTGGAATTGTGTTCTGTAATTTTCGAATTTTAAATATTTCTGTCGACCAATTTGGAGTATATCCTTTTTCAAATGTACCTTTGTATTTGCTTATGCGCACATAATCACCTATAAACTTATGTTTTACATTATTATTCTTTACCAATCTAAGGTATCTCTGTAGTATTCGGTTTTTACTTTTATTATTAACATTGGCTGGAATTTCACCAATAGTTCGATGATAAGTGTGATTGTATTCGTAAATAACATTATTAAGAGTATTGCCCATCCAGTTATAATTACCCTTTAAACTAAATGCTTCATACAATTTGGATTTCAAAGTTCGAATAAATCGTTCAACTATGGAAGCCTTCTTTGTTGAAACGGTTGAGTAATGATTAATATTATAAGAATTCATTTTTTTTTAAAACTTATCGTTATAAAATTCTGTTCCATTGTCGGTTTGCAGGTTTTTGGGTACACGTGTTTCTAGGAGCTTCATAAAATTATAGCATACGTCCATACCATACCATACCAGCAAGCGTATTTCGAAAATGTGTCAATAAAGGTAAGAATAAATCTGAAGTTTTTGTTTTCCTTAGAAACTGATTGCATATCAATTAAGTCTGCTTGCCCATAAATCATCTATATCTTTCGTAATAACATTTCTACGTGGGAAATTCACCCTAGCATTTCTATGAATTTCATTTACTACATCGGCTTTACTCATGTTCAAATATAATGTATTTTATTTTATTATTATGTTGGTAGTTATTAAAAATGATTATTTTATGCTGCTTGTTACTTAAATAAATACAGACAATTTTTTAGTAATTTGCAACATGAGCAACTTCGCCAATACTGAGTAAAAGCTAGTAATAATTAGTATTTATTTCTTTATAATGTTAGCTTCTTTTAATTCTTCAATGATCGATAAAATTTCGTTATCATGATTTGTATTGCCCGCATCTCTTGAAGCTATTAAAAGTTTTAATCTATCAACTAATTCATTTGGATCGTCCCAATATACAATATCAGTATTGATTTTATATTTCTTAAGCTTAGGTAAATTACCTCCAAGCTTTTCTTTGATTTTTTTTTATATTTGATTAAGGTCTCGGAAAATAATGGTTTAATTATTTTTCGATATTTAACTCCCTTGTCACCTCTTATTTGACATCTAGGGTTAAAGTCTCTCTTAGTAGTAGTCTTAGTAGTAGTAGAATATCTTTGTATACGAGTTTATCAGCACTTGATACTAAATTCAAATCAGGTTTTTTTTCTAAACCCGTTCTCTTAACCCGTTAGTTAAATTGTAAGATTTGTCTCCAATTTTTACTAAAAATACAGTTTCGTTATTCAAACTGTCAATTTTAGAAAATATAACTTCTGAATTTCCCATCATGTAAGTTTTCTTTTCTTTTCTTATACCAAATGGTATATTTAAATTATCATTTTAAATATCACAGATATCATTCCGATCTAATGAAACCTCTAAACTGTCTTTAATTTCATTTTTTGGGGATTCTGCAGAACTCAACTCAGTATTGTAATAGTTCTGAAATTCCGATTCAAATGATCCAGCAGAACTTGCGCATGATTGCATCGATAAATTATGGTCCCGCGCGCCGCGATAAAAAAACTTCTCAGCGCCGTCGCTCTAATGGGTTCTTGCAACTCGTTATCTCCCTGTAATTATTTCAAATATTAATGTTATTATTGTATAGAAAAATAGGCACATAATATTTATAAACTAAAAAAATATTATAGTGCTGTTTGATATCGGTAAGAATTAAAATGTTGGTGATGGCGATCTCGATGATAATACTCAAAAACAAAAGTTTTTTCAAAGCACCAATTAATAATATGAATAAATTAAAATTGGTTAAATAATGACAAGAATAAAATAAAAACGATAAAGATCTATGACCTGAGTACAAATATTTATCTGTGAAATAAATATCTGCATCGACCGGGACTCGAACCCACAGCCCTCAGCTTGGCAATTTGGGTCACTGACCAATGCGACAATCCATACTAATATTATAAATGCGAAAGTGTGTTTGTTTGTTTGTTTGTTTGTTTGTCCTTCTTTCACGTCGCAACAGAGCGTCGGCATGGCATGATTATTTGTATCGGGATAGTTCGGTGGCTGTAGAGTGACATAGGCTACTTTTTTCAGCGGAAAAACATATCATTCCCGTGGGAAATTATGTTGCAAAATTAAATTCAGCTAGGTGGCGCCACCGTGATTCTACAAGACGGACGACGGTACGATGGACGAACACAGAAGGTCAGAATATCTGGATTATTATGTCTTTTTACCAAAATTAAGATAAAAAATGTATGGATCTGTATTTTTCCGCAGGACCGGGAAGAGCGATAAAAACATAAAATTCACCAGCTGATTTTCTTCAAACGTTTTGGTGCATCGTAATTCACAGAATAGGCGATAACCTCGCAGACGATATTAAGTAATCCGTTGATGCTCTGCCTACCCCGCAAGGATTACAGGCGTGATTATAAGTATGGATCAGAAATACTATCACCACCTGTCACGCTTTCACCCTTAACTATTACTTAACAATGGTAGAAACATTGAATAAAACTATTTTTACGGATTTTATCGCGTTTAATTTTACTAATTTTGATTCCCGACGTTTCGGGTGCTTTACAGCACCCAGGGTCACGGAGGGGACTGAGGTGTTTGACGTCCCTATGTCATAGTTAGTCCGGCTACCTTCAGTTTTTTGAATATTAATTTTTGGTCCGATCTACGCAGAATGAGCTTACAGTATCTTGAAGTCTTGCAGTGGTATGCTTGGATTTTTTGATTGGATTGGATTCAAGATACTGCAAGACTTCAAGATACTGTAAGCTCATTCTGCGTAGATCGGACCAAAAATTAATATTCAAAAAACTGAAGGTAGCCGGGCTAACTATGACATTGGGACGTCAAACACCTCAGTCCCCCCCGTGACCATGGGTGCTGTAAAGCACCCGAAACGTCGGGAATCAAAATTAGTAAAATTAAACGCGATAAAATCCGTAAAAATAGTTTTATTCAATGTGTAGTGTTCGCGTAAATATAAGAAATCATAATGGTAGAAACAGTTCTTAGTTAGCCTTATTAATAAGCCTTAGTAATATTTATTGAACGGAAATGAATACAGTTCTTATATGTGGTTATGAATGAATCGGTATTACAATAAGAAAAATTGTGCAAAGTTATAAGAAAAATATTTTTTGAGAGTTCTTATTAACTAAAGTATACATAGTTAAAATTGATTCCGCTAGATGTCGTTACTAGGTTTTTAAAACGCGGTAACGAAATGTTTCCTGACATGTACTTAACTCCCGCCGTTGAGCCGCGCGTCAACTTATAGTGCATACGGTACCTATACGCTTAAATTGTTTCTATTTCGTAGCTTATTCGACTACCTGCTTTCGATTTCGGTTGTTTGTTATTTGCTTTGTGATTTGGTTAAGGTTAAATGGATTTATATTGGCTTTCATTTTCGGATTTGTTTATTTTCTTGGATCGGTTTTGTTGATTTGGTTGGTATTCCTTTATACATATTTAAACTCTGGCTTTGATTTTGGATTTTGTTTATTTAGAATCGTGAATTGGTTTTCGTTGTTTTAGGTTGTTTAACAATATTTAAAAGGAATATTAATAGTATAGATAGTGTATACGGTACCTATACACTTACTTCTTTTTTCGTTGGTTATATTTATATTGACTACTGCTTCGATTTCGGTTTTCTGCGATTTGTTTTGTGATTTGGTTTAAGTTGATTCGATTTTTTTTGGCTTTCGTTTTCGGATTCGTGTTATGTCTTGAATTGGTTTTGTTGTTATGATTTTAAAAAATATTTAAAAGGAATATTTATTCCTTTTAGATATTTCGGATTTGCTTTTAAAAAAAATATTTCAAAGGAAATTTAATTCCTTTTAGGTATTTTAACGTTTTTTTATAAATAGGTTTTTTCTTACTTCATAATGCCTCGCAAACGTAAGTCCAACCTTTCAAGAGTATCTTCTCAAAGACAAGCGAAAAGATTAGCTCGATCGCTAGAATCTTTAGAAGATGCTGAACTGAGAAGGCAAGAACAAGCAGAGCGTCAGGCTGCTTTTAGAGCATCTGAGACACCTTCTCTACGTCAGCAAAGGCGTCTTGAATAGACAGAGCGTCAGGCTGCTTTAAGAGCTTCCGAAACACCTTCTCAAAGTCAGGAAAGGCGTCTTGAACAGGCAGAGCGTCAAGCTACTTTAAGAGCTTCTGAAACACCTTCTCAAAGTCAGCGAAGGCGTCTTGAACAGGCAGAGCGTCAAGCTACTTTAAGAGCTACTGAAACACCTGCTCAAAGTCAGCAAAGGCGTCTTGAACAGGCAGAGCGTCAAGCTACTTTAAGAGCTACTGAAACACCTGATCAAAGTCAGCAAAGGCGTCTTGACCAGGCAGAGAGTCAATCTACTTTAAGAGCTTCCGAAACACCTTCTCAAAGTCAGGAAAGGCGTCTTGAACAGGTAGAGCGTCAAGCTACTTTAAGAGCTTCTGAAACACCTTCTCAAAGTCAGCGAAGGCGTCTTGAACAGGCAGAGCGTCAAGCTACTTTAAGAGCTACTGAAACGCCTGCTCAAAGTCAGCAAAGGCGTCTTGAACAGGCAGAGCGTCAAGCTACTTTAAGAGCTACTGAAACACCTATTCAAAGTCAGCAAAGGCTATTCGAACAAGCGGAACGTCAGGCCGCCTTAAGAGCCGTTGAAACACCTGATGAAACTCAACACAGACTCATTGAGCAAGCTGAACGTCAATCTACTATAAGGGCATCTGAAACACCAGAACAGACACAGGCGCGAAGAGATGCAAATGCACAGCTCCAAGCTGAACGTCGACAAAATTTTGAAAGAAACAATTGGTCGGTTTTTAATGACGCAGCATTCAATTATGATCCGTTGATTGATTATAAAAATCACAGGTTAGTTGTTATCGGACTGATGGACAAGGCGTGTCGATTTTGCAGCGCTTTAAAATGGAAAGATGAGACCGCAGGCATGTGCTGTTCCAATGGCAAAGTGTCTCTTCCGTTACTTGGGGAACCAGAAGAACCTTTGAAAACTCTCTTTTATATGATGCTAATGAGTCACGGCGCTTTTAAACAAGATCCGGAAATATAACTCATGCTTTCAAATGACGTCCTTCGAGTTGACGGGAAATAATAATGCCGGGATTTTCGCCTACATTTACGGTGCAAGGGCAAATTTATCATAGAATAGGTTCACTTTTTCCAGCTGAAAACGAACAGCATAAATTTTTACAAGTATATTTTATGGGTGACGAAGAAATTGAGGTAGACCGTCGCTGCCAATTTATCCAGGGAGTTGAGAGAGACACAGTGTTCAAAATTCAAAGATTCTTGCATGAACGTAACATTTTAGTCAAAACATTTAAAACTGCTTTAGAAAACCTACCTGAAGAGGATTATAAAGTCGTCATTCACGCAGATCTGACCCCTCGAGGAGAGCATGAAAGGCGCTACAATGCAACACACTTGAGGGCAGTTGAAGATAAAACATCGTTAGAATTTTGTGGCTAGTTAAAATTCAAAATATCTGTTTATAGTGCGAAACATTGCAACTAGTACATACGTGTGAACTTATATGACGGTGATTGTGTGTGTGTAATTACTACAATAAAACATCAAGAAATTGTGGAGTAAGAAGCATTTTAATATTTATAAAATCTTATATCTCCAATCTCCCTGACCTACCCCAACTCGCAATTCGCTCGCTGTGACGTAGTACGGCAATATTTACTTGCTAATCTTTTAGCGCCTGGATAAAATAATTAGCACATAGTAGTTAACAAACTTTTTCTAGAAAATTTTAAAAGTTGTTTTTAGAGTATTCTATTGCGCCTAAAATGGATAAACAATTCTGTGGAGCTTGCAGAGCACTACTATCTGATAAAAGATACATGACCTGCCTTGGTTGTATACAGAAGTATGACCTTCAATGCGCTAATATCTCACCACAGCGGTATAGAGCGTTAAATGATGAGAATAAGCGTAATTGGAGATGCCTGGAATGCAAAAGTAAAATACCTAAGAAGGATAACACAAACACACCTATACGCCCATCGCACCAGACTTCGATAACGCAGATAACTTGAATGTAACGTTGCGTAAAAATCTGATTTAACATTTGACTACATAACGGAAAAAAAATTGAAGGATGTCTTGGAGGCTGAAAGACAAGAATTAAGAATTGTTATACAATCAAGCCTGAAGGAATTATCAGATCAGTTAACAATAAAAACCAGTGTTCCGGATATCAGGAGTCTTCAATGTTTATTAGTGGACAATATGAGGATTTTCGCAAAGAGCTCGTAGAACTAAAAAGCTGCTTGCAACGACCACTTCTGAATTAAAATGTATAGAGAAGAAAATAAAAGTCTAAAAATAGTATTACTGCACAGGCTGCAAGGATTAAAGCATTGGAAGACGAAAACTTGAGACAACAACAGTGGACACGAATGCAGAATATAGAGATAACAGGATTCCTGAGAATAAGGCCGAGGATACTAAACAAATAGTATTGAAACTCTCGCAGCATATTGGGGCTCCTATTCAGGAGACTGATATCGATTTCACACCGGGTCCAACCTCGGCGCGCTGTGAGTGCTGCCCGCGCACGCCCCATTGTTGTGCATCTCAGACAACGTGCCGTCAAAGACAAACTTATAGCAGCGGGTCGCAAGTATCGTGCTCTGAATGCTAAGGATTTGGGAATGGGTGATGAGACTAATAGAGTTTACATCAATGAGCACCTTACAAAAGAAAATAAAATTCTTTTAAATACATGCAAACAAAAAGCCAAGGAGATAAATTATAAATTTGTTTGGACAAAAAACTGCCGTATCTTCGTTCGAAAGGACGAGGCCTCACCCCCTATTCCAATATCCTCATCAACCGATATATCCAAAATAATGTAAAACACTGTTTGATATTTAATAATTACTCACCTTTCAATGTATGCAATAATCCTCCCTTACACTTACATAAAATATTTTTACACTTCTCTACACTCAACTCTATTTACACACTTATTTATTATGCAGTGCAAGAGTACCTCACAAGTATATCCTTTCCATGTGAACTACACTCCTATTTTAAACCGAAGCAATTTCTCGTAGTGCCACATTTAAATGCTATTAAATACTACGGCCTAACTTATGGTTATACATTGACCATTAAGGTTTGCGAATATTTATCTATATTAATTAATAACTTTGGCTTAAAAATAATAGTTTATTTTTCCTTTAAATATTTAACATTTTATAGAGTGTACGTTTATCGATTTCACCACTACTACCCTGTCAGAAATGGATGAAAACAGTAAAAATAGTAACAACCTTACATTGCTTTATCAAAACGTTAGAGGGCTACGAACAAAGACTAATACGTTTTATAATAATCTGTTACTGTCTGAGATCGATATAGTTATGATTTCTGAAACATGGTTATGTGATGGTATTTTGGAAGCAGAACTAAGTGACGATAATTATAAAATTTTTCGTAGAGATCGAGGATCATTAGGAGGTGGTGTAATGTTACTTTGTAAATCAAAGCTACAGGCGCGCATGAGACCAGAATGGAATAATACCGATCTGGAATGCATTTGGATTACCATTCCAGGAAGTAACATAGGCTCTTCATATGACATACACATTTCGGTAGTTTATATACCACCTAATCAGCAAATATCTTCGCGCATAAAGGATCTCATTAACACACTGTTAGCTGTTCGTGATAAATACCCAAATGACTATATAATTGTTTCAGGAGATTTTAATTTACCATGTATTGACTGGACTTCTGGAGACCCAGTTGTAAGTAGGAAAGGATCAGTCAAAGTTCAAACTTCAGCATCTGACCTTATATCTTGTTGTTCTTTCATAGGCCTTTCTCAATACAATACACTCTTAAACAGTAGCAAGAACACTCTAGACTTAATCTTTTCATCTTTCCCGATAAAAGTTCAAAAATCTGAATTTGTGCTTGTTATAGAAGATGTATATCATCCAGCTCTGTACATATCTGCGACGGACATATTAGTACCTTCACGTAGGCCTTCTTTAGGACTAAATATCAATTTAAGCGAGCAGACTACCGTAGTATGAATGATTTACTTTTGAAACAAGACTGGACTTTTATCACAAGGAAACAAGTTTAGATCGTGTTACTGATAAATTTTACAGTATAATAAATGAATTAATTGAAAAATTCGTTCCTAAAATCCGATCTAGTGGTAATTATTCTTATCCAATATGGTACAGCAGAGCACTAATTAACCTTATAAAAGAAAAGAGTAAATTGCACTCTAGTTGGAAGAAGCATAAAATCCGATTGATTACGCAGACTTTTCGGAGTTGAGAAACGACAAAAGATACTACAGCAACAATGTTATAAACTGTACCTTGCACGCACTCAAGAGAATATTAAACATAACCCCAAAGCTTTCTGGAGTTATGTAAAGTCTAAGCATAAAACCATTCTGATTATCCTCAAGAAATGACATACGGAGACACTAAAGTGAATAACCCAATAGCAATCTGCTCGTCATTTAACGATTTTTTTAAAAGTAATTTTACTAAATCTATTGACAATAATTTGACTATACGATCTGATAATTTAAATTTAAATGTAATCCAAGATATTGAAATAAATCCAGAGAAAGTTAAGAATTTAATTTGTAAGCTTGACATTACGAAAGGTGCCGGTAGCGATAAATTGCCTCCTGTATTATTTGTAAAATGTGCAAAATCCTTATCTGTTCCTATAGCACTATTATTCAATAGGAGTCTTCGCGATGGCTGCTTTCCAAGTATTTGGAAGGAAGCCCATGTTGTGCCTATACACAAGAAAGGGTTGAAGACAATAATTGAGAATTACCGGCCAATATCAATACTCAATGTGTTAAGTAAATTGCTAGAAAGAATCGTTCATATGCACATATACCCCATCATATTACCTTCAATACCCCCAGAACAACATGGCTTTGTGAAAGGGCGCTCAACAGCAACTAACTTAGGCGCATTTATTGATTATACTACCTCAAATATGGATGGAGGGTCGCAAGTAGATGTCATTTATACTGACCTTGAGAAAGCCTTTGATCGCGTAGATCACATCATATTACTACGTAAGCTTTTTGAGCTGGGCATACGAGGTAACCTTTTCAGGTGGATGGAATCATATCTGTGGAAACGATCTCAGGCAGTAGTCTTAGGAGGGTTCCGTTCTGACTTCGTGGAAATAACATCCGGAGTTCCACAAGGTTCTATTTTGGGTCCTCTACTGTACGTGTGCTATCTATATGATGTGGGCAAGTGTTTTCATAATGCTAAGTTTCTAATGTACGCTGATGACACTAAAATATATGAAAATCACTGATTATGTAGATTGCATGAAACTTCAAGATGATCTTGTGCGTCTTGGTAACTATTATGTAGTAAATCGTATAGGAGTTAATGTCAGCAAGTGTCTTTACGTTTCTTTCACAAGGAAAAGAGAACCTACAAATTTCAACTACCAAATAAATCACCTTAATATAACTAAGAAAGAATTAGTGAAGGATCTGGGGATATTACTGGATTGCAAGTTAAGCTTCTCAGAACATATTGAAACAATAACGCACTCGGCCTACAAAAGCCTTGGCTTCATCCTACGCGTAAGCAGACCTTTACTGATATTAACTGTATTAAATTACTTTACTTTTCATATGTTAGAAGCGTCCTTGAATATTGCAGTACTATATGGAACCCACATTACATTGTTCATATAAATAACTTAGAACAAATTCAGCACAAATTCCTGAGACATTTAAAGTATAGAAATTTTATTTACACTAATAACTATGAAGAGTCTTGTAGATATTTCAATATAATAAGCCTTGAGGATAGACGTACTCTAATGGACATGGCATTTTGCATGGTTTATGTAATGGAAGTATTGACTGTGTAACCTTAGCTGACAGAGTTCTCTGCTTTGTACTCCGAAACGTAGAACGAGACATACACCTTTGTTTGCAGTTGTTAAGACAAAGACAAACTATGCACAAAACTCTCTGGTGAATCGTTTACAAAAGTTTATAATAAAAGATTCCACTCAGTTGATATTTTCCATTCCAGTAAGGATAAGTTTAAGAAGGATGTTTTGAAACTTGATGTAGTGAGTTTGGGTAACTCATTAACTCATACACACACACACACACACACACACACACACACATATGCCCGCGTGAGGAGGCGCACACAAGCATTATGTATGTTGAAAATCTTTAATTTTCTTGTAATGTTTTCTAGATGTTTAAAAATATGTATTTTTAATCCCTACTACTTTGCCTTCAACATGTCCGTTATAAATTGAAAATACTATTTAAATAATGTAAATCCGTTTTTGGCTATAATTTAAGATCATAAGATGTACGTACGATGTAACAAAGAGCTGTGGATTTTGTTTGAAATAAAATAAAATAAAAAAAAAAATAAAAAAAAATGCACCTTTGATAAACGAACTAATTACGGCTGCTATAGCCGTAATTAGTGGTGATCAATTTTCTTCACGAGACATTGTCTTGCGAGCACGTGATGATACGTTGCAACGGGTAGCCGATATACACAAGTTTTATGACGCTCTGCAATACCCATTGATTTATTGCAAAGGACAAGAGGGTTATCGTTTTCAAATTCCACTCATTAACCCGGTCACAAAGGAGCCTACTCCGAACAAAAAAGTATCATGTATGGATTTTTATGCGTATCATATGATGTTGCGAGAAAATGATTTTAACGTCTTAGCCCGGTGTAGACAATTATTTCATCAATTTTTGGTAGACATGTACCTATGTGAAGGTAGAAAGTGAACGTCTCCGCTATATATCTTTAAATCAAAAAAAGCTGCGCGTTGAGAATTATATACATTTACAAGATGCAGTTTCTAGCGACGCCAATGTAAACCCCAGAGATTTAGGTAAAATGGTAATTCTGCCCTCATCATTCGTTAACAGTCCCGTTACCTACATGAGTACACACAAGACGCATTCGCCTATGTACGAACTTACGGAAGACCTGATCTTTTTGTTACTTTTACTTGCAATCCCACATGGAAAGAAATAACCGAGGAGCTAATGCCGGGCCAAAAAAGTACTGACAGACACGATTTAGTTGCTAGAGTATTTAGATTAAAAGTACAAAAATTAATGTATGTAATTAACAAAGGGAAAATTTTCGGAGAGGTGCAGTGCTTCATGTATTCAATTGAATGGCAAAAAAGAGGATTACCGCATGCCCACATTCTAATATGGCTTAAAGAGAAGTTGCGGCCCAGCCAAATAGACGACATAATAAGCGCCGAGATTCCGGATGTTGAGCAAGATAAAGAATTGTATGATACCATCGTCCGAAATATGATTCACGGTCCATGTGGAGCACGAAATTCAATATCGCCATGTATGAAAGAAGGAAAATGTACAAAGAAATTCCCCAAACAGCTATTAAAAGAAACAGTGCACAATGACAATGGCTACCCTTTATACAGACGCAGAGCTCCCTAAGATGGTGGCAGGAAAGTTACAATCAAATCTCGCTCTGGAGCGTTCGAAACCTTAGATAACAGCTAGATTGTCCCGTATTCGCCCGTTCTATGTAAAATGTTTAATGCCCACATTAATGTAGAAGCATGTAGCTCTGTCCGCGCAATCAAGCACTGTAAGTACATAAATAAAGGAAGCGACCAAGCAATATTTAATCTCAGGAGTGAAGGTGAGGCAAATCCCGTTAATGAAGTACAGACCTTTCAAGCAGGGCGTTATGTCAGCAGTAACGAGGCAGAGTGGCGTCTCCTTGGCTTCCCTTTACACGAAAGGCACTCAACAGTTACTCACCTTGCTGTGCACTTAGAAAATGGAGAGCGTGTATATTTCACCGAAAGAAATTTCAATCACCGCCAAAAACTACACTAACAGCCTTCTTTCAACTTTGTCAAACCGACCCCTTTGCAAAAACGTTGTTATATTCTGAAGTACCCGCTATTATACTTGGAACACATCTAGGAAGGAGTGGAAACGCCGTATTCAAGGCGCGCCTGTTGCAAATTGGCCCGGTGTAAAGTCATCAGATGCCCTTGGTCGTGTGTATACCGTCCATGTAACTAATTTTGAATGTTTCTGTTTACGATTGCTGCTGCACCATGTTCTGGGTCCTACAGGATATAAAGACCTTAAAACTGTCAACGGTCAGGAATGCGCAACTTATAGAGAAGCATGTGAAGCTCTGCATCTTTTAGAAAACGATAATCACTGGGATGAAACCATGGAGGAAGCTGTGCAGTGCCAGTCACCAGCCAAAATTAGGGATCTTTATGCAACTCTCATATCATCTTGCGGGCTATCTAATGCACATAAATTGTGGGACAAATATAAAGAGTACATGGCGGCAGATATTTTGCGAAGGTTACAGCAAACACACGCGAACATGACATACAATGAACACATTTATAATGAAGCACTTGGGAAAATTGAAGATAAAGTATTGTTATGAGCTTGGGGTTCGTGACAATTAAAAACTGCCGAGTGAATTACCAAAATTGACACTTTAATTACACAACACTAATTACAACTTTAAACCACACTAATAAGAAAACACAATTGTATTACAGATCACTTTAGTTCGCAGTTGTATCGCTTCGAAGTATCGCCCATTCAATACTGACTCGGTCGTGGTCTATACCGGCCTTATATAGCGCCTCAGATACTTTCCAGAACCTTCTACTGTAGAAACATCTAGAATGTTCGAGTACATATCGGTCCCGAAATTTCTAGAAGGATCTTGACTCTCCTAGTTCTGCTACTCGATACTAGAGGGCGCTAGTGGTAACTAGTGTTGCCATGTGCAAGATTTTAATAGTGGCGCGCAACACTGCCCCCTCCTAAGACATGCTCGTCCCGAGCATTATTGGCCCCATAATAACGCGCCAGTCGATCCACATGGACGATCTTAGGAGTACCTCTTGCACCTTTCTGTATCCGGTAGGTTACGTCATTGATCCTTGTCACAATCCGGTACGGTCCGTCCCATTTAGCTTGAAGCTTAGGAGATTTCCCTTTGCTGCGAACTGGATTGTGTAACCACACTAGTGAACCTTCGTCAAACCCTTTGTTGTTCATTTTGCGGTCATACCGTGTTTTCATCTTTTCAGACGTTTGCTGTCCCGATTGTCTGACGTGCTCATAAATGTCATTCATTTTGTTCCGCAAGTCATTTGCATAATCGGTTATACTGCGTGGGGCATCAGGTGGTATTCCGGTGATCAGGTCTGCAGGCAGCCGTAATTCTCTCCCAAAATTTGCTAAAGCTGGTGTCACTGATGTACTTTCGTGAACAGCGCTTCGATATGACAACAAAACGGTTGTATGTGCCTGTCCCAGTCTCGTTGCCGTTTTTCCACAACTTTGCTAGGTACCTTTCCAATGTCTGATTAAATCGTTCTACCATTCCATCAGATTGTGGGTGGTAAGTTGTTCTTGTTTTATGAGTACCCATAACTCGGCAAGTTTCCTGGAATATTTGAGACTCAAAATTCCTTCCTTGATCGCTGTGAATCTCTAAAGGTACTCCAAAACGACAGAAGACTTCATGAACTAGTTTATCTGCAACTGTTGAAGCTTCTTGATTTGGAATGGCGAAGACTTCTGGCCACTTAGTGAAGTAATCCATCACAACCATGAAATACTTGTTACCACTTTCACTTTCCGGAAACGGCCCCGCAACGTCAACGGCTATCCTCTCCCATGGTGCACCAACATTGTACAATTTCAATGCACCTCTACTACGAGTTTGAGGTCCTTTTACAGCCGCACAACTTGTACATTTGCAACACCAGTCCTCGACATCGTCACGACAGTGGACCCAGTAAAATCGTTCTCGGATCTTCAGTAGAGTTCGTTTAACTCCCAGGTGGCCTCCTGAACAACCATTATGGTACAGCTGTAGAACATCCGGTACTTTAGCTTTAGGGACAACCATTTGCAAATGACAACTGTCTCCCCGACCATTTTCCCATTTACGGCACAGGACTCCATCCTGAATCAACAAGCTGTCCCATTGGGACCAATAGCTTTTCGTGGTCGAACTCATCGCTGAAACGTCACTCCACTTGGGCTTAGGAGCACTGGCCTTCATCCATTCTAGAATCGGCTTGATGTCCGAATCTTCCTGCTGTGCATGTCGTAGGCTGTCTTTCCACTCATTGTTGAGCTGGTCTGTCATAAGCATCCTCACAGATACCACTTTCTTACCCTCTTGCCTAGTACAATGCTTGCAATCTTCAGGACAAGGTCTTCTTGACAATGCATCTGCGTTGCCATGAGATTTCCCGCTGCGATGTTCGATCACAAAGTCGTATTCCTGTAGTAGTTCAATCCATCTCGCAACTTGTCCTTCTGGATTTTTGAACTGCAATAGCCATTTCAGTGCAGCATGGTCAGTTCGTAAGAGAAATTTCCGCCCCAGAAGATATTTGCTAAAATGCTGCAAAGACTTTACCACAGCAAGCAATTCCCGTCTTGTAACACAATAGTTCCTTTCCGGCTTTGACAAAGACTTGCTGAAGTACGCTATCACAACCTCTTGATCACCATTCCGTTGAGACAACACACCGCCAAGTCCTATATCACTTGCGTCTGTGTCAACTATAAATTCCTTGCCCGCATCAGGGTACCCTAAAATAGGTGTTTTGCTCAGACGTTCCTTGAGCTCCTGGAATGCGATATCGCAACTTTCATCCCAGCAGAAATGTCGCTTCTCCTCGGTTAGCTTGTGCAGAGGTTTGGCTATATCTGCAAAGTTCTTCACAAATCGCCGATAATAGGAGCACAAACCCAAAAATGCTCTAATCTGTGTCTTGTCTTTTGGAACCGGCCAATCCTTGACAGCGGCAATTTTCTCTGGATCCGTGCGGATACCTTCTTCCAACACTACATACCCCAAAAGCTAACTTGCCGTTTGAATAGTGAGCATTTCTTCGGACTCAACTTGAGGTTGGCACTCTGGATCTTCATGAGCACGCGTTCCAGGTTTTGAAGGTGTTCCTCAAACGTACGGCCTACAATGATGATGTCATCCAAGTAGACCAGACAGGCATCGTAATTAGCCTGGTAAGTACAAGCTCCATCAACCTTTCAAACGTTGCTGGAGCATTACAATCCAAACGGCATGACTTTAAATTGCCACAGACCCTTTCCTGTGGAGAATGCAGTTTTCTCCTTGTCCTTAGGGTCTATTTCAACCTGCCAGTAGCCACTTTTCAGGTCCAGCGTAATAAACCACTTTACGCCTATAAGCATGTCCAGCGTGTCATCAATTCTTGGCAAGGGATAGCTGTCTTTCTTCATAACGTCGTTCAGACGGCGGTAGTCAACACAAAACCGCATGCTGCCGTCCTTCTTCTTTACCAGCACCACAGGTGAACACCATGGACTAGATGAAGGTTCAATAACACCATCCTTCACCATTCCCTCAATCATGGTTTCAATCTTCTTGGCCGCTGACGGATAGGCAATTCTTCTCCTGTATTTATTTTGTGTTGAACTAAGCCAGTCTTTCCTATGTCAGCATCGTTAGACGAGAAAACATCGGCGTACTTGAGTAACAACTTCGCGTTGACCATTTCATTCGGGGAGAGAACGCTGCGACAGTCTTCTAAAAGTGTGGTCACCCTCGTTTGTGCATCCTTGCTGGGGGTCCCAGTCGATGGATATTGGCACCTACGCAACCAATCCACTTCCTCACAAGTACCAACCAGTGTTCCTTTTTCCATAATCTGTTCCTGATCACAAAGGTTCAGCACACGTACTCCTGAGATGTCGGTGGTTCTGACCAAGGTTCGATCCACTTTCCACGGAAGGTCATTGTCCACCCTTTCCACGAGTACACAACGATGAGCTTGCTCAGGATTCCGAGGAAGACTAACCGGCACAATCGTTTCCGATCTCGGCGGCAGAACAATCTATTTAAGACTGTACACATTCCCTGGTTACGAAAAGTTCCTCCTGTCCACATTTCAAAACACCTTGCTTAACGTCGATCTCACAACAATTCTTCCTCATGAAGTCTAGGCCCAGGATGCAGTCGTCCATTATATCAGCCGCGATGACATTATGCAGGTAGATCATGTTGCCTAGCTTCAACTCCATCTCCTTCTCTCCACGGACGGGTATGCGCTGACCGGTGGCTGTTACCAAATTAATGCGTTCTCGGTTGTATGCGGAGTCCCCAAGGAACTGACTTATAAGTCGGGAACTGACAACCGTGCGAGAGGCTCCAGTATCTATGGTCAGTTTACACGGCGTTCCGTTGACCTCGCCTTTGATAATTAGGCTGTTCCCATCATGGGTTTGTGAGATCGAAATCCTTGGGGCTCTTTTAACATCAGCCAGCACCCGCCCCGTAGTCCTGGCTTTTACTCGTTTCCCTGATGCTGCTGGGCGGTGCTGTTAGCCGCACTACCCTCTCGAGATCGATCACCTCCCCTTTCTACAGTTTGCTTAGGACAGCTGGATCGAATATGGCCCCTTTCCCCACAGCCGTAGCACCTAGGGCTGTATCCTTTATTGCGGTCGCGAACTTTAGCTGCTGCAACCTCCCTGACGCGATGGGAACGATGATCCTGCCGCACAGCTTCCACCTCCAGTGCATGGGCTAACGCGTCCTTAAGCGTCTCGTGGTGCCCGAGCCTCACAGCAGCTCTGACTTCAAGGTCGCGGATGCCGTCGATGAATGTCTGCACCAGGTTCCTACAATGAGCGCAACTACAGACTGGTATGCTTTTCGAACCAGCTTTTCCACCTCAAGGGCCCACTGCTGTAGGTTTTCGTTGCTGCGTTGCACGCGATCTTTGAACTGCGCACGAAAGACGTGTTCCAGGTGAGCGTCGCCATATCTTGCCTCCAATGCCTCAAGGAGCTGCTCGTAAGTCACTTCCTTACCGAGAGCTTCCAGAACAGTTAAGGCCTGGTCGCGCAGGCCTAGGGTGAGAGCAGTCATGGCCTGACTTTTATTCCAGCCGTTCGCCTTCATGACAGCCTCGAACTGGATTTTGTAGGCCGACCAGGAAGAAGTCCCGTCGAACGGCGGCACTTTGAATCTACGTAGCGAAGGTGTTGTAGCTACCACGGGAACTGTAATTCCATCCCCAATTTTTAGGTCATCCAGCGTTTTCTTCACGTCAGCCATCACGTTGTCAACCCGATTGTTCACTTGGTCGATTCGGGTTTCAGCTTCCGACAGGCGGTTGTCACATTGAGCAACCCTATCTTTCACCTCCCTTATCTCTTTCCCGAAGATAGCGTGAAGGTCCTTCATGAGAAGCATCTGCTCCTCCTGTCGGCGGGCCTGATCCTGCAGCATTATCATCAGAGCACCTAAGTCAGGTGCTGCAGATGCAGGAGCTGCTGACGGGCAGCCTCCGTGGTCGGCAGCTGGCCCTCCGACGTTTGCGACGTTGCACCACCAAATCGTCTCTGGTCCGTCTCCTGTTGGCGTTGACTTCGGGCACGGATACCCTCCGTGTTGTCTTTAGGTAAAATCGGCATGATTGTATCCCACTTCTGACACCAATTGTTACGAGCTTGGGGTTCGTGACAATTAAAAACTGCCGAGTGAATTACCAAAATTGACACTTTAATTACACAACACTAATTACAACGATAAACCACACTAATAAGAAAACACAATTGTATTACAGATCACTTTAGTTCGCAGTTGTATCGCTTCGAAGTATCGCCCATTCAATACTGACTCGGTCGTGGTCTATACCGGCCTTATATAGCGCCTCAGATACTTTCCAGAACCTTCTACTGTAGAAACATCTAGAATGTTCGAGTACATATCGGTCCCGAAATTTCTAGAAGGATCTTGACTCTCCTAGTTCTGCTACTCGATACTAGAGGGCGCTAGTGGTAACTAGTGTTGCCATGTGTAAGATTTTAATAGTGGCGCGCAACAGTATTAAGCGACTTTGGAATGATAAGCCCTCAGCGAACAACCGAAAATGAACTAAGTGATGAAATTATACGTGAAACAAACTACGATATACCAGATTTGCAGCAGCAAGTAGCCAATTTGTACGGTTGCTTCGAACAAAAACGAGTTTTTGACAAAGTATTAGGACAAATTGAATCTGGAAATGGTGCACTTTTCTTTTAGATGCCCCTGGAGGAACTGGGCAGACATTTTGTTAAATTTATTATTAGCGCAAGTACGGAAAGATAAAACATTGCTGTGGCCGTAGCTTCTCCGGTATAGCCGCCACTGCTAAGCGGGGCCGCACTGCACATTCTGTTTTAAAACCTCTAAATCTAGCCCAGGAAGAATCGCCGATCTGAACTTTAGCAAAAATAGTGCACGAGGTATAATGCTACGACAATGCAAACTTTTAGTGTGGGAAGAAAGTACAATGTCGCATAAAAAAGCTGTAGAAGCACTAAATCGAACGCTCCAGGATTTGCGCAGCAATACCGATGTAATGGGAGGAATGGTGGTTTTACTGGCTGGTGACTTTCGCCAAACTTTACCTGTCATTCAAAAGGGCACACCTGCAGATGAAATTAAAGCATGCCTCAAGTCGTCTATTTTATGGAACAAGGTGACAAAATTCAGTTTAACTACGAATATGAGAGTGCATTTGTATAATGATATCAATGCTGGAAACTATGCTGACACACTATTAAAATTGGCGATGGGCGGTTGGAAATGGATGCTGAGGGCTGCGTTAAATTGACGAGAGATTTTTGCAATTTAGTACAGAGTCATTCCGAATTAATTATGAGCGTTTATTCAGATTTAACGAACAACATGCATGAAGACAAATGGTTATGTGAAAGGGCGATTCTTGCACCAAAAATGAGAGCGTTAACAAAATAAATTCAGATATATTAAGCGAAGTAGCAGGAGAAATAACAGAGTATTTGTCAGTAGACACAGTTATGGACACAGAACAGAGCACTACATATCCCGTAGAGTTTCTAAATTCTCTAGAGTTGTCAGGTGTGCCCTCACATAAGCTTCAATTAAAATTAGGCGGCCCAGTCATGCTAATGCGAAATTTAGATGCTACTCGGTTATGTAACGGGACAAGGCTGCGTGTGACACATCTTGGACGTGACCATGCGGGCGAAACCGCGGGTAACAGCTAGTTGTATTCATAAATTTAAATTGAACTTACCTCTAAATCAAATGCAAACGAAGACCTCTTAAGTCTTTTCTTTTTTATAGGCTTAGCTTCCGATTCGCTATCTGAATCCAGAACGACTTTCCTCTTCTTAATATTATTATCTTCACAAGACTTTTTCAGCTTTTTCTTTGGTTTGGATTTTGTAATGAGAGTACTACCATCATCCGAGTCAAATGGGTTGACAATTTTGCTAGTCGACGTCCTAAAATCAGTTATTCTATAGTCAATATAACATAGATCACTCGTACACATATTATTTTATTACATATTTATATACATAACTAGCTGACCCAGCGAACGTTGTTCCGCCATATAGATTACTTGTAGTGAATGATTTGGATATTTTTCATGCAAGAGAACAAAAGCACGATTTAAATTTTGAGGGGTGAGGGTAGGAAAGTGAAAATTTAGGATAATGTGTATTTTTTATGCTAAATCTATAAAAAATAAAAATAAAATTTTGCCTCAAAAAAAATCTGGTTAGGGACACCCTTATCACCCCAGCGGTATGAAATATACTTTAACCCTTAACTTGGCAGAGTGCATCAGTGGATACACTGCTCTTTAAAAAAATATTGTAGGAAAACTAAACAAATGACATAGATTTTCTTGTAATAAGTTACTCTATGAACTATGATATTTAATAGGTTTTATAGTTTTATTGCTGGTAAAACTGAACTGTCAGTAGCCCGCAAGATGGCGGACCGTAAGCAGGCGTCTACGCACAAGCCGGTAAGAATTATGTATTTTGCTACTTTTTTATGCATTTTTGATTATTATTTGAAGTGAAGGTAAATGCAGTAATGTTAGATTATCCCTGGATGTAGTTTTTTGATACCAAAACTTTATATATTTGATTTTATAACTCAGTTTGTCCATATGTATCTATGAGTATACACTGCCAGCTACGCAAAAAACTAGTGCTATTTTGACGTGTATCTATGAAGATACACTGCCAGTTTATCAGTGAATGTGTACATATTTAAAAAAAAATTGATATGCAATGTCTATGCAAAAAAAAAAGATAATTGTTGATTTTTTATATTCGTAATTAACACATTTAAATAAATTTAAAAAAAAATTTGTGTAACACTTGTACAGTAACTGTAGTAGATAGATATATATTTTTTTATAATTATGTATGCTTTGGTACAAATGCTCATACTTATTTAAGATAAGCTGTACGATAATAAACGTTTGTTTCCAGATTTCACAACAAAAGCTTCAAAAACAAAACAGAGCCCGCAGAATTCTTGCCCTAGTTCCAAAATCTGGAGCTAGATCAGACGTAGGTAGCAGTGATGATTCAGCTGATGAGTTAGATAAGTATATCCCTCCAACTCTTTCAGACAGTAGCTCTCCACCTCCATCTTTGCCGTCGTCTTTGTTGGATCTAAACCTATTATCGGATAGCAATGAAGAGATATATGAAATAACGCACAATGCTTTGCAACTAAACTCATCGCCTGCAAGTGATACTTGCGATTCGCCATCAATTTTGTCACCAAGGCAATCATCATCAATTTTGCTGTTACAAGCTGCTGAAATTAGTTCACCAAAGCGCCCTGGCTTTCCACAAATACGGTACCATCTTCATCCACTAAGTCAACACCTGTGCCAACCCCGCTAATTTCCACATCACCATACTGTGCACCTTCACCCGCAGTGGCTACTCGATCTCGAAAACCTACTGTTGTCACAAAAAAGAAATTACTAAAATCAAAAAGGTTAGAGGTCAATTGGCGTTGTCAGAAATTCACTGGTTCGGTTGAAGTTGAAGATTCTTTGGAATTTCCTCAAGAAAACATGAGCCCGATTGAATATTATATACTGACGAAATAGTGGAAATAATAGTAGCACAAAGTAACTATCTTTACAGTACACAGACCAAGGGCGTTAGTATTAATATCACGGAACGGGATGTACGAGACTTTATAGCCATTAATATATTACTATGTATCGTTAAAATGCCAGCATACACAGATTTCTGGTCTCAAAAGTTTCGCTACGAAAAAGTAGCGAATGTCATGACGCTAAAAAAAAATTAACTACTCAGAAGATATCTACATTTTAACGATAACCTGCATGATGATGGAGACATGTACTACAAGATTAGACCGCTTTTGCAAAAGGTTCGACAGAATTGCCTAAAAATAGAAGAATGAAAATAGAAAAAAAGAAGAATATGACCAAGTTGGTCATATGCCAGTATTTGAAACTAAATGCAGGTGCAAAAATTGCACAAAAGGCCAAACCCGAATTCATTGTCAAAAATGTAAAATAAGACTTTGTTTGGTAGAAGAGCGCAACTGTTTTCATGCATATCATACCAAATAGAATGTAAAGCAAATAATTTGTATTGTTTGATTATATAACGTGATCTCATAATTATAAGACTGTTAATTTAATAATAAAAATGATAAACAATTGTTGATTAATTACAATTAGAATCTATTTTTTGTTACAATGTAAACCTGGCACTGTATCTCTCAGGACACGTACTTTTTATAATGTAAATTGTTGCTTACCTAGCAGTGTGCACTGCAGGATACGTTCAATAAAAAAAATATCTAAAAGCAAAAGATTTTTTTAAATATTTTATTCAGCTTTTATTTGCCTAATTAAACACCCTGATTGAGAGAAAAACAATAAAATAAGAAAAAGAAATATCTGCCAAGTAAAGGGTTAAAACCTATTCTCATACCTACCAAATATACAAAGTTTCATAAAAATAGGTCTAGCCGTTTCGGAGGAGTTGGACCACTAACACCATGACAAGAGAATTTTATATATTAAATTATATAGTATGAACTCGATAAAAAGAATAAAAATAATAACAAAGACACATTCATACTTACAGGTTTGATGAACACGGTCACGTCACTTCAATTAAAAAGAAAATTAGGAATGACTTTCAGCGCTTTCTAGCTCTCCTTATATATTGCAGAATTCTAAAGCCCACTACACAATAATACTTTAGCCAAAAACTTATTATTATTTTCGTTAAGTCACATTTATTTACCATTCCTATGAATGCTCTATATAAAGTCTAAAATCCATTAACTAAAAAATTATCAATGTGTCTACACCTTAACCTAATAATATGACACGGCTTACACAGCAGCCGCCAGTCCGTCGGGGGATACTTGAGATGAAATTCGTTTAAGAAACTTGCATTCTTATGAGGGTTCTTATTATATTGGTGATACTGTTTTGTGTTATAAAAACCGATAAACTTTGAGCTCTCTAACTTCTGATTTTCTTTTAAGGTGTATTTACATTTTTTAAACCACTACAAGTATTACTTTTATTGTGATTAGATAACCAGATAAAACATTATGCATTAAAAAGTTTAATTTTGAAAGAAAAAAAACATGATGGCTCAATTTATGATGGTTTTTCTAGTTTGAACTTCATAACCAAATACATTTGAGCTATCTAGTATGCAACAGGCTCCTACAGGTTAACTTAAAATCTATTTTTGACTTTCTGAAAGTTTGAAATGAAAACTATTCTATGCTCATCGATGCTGGATTTGGGTAAAATATTTTTTTATATGCATTTACTGTTTAAATAAGTTACATAAGTATTTTATGGCTTTCAGTCTAGATGGTATGTAATAACATACTTATATTTAGGTACCTACCTACCTACATTGCAAAATTCCTTTATTGTGAACCACTTTTATTGCAAAACGAAACTATTGTATAATTGTACCTATCAAAAAACCTTTCTATCGCCGGATTTGGCTGCAAGAAATAAAATATTTGACATAAGCTAAGCTCAGATATATAAAATGTGTCAAATATCCATCTCTAGTACGCAAGTCACCGGCTGCAAGTAGCGATCGCTTCTAGACAACCAATTGACCAATATACAAGAAATCTCCCTGTCGTCCTATAATTAATAATAATATGTAATACCTAAATGCTAACACACTCAATACTATAATAGTTGCCCTATATAGATAAGGTAAGTTTAAAAAATAGTTATGTTATTTAATATCTTAATTAATAGCATGCATAAATACTTGCTTTAAAAACCCCTCGGAAAGGTTCTTATTCATTCATAATTAATTCAAAATCAAGAAGACTGAACACAATGCTGTTTTCATATGGGAAAAATAATTATGTTATTTGCTAGGTATGTTTGTATATCTGCGCAGGCGAGCCCTAGGGCTGGAGTTTTAATTGATCTACCATGGTAGTCTCTCTGAATCATATGAAAAATCCAACATCGTTATGTTAGTCTACCTATTAAAGTATTGGTCTACTAAAAACTCATCAATCAAACATGCACGACAATTGCAAAAATATGTGATGTAGCCTTTAATAATATGTTGTGACCGATATGTAGATCAGAAATATAATTTTGAAGTAAGTATAATAGCGGACAGTTCCGCTGATATCAGCCTCAACATGTGCTAAGTGAAATGTAATGCGAACTGATCAACTCGAAATAATAATATGAATATAATCATAACTTGAAACAGTTCAAACAATTACACAGTGGCGAATCGATCGAGATCAAATATGTACAATAACATGAGCGCTGCGTCCATACGTGTTTTAGAGTAACGAACTATCTCAGCGAGAGTCAGATTATTGAATCCCACACCGTCGCGCATCGTGTCTGGAAATGTAGAGCTGTTTAGTGTAATATTGCGGCGAACTGCATCGCGAACGGACGAGTGATGCAGAAACCCCAATAAGATTGGGGCGAACTGCATCGCAAACGGATGTGAGTGATGCAGAAGCCCCAATATTACCCTACTCACGGTTGTTGAATACGGTTGGTCAACTACGGTTGTTCTATATCGGTTGTTCACTATTGGTTGGTCACTATATTTTTCAGACGATTTCTTCAGTTGACTATTTCTTTAAATTGTTCGGATTACTTACTACTACTAGTGCTATCTGCTTTTATTATCACTGTTTACTAGCTGCTATTATCAGCTACTATGTTGCTAGCAACTATTCACTATGTTCTATATTCAGCTACTTCTTGGTTCTGCTACTAGTCACTTCAGCTACTACAATGTTACTGGGACCCGAAGCCGAAGCTTGCCAATGTCCGTTTTGCCTCTTTATTGCATAACATTTTCTCTATACAATTGTCTTAAATTACAATTTTTTCTATACACGATTACTTCTTACGCTAATGTACTATACATTGTTAAATCGGTAATTCAGTTGTCTATTAGCACACCGTAAAAGTTTCTTAATATATTAACAATCTAAAAAGTTATTAACCAAAATATCCTAAATTTTCACAATATTTGGGTACATTAATTCTTTAATTTTGCTATAAGTAGGAAATAAGTTATATCACGCTAAATATTCTTATATTTCCTTAATCTATAAACCTTAATCTAATTAATTGACATGTTTACAATTCTTTTAGAGCATAAAATTTATTTCCATCATTTTCGTGATCAACTATTACGCAGTTAATTTAAAAAAACGCCTAGAAAGTTGTCTGATTGGTCGACTTTTCGTTTGTACAAATAAGAGTTATTTTCTTAGCTATTACCAAACGATGCTCTATACTATAATACTAAGGTTGTAAACATGTTGTAAAATTATATTATTGCACTTTTCACTTAGGTTTGTCACAAATAATTTTAATATTATTTTTCAATCACTTTGTTTCCAAACACCTCACCGTCGCGAACACCTCTCCCGCCGTGCAGCGTCGCGACGATCTTCTCACAGCGGCGCTGTATCCATTTCGGTGAGCGACGTTGCTTCTACTTCGGCAGCGGCACGAGTTTCCTGGTTGGCCTTTTAATTAGGCCGTTTGCGGTGCGTACCTCCACAGTGCGGATCTGTCCGTCCGCACCGGGGTATACAGCTTCCACCCTTCCTCGTGGCCAGGTGTTACGAGGTTGGGGCCTCGTCCATGGGGCTCCCGCCGGTCTTGAAGTTTCCGGCAGGTATTCCCGGCAAACGCACCAGGCCCAAAGTAGTCGGTGGCTGGCGCTGGTGGTTGCGCTTTTCTAATGCGACAATTTACGCATTGGCTCACTATCTTTTTCGTGGTGGGTCAAAGTCGTATCACCCAGTAGTGCTGTCGAACCTCGTTGATGGTAGGTTCGGTTCCGCAATGATGCAGGCTACGACGCGTCCAGTCGATGTAAAGTTGCGTGATGTAATGATCACCATCCAATATAGGTGGCCTCTTCATCTCTTCCGTAACTCCCTTCACGGCGGCTATGCGACTTCGTAGAGCGATGATCCCGTCTTTCAATTCTATTTGGAGCGGTCGTAGGCGGCTGTCATGGGCGACATTTTTATCCTTACGGAGATCGGCTAGAGCTCGGAGCTTTTCGGCCTCTCTGATGAATTCGGCCTCGAGTGTGATGTATTTTTTGACATCTGTACTTTTCACTCGACTGAGAGGTTGCGCGAGGTGTCGCGGATTATTTGTCGATTTCCTCAAGTCGGGATCTTGTTCTTTATTTCTTCTAAACCTTTTGTAGAAGGTTATATCTGTGGTTTTGCGGCATAGTGTTATAAATTGTAGCACTCTGGCCGTAGCTCGCAATAAGCGTTCCCATCTAGAAAACTTGACTGGATCGTGGACGGCTTCTCGGAGTTGCGGAGCACGACGCGATTCTGTGATGGTCAATGATCTTTCCCCGCCGGTAGGTTCGGGCGACGTGGGTCTTTCGGTCGGCCATG
The DNA here is from genome assembly GCA_029286625.1 of Parnassius orleans. Lineage (NCBI taxonomy): Eukaryota > Metazoa > Arthropoda > Insecta > Lepidoptera > Papilionidae > Parnassius > Parnassius orleans. The sequence continues at coordinate 1,446,208 of JAGSMP010000145.1, forward strand.
CTGACGGTTCTTTATACAGAAATGATGGGCCGTTGTACCACTCGTGATTTGAGTTGAAATTCAGTGGTACGTCCCTCGTGGCGATGTCAGCTATGTTTAATTTGGTAGGTACCCAGCGCCAGTCTTCCACCTTACTGTGTTCCTCGATTGTTTTTTCATAATTGCCAGTCATCTCGATATCCTTTTTCTTCCAGAGAAGTGCTATTTCTATGTGCCCGTCTTCTAACTGACGGGTGCTGCTATTAAGTATATCTTCAGCTTTCTTCTCTGGATCGGAGTCTGGTCTTCTTGGGTTGATGATAAGAGATTCTAGCGCGAAATATTGGCGGAGTTAATCATCTATGGTCTCCACGCTCGTGTGCAGCTCATTGGTCGCGTAGACGCGCTGATGCAGGGCTTTAGTGTGTGCCCCGTGTAGCACCCATCCTGGTTCTGTGAGCGAGGCGATTGGCTGATGCGGCGAACCTCTCCGGACTTGAGTGGCTATCAGAAGTCTCCAATTGTCCTGTTCTATCAGGATCCTAGGGTTGCCGGAGTCATATGTCAGCTGCTCCTTTAGGTCTTTTAAGTGATTGCACTTTGCTATGTCTGCTGCACACACAGTCTGTGGCCCCAAGTTGAGGCTTGTGACCGTGCGTGCTTTGAACGGCACCTTTTTGCTGTGGTGACTCTTCAGCGTAACTTTGACTCTTCGGGACCCTGGTGAATCGAGAGTAGTGTTCCCGATAGCGGTGATCTTAAAATGGTTCAACCGCACTGTAGCTCCAATCTGTTCGGCGATCTCTTCATCCATTAATAAGACTGTTGACCCATCATCCAGCAGGGCGTGTGTGTTTACAGCTCCCGCCGGTCCAATTACTCGAACTGGAATTATTTTTAGATAGGCTTGATGCTTTGACACAGCGAATGAATTAGCCACGGTTTCTTCAGGTTCTTTTTCTATAACCTCTGTCTTCTTTTTATTATAGTGGAGAAGTCCATTGTGTCTCGCGGTGCATCCTTCTATTCCACACTTGATGGTTTTGCATCTGTGTGATTGATTTCTGTTGCGTAGACAGCGGAAACATAAATTATTTTCCTTTGCGAGTTCCCATATTTTGTTGCATCTGCTTCTTTAAATTTGTTGTAACCGGGTCTTTTTTTTATAGGAGAGGGGGCAAACGAGCATTCGGCTCACCTGATGGTAAGTGACTACCGCCGCCCATGAAGAACTGCAACACCAGGGGAATTGCAGATGCATTGCTGGTATTTTTAAAAAGGAGTAGGCTCTTTTCTTGAAGGTCTCTAAGTCGTAACGGTCCGGAAAAATCGCTGGTGATAATCGATTCCACGAGGAAGTTGTGCGAGGAAGAAAACTTCTTCTAAATCGCACAGTGGTGGACCGCCAATCATCCAGATGGTATGGATGGTATCTCGAGTTCTGTCGCGATGTGCGATGGTGAAATTGAGCGGCTGGGATTAGTCCAAACAATTCCTCAGAGCACTCCCCGCGATAGATGCGATAAAAAACGCAAAGAGATGCAACATCTCTACGCAGTGCCAGTGAGTCCAGCTGATCGGAAAGAACTCGGTCGTCGACGATTCGAGTCGCTCTGCGCTGGATGCGGTCAAGTGGAAGGAGCTGGCACTGGGGAGCCCCTGCCCAGAGATGGGAACAGTATTCCATGTGGGGCCGGACCTGCGCCTTGTAAAACTGCAAGCTATTATATATACTTTTACGATGTCAAATTTGACATCGTAAAAGTAGAGCAAATGGATTTCAAAGAAATAAATCGACCACATTAGCAGCCTATTCATTGGTTACCGAAATAATTAATTGTATTGACAAAGGTCACCTAGTATCTGCATATTTTTGATATGAGTAAAGCTTTTGATGTAGTGTGTCATGATATATTAATTGATAAGCTGTACTGCTATGGCATTCGGGGCCCAGCATTACAGTGGATAAAATCTTATCTAAGCGGTAGAGAACAGTGTTGAAATAAATGATATAGACGTTAATAATGTAATGACATCGTACAGATCTAAATATAAACACAACCGTAGTGGAGTCCCACAAGGAGTGTCCTGGGCCTCACCCAGGACACACTCTTTTACTTTACGTGAATGATCTACCTGACTTTATCAAATGCAAGTCTGTACTTTTTGCTGACGACATTTCAATTATAATAAGTACTGACACAAAATCCAATTATAATGATAAAATAATGACAGCTGTTATAAGTGTCACAGATTGGCTATACAAGAATAGTCTTAACGTCAATTTAAGCAAAACAAAATAATACAATTTAACATAAGAAATGTAAAGAAACTATTGACATTAAATTAAATGGACAAAACTAGAGGAGGTTCAAAATACAAAATTCTTGGGGTTACATATTGATGATGGTTGCACTGGCAAAAACACATTAAAGAAGTATACAAAAATCAATAAGTTCATTTACCCATTACGAAGACTGTCAAAGATTTCATCTCAAAACTGCTTTACTCGCCTATCATGGCTATGTAGCCTGTTTTGAGATATGGCGTAATACTTTGGGGAAATGGATCTACAGTTAACAAAGCCTTTATTGCTCAGAAAAGTGTGTAAGGGCAATCTGCGGGGTTGGTCCATTGTATTCTTGTAGAGAACTTTTTCCAACCCAAAAATTCTAACACTTCCTAGCATTTATATTTTCGAGTTGGTATCTTTGTCAAAAACATTCACAGTTTTTACAAAAATAGTGATGTTGTTAGTTTTAATACGAGGTACAAGGATAAACTAGTTCTTCCATTTAGAAAGAAGGCAACCTCTCATAAGAGCTGTTACTCGATGGCAATAAAGGTGTTTAACAATTGCCTAGCGACATAAAGTCATTGCCTCTTAATAAATTTAAAAGCAAACTTTTTATGTGGTTGGTGGACAAGGCTTATAATATTAAGGAGTTTTTAATTACAAATAAATTCACTTAATCATGAATGTAATGTTTGTAATGTACTATGATTTTAAATATGACACTATAATACTCGTAATAATAATAATTGTACCGTTTAAATAATAACTAATTTTAATTCAATTTAATTCCATTCAATCTAATGTTTGTAATGTTTTATGATTTTAAATATGACTACTATAATAATAATAATTGTACTGTTTATATAATAACTAATTTTAATTCAACTGATCTTATACTTAAATATTTGCACGTCCTAACAGGACAAAACATGTTGATCTTTTATTTGATGTCACAACTTATTTACCGTGTTTTATGCAAATAAATGATTCTTATTCTTATTCTTATTCTTAAGCGGTGCCGGCATGAAATACTGTCCTGCTCTGCAGAGCACGCCAAGCTTTTAGAGGCCAATTTGGCCTTCTTCCAAAAGACCACGAAACTGCACATCACCGATATGTCGACACAGAGGATTCCGATACTGGCTGAGGAAACAAGGGAGTGCCTTGAAACTGAGGAGATACGACAAAGGGTTCCTTTTAGCGGTGAACGCGCAAACTTGTGGGGATTGAACTGTACTAGATTTAGTCGCCCCAGTCTAAGACTTTGTTCAACAAAGTCTCGACTTCAGACTTTCAGACAGAAGTTTGTCCCGGTACTCGTTTCCAAGAAATATTGGCACGGCCGGTGTATAAAGCATCACCAGTGCTGTCGTCTGCATAGCAATGAATGTTACCGGTTTGCAACATATCATTGATATGCAGAAGAAACAGCGTTGGTGATATCACGCAGCCTTGTGGAACACCAGCGTTATGGGCTTGTAATCGGAGCATGCACCGTCTACTACGACCTTGATGTCCGATCTGCAAGAAAACTGGTGATCTAATTGCACAATTTCTCGGAAGCCCATAGGAAGGAGGTTCGAAAGAAGCGCTGTGCCAAACCCGATCGAAGGCCTTCGCCACGTCCAAACTAACTGCCAACGCCTCCCTTGACCCACTGCCTCCGCCCATCTATGAGTTAGGTAACCTAGAAGATCACCAGCTGAGCGACCTCGACGGAAACCGTGCTGGCGGTCCCTAATCAGCTGGTGATCCTCAAGGTACCGCATGAGCTGGCAGTTAATAACAGTTTTCATTACTTTGGAGAACAAGGAGGTGATAGCGATAGGCTTGTAGTTGGACGGATCTGAGCGGTCGTCTTTTTTAGGGATCGGGTGCACCAAAACTGCCTTTCATGAGTTCGGGACTACGCCTAGGGAGTAGGAGTACCGGAAAAGACGCGTTAAAACCGGTGCCAACTCCGGAGCACACGTCTTCAGCACAATAGGTGGGACTCCATCAGGCCCACTCGACTTGTTGACGTCCAGGGAGAGGAGTCCTTTACGCACCGAGCGCTGTGTAGTCAGCACTTCCTGCATGGAGCACTCACACCGCGGGATGGTAGGCGGTGTGTTCCCCCCGTCATCAAGAGTCGAGTTGGAAGCAAAAAGGGAGCCTAGCAGATCGGCTTTCTCCTTTGCGTCATGGGCCAGTGAGTCGTCCACCCTGTGCAGAGATGACAGAGATGGCTGACAGAAGTTCCTTGGACAGCCTTGGCGAGAGACCAGAATGCACGGGCTCCGTCAATTCTGCCGATGTGCTCAGACCTTGCCTTGGCAATGACTCTTTTGAAGGACCTGGAGGCGAATTATACTTCTTTAGGAGCGCTGGTGTTTACATCCCGGCACATTGATGCGTCAGCCCAGGCCGGTAGCACTCCTGCTTATAGCGCGATGCAATTTTTGACCAAACCATGGCTGAGTTCTGCCTCCGATAGGCACCACAGATGATGGAATAAATAATTCCATTCCCTGAAGTACCACATCAGCGACAGAATCAGCAACAACTTTGAGATCATACGGCGAGAAGGATGCAAAAAAAGTCCGCATCCCATCCCAATCGGCCGACCTATAGTACCAAACACGGCGGCGAGCTGCAGATCGGAACTGCGATGGGAGCGTGAGTGGCACCGTACTCCGGATCAGACAATGGTCCGAAGAGCCAAGAGGGGCATCGACGGAGACCTGATATCCGTCCGGATGAGAGGACAGCAGAAGGTCCAACAGGGAAGGTACATGGTCCTCCACATCTGGGATCTGCGTAGGCGAAGTAACCAGTTGTGTCAGACCATATGCCAAGGCAAAGTCATAAACAGATCTACCCGCATGATCTGTTAAACGGGAACCAAGCCATTCAGCGTGGTGGGCGTTAAAATCACCGAGCATCACGATCTCTGCGGAAGGGACCTGTTGTAGCTCGGAGTCTGCAGCCATTTGGACGTGGTCGATGAGTCGGTCTGTGTCGGCATTACCGCTATGGGACCTATAGAGGCACCCGTAGACGCGGGGATGGTCGTCGCTGTCTGCGCGCAGCCATAGGATGGACAGGTCCGTACCTTCAAGACTGCCGAGGCGTCGAAAACAGATGTCCTCTCTGACGTACACGCAAACTCCAGCCCGGGGCACAAAGGAGTGTTACAATTTGTACCCCGGGTAGGAGAGATACGAAGTATCAGCCGGAGAGGACACCTGTGTCTCGGTTAGAAAAAGCAAGGCCGGCTTTGCCGTCTCCAAATGGTAGTGGACGGCGTTAAGGTTTGAATGAAGTCCCCTGATATTGCAAAATCCACGGAAAGCGTGGCAGGGTTGCCTTTGTCTTTTGCTCTGCTTGCCCTGAGCAGGTTTCGTCTTGAGCGGATTGCCCCCCCACCCCCAGAATACGCGTGGCAGCCTGAGCACCCACGCTCAGAAAAAGTAGGGTAGCATAGGCGTGGATGCTCAGCGAGGGATTCTCCAGGGATGCTGGTACCCTCCTGGGGTAGTCTTCCGTTTAATTCCAATACCATGTTGATGGGGGGGGGAGGGGGGGATTGGGCATCCGGCCACCTGCACTCACCAGGCAAAATGCAGAAGTAAACCTCTTCTTCACGCTGGTATTCTGTGAGGTCGTGGTACCACTCCGGCTTGAGCCAGCCCATCCATGCGACAGCTAAGCTGCCGCGTGGCTCTGCCACTGTCAAAAAGTAGTAGTGACCTTTTTTTTCACACACTCTGCATCTCGGAGACGGTTTGGTAGTAGTTATGTGTGTTCTATATACTAGACGACGGTTGCTCTGCGCTTCGTTGATAATTTCTGGAGATGCAAATGCACTGCAGAAGCGAGCTTGTTCGGTGACAAAATCGCTGAAGCAGCTGAGGTCTGGTCTGGACTTGTACTTCTCGTTGTAGATTCTATACCACTGTGCGCGTAGAGAGTTTGGCAGCTTGTCGGTGAGGTGTCGTAGTAACTCTGCGTTGATGAGGTAATGGTCTCTCTTTAATGCTCGAAGTGTGACGACGCTTCCCTTCACTTTGCTCGCGAATGTGCAGACGTCTCTAGTGCTTCAAGCATGTACTAACTCGTAACTTCGGTCTCCGTGCGATTGAACGGACGTCCAAATTGCAACTTAGTTTCACGCATGATCTCATCTGGCTTAACATGCCCGATGAGTTCTGAGCTGACTGTTTCCAAGGCTTTTCCATGTAGACTTCTTCTTAGTCTCGCAGTGTTTTCAATATCATTGAAATAGCCTCTGGTTGTCTCGTAGATGGCACGGAATGAAAGCCATTCGGTGTGTGCTCCGCTGAAGCTTGGCAGTGTCATTACAGCCTTCGAGGCTGCGAAAGTATGCGACGATAGTGACGCACTCTCTGGTTGTGATTTGTCAGTGAGTGCGGCGATAGCGGATGTGAGCTCTACTACAAATGGTCGGAGCCCCCTGTCTTCGTTGGTGGAGGGTTCCGGGTTGAGATTCTGTGGCATGGGATCTTGGGTACATCTACTGGATAGGATCCTGTGTGTGATCCTTTTGAGGCTCACTGAGATGGATGACTTCGGGGTTGCTTTGGTACTGTTTTAATAAGTGGGGCCTCCCTCCGGTAGTTGCGTCTGAGTTGGCTGCTGCTTGCCCGCGGCATCTTCCAGCCAGGATCGGACGTACCACTTTGGAGAGACCATCTTCATCGTAGTTATGTGATTCTTTTCTTCAGCCTTCTGTAATGAGATCTGTGCGAGTTCCAGTTTGATCTTCACTTCTTCACGAGCCTCAAAATCTTCTATTGGGCCGTATTTTGACTGTACTGTTATGGTGTGGCCCTCGATGGCTCTTCGGCGCGGGTGTTCCTTCCGCTGTCGGCGACGATGCACGGCGAATGTCCTCGTTGCCTTCTATCTGTTCCTCTGCTTCATTGTCGGGCTAGTGGCCGCGGGCAGGGGCCCCTCGAGGGCAACATGGCGTCTCAGTGCCCTCTATTGTCGACAGCGAGCGTGGTGGCATCTGGTGGTGGATGGAGGTGGCATTGTCCGATGAACCTCCTTCCAGATCAACGGTCCATTTCTTGGCTCCCCTTCCTTGCGAGCGAGTGATCGGCATCTTGACTCGTTGAAATTCAGCGGCTTCTATACGGCAGCGACTATGTATCCGGTTCCGAAGGACCAACGGATTTATCAGGTTCCGACGGACCAACGAATTTATCCGGCTCGAAGGACCAGCGAATGTGCCGGACGGGCGAAACTCGGAAGTAAGTGTTATCGAAAGTACACCGCGAGTAACTATAGGTTCCTGAGGATACTTCTACTACCGTCTTTGTGGGTGCAGCTGGGGTACTGTGGACTGAGGTTAAATCAAAATGCACGAAATAGAATACAAATGACAAGGCAGTGGCCAGCGGTTCGACTGCTCAACTTTTCGGCGGAAATCTTCTGACTATTGGTTATTGATCACGGTTGTTGAATACGGTTGGTCAACTACGGTTGTTCTATATCGGTTGTTCACTATCGGTTGTTCACTATCGGTTGTTCACTATCGGTTGGTCACTATATTTTTCAGACGATTTCTTCAGTTGACTATTTCTTTAAATTGTTCGGTAGTAACTTACTTATCAGCTACTATGTTGTACAACTAGCTATTACTATCACTTGTGTAGCTGCTATTATCAGCTACTATGTCGCCAGCTACTATTCATATATGTTCTATATTCAGCTACTTCGGTTCTGCTACTAGTCACTTCAGCTACTACAATGTTACTGGGCTGAAGCCTTAAGGTAGACCTGAGCGTTACCTTAAAGTGAGCCGCTTGCCAATGTCCGTTTTGCCTCTTTATTGCATAAATATTTCTCTATACAATTATTTAATACATTTTTTATTTAATCTATAAACCTTAATTAGATTAAGGTTTATAGATTAAGAATAAGAAAAATTCATTACCATGTTTACAATTCTTTTAGAGCATAAAATTATTTCCATCATTTTCGTGATCAACTATTACGCAGTTAATTTAAAAAAACGCCTAGAAAGTTCTATAATATGTCGCGCATCTATAGGTCGACTTTTCGTTTGTACAAATAAGAGTTATTTTCTTAGCTATTACGAAACGATGCTCTATACTATAAATACTAAGGTTGTAAACATGTTGTAAAATTATATTATTGCACTTTTCGCTTAGGTTTGTCACAAATACTTTTAATATTATTTTTCAATCACTTTGTCTTCATCTGTTTCAATCTGTTTCCAAACATTTTTCACCGTCGCGAACAGTATGCTTGGGTTTAGATTTAATTCATCTGATTTTAGGTGGACGGTGAATTTTATAATTGCCTTGTATGTAATTCAATATTCAGTAAGGACACATTATCAATGCATTTCAAAAATGAATGCCATACTGAAAAATACTCAAAATGCAAGGAATTATACAGCCAAGTGAACACCAGTAATCCAAAAAGACGCAGTAAAAATTATGTCACTGATAATGAAAAAAATACTCCAAACACTATGCGAGATACATTATTAAGGCATAAAATTGAGCGTAATGCAAAAGAGAGTGATAAAGGCACGCTAAAAATGATGCAAGTAAGAATAAAGAGATTACTAAAATAACAAAAGTAAAAGGAAACAGATCCCATTAAACTATATAATGAATCAAAAAGACAATGCAAAAGTCTCATTGTCAGAGAAAATTGAAGAAAATCATAAAACTATATCTAGCAAAGTGGAGGGCAAAAGTATTGAGCAAGAATCAAGTCAATCTAAACTTCATGAACCTCATGAAGCAATAGAAATTGTATATAAATTTGCAAAAGAAAACGGATTGAAATATAGTCTTGGAAAGAGAAATGCTTACTGTAATGCTTGTGATGTAAGAATTTCATCATCCTTCAAAAAGATGGAGGATCACGTTTCAAATACAGTGCACAAAGAAAATATTTCAAAATCGCAGCAGAAAACCGTAACCATACCACTGAAGAAATTTATAAAACTAATATTCTTGTAATAATATTAACAAAAAATCAGTATAAGCTTATCAAGTTTTCACATGATTACTTACAACGAAAATACAGTAAGATGTCAACTGTGTGAGATAAATATTGTGCTTTCAATAGAATTACACGAAAACTCAACATCATAAAACATTATTGGACAAAGCTGAAGACATTGTTTGTCAGGAAAACGAATTTATAAGAAAGGTGAATTTTTATTATAATTCAAATAACAAATTTTATTTCTGTACTAATACAACGGATTCGATTCCGCCAGCACCAGTGAAAGTGTTGATTGCAATTTTAAGTGCTGATTTAGCACATATAATTTTACCGAATTATTTTTATATAAAAAGTGTATTTAGTCCAAAATGTTTTGAAGTAATATTATATAATATGTCATAAAGAAATGTCTAATTTCAGATTCGCGACGGTATCTATCACTGTGGATTTTGCCATAATATATTCCTGTCAACGTCGGAAGAGTTGCAAAGCCACTCATGGCAATATCTCACCGAGAAACTAAATCGCAAGCTATTAGAATTTCAAATGCATATCTGATTGAAGTAGAAAATGATAAATAAAAAGAAATACTTACTTGCTATGATGTCAAATAACGTATTATTATGATAAAATCTCGTATCCGATCACAGCGGAGTAAAATGTAGAAAAGACAGTTTAGTCCACAAAGACATGCCCTCTTTTGTCTGAGTTAACTATAAAAAGTTAAATAAAATATTTTTACGATTCTTAAGCGATTTGTTAATTCATAAGAGCAGTGTTATGTAGTGAATAGGTATACACATTATATCTCATCATATTTCCATAAGTGTAAGTTACGAAACAATCTGAAAAACTACGAGTATAGATAATTATATAGAGAAAGTATGAATTGTCTTCATCATTACAAGCCTCCACAAATCCACTGCTAAGCATAAGCTTTAAGGAATGCAAAAAAAATACGGTCCTGAACCACCTGAACCCATTGGACATAACTGCACAGTTATCGTTGATCGACATAATCAAGTCAATCTTATTTTTGTCGAACCGCCGGGGCCAACCCACCTTCTGTAAAGACGCTTCTAGAATAAAGAGTTCATCAAGAGTCTTTCTTCCTCCATAAAACAGCTGTTGACCCGTTTAGGTTTTGTTAATTTATTCCAAATTTTCCTACATTCAGCTCATCGTATCAACATTACAAATTTTCCAGCAAAATCTATTTCTCTTGTCAAAGCTTTAGTATATTCCTTGACCTATCTTCTAGTTGGGGGTTTTTGTATGGTTGCTCTGGGGAGGATGATTGCCATAGTTAGCAGGAAGTTTAGAGACAGCAGTTTTTTATTATGAGATTATTTTATCTCCTGCCTTAGTTTACGCATGTCGCATAAAGACAGATTAATTAAGGTTTATTATTATTAGATGTAAGTTTTATAATTTAATTTTAGGCTTATTTTACGAGTTTAAGATAGAAAATAACATATTGGGAGATAAATGTTTAAATTTGCAATGACGTTCTTTTCTCTAAATATGTATAATTAAATTGGTACTTAAATTTCTTTTAACTATTATTTATTCTGTGCTTAAATGAAAGAAAATACTCGTAAAAAAAAGAATTAACACGAAAAATTTGTTTTAACATTATTTACAAATTAACAGTATTTTATTTTTGATATACTTCAAAATAGGAGGAGGTTTCAAAGATTTAAAACTTTTATTTATCTACTACTTTTAATGCACTTGTGTAACTCTGGTGGGAATCGTTTGCAACTGCGTTGTGATAATATTATGTGAACTAAAATATGAGTATTATAAAAAAATGTATGAGATATTAACACAATTTAACGAAACTTAATGCTGCTGTGTTTCTTAAGGTGAATGAAGAGAACCTGATACTATTTTTACTGCAACTGAGACATTCCATCTTATCCTCAGGGGCGACAACGCATTTTGATTTTTATTTGAGGATAAATGTACCTAGATATCTATGGGCCACAGCATCCACTTATCATCAGACGGACTGCGGCCATATTACTCTCTTCCGTCAATTTAAGTCCATGTTTTTAACGTTATATTAATTAAATCCGAGTTTAATCCCATAAAATCGCATAAGGTAACATTAAATGTAACAAATTCTATAGTGATCCGCTTAGGTGTTTGTTTTTATATATTATTTTTGTCCTTACCATTCTCGGGTAGTAAAAGTCAGTTATTTTCATCCCCTTTTCGCTAATCAAAGGTTGCAAAGTAAAGACAAAAGCGTTGAATATTAATATAACGTGGGCAAGACTAAGAAACGTGTTCTTTAAGTTAAAAACTACTTAAAAGTTCAATATCGAATAATCGATTTTTGTTTTATATGAGGTGTATTTGTGTATTTTATATGTATTTTTTTTTATACTAGTGTCTAAGACATAAGTATTAATTGATACATTTATTTATAGTATGGCATTATATTAAAATGATACATAAATAGAATGGTAGGTCTGGGTATTGAAAATGTATCGATATATTTTGTCACACTGTCCTATCTCTATTATTAGTTCCATGAACGCTCACTTCTGCTGTCAGCGCCAAAATGGCGAAATCCAATCGTCTCATTATGTCACGGTGTATAGACCGGTATAGACAGTCCAGCGAAGCGTACTTGTATAGGTATATAGAGGTCAGTGCCAATGTTGCTCTATGTTTTCTTGTAAATATCTAATCGTATTTTCAAAATAAGTTATAACTGGCCGGTATCTCATCTAAGACATATTTCACAACTTTTGGCGTGGTCTGTCGTATCGTTTGTTCTGTTAGTGATCGTGTAACTTCTGAACGACTTGACCGACCGAAATCAAGTTACACAATTTGTTTTGTCGAGGCGATGTTTCATAGCCATGCTAGGATCCGATAAATGTCACCGTAGTGAAGCTATAATAATAATAATATCTTAAAGTCTTAAAAAAAACCAAGTGATTTAACTGTACCTACTTATTTAATCGAAAAAAAATATGGTACAAAAGGTTTGTAACATCTGCATAAAAAAGTCACTTCACTCCATTTCAAGGTAAACACGTAGAAAAACACGTAGTTAGACACTTAAAACAAGTATGCTTCCGTTTGCAACTGATGTTTGATGACAACTCTGTAGTATATATACAGTAATATATGATGACTAAACTTAATCAGCTCTAAACAAATTAAAAAAGTATTAAGGACATTTTTTTACACATGGCTGATGGCACAAAAGGCGTACCTTCTATGGCGCTTGACACGACAAGCGTGTCACGAAATATAACGAATCGGTTAAGACTAGAGATCTGCGCAGGATAGATTCTAGTGCCAGTGTTTGCGCAAGCACAGATGCACCTCTATTCCCTCTCTCATAGTCTGATGAGACGGTAATTCGACACGATCGAAGAGAGATCAGGCGCAAGACTAACGGCTTTACGTGCTTGCCGAGGCACGAGGGTGAAACACTGCAAACTTAGATGCAGATGTCTATGGGCTGCTCGCTAGTCAGCTTTATTTTGTTATAAAAAATTGATTAAAGAACAAAACAAAAATCGAGTAAAACCTTTTATTTTACTTACATAATATGTTGAATTTAATTAATAGTACATCATGAATACGTGAGTCGCGGAAATAGGCTTCAAGAAAACTTAACCAACAACATCACAGATCAATAAATTGAAACATAAATAATAAACGCTTTTTGGCTCCAATCTTTGAGCAATATAACTTCACTTACTAGAACCGAAGTTTGCATGGAACATACCTGGTACATATCCAACTAAATACAAAGTACGATTTTGTTATAAAAACATGCACTGCTTATTACAAAAAAAAAACATGTTCTCGACTGGTACAATCACCTGCAAATCAAGTATAGCAAGTACCAAGTATAACATATACAGAAATTCGATTTTTCATGTAGCACCATTGTGCATTATAGTGGGACTTACAGGCTACAGCTGTAATTTTAATATAAATCATACATAAACAGGCCATAGAGTAAATTGACTATGTTATAATAAATAAGTACCACCCTGTTTATTTTAGTATGAGATTTTATTTAAGCAACTTCAACCATATTTATTAATTTCTGTTTTATTATGTGCAATCAAAAAAATATTAATTAACCAATATATTTTTGATTACATAGAGCCTCATGCTAACAAGTACTCAAGTAAACAGGGTATAGGCTAACTAAATAATAAGTATTTTCAATACAATCCAAATAAACGATATAGATTTTTCTCAACAATCCAATATCTTCTCATCTACTTCCTAGACACTGGTACTGATTCTAGATTCCTCTAGTGTTTGGTAGTATACTTTTTTATATCGCTTCTAACTTAATTATTGTCAACAAAATAATATAACAAACTAGAAAACCATATTTTTTAAACTATTCCGCAACATTAATGCTAGTTTTCAAGTATTGCTGTCAAAGATTTATTTTTGTTTTATAAATTTTCAGAACAATAAAAGTAAAAAATAACATTTGTATTTAAATGCTTGCACAAACAAAAGTCTACATTGTGTTCAATTTTTATGTAAGCGTTTACGTAGTACAGCCATGCTGTAGCTATATTAGTAGTATAGTTGTAGCACGAATGGGTCGGCTCGACCAGGGCAGGACCACACTCTCACGGAATACCAGCGTAAAATAGCAGCTTAACGTTGCTGTGTTTCATATGGTGAGTGTAGAGAACGGAGACCCTTTTTACTGGAAAGGAGGCATTCTGCATTTTGATTCACAAATGAAGATAGATGTGGATGTCTATGGGCCACAGCAACCACTTACCATCATGTGTGCTCGCTTGTCACCCTTATCGTATAAAAAAAGCGACAGTAAACCAATGTTTAAGTGCACGAACTGCGAACTTGAAAAAACGTTGGTTTGAATCCGTCATTCGACTACAGTCCTGAACCACTCCCAACACAAGCATTTTAAGCTCACTTGGAGTGTTTAGCGGGAGTATTAGTAATGTTAAACGCATTACTAGTATTATTTTTAATAAAAAAATGTATAACAGAGTTTTAATTTAAAAATAGTTTCTTTTTAAAATTGAAGTTTTATTGTCGAATTAAAACTAACAAAAATAGTAGCGATGCACACATCTAAATCATAAATAATATCTAGTCTCTCCTTAATATAAATAAGGGAGACTGGTTTATCTTAAGGGTACTATGCATATCCCCACCATAAAAAAGGCACATAAAACCGATTACAGTGATATTAACTATTAGCTCCATATTTTTTTTATTATTACCATAAAATATGCCTTTAATACTCCAGTGATGAAGACGAATCTAGCTACACCTTACACTTCATATGTCATAAAAGAACAGACATACATAATATGTGTCTATTTCAAACATACATAATATCATAGACATCTAAAAATCTACCCTCATTCTGAGTTGGGTATAAACTGATGGCTGCTATATTGCTCTTCTCCATGTTCTCTATGTCTGGGATATACATAGACGATTACAAATTATTCCATTTTATTTAACTATATAGTCTATGGTCTACAGGCTTTATCAATTTAGTGCCGTAATATTTTGACTATCGCTATTAATTGCACAATATAAATGCATTCCCATTAGACAAATTAGAAGAGCGAATAGGCTTTTGTTAAGCTAAGTCATTTTTGTCAAATTTGCCCACTTTGGTTGAGTCACCACTTACTATGAAGTGGGATAGTAGTCAAGCCCTGGTTTATAATAGTTAAAAAAATACCCCTAACACACGAAAGCATTTTATCACTGTAAACAGCACAGTGAATAGCCAGTCATTGAGGACACGTATGAACTATGCTAAATGTTTTGTTCTAAAACTACTAGTGTATCATCACCACGTCTTTGACTTTATGGCCCATTAATAAATAGTACAAGGTAGCAGATACAAGAGTCAATTCAAATACTTTTTACGAGCTGTCAAAACAAAACCTACCTATAAAAATTGCATGGGAATACCTGTACATGTTGTCATAGTTTCCTTGCAGTCAAGAAACATTATATTTCTATAGTTTTAAAATAATAACATTTTTATATAACTTAAAATTAAATAACCGACCAAGTTTTGGGACACTACTTCAAGTAGCAAATTGAAACCCTTCAATGTGGTAATTTATTATTGAAGGTATCAATTACCCAATCTTGCCAATATTAATTCAGAGAAAGTCTATTGAAGTCTGTGCCTAAAAGAGAACCGACGAAGTATTTGAGTGCGCTGGAGTGTCAATGTATATATATAATAAGATCTATTGATTTTATTGCCATATGAAATATATGTTGATGCAACTGGAAACATTGTTATTCTAATTTAGAACTTGTTATCACGGCATTATAGTCAGTTATCTCAACTGCAATGCATCAAGCTCCAAATTATAGACTTCGGTGAAAGGTAATGTTAAATAATTGTAAATATTGCAGAAAACTATAATATAAAACATTTTATCTTACCGCTTGAATACACAATGAATGATTGTACTACAAAAAACGAACTCAGACAGACACATTCGTGAAATTATGGCCCAGCTCAAACAGACACATTCGTGAAATATATTATGGTCTCCAAATTATAAAACCAACACTTTATCTTACAATACCGCAATAAACTCTTCTACTGCGTAGAACTTCCACCAAACTGCTTATACTAGAATCACATATTTCAGTCATCACACACTGGGAGTTATTTTAAACAATTATCACACGGCTCTAAAGAGCTTTGGCATTTTAGGTCTGAAACACTTTCACTTCACATTAACTATTTCACTTAATAGGGGCGTGTTCATATTAAACTTATACACGTTAGTGCATACATCGTCTAAATTCTGTTTATTCTCATACGGTGAACATATCCTTATTTTCCTTTCTCGATTCTCTGAGTACATTTCGATAACGCCCCACTGCCGCAACAGCTTGTGGCAATTTCTAATCGCGTCCGTAGAGACAGCTTCTCCTGAAAATTTTACAAAATTTTTTTTTGTTATTATTTTACATAAATTATTTGCATTGTTATCATCATCATTATTGCAGCCCACCACAAAACTACAGCTCTCCCTTACTTTCAGTTTCTCCCAAGGACTGACTCAAGACATTTTTCTATTATCTGCATCCCTTGTATCCCAATCTCCGTCACTCCTTCTACTGAAGTTACTTCAGCCTTACACTGCACTTGCCGGTACGTGGTTGCCACTATTCAAAATGATCTGTTATATAGGTGTCTCATATGGGCCACAGCATTCGCTTACTATTAGGTGGACTGCATGCTCGTTTGTAACCCATACTTCTATAAGAGATTTATATATATATATATATATATATATATATATATATATAAGAAAAAAAGCAACTAAACGGATATTAAATAAAAAATCCGATCTAGTGTGCATAACTTCCGTGCAGGGAATGCAAAGGAATCTTAGCTCATACAGCCATGAATGTAATCAAAATGCTTTCATTTAATTGGTGAAAGTGTTTTGTATAGAAAAATAATGTGTTTTTTTTTTTAATTTAGCATTATATTAACAAAGAAAACACACATCACTGAACACATAACAAAGAAAACAAAAATCGTTGCTTCTTAAAACTTTAATAACTTTATATTAAATGAAGATATCGCAATATTTTTTTTAGATAAGGGCCAAGTGTCTAAGAAACAAAACTTAGAAAACCTAATTAAAATCTATCCGTAGTTTATCCGTGATCCGCGCACAACTGCAAACCTCTATAATTTTATTGATATAGATACAAAAAGAGGAATGTTACATCAATTTTCGATGTTCACATAATAATATGATATGTACATACCATATGGCATCCTATTTTGCGTGAACTCTTCTGTAAGTGTGTTCAGAGTTGTAGTGACAATTTGCTTTTGAGGTCCGCTACTGAGGTATTTACAAGTCATCGTGTATGCTTCCAAAAGTGGTCGAATTGTTAGCAGAAGTCGCCGCCTGTAAATTAATTGAAAGGTTAAGTTTATTCCTACTACTATTGACTAAAGTTTCGGAAGGATTTTCAAATATCATTGAATAAACCTCAGGTCATAAATGCGTTATCACATCTTAGAATTAAGGTGAAATATACACCTTTTAAGTCGGATCATAGCATTGGATGTTACGTGGTAGAGCCACGCTGCAGCTATATTATGGTTGTAGTACGTGTGCAGAGAACTGGAGACCCGTTTTACTGGAAACGAGGCATTCCATCTTAGTCCTCATCGGGTGACAACGCATCTGCATTTTCATTCTTAATCGAGGCTAAATGTAGATGTCTATGGGCCGCAGCATCCGATTACCATCAGGTGGACTGTGTGCTGGTTTGTCACTGTGTAGCAGAAATAGGGGTTAAACTATAGACATCCGGTACTCGCGTACGGGGGTAGGGGGGAGCGTTCAGGAGAAGCCCCCCTTACCCTTCCCCTTGCGGAAATGTATAGTGTATGAGTAATATTTTTTTGTAAAATCATAACCTCACTTTTTTACACAGGAATATTGGTACAAAGTTACTTCTGCAACGGCTTCGGCGCTGCGGGAAGTGCAGCCCTTCACCCTTGCGTAGCAAATCACAGGCACCCATGCTCACCTCCGCAGCTTCGTCGGTGACCAGCCTTAGCCGCTACGGCTCACTCGGGGGCCTGTGATTTGCTACAGCGGGGGCTGCTCTCCCGCCGCGCCTACGGCTTTACAAAAACACTCTAGGGGTAGAGCAGACAAGACTACGTGGATTCGCGGTGTTCTGATTCAGTTTTAGTACAAATTCGACCTATCTTATCTATAAAGTCAGGTTTCCCTAAACTCTGTTATGATAGTGGTAAATGAAACAATGTAATTTTATTTATTTAATTTATTTTATAGACATGCTTTATTGCTCGCATAATTTCTTTGAATGGATCCTTTTTACAATTTTCTATGTTTCGCCTCCACAAATACTCTACTACGAGGGTGACACTGAAAGTTCTTAGAAAATCAAAAACTGAACAATTTAGTTTTATTATATCTATTCAAAATAGTGTCCATTTACATCAATACATCGCTGCATCCGATGGAACCACTGAGAAAAACACTTTGCCCACTCGTCCTTAGGGATCTCTTCGACGGCATTTTGAAACGCAGCCACTCGGCGTCCATAAAACGTTTTCCTCGAAGTTTTTCTTTTATTTTCGGAAATAAATAAAAATCGCAAGATGCGAGGTCGGGGTTATAGGGCGGGTGACCCAGTAATTCCACGTCTGACGTCGCCAAGTAGTCGATTGTTTGCTTGGCGGTGTGCGACGAGGCGTTGTCGTGGTGAAGGAAGATCCTACTGCGAGGTCGTTTCTCCCGAACTTTATCCAAGACAAGTGGCAAACAATTGTTAGTGTACCACTCTGTAGTAACTGTTTTTCGATCCCCTAAAACAATTGTTGCGTAATGACCTGTCGTTCCGAAGAACGAGGCCACCATCTTTTTCCCACGCTTCGACCTCTCTTCCCTTTAGTTGGCAACTCCTCGGAAGGAAATACCCAGACAGCAGACTGTCTCTTAGTTTCAGGATCATAACAATAAGGAACACAGCATTTGAGTCACCTCCGTTAAATCTTTGAACCATTTCACGACACCAATCAACACGACGGAATTTTTGGGCCTCTGTCAAATTATGAGGTATCCACCGGGCACAAAGCTTCCTGACCGCTAAATATCCATGGAGGATTTTGTGCACTTGACTCATACCGATGCCTAAGCTTGTCCGAATCTGCTGTTAAGTCACTCTTTTGTCAGTCTCTATCATACGCCGCACAACACTGATGTTATCTTCAGTCGTCGCTGTAGAAGGCCGTTCCTCACGCAGATCATCGGTGAGATTAGTGCGGCCACGTTTAAACTCATTAAACCAGTAGTAAACAGTGGCACGAGATGGGGTTTCATCGTGAAAGGCCAATCGAAGTCTATCATAACTTTCTTGTTGACTTAAATGACATCGAAAATCATAAAAAAATCATTGTACGAAAATTCATGCTGGCGTGAAGAAGAAGAAGAAGAAGATTTATTTGCTTTGAAAAAGGGGTACGTTTAGGTGGTTATTATAAATTGTAGTTCAGCTTTTTCAGCCATCTATAATATATATATAACACCATGTGGGACTGTAGCCAAGAACCGGCTTGATAGCTGTTATAGCTCAGGGGCTAAGCGCTCAGTCTATTTTTTTTAATACCGTTATTCATATAAAATACACGCATTTACAATAATAATAAACATTGCCAAACTGTGCAACAGTTTGTTGGCGAATTTCATAGTACGCGAGCAACCCAGGTTCGAAACCCGTCGGCACCAATGAATTAATTAATCGTAATTTTAAGTGGTAATGAATGAGCCACGTGTTCGGCGGTGAAGAAAACATTGTGAGGAAACCTGCATGTATGAGAAATAAGAAAAAAAATCAAAGACATGTCAAGTTCAACAGCACGCAATTGGGGCGGCGCGGCAGACATTTCCTTGACTGAAACCTTCTCAGAAATGAGAGGAGGCCTGGGACATATATAGGCTGTAAATTTTTAACTTTTACCGGCTTCTTATATGTAAAAAAATAAAAATAGATTGCGTACCTTTCAGCGTCTGCTTCTGGGCTCTTGGTAACCCTATACTTGACATGTCGCATCGGATCTGGACTTTCCTCCTCCTCGTCATCATCCTCCAAGGTCTTGGCAAAACGACGCGACCATTTCTGCTCTTCTAATGCTTCGTTTGTCTGGGAGATAACGTTATCAACGTTTACTATATTCTTTTCTTAATAATTCACACTAAAACTCTTTTATTGTGAAAGCATTTTATATGCATAAATTGCACAAGTAACATTCATTTGTAGACCATACAAGTACCTCTATACGTGTGTGGAACCGGAGACCCTTTTTACTGGAAACGAGGCATTCCATATTAGTCCTCAGGGGTGACAACGCATCAGCATTTTGATTCTTAATCGAGGATAGATGAAGATGTCTATGGACCACAGCATCCACTTAATTAACTAATAATAACTTAATCAGGTGGACTGAGTGCTCGTTTGTCACCCTTATTCTATAAAAAAAAAACTTGTGCTGTGCAGGATTCGAAATCCAGGCCCACAACACCGCACTAAATGTTAAGTTACTGCACTATGGGGCCGTGGTAATTTAAAGTTTATTCATATATTTATTACAGCCTATCAAAGTTCACAGCTGACACATAAAGGGGATATTTGCCATAGTTACCAGTTTTTATTTTTTACTTGTTATAAGGAACATGCTGGTGCCCGTTTTCTTGTTTGTTTCCTTCTGTCGCCTCTTACGACACCTACGGGTAGAAAGCCTTGATAAATAACGCCCATAGTCGCCTCTTAGGACGCCCCGGAACAAAATTGGGTTATAGATTCGCTTGCTTACGACGCCAGACGTGGCATACATTTATAAATGTCACCTTTGGCGTCGTGTATATGACTGCCTCGTTAGTCTAGTGGTTGTAAACGCGGCTGCTGATTATGAGGTCCCGGGTTCGAATCCGAGGTCGGGCGAAAAAAAATCAGTTATTGAGTTTTCCGTCAAGAAATTCCCAGTAGCTGAGTGAGGAAGTTGGCGGTGTCTCACCCCTGTGCCTCGGATTACCGTCCCATCGGACTATGAGAGTGAGGGAATAGAGAGTGCACCTGTGCTTGCGCATACACTTGGCCACTATAATCTTGTCTAACGCCGATGGCTAGTCTCCGTTGAGGCTGGCCGCCGTAACAGAAATTCAGTCTGGAGGTTTTTTATTAGTGATCGATGTCTGGAGGACATTAAATTTACATTTATATTAATTTACATTAATTTTTGCTTTTGGTCAAATACTCACTAAATTAAATTAAATCACATTGTCTCGAAAGGCTCGAAGGACCAAAAATGTTTAGGCCGAACAAATAGAAAAAATAATTTAAATACCGAAATATATAGAAAAAATAAGTTAAAAAACTCACTTGTACTTTACTTATAACGTCATCAGCTACCAATGAGTTGATAGCTTCCAACATCCTCTCTTCTATTCGATGGCAAGGCGGGCAGAGAATGAATTCTTGACTCAATACTTCGCACAACTGGAGGGATGCTTCTATGAGATCAGTGTGACGGACTGTATCTTCTTCGGGGCCCTGCTGGTAAATGATGCTCTCTAAAGCGGTTGCTGAAAACAATACAAAATATATTAATATGTTGAATGGTGTGCAGTACGCATCCGTACACATCACGAACAAATATCGAACTTTAGAACGAGGTTATCGGCAATGCTTAGTAGCTCAGGGACTAAGTGCTCGCTGTAAAATTTCACAATACACGATCAATTGGTAGCAGAGGGTTAAATTCTTAATGCAATTTTAAGTGCTGATTTACCACATGCTCGGCGGTGAAGGAACACGAAGAAGAGGAAAGAGAATAAAATATATATAACGTCTTAAAAATTAAAAAAAAAAAACTTACGTGAGTGTCGTGGAACACTCGGTTGGAACGAAGTTCCTTTCATAGTATATTATTATTGATAAACGTATTATATTGTTGATTAACAAATACAAATAAATTAATTACTAGCGTCTATTAAAATGAAGCGTCATTTAAAATAATATTTCTTTCATGGCAACATAAGAAAAAGTGCGAGGGAGATGGATATTATTCCATCTCGCTCGCACTATAGAAAGGGTCGTGACGGAAAAATTTTACAATTTTTCTCGCCTAGTCTAGTGCGATAAAGAATTTCGTTCCAACAATATTTTTAAGACGTGAAGTCCGGCAACACTCATTGGGGCAGGGCGACGGACACTTGCTTGCCCTAAACTTGCCTTCTCAGAAATGAGAGCAAGCCTGCGCCCAGCAGAGGGAAAATACGTATCAGCCATGATATACTTTTCTGGGCTTTGTTAACGAGTTATCATTAATAGTCGTAGGAAATCTTGTCAATTGTTGTACAATCTCCTCTAGGATTAATCCACGTCCATTTTACATTTTCTTTTAAACATAGGTTAGATGTTGTTCAAACTACTTTATATAAGTAATACTATATTAAATTTCAGTAAACATGATTGTATTACATATTAACACACACGCAGAAATATAACGCTCACATACAAACACAATACACGCATGTACGCACGCACGCAAGAACAAACCAACGGTGGTGAAATAACATTTAGATTTTCAAATAACAATAATCCCAAATGGAATGTTAATATAATAAAAACGATAATATACCTAGAATGGCGTTAGCGGCATAATGAGCGACAAGTGCATTGGCATAGTAGGAAAGTTCCAATGCCGCGGCTAAAGATGGCTGCGCGCGAATGTGATCTCGTTGTCGGCCTTCACGACGTACGAGTGCACTGCCAAGCATGTCCAGCTGTAACCAAAACATTTTTATAATTATAATTGAGTAAGGGAGACAAACAGGAATAGCACTTAGCACATAGTCCACCTGATGGTAAGTGGATGCTGCGGCCTACATTTTCATCGATTACGAATCGTTAAGCAGATGCGTTGTCACTCTAAAGAGGTAAGAATGATTGCCTCGTTACCAATAAAAAGGGTCTCCGCATCACTTCACTCGCTATGCGAAACCGTCATGTGCGAGCATGGTATTTCCCTATGTTCCCCGGGTAGTCATAATGTTCTGCACCGTGGCTTTACCAGTTGTAAATTTCAAAAAATATTTCTTTAATTTTTTTTATTAATTATCATAAAGTAGGCGGTCGTATAGCAACCATTTAAAGTCTGCAACCTTTTATCTTTACTAGAAACAATTGTATGACATTGAGCCCAGGATGACGTCGGCTATCATACACTAAATAAATACTATCATTCAATAAATAACTATTAATAATAGAGAAGTTGCCTTTTTTTGCCACAAATTTATATATATATAAACTAGCTGTTCCCGGCGACTTCGCTCGCGTGGAATTTATTACGATTGGATTTCATGGGCTTAAATTATTTATCGCGGAACCCTAATTATTTTTCTAAAATAAAAGTAGCCTAAGTTACTCCTTATAACATCAGCTATCTGCCAGTGAACGTCCCGTCAATATCGGTCCAGCCGTTTCGAACATTAGCCGGAACAAATAGACAGACAGACAAAATTTTAATTTTTTTTTGTTATAAGTATGTAGTAGTTTTAAAATATTTACTTTCATATACATTTAATAAAAAGCTGTTATTTTGATATTACAAACAAACAGATGAAAGAATACATTTAAAATATATTTAAATATTTTTTTTTTGTTAATAATTCCATTTTTTTAGTAATTATTTATAAAAATAGTAAATTTTTTAAATGAAAAAAAAAAACGACTTATGATTGGTTGTGACGTCATTATATCCGTTGAGGCTGTAAGGCAATCGCAATCATGCTATACTTTTGTATTTTCAACATGTGTCATAACAAAATAGTTAAACAATTTTTACGTCAATTAAATAATTTCAAAACATATTAACCTGTATTATGCAATGACATTTTTTTTATTTTGACAACGTATACATGAATATTTTATCATTTCACCATGCGGTGGCGTTACTAAAGCGATATAATGACGTCACTGGCGTTTGAATTTACATTTTAGAAATACCATTTTTAATTGTTAAATTACATGAAAAATGGATTGTTAATTTTTTAAATATTTGTTTTATATCTGTTTATCATACTATATCATTATAATATTATATTAAGCGCCTCCCACACAAAAGCGGCTTGCGGTGGCGGTGGCGGTGGCGCTAAATACAGAGATTTTAATAGAAACAGCGCAAAATTATCCAGTACTTTATGCGGCCAATGTGCGGACGAATTTATTAAAATAATATTGAGGCGCTAACGGCTGCTGCGGTTTATTTATTCACAGCATACCGCTACTACGTGAATGTGTATAAGAAAAGGGATCAAAAAGAAATGGAAAAAAAGAAAATTCATTTCTTGTGTTCCACAAATAATTTTCGGCTTTATAAAGCGAAAAGTTTCTGCATTGGTCATTGTTATTGCCATTTTGTGGACAGTACTTACGATGCGTGAATATAAAATTTAATTAAGGTGCGTGCGATCCCTCTGGGAGCTCGTAGCAAACTAAACGTGCGCCCAACGTGTGGACGCGGCGGCCAATACTCTGCCACAACCCTTTGATCTTTTGTAAAAAACCGACACGACACGGATCTCGCGCCAACTTGTGGGCCATCATTCCAATACGTACCAAGTAAAGCAGAAACACCCGCTCTACTCGATGGCCATCGGTATTGGCCAACACATTCGCCACTATGTTGGCCAACGTGAAGAGCCGCCTTTAGGCATACAACTTATCGGACCAACAGCGTGTGCGAGCAGTGCAGCGGTGTCAGCGCTGTAGCCGAGGTCGCGTCCAGCAGCACTGAGCGCTGCAGCAACACGTAGCGACTCACCGCATGTGCGAGCAGTGCAGCGGTGTCAGCGCTGTAGCCGAGGTCGCGTCCAGCAGCACTGAGCGCTGCAGCAACACGTAGCGACTCACCGCGTGTGCGAGCAGTGCAGCGGTGTCAGCGCTGTAGCCGAGTCGCGTCCAGCAGCACTGAGCGCTGCAGCAACGTAGCGACTCACCGCATGTGCGAGCGGTGCAGCGGTGTCAGCGCTGTAGCCGAGGTCGCGTCCAGCAGCACTGAGCGCTGCAGCAACACGTAGCGACTCACCGCGTGTGCGAGCAGTGCAGCGGTGTCAGCGCTGTAGCCGAGGTCGCGTCCAGCAGCACTGAGCGCTGCAGCAACACGTAGCGACTCACCGCGTGTGCGAGCAGTGCAGCGGTGTCAGCGCTGTAGCCGAGGTCGCGTCCAGCAGCAGTGAGCGCTGCAGCTCGCGCGGCCACGCAGCGCTGCAGCTGCTGCAGGGAGCAGCCGGCGCGCTGCTCCGCTAACAGCACGTACGACACCACGTTCGTGCTCATCAGTGCGGTCGACTGCGCAGCGTCTGCAACACAAATTGTACGTAGTTACGCGAAATCCAACCCACAGTCGGGTCAAAAATGAGTTATGTATTCAGGAATCGATTATATCATAGAATTTTAAAAATCCAACAAAATACGCACGCTGCAGCTATATTATGAATATAGCACGAATGGGTCGGCTCTATCGAGGTCAGACCACGCTCTCACAGAATACCAGCGTAAAATAGCAGCATAATGCTGCTGTGTATGTGTATATGTGTATGTGTATAGTGAGTGTAAAGAACCAGATACCCTTTTTTCTGGAAACGCAAAAACGCGTCTGTATTTTGATTTTTAATCAAGAGTAGACCATCCACTTACCATCAAGTGGATTGTACACTTCTATGTCACCCTTATTCTATAAAAAAAAGTTCTTCTATGCACTGTCTCAGTACCGACTTCAGAATAAGAAATTATTTTATCCTTTTCTGTTATTTGAATCGACTTTTTTTGTAGAAGAGGGAGCAGACGAGCATGCGGCTCACCTGTCTTTCATTGTAAATTAAACGTTAATTTTTTGTATGTTTGTTACTTGATATCTTCTTTAATATTGTTAAACGATTTTTTATTAAATATGGTGGTCTCAATTCAATTTGAAGGAAATGTCCATTTTTAAGGGTGCAAATATTTAGGCCTTTGAATTAGGACACCCGATCTTGTCATATTCCTAGGTCGACTCAAAAAGGTCAAAAATTGAACTTTTAACAAAAACTATAAATATAGTTTTTGTTAAAAGTTCATAAATATAAATAAGCCTACTTCAAATAACTAAAACAAATAAAATAATTTTTACATAATAGCTTAAGAAGTCGGGGCTTTAATACTCCTACACACAATGTCTTAAGTCTTAACACCGACTTCTGAAGCTATTGTGTAAATTATTTTATTCGGTTTCATTCCTTTAATATTTTTAAGCATTTTTTTAACGACTGCGTTATAACTCGACTGAAGCGTTGGTCTAGTGGTTGTAAGAATCATACGACCCGACTTCGGTCGGGTTTAAATCAGCTATTGGGTTTTTGTGTTAAGAAATTCACAATAGCAGACCGGAGTCAGGAAGTTGGCGTTGCTTCATCCCCATGTCGCAGAAAGTACGTAAAAAAACGGTATGTTCTGCGCCTGATCTCTCTCTGGCCGTGTCGGATTGCCGACACGGACTATGACAGTGAGGGAATAGAGAGTTCACCTGTGCTTTGAGTCACGCTGCAACATATTGCTGCAGCACTTAGGCCCGTATTAATAAACGTTACACAGCTCAAGTAAACGCACTTGAGTGCAATCTTCGGGTTATGATCTTATTAATAAACATAATATTTCAAGATGCGGCTTAGGTTTACGATATCAGCTGAGTGACGCACTGATTACTAAACGAAACTCGACTCTCAAGTGTGTGTACTTGAGATGCTAAAATCTGAGTGCGGGCAGTACGAAAATATTTTAAGAGAATTTAATATTACCACGAAATTGAGTACAATGACGATATTTTACAGCCTTCGCGATATCGTTTACCAAACATTTAGATAAGGGATGCCTCCGATCCTTTTAAGTTACCAAGTGAACATTTTAAAAAACGATACAGATTTGGTTAAGAATCAGTAATATAATATTCATTATTTAAATTAATATAATGTATTAAATTTCAAAGTAGGTAATGAATGCCCACGATTTGAACGATTTGTAAGATAAAATAAATCTGTCATGACTAGGTAGATACATGCTGCTATAGAAATTATGGTCAAAATTTCTGATTACTGATGTTATAATGTTTAAAAAGTGATATTTGTAGTACTATAATTAATTACCTACCTGGCTAGATGCATATGGACTTGCATTGTATTCTACAGTTATTTTGCTCCAGGCCTCATTTTTAATACGTAGAGATGTGCCATCGGTCTCCTTATTTTCCACCATAGCCCTATATATTTTTATAATGCCGAGAAGCATTTTTTCTCATTCGGAATAAATACATGCTTCTTGCTTTCCATTTTTGTATAAATTAAATTTCCCGCGAGATCAAAGTTGAGTAATCAAGATGTTTTCCAGTGTCAAAAATGATAAGTCAGTTTTATATTTGACACTGGCGCTGTCGTCGCTTTAATGCCTTAGGTTATTTGTACATATTGAATTAAGTAGTAAACATTTAGTTCGTATTTAGAAATACGTACATAACAGTTTTAACAATTTAAGGTTTTCGAAATTAGAAAATAACTTTATAACGTGATACGGCTCTATTTATTTAAGTTTTATCAAAATAAAAGTATTCAATAAATCTCACGATATAGCAAAAACGAAACGTGATCTAAACTTCGGTCTATGTGACGTAATCGTTTACGAGATCAAGCCCACAAGTCAAATAACAGTATTCCTAAGTACAGCGTCTTGAGACACTGTTTTTATGTGTTTATTAATTAGCAACGATCTTGAGATGCTGATATCGTAATGAGGGCGTATCGAATGATTACGCACTTGAGTTCGTCGTTGAGTAACGTTTATTAATACGGGCTATAAAGTGATAAGGCCATAAGAGTGATAGAGCCAAGTTGTAGCACGAATGGCTCGGCTCCAACGAGAAAGAACCACGCACGCACCAAATACCAGCATAAAAATGGTAAGTGAGAAGAAACGGATCCATTATACTTTTCTCTGCCAAAAACCTATTAAAAATTGTTTTAAGAAAAGCTTACCATAGACAAGATGCCTCCCGATGGCCTCCACCATCATTTTGTGGTCTGTGCTCACGTCCGATCCATACAAACTGGAGTGGCTATGGTTGTAGAGAATCTGACGGTCCAGATTAACGGCCAGGTTGTTGTTGGGCGGACTGAGGCACCGTTCAATAGGCGCCTTCAGATAGTTGTATTTCTGGAACGACGTCACCAACTCCTGTGGACAAAGAAACAAACTTTTTGGAAAAAGACATTTTAACGAGTTTTTTTTTGTATAACTGAAGTGTTAACTACGATTACAGTCCACCTGATGGTGTCTACTGCATGGACACCTGGAGCCACCTTCAATCGAAGTAGGCTACAGATGCGTAGTCTCCTCTGAGGACTCAAATTTATACTGCCTCTCTATACTCCTCATGCTACAGCCACGCTACCTTACCGTCTACCGCCCTTTTACCGCAATAATTATGGCATTAAATTACTGCCTAAATTACCACGTGAAGTAGTGTGGTAACTAGTACTACTACTACTAGAGTTTACCTAGATATGACAATGAACTAGGCGGAAAAAAAATCATGCTGAAGCTGCGGCGGTGTTTTACTTTATGAGTGTCAGTTGCTTACATGAATCTTTTACATTTTAATAAAGCTAAACCAAGACTGAAAAGAAGATGGTGGATGATAAAAATGCACAGAAAACCGTTCGTTTCCGTTGAGCTCACGTCGCATACTGAACAAACTGTAGTGTGGCCACTTGACGCAAAAATTACCGCGGTAATCGTCTTTGATATGCGAAAAAGACCGCCACCGGAACCATTGGCTACCGTCATATGCCATATTGATTGTAAAATTATGGCCATAAATCGTGGCTACACCTAGGTGTTGTTTCAATTATGGCCATAGTTATTGCCATATCACGGTAATGTGGCCGTAGCATCAGACTGGAACACAGTAGTGGAACACGCACTACTACTGAAGATGGTTATGTTATGAGGGTGAAACCATCCCAGACGGTCTTATAGGCAGAAAGGAGTCCTGTCTCCTATTATTATCGCATTCTGATTAGAAAGGGAAATATAATTATAACATAACATTATATTATTTTCTTCCATAATATAATGTAAAATTGAATTATCATTTTAGTTTAAAAAACCCAGAAAAAACAATAACCCCTAGAGTTTCTTCTTTCTTGCCGGTTCTCCTTTGTTGGGGTCACACTTTTTAAACCAGTGGTAGATTTTGACGTTCATAAAAGCTAAATAAACCCACATTATGTTATATAAGTTTAATAAAAGATTTTTCGCTTTGACTTTGTCATTATCATTATATGGTATAATAAATGACCAAGTTTTTGCCTGCTTTGTAAAGGTGTAGTTATTAACTCATTCAAAAACACTATGATCTAGTTAGTTCTATTTTGACACTTGAATAATATTATTTACTGCAATCGCTATTGAATCTAACAATTGCAGCAGGCATTTCTTTTTATTAGAGCAGTTTAGGTCATGCATATGAATATTATTGACAAGGTAACTAATAAGCAGGATGTTGCGTTTATACCTTGGAGTGTTTAACAAGAAAAGCTGGTAAAGGCAACCACCTTTGAATGTTTAAGTTCATCACGTTGATTAACGTTCACCAGCGAGATGAGCTAGTAAAAGCTAGTTCGGTTAAGTGTAAAACGACGGACGGTCCACCTGATGGTAATTAGATGCTGAGGCGTATTGACACCTACGTCTACCCACGATTAAGAATAAAAATACAGATGAGTTCTTGTGACGACTAAGATGGAATGTCTTGTTAAAATGAGTCTCCAATTCTCTACATTGACCATGCGAAACACATAAGCGTCTTGCTGCTATTTAAAGCTGATATTTTGTGAGAGAAAGTCGAGCCGAGGTATTTGTGCTGCAGCAATAATACAGCTGCAGTGTGGCTCTACCATCTAATAAAGTATTCCACTTGAATGAGCTGCGTACTTTGAGTGAGATGGACTTGTTGAAGTGGTAGAGCTATGCTGCAGTTATATAGTTGTAGCACGAATAGGTCGACTCGTCGGGGGAAGGACCACGCTGTCACTGAATACCAGCATAAAATAGCCGCTTAATGGTGCTGTGTTTCGTATGGTGAGTGTAGACAACCGGAGATCCTTTTTAGTTGAAACGAAGCATTCCATCTGAGTCGTCAGGGGTGACAACGCTTCTGCATTTTGATTCCTAATTGAGAATAGATGTAGATATCTATCGACCTTAGGAGCCACTTACCATCAGGTGAATTATGTGCTCGTTGGTCAGTCAACCTTATTCTTTAAAAAAAAGTAGAATTTAATGATTACGTACTTTGAGCGAGATGGGCTGGTTGAAGTCGACGCGTATCCCTCCGTGATCGGTGTTAAGTGTACGCCAAATGCCGCGTAGTGCAGACCAGAAGGTCTCCATCTGCTTGGGCACCCCCAACTGTTCCCGAACGAAGCTGCCGTCCACGAGTCGTTCGTAGTTGAGAGTCACCGGCACTAGTAATGCGTCGTCGATCGTACCCTCAAGGTACGCGTCCATTATCACCGACAGGATACCGGCTGGAGAACAAAAACAATTACATTAGTGTTGCCGTTGGAATTAGCGGATCAGTAAGCTGAAGTGGTGGTGTTGATATATACACATTTCATCCCGTGGGTGTCGTAAGAGACGACAGAGGTAAACCAAAACAGAAGATGGGTAGCAGCATCTTACGTGGTAGAGCCATGCTGCAGCTATATTGTGGTTGCAGCACGAATGGGTCGGCTCGACCGGGGAAGGACCACGCTCTCACAGAATACCAACGTAAAATAGCAGCTTAATGTTGCTGTGTTTCGTATGGTGAGTGTAGAGAACCGGAGACCCTTTTTACTGGAAACGAGGCATTCCATCTCAGTCCTCAGGGTGACAACGCATCTGCATTTTGATTCTTAATTGAGGATAAATGTCTATGGCCCACAGCATCCTCATTCCATCAGGTGGACTGTGTGCTCGTGTGTCACCCTAATTCTACAAAAAAAAATCTTCGTGATAACAATTCAAAGTAATAAAAAAGTGCGTTTGCCAACCCGCCAGCCAAGCGTGTCAACTATGGGAAATCCTTCCTATGAGGCAATTTATGGGAGAGTCCCATAGCAATGGACTTTTATAGGCTGTAAAGGAAGCTAAGTGGCAGTTGGTCGACCATATTTCTCAAAGAACCATCGACCGAAGGGGAAGAAAGGTTCTCCGGTGGCAGCCCCGTACTGGCAAGCGCAGTGTTGGGCGCACCCCTCGCTCTGAAAACATGCAGGCAGTCGACGGATGTAGGTTTAGGACCGTATTTCATAGCGGCATATGTTCAGCAGTTCTGTGGTAGTAGTAGTAGTAGTGCCGTTGGAATACTGATTAAGATGGAATGCAATAGTGGAATAAAAAATGCAGTAGATGGAATTAAAAGAGTTTCCTATTGTGAAACTCACAATAGGAAACTCTTTTAACTGCCTTGTTGGTCTAGTGGTCGTGAAAACGACTGCTGATCATGTGGTCCAGGGTTCGAATCTTGGATCCGTTAAGAAGTTGTCAGTATCGGTCCGGAGTCAGGAAGTTGGCGGTGTTTCACCCCCGTGCCATGGAAAGCACGTATGAGCACGGTCGTGACCGATTTCCATCGAATCGGACTATGACAGCGAGCACCTGTGTTTGCGTACACACTCGTACATTATAATCCTGTCCTGCGCTTATGGTTAGTCTCTGATACCCCACGCATTTAGGAGTTATCGCGGTTCGTTAATCATGTAGATAGCTTACCTACCACACAGTACATCTTCATCCAAGCAGGCAGAAAAAAAAAACAATATTAAGGTGAATACAACCGTGAAATAAAGTAATATCTATACAAATAAATAAAATTGAAGTGTCTGTTTGTAATGTCAAAATAACAGCTTTTTACTAAATGTATATGAAGGTATATACGGTACTTATAACAAAAACACAATTTTTAAATTTTTTGTCTGTATGTCTGTTTGTTCCGGCTAATGTCCGAAATGGCTGGACCGATTTTGATGGGATTTTCACTGGCATATAGCTGATGTTATAAGGAGTAACTAAGGCTACTTTCATTTTAGAAAAATAATTACGGTTTCGCGCAAAAAAATGAAAACCCGTCGCCCGCGTGTTATTTAACACGCGGACGACGTCGCGGGGAACAGCTAGTAGTATATGTATGTGTCAAAGCCCAGGCAAAGGCCGAAGTGATCATTAATTTTATGGTGATGTAAAAAGTTTTTAAAAAAATTACTGAGACTTGTAATAATACTCTCCGTGTTAACATTTAATTAAGGAAACACGCACTGTCATATAAAAAGGCTAAGTAAGTATTACTTTAGATAAAAAAAATTAGTATTGATTGATAATATTTACAAAAAAATATTAAGTAAAAATGGATTTCTTCTATGGTTTTTATTACAAAGTTATCGATAATTTCACTTTATTATTCATTAATTTATATTATGTAACATAGTCATATAAACTTTTCATTATCAAATATTACCATGTTCAAAAAAAATCTAAACAAAGTAAATTTTACAGTATATTAACAGATTTCTATGTTAATTGCCATTTAGAGGGGTAATTAACTACGGTAATTTAATACGTGAAGAAAAACATCGTAAAGAAACCTACACGTCTAAGGATATTATTGCAAGGACATCTGCTGCTTTCTAGAACATTCTCAGACGTTAGTTTTGGCATGTGCCCAGCAGTGGAACGTATTTAGAACGTAACTTTATTTAATACTATATTTAAAAAAACATTTAATGATATTAGTTTATTCTATATCTTCCTTTCGTTTATTCTAAATTTTCCCAACTACAGACACAATTCCAGACACAATTCCTATTCCAGCAATAAATTAATGTTCGATTTCATGTCATGGAGCAATATCACTTTCATATCTTGGTCTTAATTTAATATTTTGCTTGAATTTTTAAATAATACGTACATAATTGTACTATTGGTGTAAGTTTAGTTAAATATTAAATTACATACGTGTGATTTTCTCATTAAGTTAATTTATGATATATGGAAAATAAAGTTGTTTATAACTGTATTTTACAATTTCCATATTATTAAATAACCGGCCAAGTGCAAGTCGAACTCGCGCATGTAGGGTTCCGTACCATCGTAAAACACATTTCTAGTGGAAGCCCCCTTTAATTTTTATTTTTATTATTTTTTGTTATAGCGGCAACAGAAATACACATTCTGTGAACATTTCAAATATCTACCTACTACGGATCATGAGATACAGCCCACTGAAAGACAGACGGACGGACGGACGGACAGCGGCTTAGTAATAGGGTCCCGTTGGTTACTCTTTGGGTACGGAACCTTAAAAAGGAAAGGTTTATAACTTTTGAAGGGAAACCAGAGTGCCGTATCGTCTTTGGGGTGTCGAAAGTTCGTAAGAGATGACTACGGGAAATTCCATAAAAACCTCATGACTTCTGATAAATGGCGGTATGACAATCTCATTTATGGCGAAAATATAATCTCTTCAGTAATATAGTGTCGGTACACCTGGATGTTTTTATTCTAAGAATAAAATAGAATACTATTTTATTCTTATGGTTATTGTAATAAAATTCGAATATAAATAATAAACACAAGTTGTGTAGCAAAGCACCTTTCACTACGGCGCGGCGCTTCGTTTTAAAATGCCGAATTCTCCTGCGGGTGTACGCCGCACGCGGCGACCTTTGATGTCGAGGCGGGGCCTTTGATAAGATGCGGCACGTGCAAAGGCGGCGCGAGACAAAGGCGACCGTATCTAGGCAAACAGACTGTACCTTGACCGACGAGGGGCAGCAGTGTTAAAGATACGGGACGCCTGGTACTGCGATCGTCAACCCTTACTACACACCCTAGTTTATACACTCCAGCTTAGTTGGTGTGATAAGATCATAGTTTATAATTATATACTAGAGAAATAAGACTACTGTACTTCCATTTTATTATCTTATATTGTATATTATAACCTGTACTACCTTAGCTGTATAAATGAAAATTTCTGCCAGTTGTGAAGATTAAGGCATCTTGCCTGCAACGGAAGAGGCTAATGTCCAGCAGTGGTCTTTGCTGCTGCTGCTGCTGTTGCTGTTGCTGTTGCTGATGATGATAATGACGATGATATTATTACAAAAAAAAAAAAAAAGTACCTTTCGGCGGCTGTGGCTTTCCTGTTCTCGTGCGTCCACCTTCTATGAAAAACTCCAAATTGTTGTTCACGCCCAGACTATTTAGGATGTATGCTCTGAAAAATATTGCTTTATTAGTAAGTTTTAAAGTTTTTCTACGTGGTAGAACCATGCTTCAATTGCATTATTGTTGCAACAATAATAAAAACGTCTTCCAGACCGAACTTCCGTCACGGCGGTCAGTCTCAACGGAAACTAGCCATCTGCGCAGGAGAAAGGCCGCCGTGAGTGACTGGAATTCGATTTGGAGGATATTAATAAATGAATGCAAGTTACCTCAGAGCGGATTTGTATATAGGATCCCCGTGATACTCCGAGCCATCGATACGTCGCCTGATGTAGAAGGCACCGCATCCGCGCAGAATCCATCTGAAATATATCCAGATATCATTACAACATGACCTTAATACGTTTTACTTTTTTACTTGGTAGAGCCATGCTGCAGCTATATTATGATTGTAGCAGGAATAGGTCGGCTTGATCGGAGAAGGACCATGTTCTCACAGAATACTAGCGTAAAATAGCAGCTTAATGCTGCTCTGTTTCGTATGGTAAGTATAGAGAACTGGAAATCCGTTTAACTGAATACAAGGCTTTCCATGTTAGTCCTCAGGGGTGACAATGCATCTGCATTTTGAATCTTAAACAGGGGTAAATGTAGAATGTTTATGGGCCACAGTAGCCACTTACCATGAGGTGAATCGTGTGCTCGTTTGCCACCATTATTCTATAAAAAAACATTTTACTCCAAGTAAAGTTTAAATAAACATGAATAACTCAAACTAAACACTCACCCAAAGAATGGTATCTTCATATTATCCCCGGCCGCGACCAAGGGTGGCCTTAGGCCCGTCAAGTACAGCGTGAACGTGACCAGGATGTAATCGAAGTGAGAACGATGCAAGGGCACGAAGACCAGTGGCAGACCAGCCGCCTTGGCCCTACGGAGTCTCTCCACACACTCAGATCGTGTACTGCAGCCGCCACCGGCGATACGGCGGATCGCTTTGTGACAGAGCCATGCCACTAGTCTGGAAAGGACATTAATTTTTGTACAATTCAAATAGAAATCCTGAACAAGTTTGGTCGGGCGAGTTTGTGTGTTCAATCAACGGAGAGTGGGATAAGTGTCGCTGCTCCCGCGTTTAACCAACAAGCAGACTGTTTACTGCGCTTGTTAGTTAAGCTTGTTACTGGTTTTCGGTGCATTACCGACATAGCCCAACGAATCAGTAAGTTGCAATGGCAATGGGTGGGCCATATAGTTCGAAGAACCGATAAAAAGGTTATCGAGTGGCAGCCTCATACCGTTAAGCGAAGTGTAGGGCGGCCGCTCCCACTAGTTGAAGCGATGACTTGGTTAGACACGCGGGAAGTCGAGGGCTAAAGATGGCTCGGAACCGTGTTCGTGTGATTCTTTGGGAGAGGGCTATGATGATGTTATTATTTTATGAGTGCTCCTACTGGACAAGAATAGGTAAATATACTTGAACAATTTAGAGGTCATGATGACATACTTCTTTTAGTAAGTTGACCCTGAAAACTACTATTAAATAAAAGATCAATTATGTAACAAGAAAAAATAAGGAAACAATTTACAAAGAATACCAACACTATGTCAAATGTGCGCCTTCACAGGTGACATCGGTGTCTTTCGATTTTAAAGACAGTTCTTCCGGTTTATGTGTTTTATTAGCTTAATTTATTTATATTTGATGAATCTGTATTCGAAATAGTTATCTACGTTAAAATAAGCAGTAAACACCCTCATATTTTACATGGTTGAGCACGAATGGGTCGGCTTGACCGGGGAACAACCACGTTCTCACAGAATACCAGCGTAAAATAGCAGCTTAATGCTGCTGTATTTTGTATAATGAGTGTCGAAAATCGGAGACCCTTTTTAATGGAAAGAGGCAATTCTATCTTAGTCCTCAGGATTGACAAGCGTCTGCATTTTGATTCTTAATTGAGGATAGATGTAGGGTGTCGGCCACAGCATCCAATCATCATCAGGTGGGCTGTGTGCTCGTTAGTCACCTTTATTTAATATATAAAACTACACTTTTACTAAAATATATTGAAATTAATTAGCTAAAATCCGCGAGATGGAAGGCGGGAGGTGCTCTTCAGGCTAGGTAAGACACGTGATTTTTATTTCTTACGCCGATCTTAGCTAATTAATTTTAACACCTTTAATATAATGGATTTCCAACAAGTAACGCCTGATTCTATTACGCTTTTACTTACGAATTGTATAATTGTGCGGCTTAGTTTTGATTCCGTAGATTGAAATAGTATATCATTGGGTTTTATTACATATACATTTAAAGTAAACTTGTTAAGTGCAAGAGAAAGACCGTAGTATTTAAAAAGTATACTTAATAATATAGTTAAAATTGGGTACAAAAAGTTAAAAGTGGGTGATGCCCTGAACGTTCGTTTTGTTGAAAGTAAGTGCGGGAGTCATATGTCGGTCGAGTGTAAACAAAATGTACAGTCGCTAGACCGTACAATAATTATGAACGCTCACAGAATACCAGCGTGAAATAGCAGCTTCACACCTCTTTACCCCCTTAGTGTCGATATTCCACGCATTAGAACCAAACGGTTTGCTTTTGCTGTTGCCTTTTGTAAAATCTTAAAAAAATTAAAGTTTTAATAAAAAGTACAAACCAACTTACCGTACAAAAACTAAAGAAAAATATAATAATTTCTACATAACACGTAATTATACGTGGTAGAGCCATGCTGTAGCTATATTAATAGTATAGTTGTAGCACGAATGGGTCGGCTCCACCAGGGCAGGACCACGCTCTCACAGAATACCAGCGTAAA
This sequence comes from Parnassius orleans, assembly GCA_029286625.1. Lineage (NCBI taxonomy): Eukaryota > Metazoa > Arthropoda > Insecta > Lepidoptera > Papilionidae > Parnassius > Parnassius orleans. The sequence goes on from JAGSMP010000145.1 coordinate 1,483,192, forward strand.
ATAGCAGCTTAATGCAGCTGTGTTTCGTATAGTGAGTGTAGAGAACCGGAGACCCTTTTTACTGGAAAAGAGGCATTCCATCTTAGTCCTCAAGGCTGACAACGCATCTGTATTTTGATTCGCAAACGAGGAAAGATGTACGTCTCTATGGGCTACAGCAACCACTTACCATCAGGTGGACTGTGTGCTCGTTTGTCACCCTATTTCCATTAAAAACACACACACTTTTATAGTCGGGACTAAATACGATATAAGAATATCACTAGTTCAAGATAACCAGAATGTCGTCTAAATACGAGTAGTTAGTAGAATCTTTTATTAAAAGTTTTCCGTGCATCACTGAACTTACATTAAAAATACCTTTACGCGTCGAATTATTTAACCTTGGCGCCTATCTTTAATTTAAGAATACTAACATGAGATACCAAATTGGCCATATATTGAAGATGGGCCAAATTAAGAGTACCCTTAACCGACGAGCATGTATGTGTATATGGATGTAAAGGAGGCGAGAGGAGTATCATGACCGTGTCAAATGGCAGTCCGTAGTCTCTCTGCCTACCTACTCTGTCTCTCTGTCTACTCTGGGTGACAGGCGGGGTTTTGGCGGGAACTTGACCGGCGGCGGTTTGCTGCTCATGTGTTATTGTTTAAATAATGGTTTGAAGTGGATTTTGATATGTAAAAGTGGTGCGATTTTGTGTATTAAGTGTCTGCGCATGTGAATTATTAGTGGAAACGGTGAAACAAGTGCTCTGATAGTGATGTGATTCTCAAGATATGGTGTCTGTCTGCTTAGGCGCCTTGAGATACCATCGCCAACTGTTAGCTGTCTGCTGAGATAGAAACAGTTGCTGAAGTTGCCGTCAAAATCTCCCAAGGGCTGCACAATGTGACGCATCAACATATTGTGAAGCAGTGTACTATGAAGGATAATTATACATTGTAACTTCAGGCTCAGAAGGGCTAGAACCCAGAGCCGTAAAGCCAGTTATAGAAAAAAATGGGTGACAGGCGTGAATGTTTATTTTGTTATGTTTTTACTAACCTGAGTACATTATTGGACATAGCAGAGCTGATATTCATCAAGACCTTCATTGCTCGAGCCTCCACTTTTCGTCTAGTTTCCGCATAAAGCCGTTCATCCTGGTCGTCGTCATCCTTCTTTCCCCCTTTAGCTTTTTCGAGCTCCTCCTGCGTCGTGTCTTCAATGGCGCTTTGGAAACGCTCGTCATTTATTACCTGCAGAACAAGTAAGTTATTATTTATCATTTCTATATATATATATTTCTAGATATTATTTATTTATCATTTCTTGTTGTCATCTAAATTTAAGGATTATAATGGGCGGGTTTAATGATTTATGCCAGTCAAGAAAAAGTATGCCAGGTCAAGCATTGACAAAAGAAAAATTCACAACAACAAACATGACATTTTTTTATAGAATATGGGTGACAAACGAGCACACAGTCCACGTGATGGTAAGTACTGTGGCCCATAGACAAGTACATTTATGTTCGATTAAGAATAAAAATGCTGATGCGTTGTCACCCTTGAGGACTAAGATGGAATGCCTCGTTTTCAGTAAAAAGGGTCTCCAGTTCTCTACACTCACCATACGAAACACAGCACGCCCGTATTCTGTGAGAGCGTGGTCCTACTCCGGTCGAGCCGACCCATTCGTGCTACAACCATAATATAGCTGCAGCGTGGTACAAAACAACCGTGTTGTGGCGGTGTAAGAATATCCACTATTCCATATCGTCTCGCTGTTGTCGTAAAAGCTGACAGAGGGAAACTAACTAGGAAATGAGTTGCAGCGTTTTCCTAATAATAATTAAAAAAACTGCGGTTGCCAATCCGCCTACCGAGTGAGCAACTTTGGCAAAGGTGAGGCAACTATGAGGGAGGCCTATGTTCAGCAGTGGACTTTTGAAAGGCTGTACAAAGATAGGTAGGTATATCCACATATTAATACATACTTCATTACCAGATGGAAAAAATCACAGCTGGAGACGGGACACTACGCCCTACAACGAATGAGTTTGAGAGGATTTGCTTCTTTTTTGCTTTAGCCGTCACGCTTAGCAGGCGGGTTAACAATCGCAGTACCATGCGGGTCACACTTTGACGCTGCTAATGGAGATGGTATTCCGCTTCCGCTATCTATCGAAAGCTAGAAGAATCTGGCATTTCCATAATCGCCACATACGACACCTACGGGACGAAAAGGCAGCTCCATTTCGTAGATTCTCTTAAGCCGCCACCACAAGGCTTTAATATTAATATAATATATTGTAACCGTATGTTATAACATACATATCTCTATATATAAAAATCAATTTGTCCGTTAGTCTCGCTAAAACTCGAAAACGGCTCGGACGATTTTGATGAAATTTTTTGTGTGCGTTTGAGTCGGTCCCTGGATGGTCTAGTTTCACAATTGGACCCGGTAGGTGGCGCTGTTGTCGAGATCACGCAGAAATCACCCGTGCTAAGCCGGGGCGGATCGCTAGTAATACATAAATACATTATTATGATTAATTTTGGTTTCTTTCAAAAGGTATAAATTCTGTGGACCACGTGAGTTGGTCGACCTCTAAACGGCCGGTAACACAACTGAGTTAACAAAACACATTAAATAATATACCAATTGTATTTTAACCGACTTCAAAAAGGAGGAGGTTCTCAATTCGACTTATGTTTTTTTTGCACGTATGTTACGCGATATCTTCGCAGATTGTGAACCGATTTTAATTATTCTTTTTTATTAAATAGGCTTTACCTCAGGGCTGGTCCCATTAAATTTTGAAGGAAAAATTCCGTCCCCAAGGGTGGAAAATAGGGGGAAAAGTTTCATATTGGACTATTATTTAAGGAATTTCACATGATATCTTCGCAGATTGAGAACCGATTTTAATGATTCTCTTTTTATTAAATAGGTTATACTTCAAGGGTAGTCCCATATAAAATTGGAGAAAAAATGTCACCCCTAAGAGTAGCAAATAAATAACTTCTTTTTTAGCAATTTGCAGTCGGTTTTTACTTTCTGTTTAAAGTTATAATTATTAGTTTACTAGACCAACTGGCAGCAATCTATTTCATGTTTATTAAATATTTTACGATTAGCAGCATTCAACTCCTATACGATATACGATTACCACCAGCGATATTTCCGGACCGATACGACTTTAGGGGCCTTCAAGGATACAGCCTACTTTTTTTAAAAGGGTCGGCAACGCACTGCAATTCCCCTTGTGTTGCAGTTGTTCATGGGCGGCGGTAATCACTTATCACCAGGTGAGCCGCAACATTTTGTGCATTTGCCCGCTGTCATATATCACCAGTAGATTAATGGAGATTATTTGTAATTTTTTCTATTGGTAAAAAACTGGATTTAGTAGAAATAGGCCGTACTTTATTTTAGTTCTTTATATACATACGAGGGGCGGTCAACGTATTCTCGGTATTAGGGTGATTTGCTAATAATTTGGGTAATTAAAAAAATCATTAGGTAACAACACTGACCTGAGGGTATAAATATGAAATTTCGTTTTGATAACTTCATTTACTTCTTATGTAACCTTCAGTCATAGACGACGGAATGACTGACTCGACAATGTTGAAAGAAATCGAACACCGTGCGGTGATTAAATTCCTCACTAAACAAGGAAAAACTAAAAAAAACATCTATGACGAAATGGTGGCCGTTTACCAAGACTCTGCCCCTTCAATGTCAACCGTACAGAAGTGGTCAAGTGAATTCAAAAGAGGCAGGGAAAGCATCGAAGATCGATCACAGCGGCTACAGAAGAAAATGTGAAAATTATTGAAAAACTTGTATTAGAAGACGCACGAGTAAGGATTAAGATGTTAGCAGAAATGACTAACCTATCCGTTGGTACCATACACACCATATTGCATGACTATCTCAACCTCACAAAAGTCAGTGCAAGATGGGTGCCGCGAATGCTCACTGCGCTTCAAAAGCTGGCGCGGGTTGACTGTTGTAGGGAGTTTTTAGAGCTGTGTGGTGACGACCCAACAAGTGTTTTCGATAGGATAGTTACAGGAAATGAAACGTGGGTTCACCACTATGACAATGGCATAAAAAGGGGTCAGACCCACCCAAGAAGTTCAAAGTCACTCCATCGGCCGATAAAATCATGGCCACAGTGTTTTGGGAAAAAAGGTGAAACCATCAACGGAGACAAATACTCAGCCACTTTACGCCGTTTGAGAGAAGCAATAAAAGAAAAGAGGAGAGGAAAGCTGACCAAGGGAGTGCTGCTTCTTCAGGACAACGCACTGCTGTACGAGACTGCGGGTTTGAGGAAATTAACAATCCACCATACAGCCCAGATCTAGCCCCTAGTGACTACTTTTTATTTTCAAAGTTAAAAAAAACCTTCGGGGAAAGCGATTTGCTGACGATAATGAGCTCAAGTCCGCTGTAAATGAGCATTTTCAGGCCAAGACGAAGAATATTTTTTCAAGGGAATAGAATAGCTTTTTCCAAAAACAAGTACTTAAATGTGTTGATGTCATGGAAGACTATATTGATAAATAAAAAATATTTCATAATTTTATCTTTTTTCTAACATACCCATACCGAGAATAAATTGAACGCCCCTCGTACATACATAAGCTCTCACGCCTATTGCGATGGTACACAAAGGAGTAGGCAGAGACTACGGAATATGTAAAACATAAGTGATATTCTTAAAACTGAAAAATATTTTTTTATATTTACCACTAGCTGGTACCCGGCGCATTACTGCCGTAGAAGAAGTAATTGTGAAAATATCAATTTAAATTTGGAATGGTTATATTGTTTAATTATATAGGAATGATAATATATTCATTGAAATTGAATAATATAATATTTCAAATAAATATGTCGGTACGATACGCACGCCACCTACTGTAAGTTAATTGTACTATGCCTTCTAACATTCGCCAACGAGCAATGGCAAGACCCGGCAGTACAGAGCATTTCCGACCGGGAGACGGTATGGAAGGAGAAGAAGAGGTTCTACAAGGCTCTACATGAGCCTTTCGTAGACACAGTTGCCTCCCTCCACTGGCTACGTTTTGGTGACCTCTTTGGGGAAACCGAGGGTTTTGTCTGTGCGATACAGAAAATTGCCTTATTACAAGTACTTGCCGGAAGCCGTCGAAAATGACCGCGCCAGGCTCTACTGGGACCGGGCCATCATCACAGACAGGACTATTCTTGCGAATAAGCCTGATATTGTGTTGATGGACCGGGCACAGTCAAGTATATTTTTGGCCGATATTACAATTCCGTATGACGAGAACCTCGTGAAAGCCGAAACAGATAACCGAACAAAATATCTGGACCTGGCTCACGAGGTGACCGACATGTGGGGTGGACTGCCGACCGAAATTATACCTGTAGTCGTTTCTGCGAACGGGTTAATCCCAGTCAGCCTCTCGGGTCATCTGAGGCGACTGGGACACCGTGACGGACCGCTCCAAGCTCAAATGCAGAAGGCGGTGCTCCTCGATACCGCCCGCTACGTCCGCCGGTTTCTTTCCCTTTCCCCCTAACCCTAGGCCGTTTGGTCTCCCCTGCCGAGGGCTTCCATCTGTTTATTTTATTTTATTGATATTTATGTATGTTTATCATTTTCATTTACAATTATATATTTATACAGCCCAACCAGATGAGAAAACTATAGATACCCTAATAATAATAATAATTCTTTATTTAAATCACAAGGTATTTTAACATAAATAAGATAAAACGTTATTGCCTATAATAAAATTTATCCTTGACTTTCATAGCCACGTTCATGGTCATCAAATTATTACGCGTTTTCGCAGTTACATAATTGAAACTGGTATTGCAAATGTACAAGGCTTTTAAGAACATCTGACGGCTCACTTCCGCCGCGGTAAAAGGCCGTCAAGTTAACCAAGGGCAGTTTAAAAAGCGGTCAAAATAAGCCAAAGCGACGTTTTTAAGAAATTTATTGATATTGGTGATGCGACATTATCCTCCACTTCCGGGTTACAATACAAGTATAACTTGTCATGTGAATGGAATGCTTCATGATGTGAGTACGAGCACAAAAACCAAGACACTCAGTTCTGGTAAACTTAGATTATAGAATAGATTTCGAAAACACCGCGACGGTCGCCGTCACGCAATGAGGGGTCGGTCTCGGAGGGTCGTCCGTCCCTTTGCATATTTAGCACGTCCCGGGGACAGTACTCAGTTCCAGCAGTTTCCTTTCAGTGCTATAACGAAGGCTCGAGACCATGTCCTCCTCGGAATCGTATTTATTACTGGGCTTTCGGCGGAAAAATAAAATGGAATGCCGAACATTCATCATTTGTCAAAATTCGACGACCAGTTTAAAAGACGACGAAAAGGACGTGCACAGGTACAAGGTATACAGGGTTATTTTGCAATAACCGGCCTAATTTGCAGAGAAGGTTCAGAATAAGTAATATAGGCAAACAGTGAAGAAAGATTAATTTAAAAAAATCTCAAATATTCTGTCCTTTTTATCTTTTAAACTCAAAACGCGTGGTTACCTATTTTAACTGATGTTACACACACATTCGTAAGGGTCGATCGATAGGCAAAAACGTTGTTGCCCATAAATCACATTCAATTTGGGATAATTTCAAATAAAAGTAGAAGCCTTATTTACTCGTATTTTCAAAACTGCAATAACGTTATAACATTATTTATATATTTGAACTTAAGTTTAAAATTTGGCTACTCATTAAAAAATAACCCTGTATACCAGCCAAAATATAACCTTCCGTTTGCGCTCCAACATAGTCGGGTAGGACTAGTTGGTACCAATAACTTTTATATATATTGTACCAAGTACTTTTATTATAAAATATAAGCAAACTTAAAAGCTTAAACGTATCAAATAATTTTCGAATAACAGCTTCAGAAGTCAGTGCTAAGACTAATTTTTTTTTTTAATAATTAGTTTTGTAGTCGGTTTGTGTTTTTTTGAAAGTTTGATTATTTTGATATCTTGAATGGTCTAAGGGTTATCACAAATACAAGATAAAGAACTATAATGTCGTCTAAACAGGTATAATGGAATGGTTACCCCTAATTGTTCTGCATACTCTTAAGGATTTTTTTCAAATTTACCTCTAATGTATAACCTATTAATTAGACTTGCAACGAATATTCGGCAATTATTCGGTATTCGGCCGATTCGGCTACTTTTATCCTATTCGATCGAATACCGAATATCTAGGTACTATTCGACCGAATACCGAATACGTAATTAAGTAAGAGGTTTTATTGTAGTCAGATAATTGGTAAAATGATTCTTTTTTCTTGCAATCATTAAAGTGGTCATAGGCATTATCAACTTCTATATTATAAAAATTAAAAAAAGAACTATCAGATAAATAATTCGAATTATAGTAATTAAAGTAGAAGATAATGGTGCAGAAAGACTAATTTTCTTCATTTTCAGACTGTAGTTTACTCCTTTTCACAACCCTTGCTTCAGAGAATAGACTATCTGAAGAATAAAGACTACTTCCTACCCAGCCGAATACGTTTGCCTAATATTCGGCTATTCACCCAGGAAGACCGCTGCACATGCTGAATACGGAATATTCGGTATTCAGCATATGCAGCAGTCTAATATTAATTTTTTAAATATTAAAATCTGTTTGCAATAGAGAAAGATTTGTCGTTACATACATACAAAAAAAATACAGTCGATATGAGAACTTTCTCCTTTTTTCTTTTTTTTTTCTTTGAAGTTGGCTAAAAATAGAAGGTCACTACGTACAAAGATATCTTAGAGCGGCGTAAGTGTCTTAAAACTGATGTTAAACTCACGCTAGGCACTACATCTTTGTAGTCATACTTGACGAGGTTGAGGCACTGCGCCAGATCGCAGAGGTAGCGGGAGACGACGCCGGCGTTTGCAAAGTTCTGACGACCGATGTCCAGGATGTTGATCACGGAGCCAGGGTCTGATGAATTCGGATCGTGCCAAGATTCCTGTAGACAAGACAATCAATGGAATAAATAAAAATAAATAAAATTAAAATTAAATTTTTACTTAATAAAAGTAAAAACTTAATTTTAATTTTTTACTTTTATTAATAACAATACTTCAAATCAAAGTTGCAAAACATCTGGTATAACTTGTTACTACATTAATAGATTAATGCGAATTTCATATTTTTAATCAAAGAGTGACAAACGATCACATATTCCACCTAATGGTAATTGGCTGCTTTGACCCATAGATCCTCGATTAAGAATCAAAATGCAGAAAATGTTTTGTCTCGCCTGAGGACTAAGATGAAAGGCCTCGTCACCAGTAGAGTGTGTCCGGTTCTCTACACTCACCATACGAAACAAAGCAACATTATTCTGCAATTTTACGCTGGCATGTGGGAGCGTAGTACTTTCACAGTTAAACAGACTCGTTTTTGTCGCAGCCATACGTTGCATCGAGGCTCTACTACGTAAATATATAGCTTTTCCATAAAAGTCTTAAAAAAAGGGAAGTGTTAGACTCAGGTCTCCTCTTATTTCTCAAAAGGTTTTGGAACAGTCTCTACAACTTAAGTCAAAGAGAGTTATAAATATTGTAAAATATATAAACACCCAAGCACCGCATAATTAATGACGATGAAAACCTTGTTTTAGATGATAGTAAATCACTATAAAAATCTGAATTAATTACGGCAATGAAAATTATTTGAAATATTTAATTAAAATATGAAATATTAAATAAGTAATACATAATATATTAAAAATAACATTTCAAACAATTTTTTTCATAATTTTCCAGAGATACTTTTGGAGATACGATGGTGTAAAAAAATTTTAAAGCACATTTCAGAAAAAAAAAGTACTTGTTACATTTTTAAAATAGTGGTCTAAAGAGCTGCTAATTGTCACGTAAAACTTAAACGATGCATCCACAAATTTTATAAACTTATATGTATTTTATTAACCTTAAATTACAAATCATTAATATCACTTCAAAATATGTTATGAATCATCATACAATATAAATAGATGCAAAATGTTTAGAGATATCTCTGAGTCCAAATATGATGACCCCATAAGGCTCAATTTACATTGCGGCGGAATGGAATGGAACGGAAGCGTCGACTTCGCCTCGACGCGCGGGAATACTCGAGCATTCCCGCGACTGTGCGACTATTCACTGCGTTGTTATTTAGCCTAGATCGTTTATTTGACAAGAATGGTTAATTGGATATTATTTTTATATTGCTTATTTGTGAGGCAGGAGACGAAAATGATTAGAAAAGGAATAATATCAGAAATAGGAAAATAAATATTTGGGTTCATAATTAAAGAAATGAAAACGTCACCCTTCACGCCACTTCCCGCGGATTCCACAGACTGCGCCGACAGTAGCTACGGGAATTCTCGAGAATGCGCGAGAATTCCCCGGAAGACGAGCGCGACTTCTTTTTTTGGCTCATATCTAGTTTGCACGTTACACAAACATAAAATTCATTTTACTATGTACAAATTCGTTACAAAAAATCGCTTCCATTCCGTTCCGCGGAAAATTTCATCAAAATCGATCAAGCCGTTTATGACGAGAAGTGCGAACACATGCATTTACGATTTAATATATAAAGATATTAATAATTACGCTACAACCTCTTCGTTTAATACCGCAGTAAAGTACTGTCATACGATCACGATCGTCACAATATGCACATTGCACATGATATAAGCAAACGTTAAAAAAGCAGCAAATAAATTGGGACGACGCAACGCTCGAACATCATTAAAATACAACATTGCACGTGTAGTAGGACATAGAAGTTATTTTCGTATTACAAGCGACGAACACCACTTCAAAAATAAATACACTTCATAAACAAAACTAACAACACATAGGCACATTACAAAGTAATAAATGTAGGTGAGGAAGCGTGAATTGAATTATAGCTTTAAGGGTTTTGTATTCATTAATAGAATTTATATTAAAATAATCTTGATGATCCATGCTGAGTAGTGGCTACGTAAGAATATCCACAACTATCATCCTGTGGGTATCTATCATAAGAGGCGACAGGAAGAAATTTAAACAGAAGATGGGCAGCATATTACAAGGCAAATCTTTAGGACAACAACTAAAAATAACAAAAAATTGTGGTTACCAACTGCCTATCATCATCATCATTACAGCCCATCACAAGTCAACTGCTGAACATAGGCCTCCCCCAAGGAATGCCACAAAGCACGGTCCCGAGCCACCTGCACCCATTGATTTCCTACATGTCTTACGAGGTCGTCACTCTATCTTCATAACTCATCATCATAACTGCCTATAGATAAAGATTATATAAACGGCCAGTTGGGCAAAAATAAACAAGGGCAGCATAGAGTGAGGATCTATATCAAAAGAATCCAGAAAGTACAACAGCAGAACTTAAAAAAAACAGTCAATATTGTTATCATAACTAAACATAATTATAATATAATTTATTTTTCTTTATCGTGAATAATACTACTTGATTATTATATGATATAACTATATGAAATTTCAAAAACAAAAGCAGCTGAGCTATCATTTTTATCATAATCAGAAATTTACATAAAAATCGTTTGTTTACATTTAAAAACACTGAATAATAATTGTATAGATAGAGCAACCATTTGACGTTTTATTTTTTTAATTTACGCATCGGCATCCGTCGCGAGGTCGACGTACTGATTGTGAGTCGCGAACTATGGTCGTTGGTCGCGAATGCGCCCGGTTGATCGGTAGATGTCACGCCATCGCGTCCGGTGCCATTTTGTGTTTAAATTTGGATTTGGATAGCAGCCCTTCACATATTATGTTTTGCTTTCGTTCAATGGATCTATGAACGATGACAACGTGTTATGTTATTAACTATACGTCACCAGTTTTGCTTTTTCCTAGGCTAGGTTTTAGCAAATGTTAGTATTGGGACGGTGATTACCTACAGCATGTCAACTTTTACCGTAACTTATGCGGCAAATCTATATGAATCACAGTGCGACATTAAATTAAAAAAAATACAAAAACATGGCAATATTAAAGTTGAGGCTTACTTTTTTTGTAGAAAAGGACAAACGAGTACACAGTACATGTGATGGTAAGTGGATGCGGTGGCTAATAGACATCTACATCTCGTGTCCTACATGCGTTGTATCCTCTGAGAACTAAGCTGGAATGCCTCGTTTCCAGTAAAAAGGTTCTCTAAATTCACCATATGAAACAGCAGCATTAAGCTGCCATTTTACGCTGGTATTCTGTGAGAGCGTGGTTCTTCCGAGCCGATCCATTCGTACTACAACCATAATATAGCTGCACCGGGGTTCAGCGAAAATTCGAATTTCCTCGCTATTTAATTATACGACATACTGATATGATAAAGTTTAATACCTATAAGGTAGGTTATCAAACTACTGACTTTTGATACTTGTTATCATAGCCACGTATTAGGTTAATGATATATTAATATTATTAAACTAAAATATGGCTCTAATATAATATAGATAAGAATAATAGACAATTATTTAACCATTGGATAAACTTGTTACTTAAAACATTAATAGTGGAATAGACAGTATGGAAGATGAATAAGGTAATCCATTAATCTTAATGGTGGCGACGATGTCAGAACATAATATGTAATTGTGTTTCTAGTATTTGTATTAATCTATACAAATAAATAAAATTGAAGTGTCTGATTGTAATGTCAAAATAACAGGTGTTTACTAAATGCATATGAAAGTATTTACGGTACTTATAAAAAAACAATTTTAAAAATATTGTCTGCCTGTCTGTTTGTTCCGGCTAATTTCCGAAACGGCTGGTTCTATTTTGACGGGATTTTCATTAGCAGATAGCTGATGTTATAAGGAGTAACATAGGCTACTTTTATTTTAGTAAAAGAATTAGGGTACCGCGCAAAAAGAAAAATTAAAACCCATGAAAACCAATCGTAACAAAATCCACGCGGGCGAAGTCGCGGGGAACAGCTAGTTTTTTATAAAACTGAAGTCCATAGACACCTGCAGCTTCACACAAAGAAGAATACAGATGCGTTGTCATCTCTTTGGACTGAGACGGAATGCCTCACAGCCTGTAATTATACTAGCTCTCTATACCCTTTACACCGGAACACAACAATGCAAGCGTTGCTATTTTGCGGCAAAAATAGGTAAGAACGTACTTACCCACTTCCAGCCCGGCTAGCATGGGCGGGGGACAAAAATTTTATCCCCCGATTATATCCACTGACAAGAGATAAAATTATCTTGTTATGTCAAACGGGGAGAAGTATATCCCCGTTTTGATGATTTTATCCTAGTTCATTGGACGTAGGTTGAAGTTTATATTCATACAAAAAAATCTATCTAAGTCTAAGTCTATCTCCCATATAATCTACAGTGGATACTATATCCACCGATGTGCCCATGCTCTAAGGGTGGATAAAACCAAGCGAGGGGATAAATATTTTCTCCTTTCCCCAGGGATAAAATTGTCTCCTGCCCATGCTAGCCCTGCAGGCAGAAAAGAAGTCCCACCACCTACTTTTGCCTTTTACTTATTCCTGAATTAGTTCGTTATGTAACCAGTAACCAAAAAATCACGGTAGTACTCGTAGGTATTATTTCCGTAGTAGCTCAGGGGCTAAGCGCTCGCTGTAAGTTTCACAGTTTGGTTGGTTCTATCCTCGCCGGCACATGAAATTGTTAATTGCAATTATGAGTGCTGATTTACCACTTCTGAGAAATAAAAAAATATATATATTTCGAAAACGTTAAGTTCGCTAACACGCAGTGGGGCAGCGCGGCGGACATTTCCTTGCCCTAAAACCCTCTCAGAAATGAGAGAAGGCCTGTGCCCAACAGTGGGACGTATATTGGCTGTAACTTTAACTTTTGTGTTAATTAGGTTTCTCTGGTAGTAGCTCTATGATATCTCGTGACTGTCGTAATATGAGTCTATATAAAATGGCCTCAGATGATAGAATTACTATTTCAGAAATTGCCAGATCATAACATAACAGCCAAGGCAGTGAAGCGGAAAAGAGTCCTATACATGAGGGACCTTATACCTTCGGCAATCAGCATTTCGCCTTGGACTATCCACAAATTGATGATGTTAATGTATTTAAAAACGTTTACCATTAACGAAACAAGTTAGTCATAAGGGAAAACTACGACATAATACAAAGTCGAACCAAGGTGTTCGCTCCGACTTCGGTTCGAGAGTTGAATACAGACTCATTGCGAGACTGCGACCTTCCTTCAACGTTTACATACGACATTGGAGTTCAGACATCAAACTTTGATTTAGATAATAGATGAGCAAAATTCCAAGGTAAATTCCATAATTTTTACATTTAAAGAAATTATAATTCTTCTACTCCTCTCCTCAATATTCGACTTTTTTCGAACTAATGTTTTAGGGTCTAAATGAAAAAAGGGTCGTCACTGTTTCTCTATCACTTAGTGTCTGTGTAGAGCCGTGGTAGCTCAGGGGATATAACTACTCGCAGCAAATTTCGTTATACACAAATAGCCTTAGGCGATGACGATTATATATGTCGACAGATTCTGTATTTTTGTACTTCCGCGAAGTTATTTTTGCAATATCGGTTATGTAATGTGAGTGTCCTATTACATTCTACGTCATTCATCTCATCTGTAGTCCTAAAAAGTGAATAGCATTTTTTTCCTTGTGTTAAGTTTTCAGAGGCAGGGATTCGGGAGGATGCAGTATTTACTTGCTATCTTAACAATATTCGCCAATAATCAATATTCGCCGGCACAACTGAAATTATTAGTTGCAATTTTAAGCACTGTTTTACCACATCCTTGGCGGCGAAGAAATTGTGAGAAACTTGCATGTCCAAAAAATAAAATATTTCGAGTTAAAGTCCACCTACTTGCGATAGAGCAGCGCAGCGTACTACTCTATAACTTCTTCCTAATGAGAGGCGCCCTGTGCTCAGCCCAGGTGCTATTTAGGTGGTATCTTTATTTCAACCGACTTAAAAAAGGAGGAGGTTTACAATTCGTCGGAATCTTTTTTTTTAAATTTATGTTCACCGATTACTCGAAGACTCCTTTTTGCCCCCGATTTGGAACCGATTTGGAAAATTTTTTTTGTTTCAAAGGGCATATTTCCCAGGTGGTCCCATTTAAATTTTATCGAAATCGGTCGAACGGTTTATAAAAAAATAAACAATAAATTATATTTATATTGAAGTTGGTTGTACAAAATTTTCAATTTCAACACTTGTACCTTTGACTGCATTAGATTAACCTAAGTAAAATGAAACATTATTTCTCTCTGTGTTTAAATGAAAAAAATATATAGAGATCATCATCAAAGCTTTTATTAGGAGTCGAACATAGCTGAGACTGAGCAAACACGCGTGCACACACGCCTAAAGTCTACCTGACCATGAGTTATGCAAACCACTCCAAACATCAGGGAAAATCCGTAAATTTACTTTAATTCAACTATAATTTTAATTTGTATTATATATGTACTGTGTGTAAATATATTTTCAATTTATATTATATTAAATAATTATGTTTATTTACTTTTTCATTATTCCTTTTTTGTTTTTGCTGAACCGTCTCCTATATGTTTAGCTCTGCTTAGCCTGATGGTTGACTGGGAGAGAATGTCTTTAGGCAATTAGTCTGTTATGTTTTTCGTGCATGTTCAGTATAAAATTAATCATATAAGCTTAATTCTATAATTTCAGTGTAATAACTTTTTATTTCGCAACATTTTTATTAAAGTAGGTGTTTATGTTTATGTAAAATTGTCTACGTCTCTGTGTGAAATTCAATAGAGAGCTGCGCCACATTGCGTATTTGTAAAGTTAAAATATATTTCTTAAAAATCTTTCACATTTTTGTTATATTTCAGTCTTAAATTTAAATTTTTCATTCATTCATTCATTACAGCTTATCACAAGTTCTCAGCTGAACATAGGCCTTCCCATAGGGGAATATTTGCCAAACTTTTTTATGAAGTTGTTATCAAAAGATACTACTGCTCTTCTGTTTTAGTTTCCCTCTGTCGTCTTTTACACCTATTGGATGACATGGTGAATTGGATTATCTTACGCCGCCATTACATGACACAAAAATTTAATAAATAAACTTATAGTGTGCGTAATACATGTGTATACACTTCCTAATTTATCCTTTAATTTTATAAAGGTTGTGTTGGTATATATTATCATTATCATTGATATTATACCCATTATGTTAATTGTACCATATAACATCTTTGACCTTTGATTCACAGAGTAATTAAAACACTTTGTTTTACCAGCCGTTTTCTTCCTAACCTGTTTACATAAATAAAAAGTGTTATAAGAGAACGATGTGCAATATAAATAAAAATCATTGTATAGTTTTAAATATTTTCAGTGCTGCTCTATATTTATTGATTCGAAAATAAGAGACCAAACTTGTCCTAGGGTGCTTACAGGTATTTGTAATATAAATAATGCCTAGTCATCACAAAAGTTTATTTTTAATATCACTAATATTATCAATATAATGACTGATATACCACGTGCTCGATGGTAAAAGAAACATGAGGATTATGTTAAATATGCCACAAGCACCGGAGTTACGTAGTGGCGACTCCTCGCCACAGTATTCCCAAAGAGTGATGCGCATAAAGGTTTTTACTTTACTTAAATTTATTTTAACGTTACCCGCCGTTCAATAAAAATGACATTAAATATTGCGAGTACATTATGAAATGCATATATTCTAAACTATTAAATTAATAAGCCTGCGTCAAAGTTTAAGACGCTACAGGGATAAGATAAAAATGAACGTATTAATTTTTGGGCTCTGAAAGTATTGTCGTCTCCATAGTCAAGACTGAGACTGTGTTCAAAGTCCAAACCCATATCTGTTTTTTGCATAAGCGCTACATTATATACAGTTAGGATCGGATCGAATTTCTATCACTCAGTCACTGTCACAGATTATAAAAAACTAGAGGAAGCCCAAAGTGGGCGGGGCAGGCGAGTCAGAATTAGTGACAGTAGAGCGTAATTGACTGTCAGTCGCAGGCTCAAATTCTTGCTAGCTGACAGATCGCTGCTTAAGTGATATATGCGAAAATATGCCGTTTTGGGCAATATTGGAGTGCGCTAGCACTTCTTATTAGTTTGTGGTACTGTGGTAGAGGCATAGACTATATTCTAAGTCTATGGGTAGAGGCAAGGTGTAAGGTAAACATTTCGGGATGTCGAATGTACGTGTTGGATTCTTGGATGTAATATACAATTGTATATTACATCCAAGAATTGAAAAGTATGTAAATTCCAATTTTAATGGACCAAAAGCCACTATGAGTCCTGAACAACAACTACAACAAAAGATACAGAGAGACAAACAAACAAACAACTAAAGATAGTATTTAGAAGCAAAGACATAATAAAAAAGGATTTAGAAGTAATCAACTTTGAGCTTTAAACCGATTTCCGTTCTGCCTACACTTAGTCAAATTTATGATAAAAAATTTTGGGTAAATTTTTTAGGTTATTTAACACAAATAAATTAAATCATAAATCAATTTAGTCGCTCGACAACTGACGTCGGTGTTGAGCTAATTAAGTAATTTTTTAATGCCTGGGAAAATTCACACAATGCTTTATAGATGTCCTTTTTGTCTTTACAAGGACAACTTTTTTTACCACGATGCATAAATCAGGAAACCATTTCATTATGATGTAAAAATATCGCGCTTATTATTTCAATTTTTAAATAAGAACTCAAAAATTCGTCATCAGCACTGAAAGTTCTTTCGGATGGGTGTTCAACGGGCATTTCTCAGGGCTCAATGTTTGGTCCATTTCTGTTCTTAGTTTATTTTAATGATTTGCCTCATCTTTTAAGGAATAACTTCGAAATGGTATTATTTACTGATGTTAGGTACTTCAATGATTTTCAAACTCACGGCAGTCATTAAACAATGACGATGTGAATAAAGCCCTATCAAAATAAGTACATTAGTGTAACGCCAAAAAGCTTTAAAGCTGCAACAAAACAAAATGTACATAATTTACAACATCTAAAATGCTCTTAAATAGAGAGGATTCGAATCTTGTGAATATTACCGTTTTGCTTGGAATTACTATTGACGAGATGCTTAAATTATATATCTAAATTAGCAGGCAGATTTAGTTCTGCAGTTTGTTCCATATGCATTTTATACCGCTATTATCATCACATGGGTCTCATCAATCAAGTACTTGTGACATTAAAAATAGATAAAAAACGGAATACTGACTACGAAAATCGAATATTGACTCGTTGATAGTTATAAAAATTTTAATTGCCATTGTAAGTGCTGATAAACGTCAGCGAAGGCAGACATCGTAAGGAAATATGCATAATATCTAAGAAATGAAAAGTTATTTCGAAGCTCGAGACCATGTGAATTTCGCCGACACGTAATGGGGCAACGCGGCTGACTCATATACGCATAAAAACTCTCTCAGAAATAAGGCGATGAGCCTTTTTCTTTATCATAAGCTCGTAAAAGTACGTGAAAGTATAAAATATTGCTTTAACACTTGACCACTGTAGTTAAACTTATCGACGATCGACGACGATTGATCAGATCCATACTTGTATGGATTATTGATATTATGATATTGATAAATGATATTATGAATATAGATGTGGTAGAGACATGCTGCAGCTATATTAGTGGTATAGTTGTAGCACGAATGGGTCGGCTCGACCGGGAAGGACCACGCTCTCACAAAATACCAGTTTAAAATAGCAGCTTAACGCTGCTGTGTTTCGTATGGTAATAGAGTGTAGAGAACTGGTGACCCTTTTTACTGGAAACGAGGCATTCCATCTTAGTCCTCACGGGTGACAACGCATCTGCATTTTGATTCGTAATCGAGGATAAATGTAGATGTCTATGGGCCACAGCAACCACTTACCATCAGGTGGACTGTGTGCTCGTTTGTCATCCTTATCCCATAAAAAAAGTAGTAAACAACGTAATGTTTTCTTCTTCATCTTCTTCAGCTTCACTATTGGACATAGACCTTTCCCGTTACAGGAAGGTTTTGCCTTAATCGTCCCGCTTGATAGGTGGAATGACGATCGCAATACCGGATGTTTACACTACTTACTTTACTTGTGTGTTAAAACAATTCGTAATATTGTTAGCAAGTTCATTTCTTGCTGTGTAGTGGAAATAATTATGTTGTTGATAATATGTACTTTACTTTAACCTACTTATATACAAGAATTCTTTATTACGTCTTCAGGTATTTGATACAAAAACAAATGCGTATTTGAACACATCATGTCCATATGTTTAAATAATTAAACTTTGAATGAAAAGTACAAACCGACTTTAAATAAAAAAATAAATAATTTGCACATGACAGCTTCTGAAGTCGGTGCTAAGACATCGACTTCAGAAGCTATTACGTGGAAATATTTAATATTTTTAGTTTTGAAGTAACATTGTGCTTTTTTATTGAAGTTTAATTATTCTACCCTTTTGGGTAGTCTAAAAATATCACAAATTAAAGGTAACAACTATAGAATGTCGTCTAAATTGTTAGGTACTTTAAAATCTTAATTCTCTATCTTAACCCCTGAGAATGGGTAGTACTGTCATATTTTTTTTTCGCTCACCTCAGACCAACAAAGAAAGATAGACAGAGCGCTGCGTAGGTACATTTGAAGTTACTCTGAAACTGTTCTCAACTTCATGACACGCACTCATACACAATCTTTCTTCTTCCTTTCTTTATCAGCCAGTAAAAGTCCACCTAAAATAATGTTGTTGGTTGCAAATGATTTGAGATGCATGGTGTACGTGAGTGCGTGTTCTTACAAGCTACCTAATAATATAGTAATACTTGCAGCTATATTAATTGTACAGTTGTAGCACGAATGGGTCGGCTCCACCGGGGAAGGACCACGCTCTCACAAAATACCAGCGTAAAATAGCAGCTTAATACTGCTGTTTCGTATGGTGAGTGTAGAGAACCGGAGACCCTTTTTACTGGAAAAGAGGCATTCTTTCTTAGTCCTCACGGCTGACAAAGCATCTGCATTTTAATTCCCAAACGTAGATGTCTATGGGCCACAGCAACCACTCACCATCAGGTGGACTGTGTGCTCGTTTATCACCCTTATTCTATTAAAAAAAAAGTTGAGCATGGTTTTTGCGTGAGTTGAAATGTAGGCAGCGCTCCATCTTACTTTCATTGTTGGTCTGAGGCATTCACTGATTATACGATATATACTCTACGCGATACACTCAAGTTTGTTCAAAGTGAGGTCAAGGAACAAAGAACACACATGTAAACAGGTGAAAACAAAGCGAGCCAGTTCGGAAGTCCTGCGTCAGTGACATCATTGAGGAAGTGCATTTATAACCGTATTATGTATGTAAGGTGATAGTGTGCATTTTAATGATATTTTGTTTACTCTGATCACAACTTTACAATAAATTTATTTTTATTATTACAAAAGATCGAATTGTAAATCGAAAATCTATCAAAAGTTCACTTCTGAACATAGGCCTCCCCTTTAGATTGCCTCATAATATTATAGATATCCCCCAATATTTTTATTATTTTGAGCTGTTATCAGGAAGACGAGAAAATAAATATTCGGAATATCCTTGTGAATAATGTTTATACGATAAATTTAAAGAAATAACTTTAAAAAAATAAAATTAAACCAGACAAGTGTGATAAGGACCACAGTCCTGAGGGTTCTATATGAACTTAATTATGTTAAGTAGATAGTTCATCCGTTCCGTGAATCGAGTCTCGACGATTTTTACCTGTTTTCGATACCGATATTAGCAAAATATCTGTCCTGAAATTCAGAGATTTTCCAGAATTATTTAAGATTATTTTTTGTGTTATTTTTGAGAATGCTGTAAGTAATTTCCCATTTATTTTATAAATTTTGAAGTTATATTTGAATGCAATGCTTAATTAGCAACACTGTATATTAAAACTGTTTTAAAATTTGTTATTGGGTATTGTTTGAGTTTGAATGAACTAAATTAAAGTTTAAAGATCAGTGGTCATAATTTCATACGCAGGCGACATTTCAGTTTATGAATTATAATTTTATTTATTAATGTTTACTGTGTGTTACCATGTGGTGGCGGTGTATGAATATCCACAACCCCATATCGTCCCATAGGTGTCGTAAGAGGCGACAAAGAGAAATTGAAACAGGCGATGTGCAGCAACATCTTCCTGGTAACAACTCAAATAATAAAAATGTGCGGTTGCCAAACCGCCTGCCAAGTGTGGCAACCATGGCAAAATCCCCCTACGAGGTAATCTATGGGGGAGGCCTACGTTCGGCAGTGGACAAACAAATAAAATAAATAAAGTATAAAAACAATACAATTATGACAGAAATTAATTCATAAACTGATACAACTTGCATTTCATGGTCCCATGCAGTTATATTTTTCTATAATGCTTTTGATTGATGACGAATGCTGTAAATTACTTGACATACGGGGTTATTTTTCAAAGACTAGCCAAATTTTAAACTTAAGTTCAAATATATAAATAATGATATACCGTTATTGCAGTTTTTGAAAATACGAGTAAATAAGGCTTCTACTTTTATTTAAAATTATCCCTAATTGTAAAAGTAAAAAGTATCCCTATGTGATTTATGGGCAACAACGTTTTTGCCTACCGATCGACCCTTACGAATGTGTGCGTGCGCAGTAAAATCAGTTAAAATAATGCATTACCACGCATTTTGAATTTAAAAGATAAAAAGCACAGAATGTTTGAGATCTTTTTTAATTAATTTTTATTGACCATTTGCCTATATTACTTATTCTGAACCTTCTCAGCAAATTTACGTGGTAGAGCCACGCTGCAACTTTGTTATGGTTGTAGCACGAATGGGTCGGCTCGACCGGGGTAGGACCACGCTCTCACAGAATACCAGCGTAAAATAGCAGCTTAATGCTGCTGTGTTTCGTATGGTGAGTGTAGAGAACCGGAGACCCTTCTTACTGGAAACGAGGCATTCCATCTTAGTCCTGAGGGGTGACAACGCATCTGCATTTTAATTCTTAATCGGGGATAAATGTAGATGTATATCGGCCACAGCATCCACTTATCATCAGGTGGACTGTGTGCTCGTTTGTCACCCGGCACGTGCATTGTCATTTGTGTCGGCCGGTTATAGCAAAATAGCCCTGTATATGTTATATTCATTTCTATACAACAGGTACGTATAACCAATTTCATGAATCTAGATTTGAAAGGCCGCATTTTCTATATTGTGTATATTGACTTCGCTTGACTATTTCACACTTTATGTATATTTAAATTATTATCTATTACTAAGGTCCCGTGGACTTTAGTAATAGATAATAATTTAAACTTGATATCTCTACCCGTTCCTTATGATTCTGTAAAGGTTTTCCGTTTTTAACTTTAGAGGTACGGAACCCTAAATATAATCTATACTTCACAAATTTGCGGCTTCAGTAACCTGCTTGAGAAATTATTTTTTAATGTTTTATTATTCAACGTAACTAGGAATCAAGTAACAAAACTCATTAAATATTTTCCGTTATATTTTATGTTCAAAAAAATTTTTTTTGTTAATTTGTTGGTATTGTATGTGAATTTTCTCATTGTAAATTCACATGTTTAGGATCATCTCATTAAAATATCTTTACATTTTTTGTTGGTAATATAAATATAACCGGTGAATTGATACAAAGGTGCTATATAAGAAATATAATGCATCGATCCAAAAAAAAGATAAGGTGATGAAATAAACTCAGATAATTAATTATGATTTTCTATATATAAAATACCTAAGAACTAACTTCTACAGATATGTTCTTCGTTTTTACTTTATGGGATATCTGCAAATATCAATTCAGTTAAACTAGACTGTAAAAAAATATGTAAACTCAAATGTAAAAGCGAATCGCACTGTTTTAACGTAACAAAAGTCTATTTATGTTTTATAGGCTTTTATTACTCTAAGACAGTGCGATTTACCATTTAGGATTTAATCACCACTTACCATCAGGTGGGATTGTAGTTAAGAATTGACTTATAATAAGTTAAAACAATAGTAATCAACACTGGACTGTGATAAAACTATGTTTTCTGTTTCCTTGATCTAGATTTAATGCGAAAAAAGACCCGGATTTTAAGGCCACTGACATAGAAAAAAAACTTGTTTTTTATGTTCGTCAGCCGCTGGAGTGTCAACGCAGCGTTTAGTTATATTATCATATCATGTGCTAATAAAAGACGACTGTAATAATTGGAATCACTAAAAAATCAAGCTAATTAAGATTAATTAGAATTAAGATTAATTACATAGATATGTAATAAGTGTTTTATTTTTGTACTATAGATTATAATATAAAGAACAGGTGGGATAGCCATGTTGCAGAGCCTATGGCTGTAACTAAAATAGCAGCATAATACTGATGAGTTTAGTATGGTAAGTGATGACAACAAGATACCATAATTATTCGAATTATAAAGAGGCATTCCGTCATCAGGTGTGACTACATATATGCATTTTGTTTCTCAATAAAGGATCTATGGCCACCTAATGGTGTGGCCGATAGACTGTGTGTTCGTTTATCACCCTCACTTCATTATACAAAAATAATATTTTCAAAATACAATATTATAATTTTTTTTTATTTGTGATTTTGTTCGTCACGGCGTTTCTCTTTCCAAACAATTTGTGCAAACATATGGTATATTGTTACCGTATTTTTTTTAATCGTAACCGGTCGAATGCACCTTTAAATTTCATAGAACGCGAGTCCTCCCGGCACTGCTAGACGGTGAAGTAAAATAAAGTAAGGAAGCTTGTTAAAGCAAAGTCATAGCCTACAAGTTGCTGCTGCACTCGTCACACGACTGCCTCCTCTCATTTCTGGAAGGGTTATAAGAGCAATTAGTCCGCCGCGCTGCGCTTGTGCGTTTAGGCAGATTACACATGCCTACGAAAATATTTTAATTCCACAGACATGCAGGTTACCTCACGATATTTTCCTTCGCCGTCAAGCACGAAGTAAATTAGCACTTAAAATTGCAATTAACAAATTCATTGGGGTCGCCGGGGATCGGGTTTATTCATTTATTGATTTTTATTGAACCTTATACAATGTGTAGGAATAAAAGCTTGCGCGTGTGAAATTTACAATTAATATTGTCTAAATAGTTACATTACAAAACTTCATCCCTATTTTCCAACCCTTTGGGGTGTTTATTCACAAAGTAAATTTCTGAAGTATAACCTTTTGAATAAGAAAAGAATCATTAGAATCGGTTCACAATTGACGAAGGTACCGCGTAATTTACATACAAAAAAAATATGAAAAACGGTTGATTCTGTAGGCCATCATTGGAACTTCCAGCTTATTTCGAGCGCGACGCTCGAAAATCTATTTAATTTTTGTTTTTGGGGTTTTTATTTATTGAAAATCTTTGAAACGGCTCGACCGATTGACTTGAAAAGCTAATCAGTTCGCGCAGTCTCAATGAACACTTTCGAACGAACGCATGCTCTCACGCACGCACGCACGCACGCACGTACGCACGCACGCAGACTCGCACGCAAGCACGCACGCACGCACTCACGCACGTACGCACGCACGCTCACGCGCACGCAAGCACACACGCACGCACACACACACGCACGCACACGCACACACACACACACACACACACACACACGCGGCCGGACGTCCAGCAGGGAATAGTCGGAACGGTTTCCTAGAACCTTAAAACGTGGACCTCTGATGAAAACTCGCATTCTCAAAATAGGACCGAAATCTATAACTTCCTACTATTGAAAATTATTAATTTTAAGATAACATATTTTTTTAATACTAGCAATGCTATTAACATTTCTAATATTCCCTTTAACCACTCCTGGTAAACAAGCAGATTAACATTCACCTGATTGTTCGCTGTTGAAAATATTCTTATTTTATTGTATTTACGTATGGACAATTAAAATTAAAATATTCGACGAAAAAACAAAACAAAAAGTCATTTGTCAAATGTCGATAAACCCGATGAATAGTATTTTTAATGACAATGATAACAATTACCTGCTATTAGTATTACATTAAACATGTGAAGTAGTACAAAAGACGCTCATTTATTATGTAATTCACTCATTCATTTATTACAACTAGACTTGCAACGAATAGTAAATTTGGCAACACGCCTAATACCGAATTTTCTGCGGACTACGTGGCCGAATAGCCGAATATTAAGCAAAAGTATTCGGCCGGGAAGGAAGTAGTGTTTATTCTTCAGAGAGTCTATTCTCTAAAGCTGTGAATGTCTACGAGAAAAAAGGGAGTAAACTACTGCCTGAAAATGAAGAAAAATTAGTCTTTCTGCACCACTATTTTCCGCTTTAATTACGATAATTTAAGTGCATAGACATTTATCTGATAGTTCTTTTTTAATTTTTATATGGAAGTTGATTATGTACCTATGACTACATTAATGATTGCAAGAAAAAAAATTAATTATAAAATAAATAAATATTTTCATTTTACCAATTATCTGACTACAATAAAACTTCTTACTTAAATATTCGGTATTCGGTCGAATAGTAGCTAGATATTCGGTATTCGACGAAATAGGATAAAAGTAGTCTTTCACACATTGGCTCATTCTTTCTGAAAGGATGACACCGACTCCCTGGCATGCCCGCTCGGTCTCGTCTACACCAGACCAGTAAGCGGTATACATGCCATGTGTAGTGGCATCCTTTCCAAGCATAATACGAAGCAATATTTCTAGGAAGCCTGGATACATCCCCTTGTGAGAAACCTATCTCCTATAGTGGCCTATTCTAGTTTAATGTTGTAGATACTGCGTGCAATTATTTCAGTAGCCTAATGGCAGGGACATAATGGCAAGCGCCTAGTGCTCAAAGGTCGTGGGTTCGAACCCGCCATTCGACTACTGTCGTGAACCACTCCTAACACAAGCATTTCAAGCTTACCAGGAGTGGTTAAAGGGGATATAAGTAATGTTAATAGGATTGCTAGTAATTAAAAAAAAATATAAATTATAATTATAAAGTGTTGGTTCTTATAGTCGAATCGGCAAGGGAATAATCAATATGCGAACATTCAATGTCTTGTTCAAAATGAGAAAAATGAATCTTCGTTGTAAAAAACCTTGAGAGTCATAGACTGTTAAAAGGATAATGTTGCCCACAGTTCTGTTAATTTTGCAACAAAATGTTTCGAAAACAATGATTAGTTATCTTTGCCGCAACAAACTTTTTGACTGGTACTCCGTGTTTGGGAAGGACACAGTAAACCTATTTCTTCCATTTATTTTACAGGACGTATAATATATACGGATAAATACCAATTTAAATAAATACAAACAAACGGAGAGGCCCGCGTCCAGCATTGGATTTTTATAGGCTTATGAATGATGATGAAGAAGACACGTAAAATTCAACCGTTATTATGAGAACTTCTGCACACCACCAACCATCGGGTGAGAAAGTAGGTGATAATATTTAAAAAGAAAGGATAATATTTTAACCTAAAATACCTAAGGCTTATAAAGATTTTCATACTACATACACACAATATATCTAAACAATTAACGTCCGACGCTAAAACGAAGCCAACCACCGTACTTACAGGAGTTACACAATCTCACGGCTTGACTGGCGACGTAGTAGCCAGGGTACGCTAAGCACTAGTTGACGCGTCAACGGTTTTTTTTTAATAGTAAAAGGGTAACAAACGAGCATACAGTCCACCTAATGCTAAGTAGATGCTGTTGCCTATAGACAACTATCTGACAGATTAAGAATCAAAATGCAGATGCGTTGCCACCTTGAGGACTGAGATAGTGCCTCGTATCCAGTAAAAAGGGTCTCCGGTTCTCTATACTCAGCATAAGAAACACAGCAGCATTAAGTTGCTATTTTACGCTGGTATTATGTAAGCGCGTGGTCTTTCCCCGGTGGAGCCGACCCATTCGTGCCACAACCATAATATAGCTGCAACGTGGCACTACCACGTCTAAACGGTTTATTTATACTTATTCCTACTGCACTAATATATGCCTCAAATCGATCGTAAGTTAGTGAACAATAGAGCTTAAACTTGCAAAACTTGGTATACGACCTTCGCCAACAGCATTAATTACTTGCGTACTCGAGTTGTACTTGACGACATGCGTATGCACATATAAGATTCTCTCGACTAGGCTATTGCCAATGATTCTAACAAACTGCGTTGAATAACAATTACAAAAGACGTTTAATAGGTAAATAAGACTACATTTTCCAGGGAAGAATTAAACTTTTATTAAAACAAATAACTTCTTGAATAAAATAATTTCCACACGTGCTAACACGTAGTGCACAGAAGAATTAAAATCCCAACTTCAGAAGGTAATAAGTAAAAAATATTGGAACGAAGTTCCTTATCGCACTGTACGAATTTGACGGATGGGGGCTAGGCGAGAAAAAAGTGTTAGATTTTTCCGTCATGACCCCCTTTCTATAGTGCGAGCGAGATGGAATAATATCCATCTCCCTCGCACTTTTTCTTATCTTGCCATGAAATAAATATTATTTTAAATGACGCTTCATTTTAATAGACGCTAGTAATTCATTTATTTGTATTTGTTAATCATTAATATAATACGTTTATCATCAATAATATACTACGAAAGGAACTTCGTCCCAATCGAGTTTTCCGCGACAATTTTTTTTTAAATTATTTATTAGTTCTTTGAAGCCTGCTTTTTCCTTAGAGTATACATTAATTTGCTTATATATACCCTAAGGCTTTTTTTATTTCATTAAAAGTTAAATTTTTGACCCTTTTGAGTAGACTAAGAAATATCGAGGTAATATAAATAATAGTAGCTCAAAGTAACAATTAGAATATCGTTTGATGTAACTATTAAAATTTTCACCCTTATTTATTCACTCTTAGGGGTTGAATTTTTTCTTCTAATTTACTAATATTTAGATAATTGAACCAACTCTATTTGATAAAAAGAATCATTAAAATCAGATCACAATTAGCGAATATATTGCGTAAAATAATATACAAAAAATACGGTCGAATTTCGAAACTCCTCCTTTTTTTGAAATCGGCTGAAGTCTATAATAATTTCAAATATTTTTAATATTAATGGCAATGTGGTAACTCATACGATAGTACTAATAATTGGGGATGGTGCTTGCTTATTTACGGCAGTCCCATATCGGTTGCATGGGAACCAAGAGTTGGCTACAGAAATTCGGGAGCAAATTGTGGATTACGTTATTGTGGTCTTTTTGTTGTTTACTTTTATTATGAAACACAAGAGTATAGTTTGCCCACTTCGTTCCTTGGTTCGTTTGTAGGCCCGTTTAAATGTTCGTTCGTTAGTTTGTCAGATTGACAGACTAACTGATTGATTTTTGCCGATTCGTGTATAATTGTCGCAAAGACCTCTTTCTAGGTCATCTTTTTTTTTTTTTTTAAAAACGTAACCTCCATACTAGGATTTTCTCCTGTATCGTGGAGGCAGTTTACAAACATAAATTGCACAAGGATAAACATACAGACCCGGAACAATTATTTGTAGGGAATACAAATACTTGTTCCGTGTGGGATTCGAACCCGCGGCCCTTGGCGCTGCAACTCAATTGCTAAGCCACTGCGCTACAGAGCCGTCAAAGCCGTCTTTCTAGGTCATCGCACGCAATTATAAGTATAAATAAATCATCATCACTTGTCATAAAAAAGTACTAATTGCACGCGAAGGAAGTCGCGGGAACAACTAGTATTAAATAAGTTTGTAGAGAATAAAAATGTACAAAACAAACTTCTGTTAACAAAGGCCAAAGGTCATGTTTCTCTAAAGGAAGTGGGAATAAAAAAATTGCTGGCCTTGTTACCACACCAAGATATAAACGTAAATATTGATTAAAAGTTCAAAGTACGATAATGGAAATAATATTGCGTAATTCAATGTTTATATCAAATACCAGTCAGCATAGGGCCAAGTTATCGTGAAAATATACTTTATTGCAACGAGTTAAAATTGCAATTCACTCCTTTATACAATTTTCATTCTTCAGCATCTTTATTTCCCTTAAAAAGATTTTTATGTCAATCGTGTGAAAATTAAGCTCACAGGCCAAATAACGGTAAGACGCCACCACTACGCAAATGTATATACATAAATAAAATTTTATCTAGTGTTCTAAATATTTGGTTTTAATAATATTTTTAATATTTTTAAACATAGTTTTCTTTAATGTCACTACTTCCTTGGTCTTAATTCCCTGTGAAAAGTTTTCAAGCAAGTGTAGTGTAATCTTTCTACTCCTCATTAGACCGTTTTCCATCTTTCCCTCACCATATCATCTTAACCCATAATCGGTTCCTTCGATCCTCTGTCAATCTTTCTTTCTCTACTCCTTTGCACTCTTCCTCCTTTTTTAAGAAATCCATTACTGTCACTGCTGTGCGTTTGTGGAACTCTTTTATCTCTCCACATTCGTCGTGCTAAATCTCTTCATTCTTTCAAAAGTCTTGTTGAATCGTATTACTTAGAACGCTATTAGATAAATTACTTTTCCTTTTTCGTACTCTTTTTATTTAATCTATTATATCATATTATAAACAATTTTCACTTATCTTTATATATATGTATTCTCATAATTTTTTTTGTACGCCCCCTTCTATTTTATCCATTGTTTGCATCAGTTCTTTACGCAAAGGTTGTCTGGAAGAGATTACTTACAGAGTGATAAGACCGCCTGTTGTACATATTATAGGTACTTTAGATTTGACTGTACTCGTTATTCTGTATTTTGGTGTAAAATAAAGAATAAATAAATACCTCTATAGTATGTAGGTACCTCTAAGTCTATAAAGACATGAATCCTTTCCTTTGGTTAATACTAGTAGCAGAATCAAACATATTATAAATTGTAAAAAACTACTGGGTAGAGGTCAAATTTATATGGGACCACATGAGAAGCACCAGCTTTCAAATTAAAAAAGAATCATCAAAATCAGTTCACCTAGAAAAAGTTATGAGGTAACACACGTAAAAAAAATATAGTCGAATTGAGTACCCCCTCCTTTTTGAAGTCGGTTAAAAATAATCTAACAAACAACCTAAAATACTGTGTCCAATGACCAAAACCTAAACTTGCGTACAGCATAATGAAAGTTTTTTGTTTAGTCACGCGACGGAAGCTGGACAGATTTAATGAAAATTTGGCAGTGAGATTACGGCAATAGGGCGCAACGCAAGTTATTTTTGATTCTAATGCTGGGCGAGGAATCCTTCGACTTTCAACACCTACTTGGACGCTTTCATCGTGTGTGTAGCCGCAGGTACATGCTATTATACGTAAATTACGTTTTACATGTGGTAGAGCCATGCTGAAGCTATATTATGGTTGTAGCACGAATGGCTCGGCTCGACCGGGGTAGGGCCACGCTCTCACAGAATACAGCAGAATATAGCAGCTTAACGCTGCTGTGTTTCGTATGGGGAGTGTAGAGAACCGGAGACCCTTGTTACTGGAACTTCGTGGTAAATCAGCAATTAAAATTGCAATTAACAATTTCATTGGTGCCGACGGGGATCGTACCCGGGTTGCTCGCGTACTGTGAAATTTAAAGCGAGCGCTAAGCCCCTGAGCTGCCATGGTTCTGTAGTTTGTCAATCATTTGCATTTTGCAAATCATTACCTAAAATTATCAGCACCATTAAAGTGTAATTTTTGCAATATATTTATTGGAGATTCGACCCAGAATTATAATTAATACCCGTGCAAAATGCTCGCGCAATTGTATCGGGACTAGATGTATAATCTGGATAAATCTTCTAGACATTCTTCGTTATTGACCTTCGCTATTTATCTCGTCGTTACAAAGGCGGCATTGATTACCCGAGTCGTTGAACTTATTGATGCACTCATTCTTTACAAGGATGGAGGTCGCACTTTTACTTGACTCGTCAAATCGGTATGAATAATTCCGTAGAGTTATAGAATAAAAAATTGTACTATTATTGGATTACTACATCCTTTTAGCAGTTTTTTATCAGTGGCACGAACGGTGTAGCGGTGAATACCGTGAACGGCCCTATCCCTACTGTCAATGGATAAAAGTCTCAAATGTTATTTAGTCAGCTTCAACTGTAAAAGTATAAAACGCTCAGTTGACGATGTGAGGTTTTTTTGTCAGTCGGCGAGTGTGATAGCACTTCAAGAAACTTGGTTATTTGGACACGATATTCAGTTGCTTAGCGGGATTGATGAGCGTTTCGGCAGCACGGGCACGTCTGCAATGGATTCGGCGGCGGGCATAGTTTCCGGCCGGCCCAACACCCCCAGTGTTGGGCTGCTTTGGAACAAAAGTGTTTTCCAAAATGTGTCGGTCGTGTGTTGCGATAATTCACGAATATGTGGCATATAAATAGTGCTGGGCGATAGGTCCATTTTAGTGTTTAGTGTGTACATGCCTACAGATAAAATGGTATACCTTACGGAATTTACTGATTGCCTCAGTTCGGTGAGTGCTATTATTAATAGTATTAACCTCTCAGACCTTGACATTTTATTGGACAAACTTAGTCAGAACTATGGTCAAGCCAAAAGTATAGTAGGTCAGGCCAAAGACAATTTTTAAATGATGGTAAATATAACTTAGAGTCATTACTATGTTCTTATCCGAAAATAAAAATTATCAACAATTAAAATATCGAATTATTTGTATGAAGGACAAAGAGCGCTAGGTAACGACGATTGCAAGACGATTTGTCGATAAATGAAATATTTTGAAAAATCATTAATTACCGTGTAGAGCGTAGTTCATTTTGTTTGGTTAAATCAATAACATGAGTAATGGAGAAAATAGTATGGTGGCGGCGCGAAGGAACAACGTTATTTTTAACTTATTCACCGTGATGTTATTTATCACTCATGTTTAGAGGCGACAGAGGAAATTAATCAGGAGATGGGCAGCAGCGTCATCCTAATAACGACTAAAAGAAAAAGAAAAACTGTGGTTGCAACCCGCTTGCCAAGCGTGGCAACTATGACAAATATACCCGCTATGAGGCATATAGGAGGCCTATGTTCAGCAGGGTTTTATAGGCTTTAACGATTTTTAAAAATGTGGGAGGAAAACAGACGAACATTTTACTAAATTTGATCTCGGTGGAATGCGGATGCTCCGTGCGATGTTTAGGGCAGTGTTGCCGAGGTGGGCTATAGTTGTGGCAGTAAAATTTTATTTCCATGGCTATGGCCAGCAGTGGAAGGAAACTGTAAGGAGCGGGATGTGGTAGTTTTATTATTTGAAAAATATTTTGTTATTAAACAAAAGTTGCGTAAACAAGTTCAATGGTTAAAACAGTTATAAATAACAAAACCAAACAAGTTTACTGAAAAGAAAAAAATTCAAATATTATATGTCACTTCTACAACTAAGGCAAATCTGACGAATCCCCATATGTTAAAATTCAATATCTATATGTTAAAATCAAATAACTATGAAGAAAGAAAAAAGGACATAGAAACACTCGATTTTCATAAAGAAAAGAAATATATAATATAATTATATCGATATACTCAGTAGGAGCCTCTAAAAAATAAAAAATAAATTAAATCATAGGCATAATATACTTTATTACGCTATCTTTGACCAACGCCATTTTTCTACCAACTTCAAACAGGACGAGGTACTCAATTCGACTGTATGTTTTTTTATGTGTGTTACCTCCTAACTTCTTTCTGGGTGAACCGATTTCGATGATTCTTTTTTTATTTGAAAGCTGGTGCTTTACATGTGATCCCATATAAATTTGATCAAGGTCTGACTAATAGTTTTTGAGTTATTCTTAATAATTTATATTGAAGTCGGTTGTACAAAATTTTAATTTTTAAATATTGTTGAAAACAACTTTGCCATAATATTTACTATAATATCGAAATTATAACATAAAACATAATTTTCACAAAATATTGGACTTTGTGAAATATGAAAATTTGTGTTTTACATGATTTATAGTGATAACTCACACTTTATATTTAATTTTCAGTTAATTCTGACTATTAAATATAAAGTGATACGACACAGTATTTTAAATGTAAATTTTATAGTGTATAAAATTGTTACGAAGAAAAATATAAGCAAATAACTTTTAAAAACAGTGTAATTAAAAATACTAACTTTTATATAAAAAACTAACAACAAACTTTCTTTTGTACACATAATTTTTTAAATTTATATTTGCCTCTTACACTCACGCGGCGAAGGAAATAGACTAAACTATGTGAAGTAAACGCGACGCGTAGATAAAAGCGGGACCTCGTCATTTGAAGTAAATTCTCTTAATTTAGAGAAGCGTAATTTAGTAACGAAACTAATTCTAATAAAATTTTGTTGTATAATTGTTATAAATAACATTTTTGTATTGTTCTGAGCACTCTTAACTATGGTTCTGAATAAACGTAGTGATTATGTACTCTTTGGTTCTGAGGGGTCCTTTCTAAATATTTACATACTCTTTGGAGCTTTCTACAAAGGTGACTTTGGACTCCTCATGTGTATTTCAAAATGTTGACAGATTAATGTAGAATGTGTATACATCCTTGGCGTTTTAACGCCCATCCGAATGAGCGAATTTATGACGAGTTGACGTGTCTTTGTGACGAACAAGAGTGGTCATGTGTAGATGTACAGCTGTTAGGTGTAAGGTCGGGCACACACACTTTTGTAAGTGAGGTCCACGGGTCGAGAAGGTGGCTTGATCACTGTGTGGCGACGAAATCCGCTGTATCGTCTATTTTGAATGTTTATGTTAAGTATGATGTCTACTGGTCCTTTAGTAATTGAATGCAACTTGGATATTGTCAAACCAAAGTTGAATTTTGTATATAAAGTGACAAACGAGATTCTATGGGAGATAGAAAACCGGAGGAGATCGGAATACATACGAAACTATGTCATGAAAAATTAAGAGCTATCGATTTTCCCGAAGAATTTCGTTCTTGTAGTGATTGTGTTTGTAAGTGCATTGAGCACAGATTACTTATCGATAAATTATATAGCGAAATTGTAAATGCTTTCAGGATGGTGTTGGGTCTGCCTTGTTACTGTAGTGCGTCGGGTATGTTCGTGGATGCGCATGTGGATTGTCTCTACACCACCATGCGTAAACGATACACATCCCTGGTGCGCAGGGTGCGGGCCAGTTCCGATGGCATCCTGAGGGCATTTTCTGACAGGTTTGATTGTCAGTACCTGAACCATTGTCATATGGTGCACGTACTGACTAATCGGGCCTGTCTTAGACATAGTTTTTTTTTATTATATAGTATAGGGTGACAAACGAGCACACAGTCCACCTGATGGTAAGTGGTTGCTGTGACCCATAGACATCTATATCTATCTTCAATAAAGAATCAAAATGCAGATGCGTTGTCACCCGTGAGGACTAAAATGGAATGCCTCTTTTCCAGTAAAAAGGGTCTCCGGTTCTCTACACTCACCATACGAAACACAGCAGTGTTAAGCTGCTATTTTACGCTGGTATTCTGTGAGAGCGTGGTCCTTCCCCGGTCGAGCCGACCCATTCGTACTACAATTATACTACTAATATAGCTGCAGCATGGCTCTACCACGTAAAAAAGTTTTAAGAATTAGGTAAATACGTTTTTTTTAAGTTTACTAACATTAGTTTTTAGATTTGTATTATTACTAACATTTATGATTCTTGTGGTCGAAATAAACGATTTATTTATTTATTTTATTATTTATTTAAAATAATACAAATGTGAAAGTTTATCTGTTTGGTCGCTTGCAATCAATCACGCATAAACGGCTGGATCACGCTTAACTGTGTCGTGGCGTTTTTGTAAGAATATCCACTACCCATATCGTCCCGTGGGTGGCAGAAGGGATTTTAATGAAATTTAGCATAGAGCATACATCTTATCTTGAAAAAGGTCAAAGAATACATATTACCAAACATCTTTTTACGTAACTTCTATGCTAACCCGTCCATCCGTTTAACCTTGAGAGGAGCAAACATCTAAATACATATATTTTCACATTTATAATACATTAGCAAGGAGGCTAATAATTCCGATAGTGACTAACCTATGGTACAGCTACAATACAGATATACAAGAGGTAGGTACATCAGTTGTTTTACCAGTTTACTGCGTTTTAGTCGACCAAGGACTGTGAAGTAAAGATTCCTTCCTCTGCAATTTAATTCAGTGTAAGTAGATTTCGATAAACGCTTTAATGCATGTTAGCCCTTAGTGTAATTCACGTATTTCGAAGTATATTTTATTTATCAGTCAATTAAGTATTCTCCCAATCCTTTATTTTAGGGTCAAACTCATGAAAAATCAGCTCGAAAAGTTTATAGAAATCACCTAATACATCTTGCATTAATTGCTCGGAATAATGAAAAAGATTCTCAGACCGTGAGGAACGAAAGTTACTGAGACAGTCGTTGAAATTGGAAAAAAACTTCTTCAGCTCTCGCTGTCGAGTACACAGAAGAAATTAAGAGATTAATTTCTGTCCCAACCACTCGTAGACAGTTTGACTGTGTAAGAAAAGAGGAGATCTTTCGCCGGGCTAATCGTTCGGCCCGGCGAGCCGCAAACGCTCTACCTTCATGTGGTATGGTACTTATTCTATATATTAAGAGTCTTTCGGAAACTTTGACAGCGTGTTTTAGGCTTCAGATAGGGCTGTAAAGCCAGGAAGAAACCATGGCTCTCTGACAACAGCAAGAAAGCGCAGTATGAATATACACAAAAATACCAAACTTTCACCAAAGAAGATTAATCAGATATCGTGTGGTCAGATGAATCAAAGTAGTGTATTGTCTTTTGTTGTTTTATTTTATATTTTCGTTGGCAACTTTATAAACAGAAATGAAAATAGGATGGAATATTTTCTGCAAATTTTTATGAGACCACCACTGAAGTAAAACCTATTTAATAAAAAAAAAGAAACTTCAAAATCGGTTCACAATTGACGAAGATATAGCGAACGTACAAATAATATATACTTAGTCGAATTGTGAAACTCCTCCTTTTTTTGAAGTCACTAAAAACAAAAAACCCGACTGCAGTGATCTAATACGTAACGTTTTTCCTTTACAAATTATAAACAAGAAATATGTAGAAATTACACCACACAACTTTCAGGTCGTGTAATTTTAGAGAGGCTTATTATGGCTGCAACATTTAAAAATATGTAAATTCAATGAAATGCCACTCAAATGGTACGCAACTTCTTTTCATCTCTACCGCCATTTAGCATTCTACGGCCGCCATTTTAGTGTTATAAAAAAAATTGCCTATAACCATCGCACGTTCTAAAAGAATCGAGACACCGCATTGATTAAAATTTATAATCCATTAAGCAGTCATCAAGGCTTTTGTTAAGTCAGTGCGTTTTTATCATCTTTACTTACCATCAGTTGGGATGGTAATCAAGCACTGGTTTATGTTAGTTAAAAAAATAAAATTTCTAATTTCTACGTGAAACTCTCAGTAATAATTATACGAGGCACAATTGGGTTGGAGCACAAATGGGTCTGCTCGACCGGGGAAGGACTACGCTCTCACAGAATACTGCTTGACTGACGCTTCTGTGTTTCGTATGGTAATTGTAGAGAAACGGAGACGCTTTTTACGAGAAACGAGGTATCCCATCTCCTCAGTACTGACGACGCATCTGCATTTTGATTCTTAATCGAGGATAGATATAGATATCTATGGGCCTCAGCATCCATTTACCATCATGTGGAGAGTGTGCTCGTTCATCACCCTTATTCTATAAAAAAAAACACAGAACGGAACGGAAGACTAAGAAAACCTTAAAAAAGTCCACTTTTTAAATTATCCAAAAATTTTCAATGTCCACACCAATGACTACATGACAATGTATAATGTATAATGTCAAGGTTACAATTAATAAAAATCTATATTTCCTATACTTCCGGATATTTATAAAATATTAAGCATTGTTGAGGTCATCTTGAAATTATAAATTGTATAATTTAGTTATCAGTTTTAAAGTTAATGAAGGTTTATGGAATGTTTACAGGAAGTTGAAAGTTTGATTTTATAATAACTACTTTAATATGTACATTTTCAAGCGTAGTTTTCACTGGTCAGAAATGTCAGGAATTCATGAAGCAATGGATAGCAATTTTAAACAAAATTAGTACAAACTCAATAATGCCAAATGAGGTTTATACCTACGATAAAAAAATCACGATACCTTTTTGATCGAAGGTAATATATACCCCTATTATATTTTATATCATCATCATAATTACAGCTTATCACAAGTCCACAGCTAAATATATGTCTCTCCAATTGATTGCCACATAGCACAGTTCTGAAGTCCTGAGCCACCTAGGCTACCTACATGTTCCATCAGGTCGTCACTCCATCTAGTGAAGGGTTGCGCAATAATGCCCTTGCTTAATGCTAGTACGAGGCCGCCACTTACTTCCCCATCGATTGTCGGTTCTTCGGGCTATACGGCCGGCCCATTGCCCCTTTAGCCTACTGATCCACTGGCCTTATTCACTTACTCTCGTTCTTCTGCGGATACCCTTGATATGGATTTTATCACGCGGAGATCACGTGGACAGTCCTGTCAATCGCTCGCTGAGTGACTTTGAACTTCCTTATACGGCCAGCAGTGAAGGACCACGTTTCGATTCCGCAAGTAAACTTAACCTAACTGTACAAACACTTCAGCACTGCAATTTACTGATAGTCGAACTGTGACCGCTGAAGGGACTGAGCACCGCCCAAATTTCGACCGAATTGAAGGCCGTCTCATCATCTTCATACTGATCAGCTTTCTGTATAACCTGTCGAAAGGTATGTACTCGTATGTGGTCTAAGGTACTTAAGTCTTTTCGGGAACCGGCTTGTTCGGGAGGCTGGAAGCCGTCGAGTGTGCGTGAGAAATGATTCGTAATGACTTTCGAAAACAGAACGGAGACGCGGCTCACAAAGGAAATCGATGTGTGGTTGTATTTATTACCTAACTTGAAGAACAAACCTATTCCTCCACTCTTTCGGCGTAAGCATCACCATGAAGGAGGGATTTAAATAAACTTCTGAAGGACTTTAAACATCGGTCCCCACCTATTTTCGGTAGCTCTGCTAAAATTCCATACTCAGTCAGCCCATTGCCGTTTTTAAAGTAGCTGAAGAGCCATTCTAATCACGCTCTAACTGACGTACGGGATATCAAATTCTCATTGAAGTATTTTTTATTTACCACTGGTTCGGTTCTTGTTGTGTGGACAAACCAGTTAGAAGCCCGGCTAGATTTTTTAAAACATTAAAAAAACTGAAGGAAACTTACAGTCCACCTAATGGTAAATGGCTACTGCAGTCCATGGACACCTGCAGCCAACTTCAAACAAAGAAGTCTGCAGATGCATTGTCACCTCTGAGGACTAAGGTGAGATGCCTCACAGCCTGCAGTTATACTGGTTTTGTATAACCTTTAGACCGACACGCAGCAGAGCATGCACTGTTATTTGGAGGCAGAAATGGGCAAGTCGGTACCTACTACAGACGGTATCTGGGTCTACTAGGCAGAAAAGCTATCCTATCACCTAGTAAACCAACTATTAAACATAGCTATGCCAAATTTCAATCATATACGAGAAACAGTCACTGGGAAAAGCGATTATGCTCGACACACAGCCGGACACCAAGATGAATGCGTGAGTGTTCCGTTTATATTATTAACATACTATTATACGAGTAGTATTCTGTGGCAGAACACTTATCGTGTAAAATAACTCACAAATAGAACTTATATTGACTATTGAGTAATTATTCACAGGGCATTACTACTCCGACTATATAATAGTATTGTCCCGCGATAAGGTCCTTGTGCAAGTTGCACTCGGCGATATTCAGCATTAACAAAGAACATCACGCACCGCACTAGTGACTTGTGCTTAATGTAATATAGTTCACGCCGAGCGTATTTTATGTCAATGACATCCGAAGCTCGCGGTGTTGAGTCACAGTACATTGTACAGTAATAGGTTGCAGGTTTTGGATTCAAATTCCAGGCAGCAAGACACAATAACGATTCAACACTAACAATACGTGCCTGTGTGCAAAAACTATGCAATTTTAACGTAATAAAAGAAGATTAAAATTATAGTTAGTACGAATTAAGTATGACTATGAAATACATTCAATACAACGAGACGACAAAACGTTCAATAATTAGTTTTTTTTTTCGAAAGAAATAATTTGAGTTAATTTCAATTTAATTGAGTAATATAATTGACAGCACTTTAAATATCCATATAATTAAAAAATAAACTTTTTATAAGCAAGCAGTGTTTAAATGCATAATAAATCACAGTAACCACGCAACGGATTTTGATGCGGTTTTCACCGTCAGTTAGATATTTTTTCACGAAAGGTTTATATATTAAATATATCCTAATTAAGCTTTTGTGTAAGTAGAAACATTCAATATTTTGTAATCAAGTCGTCAAAAATCAGTTTACAAATTCAATATTAATCCTTGTTCAGATAATTATATGTTATGTTAGTAACCTGAGTATTAAATTTTGATTATAATTGTCTTTAACACTAATGAATTAAATTACGTGCAACCCAAAAAATAACTCGCAGCCACTAAACGCATAAAAGCAGCTAAACTTTATTAAATGGCAATAACGTTAAAAATATATAGACAAAAAAAATTATTCATATTTTTGTTGCTAAAAGCGCACTTCTTTTTTTTCTAAATTGGGTCGATAGTATTTTTATATTGTTTAATTGTCTATTCAATGCAAATTGAAACGGACGAATTTAAATAACAATAGCTTTATTATAATTAAACTTAAAAAAAGCTAACTTCAAATAACTTAAAAGAATATATGTATATTATAATCATCGTAACCGGTTGACGTGGTAAATATTATTCGCCCAAATATAATATAATGCAAATGTCTTAGCAAATTGAAGATCGTGATGATTTTCTCATGAATACTACCATCAGACCTTGACCAAATTTACACGGACCACCCCTTAGCGCTCGATGTAAATTTCACAGTACGTTGCTTACCCGGGTTCGATCCCCGCCGGCACCAATGAAATTGTTAATTGCAATTTTAAGTGCTGATTTAGCACCTGTTCGGCGGTAAAACAAACATCGTGAGGAAACTTGCATGTATGAGAACTAAGAAAAAAATATTTCGAAGACATGTGGAGACCGCCAACACGCATTGAGGCAAAGCGGCGGATACTTCCTTGCCCTAAAACCCTCTCAGAAATGAGAGGAAGCCTGTGCCCAGCAGTGGGACGTATATAGGCTGTAACTTTAACTTTAGTTTTTGAAATCGGACAACGTGGTAAGGAATGAACGCTAAACAAACATTAAAAATTCGACGAATTGAGAACCTCCTCTTTTAGGAAGTCGGTTGATCATGTTATAATGTCAGATATAAGCATAGCAAAGTTTTAATTCAAACGATTAAGCATATCCATAGATACAGCTATGATGTCTTATAAAAATTTATGGATCATGACTTGCGGTTGATGAGAACTACGACGATGGCAATATGATTTCTTATTGAAATAAATTTCATACCATAGCAACTGTAGTACCAAAAGGTTAATAAACTCAGCACACAGCTGCAAATAGATAGTGTATACCTTTCTGTAAGTACTTACCCTAGACATTGGCGCGCAGCGTGCACAAGCAAGACCGGCGGGAGGACGACGCGGCGGTTGTGGCGCCGGGACTACGGGACCCTCCTTCACTCTGTACAGGGATGATGTCCGGGTCTGCCGACAAAGTCATTTACTTAAACCAGATTTCTTTTATAAAACTAAAGTGATAACTACGAACTTACAGTCCACTAGATGGTAAGTACACCTGGAGCTAGGGTTGCCAGCTTTTTTTGAACAAATATAGTATTTTTCCCAAAACGGATTCAAAAATATAGTACTTTCGGGAAATTCAGGAAAAAAAGTACAATTTTTAATCCTTATGTATTTTGCCATATATATTTGTTATTGCTCTTCTCTTTGGCCATCAATGATCTATTCCTTTAAAATAATTATAGGAATCTGAGCAATTCAGATTCATTTTAAAATAAATTAACAGTTCATTATTAATTAAATTAATACCTACACACTATTTCTTTCTTCTTTCCATTTCACATTCATGTTGGAAACAATTCTTTCCGTAAAACTTACTTGTTCCAGACTTCCTGTCACAGTTAACATAAAAAAGCGTCACAGTTGAATTAGGCATAAAAATATAGTATTTTTCGTTCTATATTATTTTTATAATTGACTGAAATATAGTACGATACTATATATTATAGTACGGGTGGCAACCCTACCTGGAGCCCACTTCAATCGCAGAAGGCTACAGATGCGTTGTCTCCTCTGAGATAGAATGCCCGTAATTATACTAGCTGTCTATACCCTTCAGACAGGAATGCAGCAATGCACGCACTATTTGGCGGCAGAAATAGGTAAGACGGTGGTAACTTCCCATACGGACTTCTAGCCAGAAAAGGAGTCCTACCACTAGCAAAAATATTAATAAAACAATATCTTAGAGAAATACTGATAGAGCCACGCTGCAGCTATTATTAATATAGTTGTAGCACGAATGGGTCGGCTCGACCGGGGAAGGACCACGCTCTCACAGAATACCAGCGTAAAATAGCAGCTTAATGCTGCTGTGTTTCGTATGGTGAGTGTAGAGAACCAGAGACTCTTTTTACTGGAAACGAGGCATTCCATCTTGGTACTCACGGGTGACGACACATCTGCTTTTGATTCGTAATCGAAGATAGATGTAGATGTCTATGGGCCACAGCAGCTACTTACCATCAGGTGGACTGTGTACTCGTTTTTCACCCTTATCTTATATAAAAAAAATACTCTTCGAAGGAGTACTCAGTATATGGAGTGGTCAGCGTGATTAGTGTCTAATCACAGATTTTGGCTTTGAATTATAGTCGAAGACAAAATTCGTACACACCTACGTACTAACCTACGTACTAACTAGTTAGGTACGTAACACGCACCTAACTGGTTATAAGGTCACTGACCGCACATTTTGCCGTTTCAACGCAAACTATAAACCATGCCAATTACGAATCTAATTAAAGATTATACGAGTAATATCACCGAAAGAAGCGCTGACATGTGATATCGTTACGTGCATGTATTTAATTTATTTCTGTATGAATCTTAACAGGCAACAGTATTATGTACAATAACAAAGTAACAAGTAACGCCCTCCAGACCGAATGTCGGTCACGGCCAGTCTTAATGGAGACTAGCCATCTACGCAGGACCGAACTATAGTGCACGAGTGCATGCGCAAGCACAGGTGCACACTCTCTTCTGTATTCCCTCACTCTCATACATAGTCCGATGGCACAGCAAAGGCAAACTGACACAACCTGAGATGTTTCAGGCGCAGTACCTTACGGCTTTACGGGCTTATCGAGGCACGAGGGTGAAACTCCGCCAAACTCCTGACTTCAGGTTGCTACTGAGAATTTATTGATAGAAAAACACAATAGCTGTTGTTTTTGGCCCGACCCGGGATTTGAACCCGGGACTTCATGATCAGCAGTTGCATTTACGACCACTAAACCAACGAGGCAGTCAGAGTAAAGTAAAAAACACCTATTAAGGTTTGACCGTATATACCCGCCCGGCCGGTGAACAACGTTTTATGAAGAGATTCAGTGTTGATCAACATTTTGTACACGGGATTGTCTAAGCTTGGAGGTTTTACGATTTTATATTTTGGATTTTTTAAATGTTTACTTAATATTTATTTTTGTAGTCTTTTTTAAACTATTATTTATTTTGAAACAGAAACAGAAACTTTTTTATTCAATATAGATTATAAATAATACTTATTGAAAGTCACTCTTTTGTTTAATTACCACTGGTTCGAAAAAAAACCTCCGTCCTGGGAAGAACCAGCAAGAAACCCAGCGGGACTTTTTTTTAAATAACAGCTTACAATCATGTATGTTACACAATTAACAACACAAAACAAATTAGAAATAGCTTGGTAGCGATCATCTCATTCCCAGGGGTTATTATCATCCATAAATTCCTTAATATTATAATAACCCTTTTTATACAAACTTAGTTTAATAAAGTTTTTGAACTTTGAGCAGGTCAAATTTTGTATATTTTCTGGAATTTTGTTGTAAAAGCGTATACATCGCCTCAAGAATGAATTACTGACTCGGTGGAGTCGAGTAACTGATACTACTAGCTTGTGTCTGTTCCTAGTATTTACAGAATGAATACCACTTATTTTTGTATAACTACTTTTATTTTTGTGTACGCACATTACATTTTCATAAATGTATTGAGAGGCCAAAGTTAATATATAAATTTACTTAAATTTTTGTCGCAGCGACTCTTTAGGCTTTAAATCATAAATTGCTCTTATGGCCCTCTTCTGTAAACAAATATAATTTCAGTGTCAGTCGCGTGTCCCCATAGCAAAATACCATACGACATTATGCTATGGAAATAGCTAAAATAAACTAGTCTAGCTGTTTCAACACTTTTTACAGCATATGCTGCAGAACTAAGTCCGATTGCTAGAGTATTAATTAATTTAAATAATTTGTGCTGTACTGTATGAGTTGTTTAACATAAATATTATCAATATAATATCTCTTGTATGAGTTTTTTTTTATACAACAACGGAGATAAACGAGCACATACTCCACATGATGGTAAGTGGATGTTACGACTCGTAGACACCAAAATCTATCAAAACGCAGATGTGTTGTCACCCTTGACAACTAAAATAGAATACCTTGTTACGAGTAGAAAGGGTCTCCTTTTCTCTACCCTCAACATACGAAACACAGCAGCATTATTCTGCCGTTCTGTGAGAGCGTGGTCCTACCCACTACACCACGTGCTGCATCAATATATAAGTGTGTGCAATGCAATATTGGTTTGCTTTTTTTATACTTTCGTTAAAATACTTTTCGTTTAGTAGTGCAAACTTAACTTGATCAAGTAAGGCATAATAGAACAATGATAAAAAAATATTAGGTATGAGAGTTCTGTTTTAATTTGTTTTTTATTTTTGTCGGAACATTAAGTTTGAGATAATATCTTAACTGTAATTGACAAATGGGGTCTAGGATCGATTTGGTGCAAGATGTAGGTGTCTATGGGCCGCAGACCCACTAGCCATCACGTGGACCATATGCTAGTTTATCAAACTTAATTGTATAAAAAATGCCACTCACAGCAATCTCACTTTCCAGCTTTGAGTAGACGTCGTTATGGTGACGTCGACGGGCGCGGACCGCCTGCCGCAGTGAGCCCGAGTCTCGACCGCACCACCCTCCCACACGTTCGCCCACCACTTCCAGCATATCGGCGACCCGGCTGCCAACAAAAAAGAAACATGGTTACAAATATTTTTAATAACAATACGCAACATTACCTCCTAACCTAACCTCTGTACTTACCACTTGCAGGTGAGGTTAACATATGAAGAAGTGAGGATCTCCTTACTTCTTCAAAAATGTTAACCTCACCTGAAAGTGGTAAGTACAGAATTAGTAAGTACAGTATTGCTAAAATAAGCTTTGGCGACAGATTAATATAGTTTTATCTATTCAAAATAATAAACGCAAAAACAGGCTGCTGACGGTAGGTAGCATTATCTGAGCGAGGGTATTATCACTTCTGTGTTCACGAGCTGTGGCCCATAGACATTTATTCTTGATTAAGAATCAAAATACAAATGCGTTGTCACCCCTGAGGACTAAGATGGAATGCCTCGTTCCAGTAAAAAGGGTCTCCGGTTCTCTACACTCACCATACGAAACACAGCAAGGTTAAGCTGCTATTTTACGCTGGTATTCTGTGAGAGCGTGGCCCTACCCCGGTCGAGCCGACCCATTCGTGCTGCAACCATAATACAGCTGCAGCGTGGTTCTACCACGTAAAATTTCTCAGTATGGTATGAGCAATCTTTCACGGTCAAAAAAATTACTATAGTTTTATGTGGTTCACTCGCCGCTTGGTGTCGACATTCATCATTTATTTTTATTTATTAGTTAATTAATTATTAATTATTAAAGTTAACCCCCACGGTAAGATTTTCTCCTGTTTCATATCTTTATAATTTGTGTCCTTGTACATAAATTTCACAAGGACACAAATCCAGACCCGAAACAATTATTCTAGTTACCGCAGATTTTTATATTTTAGTTGT
Organism: Parnassius orleans; assembly: GCA_029286625.1. Classification (NCBI taxonomy): domain Eukaryota; kingdom Metazoa; phylum Arthropoda; class Insecta; order Lepidoptera; family Papilionidae; genus Parnassius; species Parnassius orleans. The sequence goes on from JAGSMP010000145.1 coordinate 1,527,603, forward strand.
TATTAGGAAGACGCTTCTGCCAATCTCCTGGTTTGTAAACTAACGCCAAGGTAATATAGGCTTCGAAATTTTAGACTTCGAATACCCAATTCAATCGCGCCAGACAACTAGTTCCGTTCGACTGCAATCGCAAATCCGTCTGTCAAACGTAGCAACGGCAATTCTCTAAAAATTTTAAGAGAGGCTTCATGTCGTGCTGTGGACTAACATGTTGGTGACTAAGATATCTATAGACCGTACTTTGACTTTACTCAGACTTTACTTTCGAGCTAAGACAATGTCGGTATTTATAGAGCTAACTTCGAAGTCCTGCTGAGTGCGCCCTTAGCAAAGTCTAAGTCAACGAAATCGACAACTTACGTAAAACTCAGGATATTATCCAAAACCACAGTATTAATTTTAAATTGTTGTTTTTATGTTACTCTAATTATTTATAACAATAAATAGGTAGTTTTAGGCCGTCTTTTAATTTTAAATAGCATTAATCCATTTTCTACTAACGTAATTTCAAACTTATTTCGGATTTCTTAAAATCTTCTTTTTTTTTTATGACTTTCCCGTACATTCCCGTTCTCATACGCTCGTTTTCTATTTCATGTTATAATAACTTATTAATTAAATACAAATTGGATTGTTTTCGATTTTTCAATATTATTTTTTTTTAATTTTATACAGTAAAATCAAGAACATAATGTGTGGAATGAAGCATCCATTAATTGTTTGACTGTCAGGGCCTTAGCATAAGCTTAGCTTAATCTTAGGCCGATACAACTATAAATTCAGAATCAAAGATTATACTAAGCATATACTCAGCTAAGTTTTTCCTAAGTAAAGTCTGAGCAAAGTCAAGAGTACGGTATATAGATCTCAGCCTAAGCCTCTAAATCTACACCGGTTTGGTGAAATACCTTTTAAAATTTTCTTATTTATTTGAATGATTTTGCATGTCATCATAGGCTTTACAATATTACAAACCCAAGTAATACCGTTAAATTAGTATTTCTATTAGACTTTAGGCCATGGCGGACTGAATTTTGTTAACAATGATTGATGTACTGCATTGGCGGCGGTGCAAGTATGTTTGCATGCAATAAAGGGTTGTCATGTGAAAGAAAATTTCCCTTTTTTTTTATGTTTTATAAATCTATCTAAATCTATCAAAATATAACATAACTTTGACACAATACTAATTATTATTACGTGAGTAATATAAATAACACAATTAACGATTAAAAAAATCTAAAAATTTAGATTTTCATTGAAATCGAATAAGTCTATTTCGATCGCTTGGATAGATAGATAGGTGCAATAAAAACGTATTGATTTAAGTTATTTTAATATAAACATTATGTCATACAAAAAAAATTATGTTGTTGAAACGAAACATAATATAAATAGGTGAATAATCTCTATGTACGTAATCGAATCTTTAATAAGGAACCGAAAAATGAACTTAAAAAGGAAAAATGAAATTAAAGTGTGAACGTTGATAAAATTTATGACGAGGTGATGATAATTAAATACGGTATCTTAAAACTAAAGCTTTTAAAATTAATATGAAATTACCGAAGAAGATGATGAGCTAGATTTTTTTTTACCATTGGTAGGGAACCCAAAAATGATTAGAATAGAATAGAATCATTTTTATTCAATATAGTTTGCGAGAATACTTATTTAAAGTCATTTAAGCTCTGAAAAACTCGTTCTCGTACTCGTTCGGAAAAAAAACCACGGGGTCTTGAGAAGAACCAGCAAGAAACCCAGCGGATTTTTTTTAAATAAAATTAATTTACTATATATTATTTTATACAATTGGTATGAACACATTTAGAAACAGCATGGAAGCAATCACCTCATTCCCCAGGGGTTATTATCAATCATGGACTCTTTAGTAGTATAAAACAATTTTTGCTTAATAAAAATTTTAAAATTCTTATACTTTCTGAGACTTTGTTGTAAAAGCGTATACATTGCATAAAATTAATATTTGTTAATAATTTTAGTAAATTATTTGCTTGTTTTTTCATTATTATGTTTTCAAAGTTGTTAATGAATGTCTATACATATAAATTACACTAAAATTTATACAACTATTTTATCGTATAACTAAATATACTAAACAATAAACAAAAACTATTAAAACAAATATTATTAAACCATTTATTTACGTAAACAGTGATAAAAAACTTTGAAATTCGTTAGGTACGGCTCTCGCCTAAAACACGCTAGCCCTGACTGCGTATGTAACCTGAGGTTCCGCGCGATGCATTAACATCACACAGGTAGCAAGAGTGTCAGAAGCCTGCTATGGCCAAAAATATATCTAAGAACCTTTTCAGAAGCTATACATATCTAATGCGAAACAGAAACAGAAACTTTTTTATTCAATATAGATTATAAATAATACTTATTGAAAGTCACTCTTTTGTTTAATTACCAGTGGTTCGAAAAGGACCTCTGTCCTGGGAAGAACCAGCAAGAAACCCAGCGGGACTTTTTTTTAAATAACAGCTTACAATCATGTATGTTATACAGTTAACCACACAAAACAAATTAGAAATAGCTTGGTAGCGATCACCTCATTCCCAGGGGTTATTATCATCCATAAATTCATTAATATTATAATAACCCTTTTATAAACTTTGTTTAATAAAGTTTTTGAACTTTGAGCACGTCAAATTTTGTATATTTTTTAAGATTTTTTGAAAAAGTGTCGCCCCAAGAATGAATTACCGACTCGGTGGAGTCGAGTAGCTGGTACTAATAGCTTGTGTCAAAAAAACCGCATTATAATCAATCCGGTAGTTTTTCAGGAATATAACAAAAAAGTGCACAAAAAACAGCCTTTTAGGGCAAACACATACCGTATCCATCCCTACGCGACGTGGGTAATAATAGTAATTCCACAGATTTCGGGTAATTTTCCCTATATATAATTAATAAATCTGATCACGTATATTTTTTTATCATTTATATTAATTTAATTTACGACAAAAAATTCTCAAATAAGTGATTATAATCACTGACTTACCTATGAAGGGTGATTCCTTTATGTTTTTTCATAAAAACATAGTGATTTTTGCAAAATTTAGCAACGCAAGACGGCATTTTGTTTTTACTTACGACAACTACTTCTCGCGGACAACGTTTGTTGCCTAATGGTAGGCATAATTTAATGTTTAAAGGCAATTTACATACATTTATTATCCACGATAGTAAATACATAATAAAAGACAATACTTTCTATTGGCCGCAATGCTATTGTGTTTAATGGCAATAATTTCGCGGCTTAAACGTCCTTGCATAGCGTATATTCTGCTCACTAAGATAGTGTCGGTACACCAGGAGGCGCACTTATTATTTTGCTATTATTTTATTATTTTTATTATGTTTGTTATATAAATGTTTTTCTATTCAAAGAATAAAATAGAATACTATTTTATTCTTATGATTATTGTAATAAAATACGAATATAAATAATAAACACAAACACGCAAAGAACCTTTCACTACGGCGCGGCGCTTCGTTTTAAAATGCCACTCCTGCGGGTGTACGCCGCACGCGGGGACCTTTGATGTCGCGGTGGCGCCTTTGACAAGATGCGGCACGTGTTAAGGCGGCGCGACACAAAGGCGACCGTACAGCTAAACGGAGGAGCAAACAAATACCCTTGAACTAATGGGAATACGACAATTGCTCAGAAAGTTAAAATTTAAAAATACAAATTGCCATAAGTCGTAACTTATTTCCTTCCGTATTTCGACGAACGTATTGTAAAAGTATAGACAAATAACAAAGCCACACAAAAATTGGCCACCTATTGCCTCAGGTCGGTGCTTGAAGCGTTTTAAGCACACGATAAACTTTTACTTTTTAGACGACTTCAAACTGGAGATTTCAAGAACAGATTTAATTCGTGTGTATGTTTTTTTATGTATGATAAGCGATATCTTCGTCAACTGTGAAGCGTTTTTGATGATTCTTTTTTATCAAATAAATACTATTTCAGGGATAGTCCTACAAAAATTTGGAGAAAGATTCCAATCTTGAGGATGGCAAAATAGGGGATGAAATTTTAAATGTAACTATTTAGACGACATTTAGATTGTGATATTTCTTAGTCTCCCCAAAAGTTTGAAAAACTTAATTTTTTATAAAAAGTAAAAGCCGAATCTAAATAACTAAAAAGAATTAAAACAAGTGAATTTTTTAAATATTTTTACCACATTTTTCTCATATTCTTGCATTGACATCTGAATTGAAAGTATATTCAAAATTTCGAGATTCCAGCTCATCGGGAAGTTAGTTTAAAATCAATTACTAAATTCCACCCACAACTACAGACGGATAGACAAACAAGAAAGTGACTTAATAAAAATGTGGTTATAAAATCACATTCTAAAGTCGGGGTTTTAACTTTTCTATACACTATGTCTTAGCACCGATTTCAGAATATTAATTTATTTTATGCTTTTTAGTACTTTGGATTCGCTTTTTACTTTTTAATATAGGTTTATTTTTCAAATGATTATATATACACAGTCAGGTCATAAGTATTGTCACACAGTAAAAACTTTTCTTTTAGAATGCTGGCCACAAAAAAGTTTATTGCATTCGAATTTCTAATTGTTCATGAAAATAAAACTGTATACTTTTTAGAATTTTACTCATTTTTAAATATGGAGTGGACGCTTAAAGAAGACCGTGTTGCAATTATTGCGTTGCATCGTTGCGGTTACGCTAATTCAAATTTTGACATACTGAAAAATTTGAATATAACCAAAATTCGTTTATCGTACCATCAAACGATACAATGAAGACTCTAGTGTAGATGACAGGTCAAGAAGTGGTCGCCCTCGGTCTGTTAGGACTCCAGCAGTGATAAAAGCTGTGAAGGCGCGAATTCAAAGAAATCCCAAACGTAAGCAGAAACTGTTGGCCCTTCAGATGGGGTTAAGCAGAACCACGGTGAAAAGGGTGTTAAATGAAGACTTAAGGCTTCGGGCATATCGAAGAAAAACAGGACATCGTTTGAATGCTCGTCTAATGGACCTGAGACTGAAGAGATGCCGCGCTTTGTTGAAGCGGTACGCGGGAAAAAAATATCGGGAAATTCTTTTTTCGGATGAAAAAATTTTTACCGTAGAAGAAAGCTACAACAAACAAAATGATAAGGTGTACGCACACAGTAGTGAAGAAGCGAGCAACCGTATTCCGCATGTCCAACGAGGTCATTTTCCATCTTCGCTCATGGTATGGTTGGGAGTTTCTTATTGGGGCTTAACAGAGGTACATTTTTGTGAGAAAAGTGTAAAAACGAATGCAGTTGTGTATCAAAATACAGTCCTGACGAACCTTGTGGAACCTGTTTCTCATACCATGTTCAATAACAGGCACTGGGTATTCCAACAAGATTCGGCGCCAGCTCATAGAGCGAAGAGCACACAAGACTGGCTGGCGGCGCGTGAAATCGACTTCATCCGGCACGAAGACTGGCCTTCCTCCAGTCCAGATTTGAATCCGTTAGATTAGAAGATATGGCAACACTTGGAGGAAAAGGCGTGCTCAAAGCCTCATCCCAATTTGGAGTCACTCAAAACATCCTTGATTAAGGCAGCCGCCGATATTGACATGGACCTCGTTCGTGCTGCGAGAGACGACTGGCCGCGCAGATTGAAGGCCTGTATTCAAAATCACGGAGGTCATTTTGAATAAACTTTAGTGTCATAAAAATCTATGTTTTGTTGAGTTCATTTTGGTATATAAATGGTTACATAATGAATAAACTTGTTTCAATTATTTTATATTAAACATGTGACAGAATTTATGACCTGACTAGGTATACATTTTGCTTGAGGCTATTCTCTCATGAAAACTTTCTCTGTAATAACATATACTTTACCGTAGTCTAGGACAGCGTTTCCTAACCTTTTTCAGCCACGGACCCCTAGGACACCAAGCGCAATTATTAAGGACCCCAGGGATTACCAAAAAACACGAATAAAATTTAGTACTACAAATACAAACAAAAAATACTTACTTTTATTAAAAAAAATACGTATTTTGTTTGCGTTATTATATACGCGTTAGTTAGCATACGATTCTTCATGTGAATGTGTTGGTGTTGTTTTTTTGCAACTAAATTAGAGATATTCGGGTTTATGTTACTAGAAAGTTGTATTCTCAAATCGGATTCAACTTGTAATTTGTTTCTGTATTTTTACTTTTGGTGGCATTTATTATTATAGTTAAATAGTGTAGAGAAAATACTCGCGGACCCCCAGATATAGATAGGCACGCGGATCACAGGTTAAGAAAGATTGGTCTAGGACATGGTATACCAGCGTGTCAAATTTCATCAAATTTGTTTAGCCGTTTAATATGTGATTGTGCAACAAACGTCCAAATATATTCACAAACTTTCACAAATATAATATTAACATGAATCACGGATATGAATATGTTAATTACGGTAAATTCACACCCTCCATAATATTGTGATGCAGTATTCTATTGAGCTGATGATTATTTCTATTGAACTTTTATACATTTCTATAAATGCTTATTCATGTAGTAATAGCGAATTCTGGTAACATTGAGAAAAAAATTTTGCTACAAAAAAGCTTCAAGTTCATATGAAATAAGAATTTAAAAATCACTGCATTATCATCGGAAGTAAATGAGGCTGGGCGCGCTCGCCGTAAATTGTAGCAATGACACTGTGAATTGCAATTTTAAGTGCTTACCACTTTCTCGGTGGTGAAGAAAAACATCGTGGGGAAACCTGCATGTCTGAGGAAAAAATATTTTGAGGAAAGAAGCCATGTAGTCCGCTAATACGCAGCGCGGCGGCCACTTCTTTGCTATAAAAAACCCTCCTACGATAATTCCTGGAGGTAATTCCTAGTAGAGACCTGTGAGACCCAGCAATAGGCCGTATACAGGCCGTAACCTTAGTTTTTTTTTAAATAAATGAATAAAATAATTTAGTAGAAGTCCACTCTAAAAATATTATTGTTCCCATATTCTAAACAAATAAATAAAATTGAAGTGTCTGTCTGTCTGTCTGTTTGTTCCGGCTAATCTCCGAAATGGCTGAACCGATTTTGACGGGACTTTCACTGGCATATAGCTGATGTTATAAGGAGTAACTAAGGCTACTTTTATTTTAGAAAAATAATTAGGGTTCCGCGCAAAAAAAATTTAAACCCACGAAATCCAATCGTAATAAATTAAACGCGGGCGAAGTCAGCTAGTCAAAATATAAATCTAAATAATTTATGGAATAGCGGGGAAACCTAGAAAATGCTTTAAGACTAAAATAACGATGCAATAACGATGTAATTTAACTTATTTTAACTTCTTAAACGAAATCTGGTGTACAGCGTACAGCCCTAGATAGTAAATCGCACTGTCCTAGCATAACAAAAGCAAAAGCCCATCCACTCTTGGCTTAATGACGCTGTAATCGGAAAGGCAGACGCTGGCAAACTATTCCAAGCCTTGTTTTTAAATCCTAGTTACTCATGTAGTAGGAACTTTAACATGCTGCTTGAGTACTGTCCCACCTGATGGTAAGTGGTGATGTAGCTGAAGGTGGTAAAGCACACTGACTTAGCTTAACAAAAGCCTATTCACTCTTGCCTTGAAGTCATACACATTAAAATCGGATGGAAAGTCAGATGCTGGCAAGTTATTCCACTTCTTTGCTGTGTACGTGCTACGTATTATGAACGACGAATCAAACTGTTAGGTTCGAATGCATGGTATGTCGAAAATAAATGGACGGAGCCAGCCGAGCGTCTGGTGGCCCGATGATGGAATGGAGGGGGGAGTTATTAAGATATACAAGTCCTGCGGTCACTCTCCGAAATTTATATACTCATATATCATATAACAGTTTACACAAGCAATCCTATGGCATATTACAAGAATCATATACATAAGCCATCAAAAATAGGAAAAACGTAGTACGTCTTAGATATTTTAAAATCGATTAGAAGTCGCAGTTTTAATTTAAGTAACAGCAGCTATAGTTTAAAATTCCACATCGCGGCGTTTCAAAATGCATTCATTATGTTGACAAAATGGTTCACGACACTATTGTAACAATAGGCGTGATGAAACCACAGGAACAATGCTTGATTAATGTTTTAAAGTAAGACTAGCTCAAAATTAGACAGTGTGTAATAATAATACAGAATTTTTGATATATGGTGTTTTATTTCCCTGTAGTTATTTTTATCATATTTAGATAAAATAAATGGCTATTTTAATAAGATATTTTGTATTTAGATATTTTTAAGGACACTCGGCTGCATAGAATGCACAACAACAACGTGGTAGAGCCATGCTGCAGCTACATTAGTGGTATAATTGTAGCACGAATGGGTCGGCTCGACCGGGGAAAGACCACGCTCTCACAGAATACCAGCGTAAAATAGCAGCGTAACGCTGCTGTGTTTCGTATTGTGAGTGTAGAGAGAACCTTTTTACTGGAAACAAGGCATTCTATCTTAATCCTCACGGATGACAACGCATCTGCATTTTGATTCCTAATCGAGGATAGATGTATATGTCTATGGGCCACAGCAACCACTTACCATCAGGTGGACTGTGTGCCCGTTTGTCACCCTTATCCTATAAAAAAATATGCTCCTCCTTCACTTTGATAACATTCGATGTGAATACTAATGGGAAATTAATATGTAATGGTAAGTAATTTAATGTTAGGTTGCCCTGTTTTTTTTTTTTTTGGTGCGCCCTGCGAGCCCTACTAATACAACATGTGACTACTGCCGTGGAAAATTATGAAATATATATCGAATGCTTGACTTCTCTACGTACTTATCTATGTGACATAAAAAAGCATAATATAATACACTGGCTTATCGCATTTACCCGCAAGTCACTGGTGTCATCAAACAAACGATTAATGCATAATAGTAGGTAATAATAAATAATAATGTCCTCCAGAGCGAATTTCGGTCACGGCGGCCAGCCTCAACGGAGACTCGCCATCGGCGCAGGACAGAATTATAGTGCCCAAATGTATGCGCAAGCACAGGTTTACTCTATTCCCACACTCTCATTGTCAGATGGGACGGTAAACCGACACGACCGGAGAGAGATCAGGCGCAGGACCAATGGCTTTACGTGGCCAACTTCCTGACTACGGGCAGCTACTGAGAATTTCATGACGGAAAAGCTCATTAAATGATTTTTTTCTGGCCCGACCCAGGATTCGAACTCGGGACCTCATGATCAGCAGTCGCGTTTACAACCACTAGACCAACGAGGCAGTCAATTAAGTACTGGAAACATTAAAAAGGACAATATATGCGACGAACGATAATTTTTGTACAAAAATAAAATTGTTTTCCTTTCTTTGTTTTTACTTTCATTTAACATTTAGGCCTATTTTAGAATTACCTCATATTTTTTATAATAATGCTTAAGGCATAAACAAAAAAAAATACCAGATCATTAAAATTTGGAGGGAAACTTATATTTTCGCAAAATTATGTCAAATTAAAAAAAAATGTGCTTTCAAATGTACCTAGGAGTATGTTTTTTATTTTATTGCCAAAGAAAGCAAAATAGGCAATTTCCAATTATATTGTGATATGAAATATTTTTTAATTAAGTTGTTATAAATGGTTTTTGTCCTTTTCAATGTCCAAATCAATGAAAAATAAAATATTTGAGAGCCCCGCTGTAAATTTTACAGCACATGAGCAACATGGGTTCAATCCCCGTCGGCACCAATGAAAATGTTAATTGCAAGTTTTTGCCTTCAATTTTTTCTGAGAGCAATTATTCCGCTCTGCTCCAGTGCATGTTGGCGAATTTTACGTCCTTGAAAATATTTTTATTTCTTAGACATAATCACTTTTTTATGTCTGAGAAATACAAACATAGGTTGTTGTATTTGAACATTTTGATTTTGCAACAATTGTTTGAATTTGAAAATTGATTGAAAGAAAATCTCAATTATTTATTAATTTTTAAATTTATATTCACTTTGCTTTCGAGCAGCATCTAATATTTCGACACATCTAGAAAAATCGAAGTTTGATAGTACTTGTAACTCTGTTTTTACTAAAGAAATACTCATTCGGTTTCTTTCCTTGCTCCATGCTTGTTCCATCATGCTGAATACGCGCTCGCAAGTAGCATTAGAAACAGTAATGGAAAGAACAAATGTGAATTCAGGACAGGGATTTCTGTCTTTCGATTTCGTAAAGAAGTCAACCCAGCGTAAATCAACTCGATTTTCTTTAACGAGCTGTGGTTGAATCTCACGCAAAAGTCCAACCTCATCGGTACAGTTTGTCATTATTTAAGTCAATATTTAATAATTCCTAGAGTCTAGTAATGCCTGTCCATGTGATTGGTTCTTTTAGAGATAAAATTTTCATTGCTTGGTATTCCGGATCTTCACCGGACCGGACAGACACCGCCGAATCGACAACGTCGACGAACAGATTTACACCGGCAGCGGCGCGCGATGTTGTGTGTGACCGCAAAGCGAGTGAGTAGCGACACGTGCGAGCGAAGGATGCGTATAATTTTTAAAAAAACCGGACTAATTATTGCACCCCGGTAGTTCGGGAGATTAACCATTATTACCGGAGTCTCCCGGGCAATCCGGTAGGGTTGGGAACCCTAATTACAGCTCATGTTAATTTATTTGACGTTAATTTCACTAGCAATCACAATACAAGTTATAACTAAATTATGTCATTCGGAAATATACGCTCCAAAAACAGACAAAATTCAATGTCGCTATTACAATAATAATTATATCCTCAATTGTATCCAATTTAGTTCACCAAACAAATAATAAATAGTACTGAAATGATTCAACAGTGTGACAAAATGGAAAAAATAGCCTATCCGATACCGAGCCGTCAATAAATTTAATTTGAGTAAATATCTAAATGAAAGTGTCTATAAAAATAAGTGAGAAACAAAACAAAAGCAAAAATTTTTTATAAAATATAAAAAAACAAACCTGGACGTAAAGAACCAGTAGAGGATCGCGGTGAAGATGGCTAGCTCCGCGGCACCACTAGCCACCCTCATATGCTCCACCACTGCCCACATGCTGATCATTGTATCCATTTCTGACCAATTCTTACTGACGGTGGTCACTACATCACCAACCGTCCAATTGTGGATCAAACTTAGTCGCTCAATTTTGAAGAGTTAGTTTTGCAATTAATCAATTTTAAAATTTTAAAAGTATTCCCCGTTTCATAAAGTTCATAAAATAGTTTCACCGTTCAGTTTGTGTGCACTTTTAATATTGCAATGGTATCTCTACAAAACATGTTAAATTTGGAAGAACTGTCGATTTCAATTTCGCTCGAATAAATATAAAGATAGAGACGTCTCGACTCGCCCGCAGTCAAAGCTGTAATCAATACTCATTCAATTTATCGATACTGGTATCAACAAAGACGCAATTGTTTGACTTCTTGTCCCTCACACATGCTAATACGAGGCACTGGCGTGACAGATAACTTAGGCACAATTCAGCGTAGGTACGATAGCGAAGTAGAAACAATAATTAATACAACCTAATTGGATAATCTATAGTAGACAAAGTTCACTATTTTTTTATAGAATACTAGCGATCCGCCCCGGCTTCGCACGGGTGATTTCCAGATCTCGACGACAGCGCCACCTACCGGGCCCAATTATGAATCTAAACCATCTAGAAACCCATTTAAACACACACAAAAAATTTCATCAAAATCGGAGGTGCCGTTTTTGATTTTTAGCCAGACTAACGGACAGCAATTTATTTTTAAATATAGAGATTATATTCTACATAGGGAATTGTTTAATAATCGATATTACAAATTTTAATACACTAAAATATCGCTATAGAAAACGCGTAACACTTTGTCGTTTAAATAACTCGGATAGGAGATATGATGAAAACGAGGTAAATTAACTAGGTATGTAAGCCGTATTGTATTCATATCAAATGCCCGATCAAGCTAGAGTATCAATAAACAGCTGTAAAAAAAATTGTAAGTTTATCACGCAATTGCTCATCATGAAGCACGAGCATAATTATAGTTGACCCAAACGTCTTAAATATAGTACTATCGCTCAGTGACTCTTTTTTAACCAAGTTTATCGCCAATTCGATTTTTTAAAACAAAAACATTGTGTTTAATGTTTAAACCAAATTTATTGCATCGACAAAAACAAACAAGATTATCTTCAAGATAATATTAAAGTAACATAATAAAAAACTGGACAATACAACCAATGTTTTATGTGGGAAATATACGACCCAAATCACAATATATACATAAAAAACTTAGAATTCGGAAAATTCAATAGTACACGGGTATACATACATATGTACCTCTATAAAAATATCTCAAAAATTCATTGATTTTCGTTAATATTTTGGAAACTTTTGGTACGATCGTTTGATTAATTGCATCAGTTATTTGTACCTAGTTATGTAAACATATATAGCCACAGCCCAAGCATTTTCTATACTTGCATATAAGTAATTCAAGCTAAGAATAAATGAAATATAAAATTTAAAATTTCTAGTTTAAATATTAAGTTTTATCAATTATAATAATAATGTCCTCCAGACAGAATTTTGATCACGGCAGACAGTCTCGACGGAGACTAGCCATCTCCACAGGACAGGAATACAGTGCAAGTGTGTGTGCGCAAGCACAGGTGCACTCTCTTTTTCCTCATCCTTATAGTCCCATGGGGCGGCAATCCGATACGGTTGAAGGCACAGTACCAACGGCTTTATGTGTTTTCCGAGGCACGGGAATGAAACACCGCAAACTTCCTGACTCCATGCAACTACTGAGAATTTCTTAACAGAAAAAACCACGATCGGCAGCCACGCTTTCGACCACAAGACCAACGGCAGTTGATTTGTCAATGATAGATACGATTGAACAAGCGGACATTGCATCAAGGCGGCTTGTAAACCACACCCGCCGCTTTCGCGAACGACTAAATATAACACGTATTTACTTACAGGCTATGTAATTAAAGATGGCTGATAGATTTTTGTTTAAAACCGCACAACTCTCATATCATCAACTTTGATCACAACTCTAAGAACTCGCTCAATATGTTGAAGAACCTGACTATTGGTGTCATAAAAATATACCTTGCTTACTGAAGAGTTATCTAACATTTAATGAAGATTCCTTCTCCAATTTTCCAAACCGCCAAAACCACCTCTACGTAACTCCCTTTGATTCTTTGATTTTCCATCCTCATGTAATTCTAAACTTAGGTATTAATAGAAACACAATTGAGGCTAATAATAAGCTAAAACAACTTGTGTCTGAAAGGTGGCCTGACTACTTTATTATGTACACAGATAAACCAAAATTATCTGATAAAAATTGTGTTGGCTTTGCTGTTTTGATCCCTAATTACAAAATAGTCTTAAAATACAAATGTCGTCCCAATTCATCCGTTTATACGGGTGAATCTTTGGCTATTCTTGAGGCCATTCTATACTCTGAAGTTCATAACTTGAGTAAAACATTAATTATCTCAGACTCTTTTAAGTTGTCTTCAAAGTATCTTGTCAAATCCTTTCCACTCGAAATTTAGTAGCCCTATAACATTGAATATTAGAAATGCACTATTCCAATGTCATCAAAAAGGATCACAGGTGGTTCTGGCTTTGATTCCAGGTTACTGTGGCATTGAAGGTAATGAGTGTGTAGATCTATTAGCCAAAGAAGCCATAGAAACTGGGACGCTTTCTTACTATAAATTATACGTACAAGATTGATTACCCCTGGCTTATTCAGATTGGCGTGAGGGTTGGAGCAAATCGAAACTTGTCATGGGTAAACATTATGCTTATATCCAGAACCACATCCCTGATAAACCTTGGTTTTTCTATCACCGCTCTGCGAATAAACGAACAACTTCTACTATCTATCGCCTACGTTTTGGCCATTCCTGTACACCAATACATCTTGCAAAGTTGAGGACCAGAGACAGTTCTATTTGCGAATGCGGACTTGATGATGGAACACCTGACCATTTATTTATTTTCTTGTCCCAAACTTAAATTATCTTTATATGATTTCCTTCCCCAACTATCCCTCGTCTTATTAATATGGTATCCCTGTTATCATTAGTATTTACACCTTTTATAAATATTTTATTTTGTTTGTGATTTTATACATACTAATAACCTAAAATACTTATTATATGTCTAAGAGAGGTGATGGATCCTCTATTATGGTTTTGTCTTTTGTTTTAGATTTGGGATTCTCTATCAAAAAGTTGGTAAATATTAAATGTACAAAATAATGTCACTTCCATGACTGACATGAAATTGGCAAAATTCTTTTTTGAGTAGCCAAAAAAAGGCTTTACTAGAAACCTCTCACAAAAAAAAAACCAATGAGATGAAGAGATAAAGTGGTAAATTGAAATGTGTAACATCTAACAAAAATTTCATCAACACATATTACGTTGCAGTGGGTCAAAACCAATTAAAAAGACGTTACAGTATTGCAAAATTATTGTCGGAATACGTTACATAAAAATAGCAACATAATTTTGATACAGATATTATACAGCCGTTAAGCAGTTGTATTAAAATGTTACGTCAAATGATTCAGTTATGTTGTAGGTAATTTTTAAATAAAGATATTTAAAAAAAATACGCAAATAAGACCTTCGGTGATCGGTTCTTTTACGCTGTAAAAAAACTAACAGACGTTTGGTTTTAATATAATAACAATAGCTTTTTTTTTCCTTTTTATCCAGAGTTTTACACTACTACGTCACCGAATAATCAATTTTAAGCAGAAACTTCGCTTACAGAATTTCGGTAAAAGGTTTCTGTATTACGTACTTGATAAGGAGCTCATAAACGAGAAAACGTTTCATTAAAAAAGAAACGTCTGACGCTATTCCCTTCAGGGCATCAGTAGTGTAAACTTCCTGAATACATATTTCGCAAATAGAATTATTGTTAATTGCTTTCTTACAAACATTATATAATAAGTCTCTTTAACCTGTATGCGATTGATTTTATTAACAATGAAATTTCTGTAGATTTTCTCTTCTTACGTAGTGTCAAGTATACATCGTTCTTGGAACGTCCACGTCAGAGTTTTTGCCTTCAAAGCTATGGGTGCTTTAACTTATTGGTTCTTATATAAGCGTTATATATTGCATATTAATAAAGGTTTTTAGATAAGATGTGCAAATTTTTAAAGGTAAATAATTGTAAATGCTTGAAAATCCAGCGTCAATCTTTTGTAAAAATGAAAATATTACTTTTAGAAGATATTTTTTAAGAATTCTGGAAGAGATATGTAAGAATATATTTGAAGCACCAATGATTAAAATTATTTAGGGCACAACGTCGATTGTTAGAATCAGTCGTTTGAAAATTATCATGAAGAATAATTTCAGCAATTTGTTGGATTCGTTAAATAATATTATCAAAACTCAAGGTCAATGATGTTATATTTGGAACTGAAAGGGGCTAAACGTAAAATTTTCCTTTAAATATAAGGAAATTGTAACAAAACAACATATATAAGATTCATTGAAAATAGAATTGAAAACACACACATAGAGCTGACATGATGCAACGGAAGCTAAATTAGTCCCAGATACATACCGGCAGTTAGGTTACCCATAAATAACATTGATTATGTAATAAATTACTAATTACTCTAATTCAAAATATAGTAAAAATTCTAAATTTAAATATTCATATTTAAAAGGACACTGTTAAGTAGTTTCGTGATGAACCTGCTTAACTTAATTATACATGTAGAGCACGTGATTATGACACAACTGAGTAGTTTATATGACAATCAGGTACCGTTTAAAATTCGTCCTGTGACTACCGTGCCGTGCGTACCTCTGATCAAAAATATCATCGTATAGGTACATATTTAATAAACATTTCAACCTATTAGTGAGTTAAAAATGCAAACAATTAGATCGTAACAAGACGTGAATGTATCGAGAAAAATAAATAAATAAAAATTCGCAACGAAATGCTTGGGATAGCATAACAGGTTTCCTTTAACGCATCCATGAAACAGCTTTGAACCCTGACGAATAGCGTGTTGCGAAAGAGAAATCGACATCGTATGATAGCAGTGAACTATAGGAGAATTTAACTTGGTTTTTTATTATCCTTTTACCTTATAAACACTGATCACGAGCAATTTATTTTAAACACAACAGAGGAATTTTAAGAGGGTTTGAGGGATACACTTTGTAACGGAGGTTTGGGAAAGAAACGAGGCGAAATTTTACATAATAGCGCTAAAACGTCAGCGGTATTCGAGACGCAGAAACGTCTGCCCACGCGCACAATCAATGAAAGACTGAAGTGGATCGCTAGTCGATTGCCAACACGGTTAGCCGCTCTACAACGTAATATGCATTATTAAAACGTCTACACACGAGTGATTTTTTTTTCTATCACCAGAGTTTTTGCTATTCGTAAAATAAATCTTACTATCATTACAGCCTATAAAAGTCCACCGCTAAACATAGGTCTCCCCCATAGATTGCCTCATAATGGATTTATTATCCCGTGTAGCGGCGATGTAAGAATTTCCACCACTCCATACCGTCCCGTGGGTGTCGTAAGAGGCGACAGAGGGAAATAAACCAGGAGATGGGCAGCAGCGTCTTCAACAGTAAGGCAAAAAAATTCGAATCTAAATATCATAGAGTACAAATTAAACAAAAGGACAAATTTGATAAGCCGATGCTTGTTTTAAACCCCGACGAAAACAGAGGTGTTATATGTTCGTAATGTGTCTGTCTGAAGCATCATAGCTCCTGAACGGATGAACCGATTTTGTTTAAGTTTTTTTTTTGTTTGAAAGGTGCCTTAATCGAGCGTTATTAGCTATGTTTTAAGAAAATCTGCTTCTTCATCAGCTCTTTTTGTTTCGGGGGTTTTGAATTTTTTTAAAAGGTGCCTTAATCGAGCGTTATTAGCTATGTTTTAAGAAAATCTGCTTCTTCATCAGCTCTTTTTGTTTCAGGGGTATTGAATTTTTTGAATTTTATTTATTTCTTGAAGACAATGCCACTAACAATATCCCTTGCATAAATATTGTCTAAGTATGTGCTACCTCTGTTCTTACCCATGTAATGTTGGTATATTATTGTCGTGGGGTCTACACGACACTACAACCATTACTAACTCTCGTTGAAGACTTGAATTAGATAAATCCAACAGACTATTTGCAGTATCAGATCTAAATCATTATTATGAGCCACATTACCCGAAAATTTTTCGTGGGAGAGCCATGTTGCAGCTATATTAATAGTATAGTTGTAGCACGAATGGGTCGGCTCGACCGGGGAAGGACCACGCTCTCACAGAATACCAGCGTAAAATAGCAGCTTAATGCTGCTGTGTTTCGTATGGTGAGTGTAGAGAACCGGAGACCCTTTTTACTGGAAAAGAGGCATTCTATCTTAGTCCTCACGGCTGACAACGCATCTACATTTAAATTCGCAAACGAAGATAGATGTAGATGTCTATGGGCCACAGCAACCACTTACCATCAGGTGGACTGTGGGCTCGTTTGTCACTCTTATTCTATATATAAAAAAAAAAAAACTGTTCAAACTAATATTCAAAGATGTTCTTTAAAGTCGAAAATTCGCTCATAGTTACATATTATATTCAATGGAACTAAGGTAATACAAGAGATACCAGAGGGGAAGACATCGAATGATGATGCAATAATCAGAAATATTGCGAATATAAACTTACGTTAACTTTATGACATTCAACTATTCTCAATGAAAAATCACACTCAATTTTGTGTCTCTAAACCGTAAAAGGGAAATTCGAAAAACGTATTAACGGATATCATAAAAAGGATACAAATTACAAAAAGGAATCACCAGAAGAGGAATGCTAAATGATAGGACATTTCGATATTCTCTTCTTATTATCATATATTTTTTTATTAATTAAGCTTTTAATAGAAAGTAAAAGCCGACTCCAAAAACTAAAAAGGATAAAATGATTCTTGCGCATAAAGGCTTCAGAAGTCGATGTTAAGACATAGTGTATAGAAGTATTAAAGTCCCGACTTCTAAACGTAAAAAAATATTTTATTATTTTTAGGTTTTTAGCCTTTACTTTTTTTTAAAGTCTAACTTCTTGACACTTTCGAGTGGGCTAATTAATCAAAAGCTTGAATGTTGTCTAAATAGTTACATGAAAACATTCCCTATTTTTCTACCCTAAGGGATGGAATATTTCTCCAAATTTATATAAAGTATTATTTAATAAAAAAAGAATCAATTAAACTCGGTCCACAATTGACGGAGATATCAAATAACATACATACAATAGAATTGATATCATCCTCCTTTTTTGAAGTCGACCAAAATGGAAAATAAAGAGTCGACCGTCTGTAGGCTGCCTTACTTTAATGATGCATATCAAATTCGCATGTTGATGTCCCTTGACACATTCAGTTGTATTTATTTGATATAGCAGCAAATTCCATGAAACAAAGTATATTAAACGTGTATGTAAGAACTCATCTCCGCCAAATTTAAATGGACATTGTAAGAAACTCTTAATATAATTATAGGATGTTTTAAACACAGTTAAAAATACATTAATTCCACAGAATTGTTTCAAGTGCAGTGCAAATGTGCAATAAATTACAAATTTTAATATAAAATATATATTTAGAAAAGTAAACAAAGCATAAATAAATACGTTACGATGGTTGAGTACAGGCTCCTCATTTCTAAGAGGGAGAGGAATATGGAGCAAAAAACCGCCGTGCTGCCCCAGTGCATTTCACGTGCTCGAAATATTTTATTTCTAGGAACGCAGGTTTCCTCACAATATTATCAAACATTTCAGTGGTGCCAGAGGGGATCGAGCTCGGGTTGCTCGCGTGCTATGAAATTTACGGCGTGCTCTTCGTACACCGTTTCTTGTACGTTAATATATACATACTGACACATACACATATTGACTGCCTCGTTGGTCCAGTAGTCCTAAACGCGGTGGCTGATCATCAGGTTTTGGGTTCGAATCCGGGGCCAAATCAGTTATTGCGTTTGTCTGTCATGAAATTGTCAATAGCAGCCGGGAGTCAGGAAGTTAGCTCCTCAAATCCCCAATGCCTCGGAAAATACGTAACATCGATCTCTCTTCGGTCGTATCGGATATCGGACTATGAGAGTGAGGGAATAGATAGTGCACTTGTTTGCACATACACTCGGGCACAATAATCCTGTCCTGCGCAGATGGCTAGTCTCCGCTGAGATTTTTTTTATAGAATAAGGGTGACAAACGTGCACACAGTCTACCTGATGGTAAGTGGATGCTGTGCCCATAGACATTCACATTTATCCTCAATTCAGAAACTAACTACTACTGACTAAGATAGAATGCCTCGTTTCCAGT
Organism: Parnassius orleans; assembly: GCA_029286625.1. NCBI lineage: Eukaryota > Metazoa > Arthropoda > Insecta > Lepidoptera > Papilionidae > Parnassius > Parnassius orleans. The sequence continues at coordinate 1,547,068 of JAGSMP010000145.1, forward strand.
AAAAAGGGTCTCCGGTTCTCTAACCTCACCATACTAAAGCGGAAAGACAGCAGCATTAAGCCGCCATTTTACGCTGGTATTCTGTGAGAGCGTGGTTCTACACCGGTCGAGCCGACCCATGCGTGCTACAACTAATATATAGCTGCAGCGTGGCTCTTCCACGTAGCAAATAGCCGCCATGACCGAAACTCGGTCAGGAGGACATTATTATTATACATAATATGATAAACATTTTTCTAAATGTGATTATAATACCAAAAGATTACGAAGAAGATTACACGAAAACTTTGGCCCAATTCAATATTTTAATCGAGACATTACAAGTTTTTTCGTGGTCGTATTGTGCAAGCAAGATAGGTAAATGTAACTAGAGCTAACAGAACAAGCAGCTTATAATAAATTTCGCTCACAATTTTTCCAGTTTTGAAATCACAACACTTGCTGAGGAAGTATATTATCATGATTGCAAACGATATTTGAAAAGCCCGCTATAAATTACTAGAGTTTCAACTGTGAACTTCCCGTTATCCACCATACTCACCACAAACATTTCTTACAAATTTTTTTTATTTGGATAACTTTCTAGGTATAATTCAAATCCGATGAAGCAGTGAAAAACACCTTTAAAATTCATCGAATCCCATCCTCAGTATTTTTAAAGCAAAAACAGAAAAGTACATCGACAATTATGGCCGAGCTTGGCTCGGCGTTAGATGAAAAATTATAACTTTGTTAAGGATGACACGTATATAGATAAACTTGATGGTGGCACTATTCCGGAGGCGTGGAGAAGTGCGGTCTTGTCTACAAGAAAGTCGAAAAAGCTCTATTGAAGAACTACATACTGATTTCCCTTCTAAGCCGCGTCTACGTGCAATTATAGAAAGTCATTACGAATCGTCTCGCACGTAGACTTGACTTTCAACCTCTCAAAGTAGCCGGTTTTCGCAAAGGCTGTAGTACAAGCTGCCATTTTGTCTTGCGTGAGAAAGTCTTTGATTCTGTTGAAATTTGGACAGTGCTACAGTTACTTCAATGATGCCAGATAGACTGTGCTATATAGAAGTACTGAAGTGAGTGTACAGTAAGGCTCGGATGGCCAGAGTACGAAAGCTATCCAACTGCAGTTAGTTTTCTTCTACGCACAACTTCCTTATGGAATCGACTACCACCATCGATTTTTCCGAACCGATACGACTTAGGGAACGACTAAATAACTAACTAACTAATAACGCTAACTACCTTGGATTAATTGTCCGAATAGGTAAGTTTGAAGTCCAAGTTCGACCGAGAGGCTGATTGGTGGAACCAACTCAACTGAACAACGTTCGGGAGATTAAGACACATATTCTTATCACATAATCCTCAAAACTTGAAAACAAGAATGTACAACCAGTGTGTGTTGTCAGTAATGACATATGGATAACAGACGTGTTCCTTCACTGCTGGCATATAACGAAGCTGGAGGACGACGGGCTTTCCGCAACTCCACGTCTAAGCACGTATTTTGCATGTGGGCAGAAATATTTTGGTTATTCTAGCCATGCAATCTCCGCGAAGAAGTTCAACAGTCCTTTGTTGCGAGCAACTTCGGGGAGTGATCCCGTGATCCGTGTTATATATATTGAGTGGATAAACCTCATACATATTATGAGGAACAGAAAAAGTAATAAAACACACCCACACACCCACACCCACACACGCACACGCACACGCGCGCGCACACACACACACACACACACACACACACACACACACACACACACACACACACACACACACACACACACACACACACACACACACACACACACACACACACACACACTTTTGCTCGTGCAAATTCATTATACAACTAGCAATCCGCCCCTGCTTCGCACGGGTGATTTCTGGATCTCGACAATAGCGCCACCTAGCAGATGCAACTATAGCTAAAAATCATCCAGGAAACCACATATGTACCCCATAAAAGTTGCATCGAAATAAGTCAAGAAGGATAAGAATTACGAACATTGGAATTTTATTTAAATAAAGATAGATATTATACTATCAAAAGTAACGATAATATAGATTGTATACCAGTACTATCGATTTGCTGGTAACACTTAATTATTTGCCGACAATAGTATAGCATTATAACAAAGGAATAGTGAACAGTATAACGTATAGTCCGTGTCACAAAAGCATTTATTTTTCGCAAGAAAACAAGAGAAAAAAATCTGATAAAATAAAACCAAGGTTACAATAAATCTCCTTGCAAATTTGTCCACATCAAATACTAGACTAGTAAAAAAAACACATTGCATTACGTTAAGTTTTGTAATACAAATATCATTAGAATGTTGAAGTGACAAATAATGATATACCACGCATAAAATTCCCATTGCATTCGTATCACTTCAACAGCCTTTCTAAGTGCATTAAACATGTTAAAAACGAGTGGTAAAATTAAAAAATTGTACAACTGACTTCAATATAAACAAAATGAGAACATCATGAATGTAATCGATGTCAATTAAATACGCATTATTAAGGATAACTCAAAAGCTATACTGGTCAGATCTTGATCAAATGTATATGAGACCACATGAGAAGCACCAGCTTTCAAATAAAAAAGGAACAATCAAAATACCTCGAAAAAAGTTCTGAGGTAACACGCATAACAAAAAAAAACATGCGTGAGTATTATGGAACACTCGATTGAAACGAAGTTCCTTTCGTAGTATATTATGAAGCGTGAAATATTTATTTCGTGGCAAGATAAGAAAAAGTGCGAGGGAGGTGGATATTATTCCAGCTCGCTCGCACTATAGAAAGGAGGTGGTGACGGAAAATCTTACACTTTTTCTCGCCTAGCCCCCATCCGCCAAATTCGTTCCGTCCGTTAAGGAACTTCGTTCCAAAAATACAGTCGAATTGAGAACCTCCTCCTTTTTTTGAAGTCGGTTGAATTATATAGCTAAGGTTCGCGTAACAAAAGAAAATGATGTACTACTGAAGCTAAGCTAAGTCTTAGCGGTCTGATGATGCCTCGTTTAGAGGCGAAACACGTGTCGTATTATCGACGGTGGTGTCTTCCCTAGTGTAGTGAGATCTGCATAATAAAATAAAACACATCATTTTATTTTATTAAAAAGATCTTAGCTAATTAATTTTTAACATTTTTAATGTGTTGGATTTCTGCAAAGTAACGCCAGATTCTACTATTTTTTAAGTGTAGATAGTCAGCACGCATATTCGCTAACTTTGTTGACAACAAAATGATACTTCACTTTGTAGCATGTGGTCGTACATTTTATAAGCCGAGACAGCTTTTAAAGAAGACCTATATAGAATACGCTACGTTAACGAAGTTAACGAATAGGTCTCCAGATAAATATAGGCATTTCAAAGAAAGCACCGGCTGGCACGCATTACTGGTCAAATTTGCCCATAGTCTCTTTGGCCATGCAGGTTGGTGAACGCAGAGCCGATAACTTCGCACTAGTAATGCTCTTAATACCGATCTATGAAATCTTAGTTCAACGGCATGTCGTAAACCCGCTTCTTCTTCTTCTTAATTACGTTTCAATTGTGTCTCTTCGTGTTCTATATTTACTAACTAACTATTCCTGTTCATGATTAAATATGATTACGTAAAAATAGTCTCCCTCAAGGCTTTCCCTTACTTTAAAGGATTTACCTTGGTGGTTTGCACAGTATCAGACGTCTTTCACTTTTACAGCCGCTCTTGGAAATACACTTATTACGTTAATTCTGGCAAGTCATGATCTCTTTTGTGTTCCTTGCCGCGAATTCAGCGAAACGGAAGAAGACTCATAGAATTATCAAGGTGTCTGTGTGTGTCACAGAGCTTACCCAAATACAGATTTGAGGTTGAGAGTTCCATTATTAGATTTAAGAATTTTTATTGAAGTAAGGATGACAAATGAGTACACAGTCCACCTATTGGTAAGTGGATGTTGTGGCCCATAGACATCTCATCAACTTCTCTCCTAGATTATGAATCAAAACACAAATCTCTGAGGACTAATATGGAATGCCTCGTAATTCTGACATTATGCTGTCATTTTACATAGGTGTTCCGTGTGATTCTTACACTATCGAACCGACTCATTATTGCTGCAACCATAATTCAGCTGCAGCATGACTGTACAACGTAGGAATTTAATCAATTTTACAAAATTATGTGGTGAACAAGATGTAACAATATACTGAGTATAATAATATATGTACATCGATATATTATATTGCATAAAATAAGAATGCAGTACACAACTGCTTAGACTTCGTTTTAATCGACTTTTGTGTATTTACATCTTAGACATTTTGTTTTAAACAATAAATCTACATATTCAGTGTTTCTAGAATATGCTATAGTCCGAATACTATTTTATTACTTAATCATGGTTATATATTTCTTTTAGCGAAATTGTCAAAGGCAGAGGTCGTTACAATAAATAATTCATGGATGTGTAAATGAAATAGGCCGAATACAAGTTAAAATTCTAAGGACATTATTTATTGCAAAAGTTGATTGGCAAAAAATAAAGCTGTGTTTTAAGAGTTACCACATATATTTTATAACGGGTCACTGTTACGGAAGTGCTCATACGTAGAAAAGTCTATGTATATAACATGTACTGTCCCAAACTTAGTTTGAAGTCGTAATACTTGCTAGATTAGCCTTCTTAGATTTCGACTAATGACTACTACATCTTGTCCAATAGAATCGACATTATCCTTCGTAAAACACACACTGCAGAGTGGAGACAGAATCAAAGTGCTAGCGATAAGCTGCTGAAAATAACGGCACCTCAACTACGCTACATTCTATTGATAAAATAACCCGGGTCCGAGAACCAATCATTTCTTTTTAGCAAAAATATTAATGGCTAAAATCGTGCAAAAGTTTAGTTGTTTTGCTGACCCTGTCACGTCAAGGTTTGAACGTACATTATAATAAGAGGATATCTGGGCTGCGTCCATACAAATGCATTTTCTCCGTGGATAATGACATTAGAGCAAATATTTTTACGATAAAATCTATATCTACCACTGCCATGTTACTGTGTTTTTTTTTTTCATAAATTAATTGTGGTAATAACAATGTATCCACTAAAATTACTAAAACTGCCAGTTATACCACCGTTAATATAGAGAGGCAGATTAAAGGAACTTGAAAAAAAAAGAGAAAGCCTTCTTACTTTTCCTTTAAATAAATCGGTCCAGTTTTGGAGGAGAAAACAGGGAAATACGGGATGAATTTTTCATAGATATAATCAGTCCTAGCTGAAGTATCCTCTCCGCTGCCTAGCTTCGGGTACAGCGCGACACAAATAGATCGTTAAAAACATATAATTTTTTAAATTTCTTGCAGCCCGGATATCCTGTTAATTGTGCAAGTAAAGTTTACCTGTTTTATTGACCCTTGACACAGAAATTTTGATCGTACCAAAGACATCTAGAAAATAATAATAATAAAAGTAAATTAAAAATAAATTTCTTTTAAATAATTAATAATATTTTTATTATTATAATTGTTTTCATTACTCATTTAACACGTTCACAGTCCACATAATGTACATGACAAAACTCCACATGTCCGTGAACAATATATGGGTACACGATCGTAAGGGCTCCAATATTATTATTTTATAAGTGATCTTTATACTTGATCTCTGTAGTTAAAAAAGTACAGAGATCAAGTACATGTTTGGACATTATTAGCGATGTTCTTTTATTTAAAAGGTGACTTTTTGCGATACACTCAATTTCAAAGTAAAAGACGAAAAGTTGACGTTAGATTATAATTCTGGGTAGAAAGGAATTAACTTGGCTGACCAATTGTGATCTAACAACAGTCCCACCATTCGGAAGACTGTAAGGTATTTAGTTCATGGAGCCATAAGGCCAAAGCGCTGCTTCAGTCTTTGTTGGCGGACTTTACAATGCACTCAAAATATTCTATTTCTCTAACATGCAGGTTTCCTCACAATGTTTTCCTTCACCACCGAACACACAGGAAAAAAACAAGAATTCAAAGTAATTTGAGCTCGTAAGAACTTGTTGAAAATTTACACAAGTCACGTTTACGGTTTTAAGGTCAGTTACGTTTAGACAATTTACAATATCAAATTACATTTCCACACATATTGTTCGGAATACATTCAACCGTAATCCTTTTTTTTTAAACCTCAAAACAAGATCCGTAGGTATCCTCTTTTCGAATGAATAATGCTATTACTAAAAATACATATATATTTTTCTGTTCTTAGGCAACCTGAATTCTAAGGTTAAGTATATACGTGGGCCACACAGAAAGTTATGCAAAACTAAACAAAAGTTCTATGATCAAATTTTTCATTATTAAATCTTTTCAAAGAACTCTACAGCATCTAAATAAAAAGGTTCATACGTATGAAACAAATTTTGAAACATTTTCCAGTCCGGTTCAGGCTCTCTCTTCTACGACCTGCTCGAACACTCCTAATGCAACTTCCGACGATAAAAAATATTTCCCTTTAAGCTGATATTTTATTATAGGGAATCAAAAGAAATCACGCTGAGCCAAATCAGAAGCTGTAAGGATGGTGACCAAAAACTTGACCTACTCGTGTGTGCTGTCCAGAAAGTCATAAAATTCGTTATATCAGCGGTACACGAGCGACGGTGTTAGAAGGGCCTTTATACATAAATGCCTTTAGAAGTCTATCAAACGCTTCACCAATTAATGTCTTTAGTTTTTTTTTATAGGAGTGGGGGCAAACGAGCATGCGGCTCACCTGATGGTGACTACCGCCGCCCATGAACAACTGCAACACCACGGGAATTGCAGATGCGTTGCCGGCATTTTAAGAAGGAGTAGGCTCTTTTATTGAAGGTCCCTAAGTCGTATCGGTCCGGAAAAATCGCTGGTGGTAATCGATTCCACAAGGAAGTTGTGCGAGAAAAAAAATTCTTCTAAATCGCACAGTGGTGGACCGCCAATCATCCAGATGGTATGGATGGTATCTCGAGTTCTGTCGCGATGTGCGATGGTGAAATTGAACGGCTGGAATTAGTCCGAACAATTCCTCAGAGCACTCCCCGTGATAGATGCGATAAAATACGCAAAGAGATGCAACATCTCTACGCAGTGCCAGTGAGTCCAGCCGTTCGGAAAGAACTCGGTCGTCGACGATTTGAGCCGCTCTGCGCTGGATGCAGTCAAGTGGAAGAAGCTGGCACTGGGGAGCCCCTGCCCAGAGATGGGAACAGTATTCCATGTGGGGCCGAACCTGCGCCTTGTAAAGATGCAAGCGGTGTGCCGGCGTGAAATACTGTCCCGCTCTGCTGAGCACGCCAAGCTTTTTAGAGGCCAATTTGGCCTTCTCTTCCAAGTGACCATAGTTAACATGCGGTTGCAAATAAAACGATGTGATAACTTATTTTAATATTTTTTTTACTTTAACAAGACTGCTTTTGCTAGTACGCCACGTCACAAGAGATAGATCAAATTGCCTACATGCTTTTGCCACTTTAACTTTAACAGGCGCTTCGACAGTCGTAAAAAAATATCGCGCGTAATTTTCCGACGCAGATCCATTTTCTACCGACTTCAAACAGGAGGAGGTACTCAATTCGACTGTACCTTTTTTTTATGTATGTTACCTCATGACTTTTTTCTGGGTAAACCGATTTCGATAATTCTTTTTTTATTTGAAAGCTGGTGCTTCACATGTGGTTCCATATAAATTTGATCAAGGTCTGACCAATAGTTTTTGAGTTATTCTTAATAATTTATATTGAAGTCGGTTGTACAAAATTTTTAATTTTTAATTATTTATAATCAGCCTGTGGTAGTCTATTGCTGGACATAGGCCTCTCCCAAGACGCGCCACTTAGCCCGATCTTCGGCTCCATGCCTCCAGATGCCGCAAGCCGCCTTGCGCAGATCGTCGTTCCAACTAGCCAGGGGGAAAGGGGCATCGCACACTGCGTTTATTTAAAACAGATCGTAGTATTCTTTGCATGAGATATAGATGATGTAGAAGAATAGACAGTTACACAAGTGCATCCACTGATCCGCACCGTACGGATCGCTCGAATCTGCTCATCGGCAATGCCGACGCCGTTGCTCCGAGGGGCAACTTTTGCGATGCGTGCCCATGACCGTTATACGGAATGCCGATCAGTGGACGCGCCCCGTTAAGTGCGGTCTCTACTCTATGACACGTCTACGCTATTCTGAGACAGATGTGACCAGCCACTTATCACTTCAAATATGGAAGGCTATGTCGATGGTCTTGGTTCTTCGGCAGATTTCCTCATTACGAATCTTATCCACCAGAGAAACCCCGAGCAATGCTCTTTCCATTGCTATACCGACTTGAGTTTATAGAGTAGTCATATCTTTAGTGGCATATCAAGATTGTAATATTATGTACCTAATATGTACTCTAAACTTTATGGCTGTTGCAGTACCAATAAAAAATAAATAAATGAAATAAATTCATTAAGTAATTCATTTATTCCAACCAAAGATATTTACATATTAACGAGCGACAGACTATTCACTTATGGTGCCGAAACGTGGACACTGACGATACGGCTACCTACTCCACAAGCTCAAAGTCGCTCAGCAAGCGATGGAAAGAACTATGCTCGGAGTATCTCTGGCACATAAAATTCGTAATGAAGAAATCCGCCGGAGAACCAAGATTGGAGAACTGACATAGCCTTCCGTGTTTGTAAACTGAAGTGACAATGTGCTGGTCATATCTGTCGCAGAAGTGACGATCGGTGGAGTAGGCGTGTTATGGAGTGGAGACCGCGTCTAGACAAGCGTAGTGTGGGACGCCCCCTGACCAGGTAGAGCGACGATCTGTGCAAGGTGCCTGGTAGAAATTGGAAGGGTGTAGCCGAAGATCGGACTAAGTGGCGCGCCTTGGGAGAGGCCTAAGTCCAGCAGTGGACTGCCGCAGGCTGATGATGATGATGAGCGATAGACGGAACAAAGTGGCCTAAAAAAGGGGTACAAAGTTTTCCCTTCAAGTATTAATATATAGATCACTCAGTACAAATCTCACACTTCTCCGTGCTCGCAATAAAAAAATAATAAAGGGGTACAAAGTTTTTCCTTCAAGTATTAATATACAGATCAATCAGTTTACTACAGAAATCAAATAACAACTAAATGCTAGTACATTTTGCAATTACACATCTATAGAATACACAAAGTAAATACGAGTCAATTTATTCCATATCTAGCAAAGTAATCTTGTATCACCTATATCAAATAAATAATTATGAATTATGAAAAAAAAACAGACAATGGATTTCTCATGTTTTAACTACGAAATAGTAAATAATAGTTTTTACACGTAACGTATTTCGACATCGTTAGTTTTTCATTAGAAATAGAAATAGAAACTTTTTTATTCATTAAAGAATATTAATAATACTAATTTTATAAGTCATTCTTATGTTTAATTTACCACTGGTTCGGAAAATAACTGTCCTGGTAAGAACCAGCAAGGAACGCTGGTCATTAAAAATACATATATCTAAACTATGGTAAGTAATGACAACGGAGAATATACATGTTTTCATATTGAAATTCATTTTTCCTTTGATCCCTGGTTCGGAAAATTCCACTTACCATACTCAATCATTGCTTAAATAGTAAAAAGGGTAATGCACTGTGTCACTCACATTATAATCGAACGGAAAGATAAATGCTTTCAAATTATTCCACTCCATTGCTGTACACCAATGCGGGCCGAGAGACTTGAAAATTAGGTAAGTACCTATTTGAAGAAACTATCGGTCGCACTGCGAGCGCTCGGCTTCCATTAAGATTGCAACTTAACGGAACAATTGCAATTACTGGAGATTCGACTGAATAGCCTAAGTAAACAGCCATAATTCGAGGTTTGGCTCTCTACCATTTCCTCCTCCAATATTGGACCAATTTAAAAGATATTTCATAAACTGAATAAGAAGGATATACACTGTGTCCCTGAGTTTTTCTTTTTTCAGTATTAGTTATCAAATTTGAACACTAAGCCTTTGTTGACAGCAGTCTAAATAGGTAGGCAATTTTGGAACCTTTTTAAGGGTTCTAGTGCTTATAAAGATAATGTATCATCAAAAAGGAAAACATATGGATTAGGGACATAGAAGAGGTTGATATTTATTTTACTGTAAAAACGCATTGCTATAAGGTCATAAACCAGAAAAAAACAGGCGAGAGCGTTTGAATGGAGAAAAGACCACCCGCATTTCCTCTTAAGGGAAACGAAACAGTTTAGTTCGAATACGTGGAGCCGAGCGTCTGGTTGTCCGATGTAGGAAAGGAGAGGGAGGAATATTATCATAAAATTTCTACGCAGTCTTATAGAGAAATGAGAGTATCACTACTCTAGGCCCGTGTTCGATACTGACAAAATTAGTTTCAACCAAATCAAGGTCACCAATAAACCTCTTAGCACGCCTCTCCTCCGAGTCCAGCGCTGTTAGGTGAAATATTGCATCACCACCTTTATAATATTATGACAGCAGTACACCATGCACGACCGGACTAGCACTTTATAGGGGCAAGAAGTTATATTGTGCTATTTAAAAATATTATATATGAAATAGCATCTGACCGTAATGAAACGAGAAACTAAGATAATTACGCAGGGTTTTTATAGGTATTTAATTTATCAATGTTGAGTCTTTTCAAAACCTGTAAGCTACATCTTTTCGCGTTTTTGTGTATTAAAAAAAAACTAACAGCTTTTTTGTCCACAGTCCAATTACATTATGTACACTAATATTATAAAGAGGTAAAGTTGTTCGTAAGTATGTAAGTTTGTTTACAGCAGGTATTGATGTTTATAAACGATTATTAATGATCTCTGGAACTGATGATCCGTTTCTGAAAATTCTTTCAATGTTAGAGAGTATTTTCTTCGTTTATAATATTTTGGAAAAAAAATTGAAATAGTTTTGATGTTGATGATGGTAAGTGGATGCTGTGGCCCATAGACATCTACATCTATCCTCGATTATGAATCAAAATGCAGATGCGTTGTCATCCGTGAGGACTAAGATGGAATGCCTCGTTTCCAGTAAAAAGGGTCTCCGGTTCTCTACACCCACCATACGAAACACAGTAGTGTTGAGCTGCTATTTTACGCTGGTATTCAGTGAGAGCGTGGTCCTACCCCGGTCGAGCCGACCCATTCGTACTACAACTATACTACTAATATAACTGCAGCATGGCTCTACCACGTTAAAAAAGAAAAGTGGGTAAGTCATAAAATGTTTAACGTTAATGTTTTTTATATTTTTTGGCTCTAAGCCAATTATGTGTTTTACATAGTTCTTTCGCTCAAAAAAAAAATTTAAAATTATAGCCCTATTTTCTTAACATATTTATTTATGTATTTAAGCATGTTTCGAATTATGTATAGTTAAAAATGTATTTCTAAATCTACTACTCTATTATTTTAATTTATTACTACGTAAAGATGGGACACTCATCGACCCCCCAACTGCATTACGCATAGCAGTTGTGTTCTGCCGTGCGAGTCGTCTCTCATCTCATGCGTGTGATTCATATAATAAATTATTTATTATATTTTATTATGTTAAGATATTGTTCGTGAAATTCCTCTACAAAATAAATATTTGCATTTATTTTGTTTCTTTTTTACACGTAAACCCAAACCTACACACGGACCCCATGCGACTAATAGTGCAATGCCCAAATGCTCAAACGCTACTCAATTTTAAGATGTCGTTAAGTATCGTGTTGTCTCTATCACTTTAAGTGAAAGTGGCTGTGACACCACGACACGAGACTTAACGACATCTAAAAATTTTGTACCGTTTGAATATTTGGCCGTTAGTATTTTGGCGCGACTAGCTGAAGGTTAATGACTAGTATGGAAAAAAAACGTTACGCAGTTGCGGAGTGACCGTAGTCACCGGCAAACGATTCCTACAGTAACAAAATCGCACTTCATTAAAAAAACAATCCAATTATTCTAACACTTGAATGAAGTCCAGCGCGTATTGCAAATGGTCAACTTTATTTTTTTTTTATAGGATAAGGGTGACAAACGAGCACACAGTCCACCTGATGGTAAGTGGATGCTGTGGCCTATAGACATCTACATCTATCCTCGATTGCGAATCAAAATGCAGATGCGTTGTCAGCCGTGAGGATTAAGATTGAATGCCTCGTGAATGCCTCGTTTCCAGTAAAAAGGGTCTCCGGTTCTCTACACTCACCATACGAAAGACAGCAGCGTTAAGCTGCTATTATACGCTGGTATTCTGTGGGACCGTGGTCCTTTCCTGTCGAGCCGACCCATTCGTACTACAACTATACTACTAATATAACTGCAGCATGGCTCTACCACGTTAAAAAAGAAAAGTGGGTAAGTCATAAAATGTTTAACGTTAATGTTTTTTATATTTTTTGGCTCTAAGCCAATTATGTGTTTTACATAATTCTTTCGCTCAAAAAAAAAATTTAAAATTATAGCCCTATTTTCTTAACATATTTATTTATGTATTTAAGCATGTTTCGAATTATGTATAGTTAAAAATGTATTTCTAAATCTATAGTAGTAGTAGTAGTACTCTATTGTTATTTTAATTTATTACTACGTAAAGATGGGACACTCATCCCCCCCCCCCCCCCTTAAACTGCATTACGCATAGCAGTTGTGTTTTGCCGTGCGAGTCGTCTCTCATCTCATGCGTGTGATTCATATAATAAATTATTTATTATATTTTATTATGTTAAGATATTGTTCGTGAAATTCCTCTACAAAATAAATATTTGCATTTATTTTGTTTCTTTTTTACACGTAAACCCAAACCTACACACGGACCCTACGCGACTAATAGTGCAATGCCCAAATGCTCAAACGCTACTCAATTTTAAGATGTCGTTAAGTATCGTGTTGTCTCTACCACTTTAAGTGAAAGTGGCTGTGACACCACGACACGAGACTTAACGACATCTAAAAATTTTGTACCGTTTGAATATTTGGCCGTTAGTATTTTGGCGCGACTAGCTGAAGGTTAATGACTAGTATGGAAAAAAAACGTTACGCAGTTGCGGAGTGACCGTAGTCACCGGCAAACGATTCCTACAGTAACAAAATCGCACTTCATTAAAAAAACAATCCAATTATTCTAACACTTGAATGAAGTCCAGCGCGTATTGCAAATGGTCAACTTTATTTTTTTTTTATAGGATAAGGGTGACAAACGAGCACACAGTCCACCTGATGGTAAGTGGATGCTGTGGCCTATAGACATCTACATCTATCCTCGATTGCGAATCAAAATGCAGATGCGTTGTCAGCCGTGAGGATTAAGATTGAATGCCTCGTGAATGCCTCGTTTCCAGTAAAAAGGGTCTCCGGTTCTCTACACTCACCATACGAAAGACAGCAGCGTTAAGCTGCTATTATACGCTGGTATTCTGTGGGAGCGTGGGAGTGTCCTTTCCCGGTCGAGCCGACCCATTCGTGCTACAACTATACTACTAATATAGCTGCAGCATGGCTCTACCACGTAAAAAATGCTCTTACCTTACTACTATGCTTATCGTATAATTTGAAGTTATCGCTTATGTAATCGCAAATTTGGAGCGCTCTAACTGCCATCTGTCGTAATAATACTAATTAATAATATAATCACATGTTTAGTACGGAAGCTCGTAGTTGAGGCGTCATAGGCTCACAGGTCATTAGATCGCGCGTATGACCTGAATATCAAAGATACGATCCACTAATTGCGTCAACTTGAAGTATAATAGATAAGCCTTATCTTGTGTTGTTCTAGGACAGCATTAGAAATATTTATGAACTATTTAATAAAACAAATAAATGGGAGCTGTGATAACTCAGGGGCTAAACGCTCATCCTAAATGCCACAGTACACGAGCAACCCGGGCACAATCACCGCCGTTCTCAATGAAATTGTTAATTGCAATAATTTTAGGTGTTGATTTACACGTGCTCGGCGGTGAAGGAAAATATCGTGACGAAATTTATTTTATTTAAAAATATACAGGGTTATTTTGCAATAATTGGATAAATTTGCAGAGAAGGTTCAGAATAAGTAATATAGGCAAATGGTGAAGAAAAAATTAAATAAAAAAATCTCAAACTCCTTTTTATCTTTTAAATTCAAAATGCGTGGTAATGCATTATTTCAAATGATTTTACTGCGCACACACACATTCGTAAGGGTCGATCGGTAAGCAAAAGCGTTGTTGCCCATAAATCACATTCAATTTGGGATAATTTCAAATAAACGTAGAAGCCTTATTTACTTGTATTTTCAAAAACTGCAATAACGGTATATCATTATTTATGTATTTGAACTTAAGTTTAAAATTTGGCTACTCTTTGAAAAATAACCCTGTACATATATGTACCTACATATAAATAATAATTTATTTATAATTAAAAAAAAATGTGTGTGTACTTATGCACGCACGTAGGAAGTTATACTTCTTTAGCGTAACAAAACAAAAATAACTACCTTAAATATAGTTATCAGTTCCCACGAAAACTTGAGAGACAGTTACCCACAAGTTGTCGCTTTGAGGTGTCAGTGTGCGTGCGCATCGTAACAACTTCATGGTGTCGTTTTTAGGTGTCGGTGTGCGCGCGCATCGCATCGCAAAAATTGACTCTCATCATTTTTCCCAAACGCCCCAAAAGAAGTATAACTAAAAATAAATTATTATTATTATTATTAAGTAAATAAAACCTGAATGAATAAAAATAAAAATATTTCGAAGATACGTGAAGTTCTACCAACGGACTCACAAATAGATGCGGACTAATTGCTTCAAATTCAAAACCTCAGAAATGAGAGAAGCAGTGGGACGTATACAGCCAACTTTACTTTTCTACCGACTTCAAAAAGGAGGAGGTACTCAATTAAACTGTGTTTTTTTATGTGTGTTACCTCAGTACTTTTTTCTGTGTCCAATTCCGATGATTCTTTTTTTATTTGAAAGCTGTTGCTTCTCATGTGGTCCCATATAAATTTGATCAAGGTCTGACCAATAGTTTTTGAGTTATTCTTAATAATTTATATTGAAGTCGGTTGTAAAAAATTAATTTTAAATTATTTATTTTACAAACACTTGCAAGCTTTTCGCGTCAAATAATTACCATTCATATAATGACTTTTATGAAGTACCTAACCGTTTTTTTACATACAAAATGGACAAATTATTACTTTTTAAGGTATTCTTCAGAGACAAAAAACTGCCGTTGGTCAAGTAGTCATAAGCGCGACTGCTGTATATGTGGTTCCGGGTTCATATTTGAGTCAGGCCAAAATCAGTAATTAGATTGTTATTTTTACGGAGTCGGGAAGTAGCTAAGGTTTCACCACTGTATCTCGATAAGCTCTAAATAAGATATAAATAGAGGGTCATAAGAACTATTTTTAACCTCAAACCGAATAACCCAAACTGTAAATAAAACTAGAAGTAGAAAAATTAAAATAAAGAGTTAAAAAGTGCAAAAACTTTAAGATCAAACCACTGAGGCATTGTTTTGTGTATTAATACTTAGTCGGGACATAAGTTCTGTCAAAACCTTATTATTTAAAAAATTTGAATACTGGCTAGATGAACTTCACCAATTTTAAAAATATAACGTTTATACTTGCCAAACATAAAAAAGACATTAATTTTCATATATATATAGAGTAGCGTGGTTATTGTTGGTAGCTGTGGTTACGCGCCAAAAGAGATTTTCAATATTCTACAAAAATTGAAAATAACCCTACGATTTGTTTATCGCACTATCAAACGATTCACTGAAGATTCAAGCTTCGAAGATCGTAAGAGGACCGGCTGACCTTGTACAGTTAGGACACCCGCGATCATCAAAGCAGTGAAGCCGCAAATCTAACGAAATCCTGTTCGTAAACAAAAAATCTTAGCTCTTCAGATGGGCCTAAGCAGAACCACGGTCAAAAGAGTGATCAATGAAGACCTAGGACTACGAGCTTATCGTAAGAAGACTGGACATTTTTTCAACGAGTGTTTGAAAAAAATTAGGCTGGATAGATCCCGCGCTTTGTTGCGGCGGTACGCGGGAAAAAAAAACCGCGAAATTTTGTTTTCGGATGAAATTTTTTTTAACATCGAAGAAAGTTATAATAAACAAAATGATAAGGTGTATGCCCACAGCAGTGAAGAAGCCAGCTCGCGTATTCCGAGGGTTCAACGAGCACATTATCCTTCGTCACTCATGGTTTGGCTTGGAGTCTCATATTCAGGCTTGACTGAGGTGTTTTTTGTGAAAAAGGTGTAAAAACCAGTGCCGAGGTGTACCAAAATACCGTCCTAACAAACATAGTGGAACCTCTTTCTCAAACAATGTTCAAAAACAGACATTGGATATTCCAACAGGACTCTGCACCAACTCATAGGGCACGAAGCACGCAAAACTGGTTGACCGCCCATGGAATTTACTTTATCGGACATGAAGACTGGCCCTCTTCTAGTCCAGATTTAAGCACTGGATTATAAGATATGGCAATATTTGGAGGAGAAAGTCTGCGCTAAACCTCATCTGAATTTGGAATCTTTCCGAGCATCTTTGGCTAAAGCAGCGGCAGAAATAGATATGAGTGTGGTGCGTGCTGCGATTGATGATTGGCCGCGTCGATTAAGGGCATGTATTCAAAATAGGGGAGGTCATTTTGAATAATGTAAATAAAATTGTATTCTAAATAAAATTACCTTTCATTTCATATATAATTTCCATATAATTATCAAAAAGTGTATCATTAATTTTATATTGTGATGTATCATTATAGAACTTATGACCTGACTAAGTATAATACTCCTCTAGAAACTCATAAACTTTTATTTAAAACTAATTTCTCAATTAACTGACATTGTGTAACAAAAAACTTTACCTCAGTAACAACTAGCGACATCTAGTGAATGGAAGATTATTAGCCCTCATTGACCACGAAGTTCAAGGCCGGTATGTGGTCAACACTTCAAATTGTAACAAACAACTATCGGCCGGACTATGTATGGGTCGGAAAAACTTCCATAGATGAGTAATGATGAGAAATACTATGTATTATTATAAACCACGGTGGCATGAAAATAGTTCAACTTACGCCAGTATATTCTAAGTCTACGATTCAACTAAAGTAATAGGTATAATACTTAATTCGATCTTGACATTCGGGCTTTTGTAACATTTTACATTTCAAATGAACTCATGATGCACAAAATGCAAACTAAACGACATTGAAATCAGCAAATAGCGAGTAAATCCAACGCAATGAAATAATACACAGTTAGCGTAACAGTGAATGATAAAAATATTTGACGAAATAAATACCATGACATAAATACACGTCACTCCTGTAATCCCCGCGGGAGTTGGTAGAGTCCAAAGAGTAGCGCGCCACTAGGACCACGTTTAGCAAATAAATACATTGAAATAAATTGTGATACCGACTTCATTCTATTCCATATGTAAAAACAAATAAGCACCTTTAAAAAAAAGAAAACAACGGTAAAAGAAAACAATGACACTAGTGATTCTTGATGGTTCTCTATAGAGGTATATTGGAACAGGCAGGATTTTGATTTTCATAAGAATTTTAACTTACTTAAAGCCTGAACTGAATAAATAATTAAAATAACGTTAACGTTAAAACGTTACCCCCACTAGTTACCACACTACAACCACCAAATCCGGAACAATAAAAATTATTTGTAGGCTATATAATATTATATTAGTCCCAGGCGGAATTGAAATCGGCGGCCTCGCAACGTCGTAGCCGCGGCCAAATGCTTAGCCATTGCACTCACAAGGAATCTAAATAATTAAAAAAAACTATATAAGCAGCTAACTCATTATATTTAGTGATTTAAGGAAAATTCTAAAGATTTCATGGCTTTAGACAGAAGGCATACATACGTCTTCAAAAATTGACAAGCTTAAAATATGTAGGGTAATGTGCAGGATCATAACCTGAATGGCACCGAAAACAAATAACAGCCGAAATAAAAGTTAAAAAGTTAAAGTTACAGCCTATTTACGTCCCACTGCTGGCACAGGCCTTCTCTCATTTCTGAGAGGGTTTTAGGGCAAGCAAGTGCTGCGCTGCCACAATGCGTGTTGACGAACTTCACATGTCTTCGAAATACATTTCTTATTTCAGACATGCAGGTTTCACGATGTTTTCCTTCACCGCCGAGCACGTGGTAAATCAGCACTTAAAATTGCAATTAACAATTTCATTGGTGCCGGCGGGGATCGAAACCGGGTTGCTCGCGTACTGTGAAACTTACAGCGAGCGCTAACCATCTGAGCTACCACGGCTCTAAAGTATACCAGATATTTTTATGGAAGAAATGGTGATTAACGAGCACTTAGTTCACTTGATGGTAAATGGGTGTAGTGGCCCATAGACAATATGAATTCAAATGCTGTTCCCTAGAGACCTACCTCCTGACCAGTAAATGTCTCCGGTACCCGTCAAATATAATTATGAGAGCGTGGCCCGACCACGGTAGATGACAAGTTATTGGTACTGCAGCATGGCTCTATCATGTGCATTACGTTTTCTGAAGTGAAAACAACGTTGTGAGAAAGAACGCTATTTTGTCTCATTATAAAATGTACCTGGGCGAATAGCTTCGCACGGCGTTAGAAAAAAATTCTCAGAGAAGACACCTATTTAGATAAACTTGGAAAGTAAAACATTATCTAAATACAAAATTTCATCCAAAAAATAAATAAATAAGATAATTCAATGCTCCACTTTTTCAATGTCGCGTGGATACAATACTTTTTAACTCCGGCTTTAATGGACACACAATTAAATAGAATATCAAAGGTTACCTGATACGCTAGTAATTAGTCTGTTGGATTTAATAAATATCGATTTCCGATACGATCAAGGATTTGATTATAATATCAAATATGTTTTTAAGTCGTTGTCTGATAAGGAGTGACAGATAATACATTTATTTATTATAAGATTTACCTTTTTTATTTATTTAAAGTGACGATAAAAATAAGGGTTCTATTTAACCGAGACGCAACTATTGCGCATCTAGCGGCAGTGTGTGAGACGCCATACAACACTGTACCACAGAAATATAATAGTACTACTCCATACACGTAACTATACGTTCGACTGGTTGCGCGACCACCGCGGTTGAGCAGCGAGTAACATTCTGTGCACATTATATATATTTTTTATATAGAATAAGGGTGACAAACGAGCACCCAGGCCACCTGATGTAAAACCGCTAATGTCCACCGGTTGCTGTGGCCTATACACATCTACATTTATCCTCAATTAAGAATCTAAATGCGGATACGTTGTCACCCCTGAGAACTAATATGGAATGCCTCGTTTCCAGTAAAAAGGGTCGACAGTTCTCTACACTCACCATACGAAACACAGCAGTATCAAGCTACTATTTTACGCTGGTATTCTGTGAGAGCTTGGTCCTTGCCCGGTCGAGCCGATCCATTCGTGCTACAACCATAATATAGCTGCAGCGTGGTTAAATAATGTAGAAAATAACCCTTTTTACTGATCACCATACGAAACACAGCAGCAATAAGCTGCTAGTTTTACGCTGGTACCCACGCGCACGCGTCAGTGCTCGCAACAACGCGAACTTGTTGTGCCGCCATGGCGTCTCGGTGTAATAGAAGCCTTAAACCCCACCTGATGATAAGTAGACTGCAGCCCATGAACATTTATCATGGACTTTAAAAAAGTAGGCTGCTTGATCACCTCTGATGTTTAAGATGGAATTTCTCACAGCCTGTTACTATATTGGCTTTCCATACACTCCGGCCGAAACACAAGTGTAGATACACTGCTGCTTTGCAGCAGAAATAGCTAAAATGGACAACTCGAGTAGGTGTGCGAGTCACATATCCGATTCCCATACAGATCAAAATTTGCAAGACCCACAAATAATTGGTTCAGGTCATAATGTTTTTTCATATGCAATTTATCCTACTAATATTATAAATGTGAGAGTTTGTGAGGATGTATGGATGTTTGTTAATCTTTCACGCAAAACTACTGAATGGATTTTAATGAAACTTTACAATAATATAGCTCATACATCAGAATAACACATAAGCTACAATTTATAAAGATATTGTGTAAATTGGCCAAAATATAACGATAAATGTTAAGTAAGTCTGAAAAAATCTGTCATCTGCGAGCTATTTTGGCGTGAACACGCATCACGCAAAAACCTGTGAACCGATTTGGATGGGACTTTCATTGGCAGATAGCTGATATTATAAGGAGTAACTTAGGCTACTTTAATTTTAGGGTTCCGCGAAAAAAAAACCCACGCGGGCGAAGTCGCGGAGAACAACTAGTACATAATATATTATTTAAAACGCGTCGACGATGCCATAGAAATTTGTAGTGCGGGGCAATAGATACTTAGGAAATAAAAATAGGGTGGTATTAACTTAGACCAGTGATTCTCAACCAGTGGACCGCGGATTTAAATATTTTACCTACCTAATTTTATTATTTTCTGGTCACACGGGCAGTGCAACACCGCGCGTACTGACGTGACGTGAAGTATCTAAAAGCTTTTACAATAAATACAAAAATAATACTGTTAATTAATGCTTCTTTTCAGTTTATTATATAATTATATTAAAAGTTGTGATTTATTGTTGGATTAACACTGTTTTTTTTCACCTTGTTGTCCCTGATAACTACAAAAAAATCAAAGTTGTCCCTGGTCAAAAAAAGTTGGGAAGCCCTGACTTAGACATACTTCTAGGCAGAAAAGTGGACTACTTTTCTTCATAGAAATTTGCTTGCATAAAAATAAAAAGTTAGTAAACTTTTTTTTTTCTTTGCAAGCTTGTGTAGCAACACATGTCGCAGATCGCAGATGTGACAACAAAGTCAAATCGAAAGATGTAATGTAAACATAAGAACAGTTGCTTGCAATCAGTCAGTTTTTTTTCTTCTACTCTTTTATACGTTTTAATATTTACAACATAGGATTTGTTTTTATTTTAATTATTAAATACCCCAATTATAGATAAATATAAATGCGATTAACCGTGTAGTGGCAGTGTAAGAATATCCACTATCCCATATCGTCCCGTGGGTGTCGTAAGAGTCGACAGAGGGAGACTGAAACAGGAGATGGGCAGCAGCATTTTCCAGATAACAACTCAATATTATTAAGAACTACTGTTGTCAAGCCGCCTGCCAAGCGTGGCAACTATAGCAAATCAAGGCAATCTAATATAAGCCAATCTGTATGGGAAGCCTATGTTCAGCAGCGGACTTTTATAAGCTGTAATGGATAATGGATAAATACGATACAGTGGACCATAGACACCTACATTAATTTTCGATTAAGAATCAAAATGCAGATGCGTTGCCACCCTTAAAGACTAAGATGTAATACCTATTTTCCAGTAAAAAGGGTCTCCGGTTTTCTACACTAACCATACGAAACACAGCCTTAACAAAAGCCTATTCAAACCATTAAGTTCAGCACGTTTCTGCACTATAATCTTGTCCTGCGCAGATAGCTAGCCTCCGTTGAGACTAACCCCCGTGACCAAAATTCGGTCTGGAGGACATTATTATTATTTGGATATTTTTTAGTATTCTCGTCTGGTTGTAAGTCTTTAAGTTTGGTAGTAATGTCGTAGTGCGATCCGGTTATTCTAATCGTAAAATCTTACATTTGTTTTTATTATTTACTACCTGGCGCGTTGCTGCCGCAGATGAAATAATTGTGGAAATATCGTTTTGAATTTGGAAGAGTTATATTGTTTAATTAGGAATTATAATACATTCATTGAAATTGAGTGATATATCTATATCCTTCATATAAATTTATGGGTGCGATACGCGCGCCACCTGTTGTAAGTTAACTGTACTGTGCCTATAACCTTCGCGCAAGTGCAAGCAATAAGTTGACAATTTTTTAGCGCAATCTGATGAACGATATGGCAGCACATAACTATAATAAAATTACGTTTACATGCATGAAGTAGAATCACCTAAGGCTTGCAAAACCGAAAAATTACTTATTCATAAGCATTTCTGTACTCGACGCTACGTGGTAGAGACACGCTGTAGCTATATTATGGTTGTAGCACGAATGGGTCGGCTCGACCGGGCAAGGACCACGCTCTCACAGAACACCAGCGTAAAATGGCAGCTTAATACTGCTGTCTGTCATATGGTGAGTGGAGAGACCCTTTTTATTGGAATCGAGGCATTCATCTTAATCCTCAGGGGTGACAACGCATCTGCATTTTGATTCTTAATCGGGAATAAATGCAGATGTCTATGGGCCACAGCATCCACTTACTATCAGGTGGACTGTGTGCTCGTTTGTCAACCTTATTCTATAAGAAATACGAAAATATTATATAATATATTCTTTTCTTATCAGCCTATCTAAAGTCTTCTGACAAACATAAGGTCTGCCCCACAGATTAACACATTGAGGGGATATTTTGTTATAGTCGCCAGGCTTGGCAGGCGAAACCGCTTCGCTAAACAGCAATGGGCATGTTTTATTATTTTGAGTTTCACATGTTCTCATAGATCATAGAACAAGATAAATGCTGTTACCCATCTCCTATTTCATTTCCCTCTGTCGCCTCTTACGAGGGGATGATAGTGAAATAAAACGAAAACTCTTTACTTTTCGACTTAAGAAAAGAAATTAAACTTAATTTAGTCAAACGTCAACATGTTTTATTAAATTGGCTATTGATATGAAAATAACGGGGTACGCAATGGGTGTCACTCGTCTATTTTTACATCAGCTTCACCTATAAATGCCACTACGTTACGTATAAGAAAGTCTGAAATTAACAGTTATAATTTGGCAGCATACTAAAATAGTTCTCGGCCGTTTAATTTTATACACTGTACATTGTATATTCTGTATGTTTCAAACATCTTATGAATTTTAATTTTATTAGGTATATGATTTCATCACATTTAAATAGCAGGAAACAAACGTTAGTAGTGATGTGCAGTGACTGAACGATTATTTATTAAGACCAACCACTTTTTTGGTAAAGATTTAATATAGCATTAGCAAAAAAAAAATACAATTTCTATATCTGTTTATAACAAAAAACGTTCTTAACATCATCGCAAAAACAAAAACTCCACGTCTGTCAATAATGTGCAAAGAGAATCTAGTCACTACGTTAAATAGTGTAAGCAACAGAAAACATTTGTGTGGACTTCCATTCCTTACTGCTACCTTACAGCCAACACAGACCCTGTGTCTTTGACGGTGCGTAACTTATTATCTGTCTCTGGGTTTTTTCGTCCGTCGCACATCTTTATGGTGGACAATCCACCACCGTGAGTTTTTATTTTTTCCTGCAACACACTACCACATTGTGGAATTTACTGTCACCAGCAGTTTTGTGGGAAGGTCTAATCAAAGGAATTGCAGGGGGTTATTTTTCCGGACCGATACTACTTAGGGACCTTCAAGAAAATAGCTTACTCCTTTCTAAAGGCCGGCAACGCACCTGCAATTCCCCTGGTGTTGCAGTTGTTCATGGGCGGCGGTAGTCACTTACCATCAGGTGAACCCCTTGGTCGTTTGCCCCCTCTCCTATAAAAAAAAGGTTCCCGCAATTCCTTCGATTTTGCGAATGTTCATTGTCACAACCATCAAGTGAGCCGCATACTCTTTTGCCTTGTCTTGTTAAAAACACTGCAAACAATTAGTATAGACTAAGTATTTTTGACAGCTAAGTACTGAAACATTACTTCTTTAATGGTAGCATTTGATAAGAATAAATTTTTGGTCATTTTCAATAACAACATCGATACGGCCCGCAAGGTCTACGTTTACAGGCCGATGCGTTAAAAATTCAACTTAGCAAATCCTCGGATGACAGTATTATACGACTGTCACAAGCACTTTTTATTTAAACAAACGCATTTACTTGGTAGAGTACACGTTGCTTTGTGTTATTATTGCTTCAGGCTCGATCAACCCGAGCGGAAAAGCACTACCCAGATACCCAGAATACCAGCGTAATGCAGCTGTATTTCGTTGGTGAGTGACCGGAGACCCTTTTTACGGGTAATTAAGAATTCCATTTTAGACATTTATAGGTCAAAACGCATTTAAATGCTTAATCGAAGATGAAGGTGTCTGTCTATGGTCCACGGCTTCCACTTACCATCAGGTAGTCTATGTGTTTGTCTATGTAATTTTTTTAAACGTTACTCCTACACTATGATTTTCGCCTGAATCTTTCGGAGACAGTTTACAAACATAAATTGCAAGGACAAACATTCAGACCCGGATCAGTTATTTGTAGGCCATACAAATACTTGTTCCGTGCGGGATTCGATCCGCGGCCCACACCGCCGCAACTTGATACTAAGCCACTGCGCCACGGAGCCGTCAAAAATATATTATCAAAATACTTTCAATTTACAGCGAATAATATTAACCACTACCGTACCATAAGTGGTCCTACTTCATTAGCAAACATAATACTTAAACATGGCATTGCTTTAACATCGAACATTTGGGTGTAGTTTTAATTAACGCATAAAATTGCAGCGGTAATCGTAAATCACTTAAAATAAAGTAAAGTTTTTTACGTGGTAGAGCCATGCTGCAGCTATATTACTGGTATAGTTGTAGCACGAATGGGTCGGCTCGACCGGGGAAGGACCACGCTCTCACAGAATACCAGCGTAAAATAGCAGCTTAATACTGCTGTGTTTCGTATGGTGAGTGTAGAGAAGCGGAGACCCATTTTACTGGAAAAGAGGCATTCCATCTTAGTCCTCACGGGTGACATCTGCATTTTGATTCTTTATTGAAGATAGATGTAGATGTCTATGGGTCATAGCAACCACTTACCATCAGGTGGACTGTGTGCTCGTTTGTCACCCGATCCTATAAAAAAAAAAAATCGGACGTTTTTTTATTTACTCATAAACTTACACTTAGTTTTGATAAAGTTCATTTTGGGCTGCGTAGGTTCAATAGGCCATGGCAGAAGAGCCTTGAGAATTGCAGTCTGAATTCTGGTTGACGTTTCTGCTAGACTGCAAATATCTAGTACGAAATAACTAAACATAATACATTCCTCAAAATGCTTCAATTCAGAACAAAACTATTAACTCTACAAATAATTTTTAATTAAAATTTTTGAAGACATTCGATAAGCCCGTAACAACACTAATCTAATGTCCCTTGGCACGGACACTGATTACAAGCGGTTATAGTTTATTTACATTAAGTGCATGTACACTAGAATTGGACGCATGTAGAAATAAAATGAAGATAAATATATTATATTTACAGATAATCTTATTATTTATATCACTGATAAACGGTTAAAGTCCAATGGTACGAAAAAAAATATTACATTTTTATAATAATAGAGCAACAAACACGAAGTTCACGCATGTAGACAAACAATTTAAAACTAAGAATGCTAAAGGTTCATTGTCATTCTAAAAGATGCTGGTCTTGTGGTCGTAATAAAGACTGATGACCATGCGGGACCACACTTTCGAATTCCGAACCGGTCCAAAATTAGTTACTAGGTTTTTGTGTCAAAAAATTCTCAATAGCATCCCGGAGTCAGGAAATTGGCGATAATTTAACCCCGTGCCTCGGAAAGGACGTAAAGCCGTGGTCCTTCGCCTGATCTCTCACAGGTCGCGTCGGATTGCCGTCCCATTGGACTCGGAGTGTGCACCTTTGCTTGCGCATACACTCGAGCACTACAACCCTGTCCTGCGGAGATGGCTAGTCACTGTCGAGACTGGGCACCGTGACCGAAACTCGGTCTGAAGGATGTTATAAAATGACACTGGCTTTCTTATCAAATCGGATATAACAGTGATGCACTGCTGTTTAAGCGAAAGAAACAGCCAAATGGGCGATAGCATAGACTTAGAATATACTGGCGTAGGCGAGAGCTACCCAGAAGAGCTATGATAGGGGAGAATATATTTTTATTCAATATAGATTATAAACAATTTTATCGAGTCGTTTTTTACTTTGACCACTGGTTCAGAAAGAAAACATCTATTCCGGAAAAAACAAGCAAGAAACCTAACGGGACTTTTTTTCAACAGTAACATTATACAATACAAAATTAAGATAAATAAAAAAGGAATGCTACAACTTGTAGAACTAATAATTTACTCTTTGTATATGTTACGGCTAAAAGCCGAAGTGCGGTTACACCTAGTCCTAGCCGGCTAGAAGTAGGTGCGGCCAGCAGTAGTTGGTTAAATTTGTAAAAATACGGAAAACGTATCAAGTAATATCAGCGATATTAGGTTAAGGTGCGGTTAAGGTGGCACTTGGGCCACATTAACCGCAGACATTTATCTAATGTGTAAATTATGTGTGATACATCAACCGCAATCGACTATACCTTGTATTAGCCGGGTAGGACTAGGTGTAACCGCATTTCGGCTATTAGCCGTAACATACTGCTGGCCGCACCTAGTTCTAGCCGGCTGGAATTAGGTGTAACCGCACTTCGGCTATTAGCCGTAACATATATAATACTAGCTGGTTCCCGGCGCATTGCTGCCGCAGAAGAAATAATTGTGGAAATATCGTTTTAAATTTGGAAGAGTTGTATTTTTAAATTAGGAATGGTAATACGATAATTGAAATTGAATGACCTATAACTTTTTAACTAAATTGTCGTTACGATACGCGCGCCACCTACTGTAAGTTAATTGTAGGTACTATGCCTATAACCTTCGCGTAAGTGCAAGCAATAAGTTGACAAAGATTTACCGCAATCTGATGGACGGTATGGGCAGTGCATAAAATACGAACAAACAAATATTAATCTATAACATCTATACAAATAAATAAAATTGAAGTGTCTATTTGTAATGTTAAAATAACAGCTTTGTATTAAACGCATATGAAAGTATATACGGTACTTATAACAAAAACACAATTTTTAAAGTTTTTGTCTGTCTGTCTGTCAGTTTGTCCGGCTACAAGCTAAGGGTTCCGCGTTAAAAACTTAAAACCCATGAAATCCAATCGTAGTAACTTACACGCGGGTGAAGTCGCGGGTAACAGCTAGTTTTTATATATTATTAGATAGCTTCCAATTTTATATTGCACTAGCGAGCCGTCCCGGCTTTGCACGGATGATTTCTGGATCTTGATAACAGCGCCACATAACGAGTCCAATTATTGTGAATCTAAACCATCCAGTTCCACTCAAACACGCACAAAAAAATATATCAAAATCGGTTTAGGAGTTCAGTGACAAACACACCTACAGAAGAATTATATATATATAAAGATATACAAAATAAAATATTAGAATAGGTATAGGGAACATGTAGCTCGATGAACCAACAACCGATGGGGAAGAAAGTTTCTCGAGTGGCATACTTGTGCTTGAAAGCGCAGTGTTGGGCGCCCACCCCACTATATGGAGAGACGACCTGATGAAACACGGTATTTCTTGGGGGAGGCCTATATTCAGCAATGGACTTGTGAAAGGCTACAATGATGATTATGAATGATCATATACAAAATAGTAAAACCACCATTAATAGAATCAGGCGTTACTTTGCGGAAATCCATTATATTAAAGTTGGAAAAATTTACTTTGCCAATATCCGCTCAATAAAATAAAATTATGTGTCTTACCTACTTTGAAGAGCACCTCCCGCCCTCTCTCAATTGCGTGCACTATCCCCGTCACCACTAATCCCAGCACCATAGTAAAACCACCATCAAATAGAGGCAATGGCATCATTCTGGCTTTTACCATAGTTGCCTCTTAACAACATACCCACAAATTTTTTCAAAAAATTTTTGTCTATCTGCCTGTCTGTCTGTCTGTGTGTTTGTTCCGGCTAATCTCCGAAACGGCTAGACCGATTTTGGCAACATTTTCAATGGCAGATACCTGATGCATTCTGGTCTCTCGCCAAGGCTGTTCAAGGGAATTTCTGTAAGCCATCACTACCATCTCTGCACAGGGATGACGACTCACTGGCCCACGCCGCAAAAGAGAAAGTTGACCTTTTAGGCTCCCTTTTTGCGTCCAACTCGACTCTCGACAGGGGGAACACACCGCCGACCATCCCGCAGTGTGAGTGCTCTATGCCTGATGTGCGATTCACACAGTGCTCAGTACGCAAGGCACTCTTCTCCCTGGACATCCAAGTCGAGTGGGCCTGAAGGAATCGCGCCAATTGTACTGAGGACGTGCGCTCCAAAGTTGGCACCGGTTCTAACGCGTCTTTTCCGGTACTCCTACTCCCTAGGCGTTGTCCCGAATTCATGGAAGACAGTTTTCGTGCACCCGATCCCTAAAAAAGGTAACCGCTCTGATCCATCCAACTACAGGCCTATCGTCATCACCTCCTTGTTCTCGATAATAATGGAGTCCATTATTAACTGCCGCCTCATGCGGTACCTTGAGGAGCACCAGCTGATTAGTGACTGCCAGTACGGTTTCCGTCAGGGTCGCTCAGCTGGTGATCTTATCGTTTACCTAACACATAGATGGGCGCAAGCGATCGAGTCCAAGGGGGAGGCATTGGCCGTTAGTTTGGACATAGCGAAGGCCTTCGATCGGGTCTGGCACAAAGCGCTTCTTTCGATGCTTCTTTCCTATGGGCTTCCCGAGAAATTGTGCAATTGGATCACCAGTTTTCTGGCTGATTGGAGCATCAAGGTCGTAGTAGACAGTGCATGCTCCGATGACAAGCCTATTAACGCTGGTGTTCCACAAGGCTGCGTGCTCTCACCAACGCTGTTTCTTCTGCATATCAATGATATGTTGCAAACCGGTAGCATTCATTGCTATGCGGATGACAGCACTGATGATGCTCTATACACCGACCGTGCCAATATTTCTCGGGAACGTCGCCGAGTACCGGAACAAACTTGTGTCTGAAGTCGTATCTTTGCTGAACAAAGTCTCGGATTGGGGGCGACTAAATCTAGTCCAGTTTAATCCTCAGAAGACACAAGTTTGCGCGTTTACCGCTAAAAAGAACCCCTTTGTCGTATCTCCTCAGTTTCAAGGCACTCCCCTTGTTGCCTCAGACAGTATCGGAATCCTCGGCGTCGACATATCGAGTGACGTGCAGTTTCGTGGTCACTTGGAAGAGAAGACCAAATTGGCCTCTAAAAAGCTTGGCGTGCTCAGCAGAGCGGGACAGTATTTCACGCCGGCACACCGCCTGCAACTTTACAAGGCGCAGGTTCGGCTTCACATGGAATACTGTTCCCATCTCTGGGCTATGGTTCCCCAGTGCCAGCTCCTTCGAGTTGACCGCATCCAGCGCAGAGCGGCTCGAATCGTAAACGACCGAGTCCTTTCCGATCGGCTCGATTTACTAGCGCTGCGATGAGATGTTGCATCCCTTTGCATTTTCTTTTGCATCTACCACGGGGAGTGCTCTGAGGAATTGTTCGGATTAATCGGGTAAAAAGAAAATGAAACTCAACCATATTTCTCATACTTTCTATTTTATCAACAACAACACGCCGTGAATTAATAACAACAATTTCTATGGGAAATATCAGGG
The DNA here is from genome assembly GCA_029286625.1 of Parnassius orleans. Lineage (NCBI taxonomy): Eukaryota > Metazoa > Arthropoda > Insecta > Lepidoptera > Papilionidae > Parnassius > Parnassius orleans. The sequence continues at coordinate 1,576,690 of JAGSMP010000145.1, forward strand.
AAAATTACCAAAGCATAGAGAAAATATTGTCGAAATGACTTAGGACTAGGAACGGCAGTAATTTTATAACATTAAAACTGTCCTATTACTCGTGTTTTCAAGTCGAAGAAAGCACAGCAACAAGATTTAATACCTACCAGTCGTCATGCCTACCTACAGACATCTGTGTGATGCCGGAAGCTGAATATTGAGCTAAGTGGCGCGTTTGGTAGAGACCCATGGCCAGCAGTGGACTGCCATAGGCTGAGGAATATGATGAGGATTCTAGATATTTACATATTATATGAAAATCATTTATTTATTTAAGAAATGTTATATGGCATTAACTACGTTGTATACGTCATCTATATTAATATTACCATCCTAAGTATATCAAGTGTGGAATATCCAGACTAGCAAAGGGGAGTAGCGTCAAAGGTGCGACATATCTTTCGCTAATCCATCCATCCATCCGTTACAGCCTATAAAAGTTCACTGTTGAACATAGGCTTCTTTCATAGACTTCCCATAAGGGGGTTTTGCCATAGTTGCCACGCTTGGCAGGCGGGTTGGCTCCGCAGTTTTTTTTTATAATTTTGAGTTGTAATCATGAAAATGCTACTGCAAATCTCCAGTTTGAGTTTCCCTTTATCGCCTCTTAAGACACACAAGGGAATCGCTAATCCATCCATCCATCCATCACAGCCTAGAAGCGTAAGAATATCCACTACCTAATAAAGATTAGGTAGTGGATATCCTTACACCGCCACTACACATCGCCAATACGTGCATGCATTACCCAGATTTTCCAATACACACCACGCTGGGCAGGCGGTTTAGGCAGCCCAACACCAGTACCCTCACGTCCTTCCTTTTTTCCATCACCAGTTTGTGAAATTTCGGTTCACAATTCGGATAGGTTTACCGCCATCAGTTGATCACCAGAACCTCTTTCGTCGATCACCGGGGTGTTTTAAGCAGGTTAGGTAAGTATTTGGAATATTCCGCATTACACCGCTAGTGTACATTCAACATGTAAGTCGTAGGTAGGTGCCTATGTTTGCAGTATATGTTTGCCCAGTTAAGTATGCTTAACGGTATTCTAAAGTTGACGCCTTGATAGAAAATCTACTAAGAAAACATTATTATATAAAAACATAATTATATATATTCAGTTATAGTATCTACTAATCTGCACACGGTAACAATCTGTACCATTTGGATAACATGCTAAGAACACGACAGTGCGTTTCAGCAAAATCAAAAAAATCTCTATTAACACATGTTGATGACCTCCCTTATCGTAATTATACTCGTATAGTTGGATGCTAGCGACCGAGTCCGCATTTCGCAAACTATATGCAGTGCAATTTTCTTTACGATTGCACACTTGCGTAACCGATTTGAGGGACAGTATGATAACGATCGAATGATTGGGCAAGTTCTGAGATTGCCATATATACATGTATACCCATATCTCATATTAGATTTTTCAAGTTTCAATAATATTAACCTTTAATAAATAAAATTATTTCACATACTGAAGTGTATTGAAAAATATAGCCCTTAGACTTCAATATAATGTGAAATTATTTTATTATTTTTAATTCTTTGAAATCGGCTTTTGCTTCTTATTAAAAGTTAACCCCTTTTTTACTGGAAACGAGGCATTCCACCTCAGTTCTCAGGAGTGACAACGCATCTACATTTTAATTGTTAATCGAGGATAAATGTAGATGTCTATGGGCCACAGCATCCACTTACCATTAGGTGGACTGAGTACTCGTTTGACACACTTATTCAATAAAAAAAAGTACGTAAGAGAGTAAATTAAGAAAGTATAAGTACGTAATACTATTATTTATTCTGTAGTATAACGTAGGACTGCGCTCATACGAGTCTGTTGGAAATACTGCGCTAAACGGATAACTTATGTCTCTCTTATCTTATCCATCTTCCGTAGTTTCGATTCCTCCAAACTAACAGAATATTAACAGGCAAATCGAAAACTAGAGTGATCAGGATATCCGCAGTAAATATATTATGTTGTGTCACTTTAAAAATATTGCCGAGATAGACCAGAACATATTTTTACTAAGAATTTGAATCCAAAAATATGGTTAAGTTTTTATGACTATTTTAAGCATGATGATGATGACAACGAATCTGCATTTTGATCCTTAATCGGGGATAAATGAAGATGTTTATGGGCCACAGCATCCACTTATCATCAGGTGGACTGTGCGCTTGTTTTTCACCCTTATAATATAAAAAATTATTGTAAATATATGTAATACTATGTATGGCCAGACAGACTTTGTTCTGCACTTTCCGACGACCCTTTGTCTTTTAAAAAATCTTTAAATTCGAAATAAAAATATTGAGGGTCCATTGATCGGTATAAAAACTATTCTAACTCTCAAGTTGGAGCAAGCTATACACATTTACAAAAGTTTATTAAAATCGGTTGAGTGGTTTCGGAGTTCATCGCGGACAAACAATATAACACGTAATTTTTATATACATATGTATAAAGATTGTTTCTTGTAACCGTAACAGTTAAAGCATTTCAAAAGTCCACCACTGCTAATAAATAATAATAAAGACCTCCCCCATAGATATTTGCCACAGTTACGACGCTTGGTGAATGGCTTGGCAACCGCAGTGTTATGCACACCTTGAACGTGAAACGGGATAGATTGTGCTTTACTGTCGACTTGACATCACGCCCTGGTTTGTTACCAAACGTCGCCTCTTACAACACCCACGGGACGATATGGCATAGTGGATTTTCTAACACCACCACTACACGATGGTACACCAATTTATTTTATGTAGTATAACATAAAAATAAATTAGTGTGCATAATGTTATGTATTATACATAAATTAAAATGACGTAGTAGCACTGTGGCTAAAAATTTAGAAGATTCAACAGTGAAAATAAATTGACACAGTAGTAGCACAGTGGCTAAGAATTTAGTTATTTTAACAGTGGACTACAGGTTCATGTTTGGAAATTATATAACGGCATCGTAGTGTATCTAGTAAGTGGAGGGAGTTTTATCCCGATAGTAAAACGAATGATATCCGTATATAATATTCGACACATATTCGGACAATTTGGATAACTGGATCTGGAGCGTGCCCTAGAAGGAAGAGAGGCCACGGGAGTTTTATGCGATCGTAAGATACCTTTCAAGCTCACAGGTCAAGTGTACAAGAGCATTAACCGAACCCTTAGATTATTTACTCTCTAGATAACGCCTCACGCAATGAGCGATGCAACAAAAACTGGCCAGTATTTACAAGCGTGTGTGTTGCTATGTCTTACAGCAGCGTCAATTGTATCTGGGAGTTACCAGCTAATGAATCTATCTCGATAAAATGGAGAAAAACTGTAAAATTATGTCATATTAATAAAATCATAAATTATACTATGGTGCTTTCAATTGTGTGTTTAGTTGTCCGTTGAGTTAGAATCTGATTTTTTGTATAGAAAAATATAATGAAATAAAAATCAATTACGCATTTACAAAATATTTTTTATTATTTAATGTATGGTGTCGACCATAGACTTAGAATATACTGGCGTATAGACCAACATAGTGTGCAAGGGAGAAGAAAATTCCTTATGGCAAAAATGCAAGATAGAAAAGGATACCAAATCTCATGACTCTGTAACCGATTTTGAATGACAGGTCGGCACAATTCGGCACGCAAGAAATAGCTCCGAAATATTTTGTAATTGTTTAAGGGGACTACAGGAGCTAAACGCAAGTTTTATATTGCCTTAAAGTATATGATCCAATGCAGTAAACTAAATCAGAAAAATATATGACATTTTTTAGTATATATGCTGGTTAGATAGTGTCATGAAAACTTGATACTACTAATTCGATACGATAGAAAAAAATCATAAAGATACCTCAAAAAAAAAATTTTTAACGAGAAAAAACCATACTAATATACATGCAATCATTTTGATTTTTTGTCAGATTATTCTAAAAGCAACATGTTAATGTAATAGTGTTTTAATTTTTTAATCAAATTAATAGATTTTTTTTAAATCGCATTTTCTTATTTCTGAAATAATATGTACGGATGTGTGCGTAAACGCCTGTGTACCGACACCGACACTGCTGGCCGAGGCCCGATGCCATACAGACGTGTCGCTCTTTTTACCGCATTATTTACGTAAAGATTGTTTAATGTTTTTGTATAATTTTATTTTTAAATTCATTGTTTCATATTCATAAATATTCTTCTTTTCATAAATATTCTTCTTTCGTGTAAATATACAATATTTTAAGTTTAGATTTATTTAAATTAAGTTAATAATTATAATTGGTAAATATTGGAAATAAAGTGAAACCCGTTACGAAGACTAAAAAACGTTCATATAACTCAAACGCCCAACATATGAACGATATTAAAAGGTAAGGACATTTTATTATTACTAAATATTTATTTTTATAACAATAAACTTATGATTTGGAAACGTAGTGTATACCTGAGTACCTGGGTTCGATTCCAGGAATATGAAGTCAAATTTTATTTTTTATTTAAAGTATTATGTATTTAGATAAATTTATTAAATATTTTTATAAATACTAACTAAAAAATATATATTTATTTTTATAACAATAAACCTATGAATTTAGGAAACGTAGTGTATTACAGTAGTGCATTTTGTAGAGTTATGGATTTGCAGTTTGCAGTTTGCACTCGAGAGTACCTGGGTTCGATTCCAGGAATATAAAGTTAAATTTTCTTTTTCTTTTTTATTTAAAGTATTACATATTTAGACAAATTTATTAAATACTTTTATAAATAATAACTAAAAAAAACATATTTATTTTTATAACAATAAACCTATATTTGTAGTTTGCACTCGAGAGTGCCCGGGTTCGATTCCAGGAATATGTAGTCAAAAGAGATGCCTTGATACCGTTGTCACCGGAGCAAGTCCACGCGGCAGACCCAAAAAACTCCGTCTCGACAATGAAAGGTCGAATATGGAAGTCAACGGACTCACTACCGAGGACGCTTCAGACGGGGCAAAATGGAGACGGATAAGCATGAAAGCGGACTCTGGCAGTAACCGAGATAATGTATAAAAGAAAAAGAAGATGGTCTTGTATCGTGTTAAAATGAAGATATTTTAAGAAGAAACAAAATAACACGCACATGTACAGAGGGGCATTCTGTCTAAGCCATGATCGGTTATGTTGTTTTCCTTGATTCTAGAATCTAGATATTAAGCTACTAACTCGTTAGGCATCCCACTAAGGTTGTTACTGGGAAATATTATTTTTAGGGTTCCGTACCCAAAGGGTAACTGTTCGCGACGGCAAAAGTGTTTAAAACATAGTGATTAAAACAATATTAAAAGTGTAATTAAGAAAATATTAGTCACAAACCTAAGTGAAAGATGCAATAGTGTAATTTTACATGTTTATAACCCTTAGAATTATAGTATAGAGCATTCATAAATGTATTGAGAGGCCAAAGTTAATATATTAATTTCTTTAAATTTTGTCGCAGCGACTCTTTAGGCTTAAAATCATAAATTGCTCTTATGGCCTCTTCTGTAAAACAAATATAATTTCAGTGTCAGCTGCGTGTCACAGCTAGACTAGTTTACTTTAGCTATTCCACACCTACAGACACTGGCAAGATATCTAATCTTTTTACAGCATATGCTGCAGAACTAAGTCTGCTTGCTAGTTTTGATATATGGGGCTCCATTGAAGCTTCGCGTCTAGTGTGATTCCAAGAAAAATGGTGGTATCGACAAGACTCAGTTCCTCCCCATTTAAAATTACATTAGTATTTAATTGTTTGACATTTGGAGTCATGAATTTCATACATTTCGTTTTAGTGCCATTTAAATGCAAATTATTAACATTGAACCAATTTACTAATTTAGATATAGCATTATTTACTTCGTCATATTTTAGTAATTGTCGTCTTAATTTGAAAATTAAAGAAGTGTCATCAGCAAATAATACTATATCATGGTCATCCCCTACTATGTAAGGTAAGTCATTAAAGTATACAAGAAACAGAAAGGGGCCGAGAATTGAGCCCTGTGGCACATCCATTTGTACCATCGACCAGGAAGAGCTCATACTGTTAATGACAACTTTTTGCGTTCTGTTACTTAAACATGAAATAATTAATTTAATAGCATCACTTCTTACACCGTGGTGTTGCAGTTTCCTAATTAATGTTTCATGGTGAACACAATCGAAGGCCTTGGATAGGTCACAGAATATACCCAAAGCATCCTGTGAATTTTCCCATGCATTAAAGATATATTTAATCAGCTCAACACCGGCATCAGTTGTCAAGCGACCCTCAGAAACCAAATTGATTTTTATGAAGTAAATTATTTATATTAAAAAAAATTAACATTTAATCAAGAATAATTTTTTCAAAATCTTACTAGGTGTTGGTAGTACAGAAATAGGTCTAAAATTGGCGGGGTCTAATGTACTACCGGTTTTAAATAAAGGTATTACTTTAATATGCTTCATTAAATCACACCAGATTCGATACTAGTATAAAAAATAATAGCTAGTTGAGGCGCTATTGTATCTATTATAGACGCAATAACTTTAACGAAAATCACCCACAGATCTGCAGTTTTCTTAATATCAATAGTTTTAAAATATTTTACAATATTTTTTGATGATACTTTATGAAATGTAAAATTCTTTGTACACACATTTACATTTTGTTTAAGTATATAGAATATCAGTAAAATATTTCTCAAAAACCATTTCAACGTCCTGATCTGATTCAGTTAATTTGTTGTTAAAACTGGTAGTTTGAATTGCGAGAGTTGATCTTACCAGTGTCGCTATTAATTATACTCCATGTCCTTTTAATTTTATTAGAAGCCGTGGTGGAGCACACTCTTTTAAATATTTTTGAATATATTTTTGCATATTTTTTTACATATTCCCTAAATTCGACACTAGGATTATATGACCTTTCATGGTAAAGATCATATAACCTTTGTCTGCTCTTATGGACTCCTACTGTCGCCCATTCATTGAACGCCTTCCGACTGACAGGAAAATGTTTTAGAAGTAAAAGTATTATTAAACTCATTGCAAATAAGCTTAAACAATGTTCCATACAAAAATTAGGATCATAATGGTATGAAAGTGATGGAAGTTTTTCACTATGTTACTTCTAAACTTCTCCAAGCGGCGTGCATTTACTGGAACAAACACAACTTTCTCATCTACTTGCTTTTTGTGAACATAAGGTAACGAAACTAACTGTCCACAGTGATCAGAACTTAATTTTTGAATTATACATTTATGCAACGGCTTAACATTTGTAAAAATGTTATCTATACATGTTGCACTAGATTAAGCAATACGCGTTGGCTCTAAAAATAAATTAAAAAGACCATATGATTTAAACAATGATCTAAATTTAATATTGGTGGAGGAAGCTTCAACAACCATATTCAACAACCGTGGTCAATAACCAATAGTCAGAAGATTTCCGCCGAATAGTTGAGCAGTCGAACCGCTGGCCACTGCCTTGACATTTGTATTCTACAGTTCGTGCATTTCAATTGGACGTCAGTCCACAGTACCCCAGCCGCACCCACACGGCAGTAGAAGTATCCACCGGAACCTAGTAGGACGTGAGCGACTCGCGGAGTATCTTCGACAACATTTACTCCCGAGTTTCGCCCGTCCAGCACAGTAACCAACGTCCTATTACTAAGCCTCCGCTGTCCGTCCGTCTGTCTCAGCGGGCTGTATCTCATGATCCGTAATACGTAGACAGTTGAAATTTTCACAGAATGTGTATTTCTGTTGCCGCTATAACAACAAATAATAAAAATTAAAATAAATTAAAAATTAAAAGGGGCTCCCTTACTAGAAACGTGTATTACGATGGTACGGAACCCTTCATGTGCGAGTCCGACTCGCACTTGGCCGGCTTTTATTTTTATTTGAATAGTTAAGAAGCGTAATCTTCCCACGTGTATAATATTAAATATAGTTTTACAATTATCTTCATAATTATTCCAATCGCATATAGTAATTATTTAATTGTAAGATATAAAAACTTATATCCTACTTTATAAACTACGCACTACAAGATTATAATTATTAAAATTTTGCACTTATTGTACGATAATTTTTAATTACCCTTATATTTACAATTGAGTGGGAATATTTTATTATGGTTTTGTTTTTATCGTTGTTGGTATTACTATTATTAGAGTAATAGAGATATCACTCATCTTAAAATTCATAGAACATAAACAAACCAACATTAATTCCCACAGCAGCAACAGTCCAGTAGCCGGAACTATATCGGCTATTGCTTGACTGCCATTCTGGCAGTAAATTGAAAAATATGTCTCAATTTACTACAAAGAGGAGAGCATCATGGCAAAAAAATCAATATATTGTAATAATGTCCTCCAGACCGAATTTCAGTCACGGCACAATCTCAACGGAGACTAGTCATCTACGCAGGACAGGATTATAGTGCAAAAGTGTACATGCACAGGTGCACTCTCTATTCCATCACTCTCATAGTCCAATGGAACGGTAATTCGACACGACTGGAAAGAGATCAGGCGCAGGACCAACGGCTTTACGTGCATTTCCGAGACACGGGGGTGAGACACCGCCAACTTCCTGACTCCGGGCTGCTTTGATTTCTTGACAGAAAAACCCAAGCTGTAGCGGAAGTGAACGGTAGAGTCGGGAAGGGACGCCCTAGACGAAAGTTTATTGACCAAATTGTCGATATATTGTAGATGGACAAATTAAGAATGTCCTTAACCGACGAACATGTATGCGTAGGTATATGGATGTAAAGGAGGCGGAGGGGTGTGTCAGGATCGCACCAAATGGAAGTCCGTAGTCTGCCTACCCCTACAGGTGACAGGCGTGAGTGTTTATAGATTTATAGAAAGACCATATAACTGATTTTGGCTCAACCCAGGACATCATGATCAGTAACCGCGTTTATAACCACTAGACCAAAGCAATATTCAAATAATAAAAATATTAAATATATAAATGTTAAAATACTACATGGTGTATGAAAACCGGATTCCATCCCCGTCAATATCAATGAAATTGTTAATTGCTATTTTAAGTGATGATTTACCATAAATGCTCGGTATACCATAATGCTTGGTAAAGGAAAACCTGTATGTCTAAGAAATAAAATATTTCGAGGACATGTGAAATCCGCTAACACGCATTGCAGCACGTCCAACTCATTGCTCCATAACCCTCTCGCCCTGGGTAACAACAGAGTCGTTTTAATATGGGTTCCAAGTCATGCTGGTTTTGTGGATAATGAACAAGCCGACAAGCTTGCACGGGAGGGGTCAAAGAGTATACAATTTAGACCCAACCATTTTGAGGAATCTCAAAAAGCTTGCCCCACATTAAATCACTTAAGATCTGGTCTGATACACCAAGCTCTAACCATTCCAAAACCTTAATCTAGTAATATGATCGTAAATTCGCTTCATAAGCATTGGCATTAAGTGAAAAAAACTGTGTATTTTGGCAAGAGCTCTGACATTGTTGTTTAAAAAGCACATGTCCATCTTGTAAATAAGCAACTCAAGGATGTGCCGATTCTGTTCCTTAAAAGAAACACCTCTGCATATCCTAACTTAACACTCACCTGGGAAACTAAGTACTTAGCCCAGAAGAAGTGAAAAAGCTAACAGCTAAGCAACTCCTTCACTTGAAGATATAAGCAGTGCATACAGCCATAACAGCCATCACAATAGATCTTACTGGTTGCAGTGATACTGGCCTTATTAGACTTGCTTGAAAAAATATTTATATATTTATAATTTACTGCAACACACCTTCAACTAGGGGTTAAAAAGGGCGGACTTAATGCCCTATAGCATTCTCTACCAGTCAACCCTAGGAATGATGGAATAAATAAAGATGTTGGCAGGTGCAAATTAAGGACCATGATAAAAGAAACTTAAAAAGAAAAACGGTCGAGCTGTACTAAACACATTACACAATACAAAACTACCTAAATACATTATATATATACAACACATAAAATACACACACACACACACACACACACGCGCGCGCACGCACGCACGCACGCACGCACGCTCGAACGAACGCACGCACGCACTCACGCACGCATGCACGCACGCGGCACGCACGCGGCACGCACGCTCGCACGCACGCACGCACGCACGCACGCACGCACGCACGCACGCACGCGCACACGGCCGGACGTCCAGCAGGACTTACTAGGACCTCAAAACGTGGAGATCTGATGAAAACTCGCATTCTCAAAATCGGACCGAAATCACAAACGCGCGCGCGCACACGCACAACTAAAGAATAAGACAATCTCAATATTGTCTAAACCTATTTACTAAAAAAAAATTGGTTGCCTGTAAAGTCGGTATACGGGCGAAAGTTTTACGTGACAACGACTTTGAGTGGTAAAATAATTTTATTATGTCTGTCTCTCTCGCTCTTAGGCGGGCTAACCATGCCCGAGTGGAAGGGACGCGTGCCTCTCACTCGCTCTCATTGTGAGCGCATAACGTGAGCGGAGCGTAACGCAGTTTCTTGAAGTGTCACCCGGCAAACCAATTTATAAGACGTTGTCACGTCAAAAGAATCATCAAAATCAGTTTACAACTGACCAAGATATCGCTTAACATTGTATGTATGTAAGTGGTAAAATTAAAAATTTTGTACAACCTTCAATATAAACAAAATGAAAACATCTCAAGTCAATTAAATATGCATTATTAAGGATAACTCAAAAACTACAGGTCAGATCTTGATCAAATTTATATGGGACCACATGAGAAGCACCAGCTTTCAAATAAAAAAGAATCCTCAAAATGGGTTCACCTAGAAAAAAGTTCTGAAGTAACACACATTAAAACGATGTGACGAAATTACGGCTGGTGGTGCAGTGGCTTAGCAATGAGTTGCAGCGCTAAGGGCCGCGGGTAAGAATCCCGCACGGAACAAGTATTTATATTGCCTACAAATTATTATTCTGGGTCTGGATGTTTGTAATTGTGAAATCTATGTATGTAAACTGCCCCCGTGATACAGGAGAAAATCCTAGTGTGGAGGTGACGTTCTTTTAAGAAAAAATAAATAAAAAATACAGTTATTTGAGTACCTCCTCCTTTTTTTAAAGTCGATTAAAAAATATACAGTCGAATTGTAAACCTCTTCTCAATTTTGATGTTGGCTAATAGCATTTATAAGAATAATCAAAAGCACTTATTTCAGTCTCAATTTATCTTTAACATGAACGTACAGTAAAAGCACTTTATTCGTAGGGTATATGTTCTGTAAATATGCCGCAAATACAGAAACCGTGAATATGGAATGGTAAATTATATGGGATTATAGGGGATACGTTCCTAGATGACAAAATAAAAAGCAAATATATAAAAAAAAAACAATTTATTTGAAGTTTTTGACCATATTGATTAATTATTATCTTCAGGCTTAGGCAATGGTTTAAAGAATTTTGTAATTTTTTCTTGCTTGGCAGTTTTTAAAAGCATCTTCAATTCAGACTGATATTCAGCAGTGGCATTAGCAATTTGCCTCTTAAAAATAAGACTTCATTCTATAGACGGATCAATTTTCATAATGAAATCACAAAGCTCATTTGCCATCCTTAAACCTTCACTAAGTTTTTTCAAATTAAATGTTACGTTTCCAGTGCTTGTAAAAGCCTCTTCTTCAATGGGCTGGGAATTTAACATTTCCTCCAAGTCGGTTTCAGTCAAATCTTCATCTTGCGATTCAAGCTGTCCCCCATGTCGTCCTATTCTATTCGCAAATTCGGCTATGTTTGCAGTCAAAGTTTGAATTTGCACAGATTCTTCATTATTTTCAGCAGTCAGAGCAGGTCACAGATTTTTCCAGCATGATTTCAATGTGTATGGCTTCTGTTCTTCCAATGATTATTTTATGTTTACAATGCATTTTGCTATGTCAAATTTCTTCCAGCATTCCATAACATTCGTATCAGGATCACATTCCATATTATCCAATATGATTTTGAAGGTTCGTCTAATGTAATAGAGCTTAAAGGCCTGGATTATTCCTTGGTCCATAGGTTGAAGCAAAGCCCTCGTGTTGGGAGATAATATGTCACTTTTATATTTGGATGCATAGTTTCAAGTTCACGAGGATGACCTGTTGCATTGTTCAAAACTAGAACTGCTTTAGTCTAAATTCTTTTTTTTTAAATAAGTTTGAACTTCAGAAACAAAACAATTCCGGAACCAGTCACAAAAAATAACCTTTGTGACTGGTTCCCATTGTAACCCACGCTTTCTTATTAGCACGTAAAAACACTGGCAGGTCGTCCTTGTTTAGATTTTTTAAAGCAAGAAGATTTATAACAGTCTGTAAAGCATCAGTGGTGACACAATCTCCAGATGCATTAGAACATAGCAGGAGTGTAACTCTATCCTTTGCTGCCTTAAATCCAGGAGCAGACTTTTCGCTTTTAAAAATGAATGTTTTGTTTGGCATTCTCTTCCAAAACAGTGCAGTTTTGTCTGCACTGTTTTGGAAGCTCAACTTGCTCAGGTTTGTATCCTCCATCAGCTACTAGGTTTGCGAATTCTTCTGGATATCTTTCTGCTGCAGCAGTGTCTGCACATGCAGCTAATCTCACCTTAAATTTATTGAACCAACCTTCCGATGCTTGAAATCCTCCATCTGTACATTCACCTCCACAACTACCACCAGGTTCTTTAAAATGTACGTAAAGATGCGTTGCCTTCTCCCGGACTATTGGACCACTCACGGGCACCCTTTTTTGGTTGCGATCTTCGATCCATAATGACAATGCCACTTCCATTTTTGCTATTGATGAATCACAAACAATTTTCGCTGACAGTGAAGTTGAAGCTGCAGAGGACCTTATTTTATCTTCGGATTTTTTTATCGATCGTACAGTTGATTCGTTGACATTGAATGAGCGTAATATGGATGCAAACGACTCTCCAAGGTAAACAATCATTTTCACTTTAAGCGGTAACACAGATTTGTGTCGAAACTCAGTTTTCATTTTTTTAGTCGACATTATAAATTAGGAAGACAGCGGTAGAGACGTTACTCGATCACAATTTTTGAAAGGAATGGAAAGATGAAACAATAAAACACGAAAAGCGGCTCTTACCAAAAGATGGAATGTTTAATATGTGGCAGCATTTAAAAATATACTTTATGCATTGAGTAATAAGGTTGCTTTCATTCTGTTTGTTTACATTCTCTAAAAAAAAACACGGAGGGCATCGAAGGCGCCTTATGTCAAAGGCCGAACCAATACGGCCGTGATATAATTTAACAATATACTTTAGGCTTAGTTGTAATAAGGCCTATTTTACTTTTTTATTAATCCATTTGACGACGTTTACAAAAGATATTGGGATGGATACCTATTGGAATCCTTTTTATTAATATGTGTCTTTTTGTGTACCATAACCGATGTACCGATTAGATCCGCGATAAATATAATATATAAAGAAATCTTTAGTCGCGCGAATATAGGAATTGGGTCGCATTTTTTTAATCCGCGAATAGTGATAACGCGAATGAAGGAAGCGCGAATAAGGAGATTTTACTATACAAAAAAAAATCTTCCTTTTTTTATACATTCATGATCTATAAGTTTTAACTCCGAGATTACGTTCACTGTTTTATCTTAACTACATTTTTTAATTAAGCTTTGCCACAGTGCCATAAAATACTTAGTATATATTGTATTGTATATATTTATAAATTAGCCTATTGTATATTTGAGTAAGAATTTATACTATAAAATTGTAGCTTGCCTCAATGAACTAGGTATCACAAATCACAAACACAATCTGATTCTGACCCAAAGCCCAAAATAAAAATAATAAACAACTTACCAAACTTACCCTGTTTGGTGTTAATTATTACAAATGACACTGAAAATATTCAATTAAAACATAAAGTGCACGAATTACAATTAAGTTATGTAAAAAATTGAAAACAAATTACACTTTGTAATTTGTAGCCAAAACTATTTTCAATGATTTTCAATATCTGATCAATCACGTTTATTTTCCCGCACCGTAACTTGACTTGATTTATTATTCGCTCGAGAGAGCAGGCAAAGGAACTAAGCTATACAGCCTTGTCTTTTTTATTTTGAATATATAAAATTTTAAGGTGTAAAGGCCGGAACCAAGTCTTATTTTTCTTCTTTCCGTCTCTTCAAAATCTATTAGGCCGAAGCCAAGTCTTATTTTCTTTAATTTTTCATATTTTCAAAAACCGTAAAGGCTAAAGCCAAGTCTTCTTTATATTGAGTTGAGTGATCAGTGACAGGCTGACAAGTAAACAAAAACAAAATATTTTTTTTTATAACTGGCTTTACGGCTTTGGATTCTGAGCCTGAAGTTCAATGTATAGTTATCCTTCATAGTTCACAACACGTTGATGCGTCACATTGTGCAGCCCTTGGGAGATTTTGACGGCAACTTGAGCCAGCAGACAGCTGACAGTTGGCGATGGTATCTCAATGCGCCTAAGCAGACAGACACATTATCTTGAGAATCACATCACCATCAGAACACTTGTTTCACCGTTTCCCCTAATAGTTCACATGCGCAGACATTTAATACACAAAATCGCACCACTTTTACATATCAAAATCCACTTCAAACCATTATTTAAACAATAATACAGCAAATCGCCGCCGGTCAAGTTCCCGCTAAAACTCCGACCCGCACGCCCGCACCGTAACATCTGACAGTCCTTTTTTTATATATTCTATTGTGGCATTGGCTACAAGGCCTTTAACCTAAAAGAATACAAATACATCAAACGTTTATGACAAATTTAGATTTAGACCAAATAAACGAATACCCGTTCTAAGTTCTAATCTAACTCTATTGAATTATTTTCGTGTACACAGCGGCCCCCCTCCCCACTAGATGGAGTGAAGACCTGGTACGACATGCGAGAAGTCGATGGATGCAGGTGACTCAGGACCGAGCTTTGTGGCATTCTTTGGGGGAGGCCTATGTCCATCAGTGCACTTGTGAAGAACTGTAATGAAAAAAAAAACAGAGATAGAGCATTACGTTGCTCTGTTTTGTTCTACACGGAGATTTTATGGAATGCTCTAAGAATATTCACTTGTTTGTAATAAATGGCGCATGAGTTTACGATCAGATGCCTATAGAATTATTTCTTGTTCAGACACTCGCTTCTCGGAGCGTTTTTTTTTCCAAAGCGAAATTGTGTTACAATACATACAATAATTATGGATTGGTCTAAAGGACAATGTCTACTCTTGATTATAATTCTCGATATGTACAGGATGCAGGAATCGAATCTCTATAGTTCGTATTTGATTTCCTAATTTTGTCCTTAATTAGGGACAAAATACAATACACCAGTAAATTGTCAAAATACCCGAACGGGTAAAACTAAAGCTAAGGGAACCTTTGAAGTGAATTATCATACTCCTGATACTCTGCATTCGTCTCAATCTTTCGAAGTTTAATTTTCTGAGGGTTTCACATGTATGGCGTGTGAACTGCACACATGTTTTCTTTTTCTATGTATTTTTTTGTATTGGCCACTTTTTTGTTGTATAACCATAATTGCGTCATCCACATTAATCAGTCTCTTTCTTTAAATTAAATTCGTCACCTACCACCTACCAACGCCAACGCCTCTCCTTTATTTATTCTGAAATAATGAGGGCTAATAATTTTCTGCTCACCAGACGTCGCTAGTTTACACTCAGGTAAAGTTTTTTTGTTACACAATATAATTTAATTGAGAAGTTGGTTTTTAATAAAAGTTTATCAGTTTCTAGAGTATTATAATAATACACAAAACAATGCTTCAGTGGTTTGCCCTTTAATTTTTTTGACTTTTATTTTTAATTTTTCTACTTTTATGAATATCTGTGTTTAGTTTATTTATTTTAAATCTTATCAATATAAAATATAGCTAATAGTACAGAAAGAAACAATAACCTTTACATTTTCCGAACAAATTAACTTCCCCGTTATGAAATCTGTCAAATATTATACCTCACTTTCTAGTGGCGCCGCCCTGGTGGCAGAAAAAGTCGTTGATTGCTTACTGAGACAAAATGTTGAATGCAATACTTGCAATAACAGTACTGATTTTAGACCAGACATATTGAAGTCTACTATCAACTAAAGAAATTGACTTGAATAATCAATGAGAGCACTCGTTCGCGTCATCTAAACGTTTTTAGAGCATGAACGAAAATTTTAGTTCTTATTGCTGTTATTCCTGCAGTGTAAATGTTGGGAATTAGCTTTTGTTATCATCAAAAGATTGAGAATGAACCCTCTTGTTCCAGCTTTGGTTTAAGTCTACCTTGTTTCCCTCTATGCATACATAAATGTATATTATTACTCTAAATGATAATTAAAGGATAGTGATTATATACTCTTTGGTGAAAATGAAATGAGGATGAGGTCATAATATTATGTCAGTTGCTCTGTTGTCAATGTCACTACATAAACGATAAAGTTGCTAAATCTAAACAAAAATTCTAACTAAAATAAATATTGAAAATGGGTTTATTTGGTAAAAGTTCAGAACGAAATCCCAAAGAAATGGTATAGATATTATATTAAAATTTATGTACAATATTTATCATTGTGTCATTTAAAAATATTAACAAACACATTTTAGGTAAACGAGTGGTCACACAAACTTCGTAAGGAAGGATATAATCTGGATAGGCAAATACGAGGTACGTTTTTTTAATTTTTCATATAGAGTTGTAAAAGGGCTCATTAACCAATATACGAGTATTATGAAAATCGACGTAGGTACTATATATCTCTAATTAATATTAATAAGAACGATCTTTGTAATTCTTAGTAGATGATTGCTACCAAGCTATTTTTTTTATATTATTGGTGGTGACAAACGAGCACACAGTCCACTTGATGGTAAGTGGATGCTGTAGCCCATAGACATCTACATATATACTCGATTAATGCGTTGTCACCCCTGAGGACTAAGATGGAACGCCTCGTTTCCAGTTAAAAGAGTCTGGTTCTCTAAACTCACCATATGAAACAACAGCATTCAGCTGCTATTCTACGCTGGTATTCTGTGAGAGCGTGGTCCTACTCTGGCCTAGCAATCCCATTCATGCTACAACCATAATATAGCTGCAGTGTGGCTTTTCCATGTATAAAAATTATTAAATATAAAAGGTTTATGAAAACAAATTTAATTTTAATATTACTCTGCTTAATTCAGCAATTCAAAGGGAAGAAGAAAAGATAAAACGCTCATTGAAAGAAGCAGCAGGTAAAAATGATAAGCAAGTATGTACAATACTGGCAAAGGAAATTATAAGATCAAGGAGAGCTGTGAGTAAAATGTATACAAGTAAGGCACATTTAAACTCAGTGCAAATGCAAATGAAAAATCAATTGGGTAAGAGACAAAAAAATATAGACTTTAAGAGGACATCCAGGTGGCGTTTGGTCCATACAAAAGTATTCCTCTGTTTTCGTCATGTATAATGACACTAGAGCAACTATTTTCTTGTTATATTATTTATACTAACCACTTCCATTTTCCAATATTGCCATGTTTTGCTTTATTCCATAAAACAATAATTTCTAATTCAATTCAATTAATTAATTCAATAATCTATAATTACTATAATCACCCACTTAAACAGCTGTATTAGCCACCCAGCAAACAAATGAAATACTCATAAAAATAAACGAAAAATATAGAGACATAGCTACAATTCTAATTATATATTTCTTGAAAAAATTATCACATTTAATTGATCCAGTTATCGAGGGAAAAACAGGGGAATCTACATCTTATAGTTTTAGCAATTTTTCATAGATATAAATTAGTCTGAGCTGCAGTTGTCTCTTTCATACTATATACCTTTTCTTTAAATGTCTTGCTACCTGTATTTTCTCTTAATAACTTTATTTACATTTTTTCATTTATACATTCAATCATTTCAGTCTTTTAAAAGTTGTCATACACCTCCCCATAGATTTACCTCATAGAGGGTATACTTTAGAGATGAAGCATATATACTAGAACAGATCCAGGCACTAGGTATTAAACGAGACTAGGTTGCACCTGTTCCAACTTTTAAAACACTTGATCCACCTAAACTCACTGTGACTACGCGTCACACGGCACCCGCGGCCCACTCGATTCGAAGAAGTACCGGCGTGGCGAAGCGGATAGCATTTTGTTGCAGTAGTTACTAGTCTGCTTTGCTGCTCACTCGTGTTTGCCTAAATTATTTGTGTGTCAGTCATTTGATTTTGAACTATGTTGCAATGTATATAGTCGCTTAGCAACTGTCAATTGTATGTATATTTTATTACCACAATTTTTCAATTTTAGTTTTAAAGCTTTTATTTCATTTACATTAATATACAAAGTAAAAGGCTAAATAAGTGATAATATTTGACCTGCAACGAGGCCAAATCCCGTCTCTACCGAGCGGAACGGTACTGCTCGACGCAACGCTCAGTATGGCAACGGTGAAATGCAATTCGTGCAATGTTGTGATCAATGAAGTTTTAGCATTTGTGCAAAATAAACATGTTGTCATGGATGAAGTGAGCTTATTACAGTTATGATTATTTATTATTAAGAGGCGTAAAGGTGATGCTAAGTCTCAACGTGATTTGGAGGATATTATCAGTGTAATAAAGGAGACTGATCCTGACACTATTCCTATTTTTGTGGTGCACGACTTACAAAAACTACCCCCAGTAACTTTCAACCACATTGATGTTACGAGATTATTGAAAGACCTTATTATAATGCAGAAGAAGCTTAACTTTGTTAGAGAAAACTATGTTACTAAGGACCAGTTACAGGATTTAAAAAATTTAGTAAATACTACAGCGAATACACAAAACATAAATACAATGCGCGGGGCTCTTGTTGTGGATAGCTTTGATTTGGAAGACATCAGCGGCGCGTCGGGACCACCTCACGTTCGAAACGATTCACCCATCTCGAAAACATATAATACGTCGAATAGTATTATTACATTGAGTGAACCGTCATCAAAGGAGTCACAACGCGTGGAGGTCCAAACCGCGGTTTCAAACACACGATGCTCACCAGAGATCCCGAATGAATCGCAAGCGACGAAGGATATGCACATGAAGGCTCCTAACGCGGTTTCGAACGCAAGGGAACACACGCCGGCGATGTAAGACTGCGAACATGCAAGTCTTACCGACTATGGCTGAAGTTTTGAACAATGGTACTTGGGCTAGGACTAAACCGAATGATGAGTGGATATTATATCAAAGGAGAAGGGTCCGTAATCGCCTGGAAGTAAAGACTGGTAAGGCTGAGTTGAAAAATACGGATACGTTCAGAGCAGCTGAAATTAAAGTACCTTTTTTATCACCAATGTAAACAAAGATGTATCTGAGAGCAAAATCCTGAACTATATATATTAGAAAAAACTATGAATGCCACGATACGCCTTTTTGCCAATACGATACCGATACCGATGCTCATATAAAAATATCGGCGATACCGATACCGATATGCTTATTGAATTCAAAAATGAAGGTAAAATAAATAAAACACAAGTCAGGTTATTTTTTTAATTAATATAAAAAGAACAAATAACAGGACAAACTAAATAAAACCGTTTAAAACTATAGACAGGTTGAGATTAGTTAATAGTTTTAGTAATTAAAATTAACATTGATGAGATTTTTGTTTAAAAAGCAAAGTATTCTTAAGTTTTGTGGAGAAAGGCAATTTCGCAAATCTGTTTGAATAAGACCTGCGGTGGAAAATAGTCTCTCAGATGCGACAGAACTCATTTGGAAACTAAAAGCACTTCTGCGCCATTTTTTTTCAAGTTTGGGTATAAGACGTCATTGTGCCAGAAAACGAACGGATCTGCGCCACTCGATATATTAGGAGACCTTAGGTATCTCTAGACTTCTTCTTTGAGAGAATTACAGCTCAGACAGGGGCTCATCTTCCTCGGACTCTAATAATATTTTCACAAACACTCCAAAGCCCGCCACTCGTAAGTATCTCAGAACTTACAGTTACAGTACTAGATGTAAGTGTGACCGTGTCTGAAATAGTTTCGGAATGCAGTGCTACATTAAGATGAAGTAACTGAACAAGACGCTTTTTTGCCTATTAGACTGTGATTACAATATTCGTGCTTTGTAACGAGGATCAAGCATTGTGGCTAAACAAAACACTGAATAAAGCGTGGCGGTTCCCCGAGCTGATAGTTCGTGCCTCGTTTGCAACGAAATAGACGAGACAACACGCGCGTTTACATTACATTTTTAAAGCGCGATATTTGAAAATATATCGACATCGGTATCGGCATCGGATGCATCCCTAGAAAAAACCCAAGAAAAAGTAGAAATAGAGAAAATTAATATGAAAATAGCAAAACCATACAATGCATATAGAGTATTAGTGCCTAAACAGAAATTAGATATATTTCTCGAAGATAACTTATGGCCATCTGGAATAACTTATAGACGTTATGTATATTTTAATAAAAGAGAGACAAACAGCGATAAGCGTTTCACTATTGTTGATAATTCAAAATAAATCATAATGGATTGTAAAAATAATAATTTAACACTAATTTATTTTAATTGTAAAAGTATTAAGAGAGCGTTCGAAGATGTAAGAGATTTATGTGAGAAAGCCGATTGTGTAATTCTACAAGAGACCTGGTTACTGCCATGGGACATTCCGATTTTGGGGGAAAATACACAAACATTTTTGTTACACGGGAAATTCGGCAATAGATGTAGGCGCTGAAATACTTTGAGGAAGGCCATATGGAGGAGTCGCTATTTTATGGCGGAAAAGTGTCTTTCAGAGGGTATCGGTAATTAAGTGTATTAGTTCACGGATTACGGCAGTGAAAATGACTCTTAATTACAGATCTTTTCTTATTATCTGTGAAAATTCTAAATTAGAAACTGTTTATATTCTAGGAGATTTTAATGCGCACCCAAATGAACGTTTTTGTAGGGAGATGATGAATTTCTGTGTAGATCAAAACTAGACAAGTGCTGATTTTGAGATAATAGGTATCGACTCAGGCTCGTATAGTTTAGTGAGTGAAGCTCATGGGTGTAGGCGATGGTTAGATCACTGTCTCGTCGCTCAGTCAGCGCGAAAAACGATAGCAATTGTTAACATTGACAATGGTGTTTTCTGGTCGGATCACTATCCACTCATAGTAGAAATAAATGTACAATTTATAAGGGCTAAAGTGCAGCTTAAAACTTACATAGTAAAGTTATATGGGGAACGAGACAATTAGATCAAATTAAAGTATTAGGTCCTTACATGTGAAATTAGCGTTTTGTCGTACTGACCACTTTGATCTGAAATATCTCCTCTTTGGTTAAGAATTCCAAATTCAAATTTATAAATTAATTTAGCTGGTACATGTGAGTTTTGAAAACAGTCATTCATTTGTTTTTTCGTCATTATTTTATTCTTTGGCGTCGCTTATTACCGCACAATGGAAAACATGAAATATCGGTATATTTACGAGTACGAGTTCTACCGTGGCACCAGTGCTGCAGAAACAGCTCGAAGGATTAATGACGTGTACGGCGCTGGTGTCGCAAAAGAAAGCACGGTACGTTTTTGGTTTCAACGTTTTCGTTCTGTAAATTTCGACCTTCAGAACCAACCCCGTGGACGCTCCGGCCGTCCACGGGGTTGGTTCCACACAAAAACACACCAAAGTGGAAAATGAAGAATTAAAGGCTATTGTGGAAGCGGATCCATCACAAAGCACTTCAGAGATAGCTGCAGGCTTCGGGGTAAGTGATAAAACTGTATTAATCCACTTGAAGCAAATCGGGAAAGTAAAAAAACTTGAACGATGGGTACACCATTTTTTCCGGAATTTAGACAACTTCTTACAAGGAAAAATATTCAACTCCGATGCGGCAGTCCAAACCGCCTTCAGAGTTTTTTGATTCTCGCCCCCATGGTTTTTTTAGTAAAGGGATCAATGAACTACCTATGAGATGGCAAAGTGTATAGATAATAACGGTGCATACTTTGATTAATTAAATATATTTTACAAAAAAAATTGACTTTATATTCCTCCCGTACAAAACGCCAATTTCATATGTAAGGACCTAATATATACAGAGATTTGCAATAATAAATTTAAAAATATTCATTTTCCTGACGAATTTTTAGAATGTGTAATGTCATAAAATTTGTTTGGATAGGTTATATATAATAGTTTTGTTAACTTTAACTGTGGACGCGCGGTCTCACAGGCCGCTTGCAGTTTGTGATTTTCGTGTTTACCCCTTTCCCCTAGCTCCTCACGTCTAAGGCGCTCAGTAGTTTTAGTTTTAGTGGCGAAACGTGTGTTGAGGTGGGAAGTTGTGTCGCCGGCTGCAAATTAGATGAGTTATTTTACTTTAAACTTCGACCGCGGTCTGTGAGACCGTACGTCCACGTTTCCTATATAAAAAAAACTTGGCGGATTTTTTTTTCTTTATTTGGGTTATTTTCATTCAAAATGTCAACAAATAGTACTCCAAGTGCATCTACATCAAAACAAACGTCAAAGTCACCGCTGCAACAGCGTTAGTCGAGTCGATGAATTTTTGACTTATGTGGTATCAATGCTTATGTTATATACAGTCAACATTCGGCCAAAAATACAGAAAAAGGTGATTTCCTAAGAATATTGCACGATCTTTAGTCGTTCTACATATGCAAAGACGTGCAATAAAGCCAAATATGGCAAATTAACTAAAAATAACACTGAAGCGAGTCTTAGGGGTAGATGTGCCTCCAGACGAACCTCCTACTCAGGAGACTGACTCAGGAGACTCACTAAAAGCGAAAAACATGTCTTCTTTGTCCCGTAAAACTAAAGAGGAATTCCAATTATGCTTGTATAAATTGTAAACAGGTTATATATGTTTACAGTATTCCAAACCCTTGTGCAAGGACTGCTAACAATTTTATAAATATTGAACCATTGTCAGAATTTTTATATTTTAATTTGAGAAGATTTTAATTTGTTTTTATGTTATCAGCCTTAGATTTATAGAAAATAATGTTGATTTTTCTTAAAAGTTTAATTGATTTAAGTTTTTAGTCCTAAAACTGATCTCAAGCAAATTTATGCCAAATAGTGCCTTCAACAGTTGATATGCTTCAATTATGTAAGAAATAAATAAAGATTGATTAAAACCATCCAAATTATTTCATTTTAATATGCCTAGATAATAATAAATATAATAGCATAAAAATAAAATTAATATTTATGTAATATTTTGGCTTCATAACATAGCGGTCCGAGAGACCGCGCGTCCGTGGTAGTGTGACAAAAAAATGACGTCCATAGATAAAGGTTAATATTCTAAGTGAGGCAGCAGAACGAACAAGCGAGTATAAGAGTGGGCGTAATAGTAAAAAGGAACATTATATACCTGGGTGGAACAAGCGTGTCAGTAACGCACATAGGGAGGCTCGGCTAAAATTTCATATCTGGTATTTTTGCCGATATGATTTCTATCTAATATTCATATATATGATGAAATGGTAGAAAGTAGAAGAATTTTTAAATCAAAATTATGTTGGTGTCAAAATAATAAAGATAGAATTAAATTGGATATCATAGTTTCACATCATACAGAACATAATTTTGGGAAATTTTGGAAAGAAACTAATAATTTAAATGTAAAACCAGACCTACCTATGAGCGTTGACGGAGTGAATGATTCAGAGGCCATAGCCAATATGTTCAAAGAACATTTTAGTGTAGAGTCTCCTCTCAGTTCTTCACAACAGATGGTCTATGCTGAGCCGAATCTAATAGAAACACCAATTAGATTTTCCGCTGAACAGGTCAGAGAGATATCGGGAAGTATGTCTAGGCATTGATATATATGTACTACGCACTAGATTTCGCATTCCGAACATTCACTATGTTCAACTGAACTGTACTGCAATCCGTACACTTTACTTTAGTGTCATTTACTGTGGCTTCAATATTCATGCAGTGTGGAGCGGCGATAATAATACGAGATTTCAAATTAAAGTTTAAACCTTACGTAAATAACAATTCAGTAGTCAAGTAAGTAAAATTTTTTGTTGTTCAAGTGAATAAATAGGTAATAATATCGTAATATTTTACTATCTACCGCGCATGCGCGAAGACAGAGAGTAGCGCACATTTTTTGTTTGGAATAGCTTCTCTAGTACGTAGTACATAGAACTCAATGATGTCTAGGGATAAGTCTCTGGGACATGACGGTCTCAGCATAGAACATCTGCAGCATGCTGGTTGTCACCTTCCTCGCGTCCTCTCCATGTTTTATTCACTGTGCATAAGTCATGTGTATCTGCTTAGAGATTTGATTAAAACGACAGTTGTACCAATAGAGAAGAATAAGACTGGAGACATTTCAGATAAGAGCAATTACAGGCCTATCTCTTTAGCAACATTGACGGCAAAGGTCCTCGACAGGCTACTAAGCAATGAGTTAGAAAAAGTTTTTCAGCTTCATGATGCACAGTTTGGTTTTAGAGCAGGGCTGTCAACAGAAAGTGCAATATTAAGTTTAAATCATACAGTCAGATATTATACAGATCGCAAAACCCCGGTTTATGGATGCTTCTTAGACCTGTCGAAAGCCTTTGATCTGGTGTCGTATCACATTCTATGGAAAAAACTTGCCGAATGTAGTTTTCCTAATGATCTCCTGGGTTTCTTCCGCTATTGGTACAATCATCAAACCAATCATGTAAAATGGGCAGGCTTTCTGAACCGTACGAGTTGAAATGTGGCGTGAGACAAGGTGGAATAAGTTCACCTCAACTTTTTAACTTGTATATAAATGAGCTGCTCGAGAGACTCAGCAGCACTAAGGTCGGTTGCCATGTGGATGGAAAGTGTGTCAACAACCTAAGTTACGCCGACGACATGGTGTTGCTGAGTCCCTCGGTCAGTCAGTGCGCTCAGAGGCTTATGCAAATGAACACGGTCTAATTTATAATATAAAGAAAAGTGAGTTTGTGTTGTTTAAAGCTAATAACAAGAGTCCCACGTACATACCACCTATCAGACTCTACAACACTGCTTTATCGAGGGTATAACAATTCAGATACTTGGGACACTACGTGACCGACGATTTGCGTGATGAAATGGACATGGAGAGGGAGCGTAGGGCTTTAGCGACCCGGAGTAATATGTTGGCCCGTAGGTTTGCACGATGCAGTAGTGCTGTTATGGGCCGGCTATACACCTTGACATAATGAGGCGATTTGATTTTCGCCATTTTGGCGCTGACAGCAGAAGTGAACGTCCACGGAACTAATAATAGAGATAAGACAGTGTGACAAAATATATCGATAAAAATTCTATACTCAGGCCTACCCGTAACGTCCATTCTATTTACGTATCATATTAATAAATAATATAAATAAAAGTATAAATTAATACCTAGGCCTTAGACGCAAGCTTTATACCTCATATAAAACCAAGATCGACGCTGCGTTGGTCTATCTATGTTTTTATTCGTAACTACAGAACGGATTTTGTTCCGGGTTTCAAACGAGGAAATGCCTACGCATACGTGTTTAGCGGGGGCGAGAACGGATTATGTTGGACTCGCACCTACTAAAACTCCATGGTGTTCCACCTTCGCCACACATTGGCAAGGCCACGGAAACGCTTTCAAACACATCAGCGGTGGGACCGCTGGCGTTCCAGCGAGGACCCCTCCTTAGTTGAGGACTTCTCTTCCCCCTTTTCCTTCTCAGATAAGGCTCACCAGGAACACAAGGCGCACTGCCCTTCGCGGCCTCTTACTCCACCCCGACACGGACACGGACACCCCGAGCCCGATATGTGGAGGCCATGGAGCTAGGAAAAAATGAGCACTCGGAAGCACCCAGTGGTACAGCCCCGCCAAAGTAGCGGAAGATAGTCGAGTGGCATATCGCCATACCAACAATCCTCTTCCCTTGCGACTCCACCTCGGCTGCAGTGATATAGAGGGAGGACTCTCTACTACTGCTATCTCTACTCAGTAATATAAAGCCAAACATGTTGGTAATTACGATATTAAAATTAGTAACAAATTTTTAAGTACCTATATTATCAAATAGTTTTAATTTGTTTAATATTAGCTGTAAATTCACTTACTTGTGGAATGTTATCCCACTTTCCTTTTGGTAACGAGTTTTACATATTAAGCACATTCATTATTACTAAAAATCATTCTTATTATGTAACTAAAATCAAACATAATCAAACCACATAAAATACTTTATTTTTTTACTTTAAAAGTTCAAAATACAGAGAAACGATTTAAATAACACAACAGACTTTGGCATATTATGTCAATTTTAGTTCCCGGTACGGACAATGAGGGCGCTTCAAATCGGCATAAGCATTTTGTATGGTATAGCCAGTCCAGCGTACTTGTATATATAGAGGTCAGTGCATACTGCCAATTTTTCTATTCGTGTTCCCTCTGGGTCAACTACACACAATGGGCGTATAAAGCATTAAAGGTGCAATATAACAATGCATTTAGAGTTCTTTTGGGGCTGCCCCGCTTCTGCAGCGCTTCTGCCATGTTCTGTGAGGCCCGCAGCGACGGGTTTGACGCGAAAAAACCGCATCGCTACTAAACAGAACAAGGAAACGCGCCAACAGTATCCTTGGGGTTATAGCAGTCCTTTTTTAACTAGACTATTCCGCAGTCTTTCTATCTTTGTCTGTCAATACTCGAGACTAGTCGGGACTTCAACCAAATACTAGGCAGATTTTATACACAAGGTACTTGTAAATACTCGATGCGAATGTAGACTATATGATGCACTCGAGTGTCTAATATGGACTCATGCGAATGTGATCTCGGCACCGTATTGATACCTACTCGACTT
Source organism: Parnassius orleans (assembly GCA_029286625.1). Lineage (NCBI taxonomy): Eukaryota > Metazoa > Arthropoda > Insecta > Lepidoptera > Papilionidae > Parnassius > Parnassius orleans. Next base: position 1,603,691 of record JAGSMP010000145.1, read on the forward strand.
ATTTAGGAATAGGTTTTCATAACGAAATTTTGTTATGTGGTTAAAGAACTTTCGATTTTTTATTTAGACATTAAAGTGTTCATTGTTTAAAAAAATGGCTTCCAAAGGACGCATTGTCGTTTGGGATCATTTTACGGACAAAGGCCAACAAATGGCCGAGTGTAATATTTGTAAAATACAATTTAGTTTTAAAAATTCTTACGACTGAGTTTTTGCGCATATATAAAAAACAATGATTGTATATATAGGTAATTAAAAAAACGAAACAAAAATAATTAAAAAAATAAACGAAAAAAGGCAGAAATCTGATTACTCCGAAAAAAAAATGAATTAAAACCTTGTAAATACGCCAACAATCTAGAATGTAGATAAATCTTAACGTTGACAGTTCTAAGCCTGTGTAAAGTATGAAGGGATGATTTCTATTCATTATCTTCATGAATCGGCTGTACATAAAGACTAAGCATACTTTAAAGTGTAACCTGTTCCAACAATACCAAACTTTATGGACTCGATCCAAATACCTGTTCCAGCTAGTCCATGAAGCAGGACTAGGTTGAACAAGTATTTGGATCGAGTATTTGTACGGAATTGGACTAAGTGCACCTAGTCAAAATTTACCTAGTACGACTCATCTCTAGTATACTTGTAGACATTTGTCATTCATTCATTTCTAGTGACCCGATCATTCATGTATTGATTCGTCTTACGAACCCGGTCATACGGATCATTTCGAATTTCAGTACTCTGTGATCGGTGAGACCCGCTCGAGAATGTCAGTCGTCGGAAATTACTATACTCTTTGGTCATAGGTACTGTCAATCGTTTGATTCAAATCGAACAAAAAATTTAATTGCAATCATCAATACTTTGATGTGACCCGGGTCAAATGAACGAATCATTCACGATTGACTTATGTCTATATACTTGCCATGTTTATTATTTTGAGTTATTATTTAAAGATGTTATCAGGAAGATGCTGCTGCCCAACTGTCATTTCTCTTTTTTACCTCTTAAGACACCTATTGGAGGTAAAAGATTCTCTTATTCCAACGTATATCATTCCATCTCAATATCCATTACATTGCAATTTATTTCATTATATATTATCAAATCTTTCAGTTTCTCTGTTTTAAAGATAAATTTTTACATTGTTAATTAATTGCTAAATAATAAAATGATTTTCTTTTATATTGTGTTTCAGCTACATTAAGGGTAGCAGGTTCCTTGCAGAAATCAACCGAGGTAAATTTTAAAACACTTCTTTGGATTAAATGGATTAGATAATTGTTCCCGAATAATAATAATATCATTTACTTCACTTGCTTTTAATCACATTATACATTTACGCTACAGTTTAATTATAAAAACAGTTAAAATAGAAATCAGTACATTGAATCTATGCTGCTTCATTCAACAGTCTGTCAAAAGTCCACGCTAAACATAGGCCTCCACCATAGATTGCCTCATAGGGGAAGTTTTGCTAAAGTTGCCATGCTTGCCAGGTCGGTAGGCAACTGCAGCTTTTTATTGCTTTCAGTTGGTTACCAGGAAGATGCTGCTGTCCATCTCCTGTTTCAGTTTCCTTCTGTTCTCTCCTGCGACACCCATGGAATAATATGGGGTAGTGAATATTCTTACGCTGCCATTACACAACAAAAATACTGCTTAGATACTGTTTATTTAGATTTTGGCGTCATATTCCCAGGTGATGCAAGCAATGCAAGCTCTAGTGAAATTACCTGAAGTTGCACACACAATGCAAGAGTTGAGCAAAGAGATGATGCGTGCAGGGATCATTGAGGAGATGTTAGACGAAACTATGTCGGCTGTTGATGATGAAGAGGAAATGGAGGAGGCGGCGCAGAGTGAAGTTGATAAGGTATAATCGAAATTTACATTCATTTTCTACATGCAAGAGTCAAGCTGCAGCTATATTACGGTTGTAGCATGATTGGGTTGGCTCGACCTGGGTAGGACACACATTTTCACAGAATACCAGCGTAGAATAGCAGCTTAATACTGCTGTTTCGTATGGTGAAAAAGTCAATAAATTTTTAATATGTGGTAAAATTTTTATTTAAGTCTTTTAACTCCAAAGACTACGGTTAAGATTGGCCACTGACCTCTATATATACAAGTACGCTGGACTGGATAAACCATACAAAATGCTTATGCCGATTTGAAGCGCCCTCATTGTCCCTACCGGGAACTAAATATATGCTAAAGTCTGTTGTGTTATTTAAATCGTATCTCTGTATTTTGAAATTTTAAACTAAAAAATTAAAGTATTTTATGTGGTTTCATTATGTTTGATTTTAGTTACATAATAAGAATGATTTTTAGTAATAATGAATGTGCTTAATATGTAAAATTAGTTACCAAAAGGAAAGTGGGATAACATTCCACAAGTAAGTGAATTTACAGCTAATATTAAACAAATTAAAACTATTTGATAATATGGGTACTTAAAAATTTGTTACTAATTTTAATATCGTAATTACCAACATGTTTGGCTTTATATTACTGAGTTTAGATAAACAATAAAATTCAATAGGGTTGTCGAGTTTCTTGTCTATAATACTTATCGTTGTTCTTTTCTACCCATATCTGTTAACAACCAAAGTCGCCGACAAGAGATAATTATCAAATGTTTATTAATTAACAGGTTTCCAACTTAACCTAGACTAAAATTATGACTAAAAAGCACAATAATTGGGAATTGGCGTCCGAAACAAAATGATTATCTTTGTTCTAAACAAATCACATACGACTGTTTTATTGGACATGAGAAAGGCACCCCTTTGAAAAAGTGCAGTATACCCCACAATATTTTCTGGTAGTACCAATACCAGCAAGTATAAAAGTATTAGATTATTATTTCGAATGTTTTTTTATATCTTCTCTCCTTGTTTTCCCCCTGACTCAAGGGCCATAGTGTAGAAAGGTCGCCTGATGATGGCTTTGTGCTTACAAGACGTAAATTTGTTAAATCTGTTTAAATGTTGTGACCAAATTAGTATATCAAGGGAATAAATTTATATTGGTACTGCAAAATTATTAAAGTCCTTAGTGAGTTTGCGTGAGTTTAGGGGTAGGGAGGTTAGTAGCCGTGGCTTGGTAACCCGTGGTAAACGTAGGGCGACTCACATGGCAGGCCCGAAGTGAAGGGCTGGCCCAAGGTGGCCACTCTGAGTGGGCTTGTCGAGCCCTTAGATGTGTGTTAGTGGGCTGCGGCTAGAGGAGAATCCTCTCTCTATATCGCTGCAGCCGAGGTGAAGTCGCAAGGGAAGAGGATTGTTGGTATGGCGATGTGCCACTCGACTGTCCTCCGCTACTTTGGCGGGGCTGTACCACTGGGTGCTTCCGAGTGCTCATTTTTTCCTAGCTCCATGGACTCCACATATCGGGCTCGGGGTGTCCGTGTCCGTGTCGGGGTGGAGTAAGAGGCCGCGAAGGGCAGTGCGCCTTGTGTTCCTGGTGAGCATTATCTGAGAAGGAAAAGGGGGAAGAGAAGCCCTCAACTAAGGAGGGGTCCTAGCTGGAACGCCAGCGGTCTCACCGCTGATGTGTTTGAAAGCGTTTCCGTGGCCTTGCCAATGTGTGGCGAAGGTGGAACACCATGGGGTTTTAGTAGGTGCGAGTCCGACATAATCCGTTCTTGCCCCCGCTAAGCAGGTATGCGTAGGCATTTCCTCGTTTGAAACCCGGAACAAAATCCGTTCTGTAGTTACAAAACATAGATAGACCAACGCAGCGTCGATCTTGGTTTTATATGAGGTATAAAGCTTGCGTCTAAGGCCTAGGTATTAATTTATACATTTATTTATATTATTTATTAATATGATACATAAATAGAATGGACGTTACGGGTAGGCCTGAGTATAGAATTTTTATCGATATATTTTGTCACACTGTCTTATCTCTATTATTAGTTCCGTGGACGTTCACTTCTGCTGTCAGCGCCAAAATGGCGAAAATCAAATCGCCTCATTATGTCACGGTGTATAGCCAGTCCATATATAGAGGTCAGTGAGATTTGCAGATGGGTGAGATGACCTTATACAGTTTAAATATTAAGTTTTGCAATTAAGTGACCCTCAAAAATACCTTGTTAAGCAGTTATTTGGAACATAACAATTATACCTACAAATTTTATTACGTTTTTGCATTATTTTATTTATAATAACTTATTTTAATAATAAGTAACTTTAGGACTAAGACTGTTTGTTCTATACTAATTTATGTTATGTTCTCTATAGGTCCTGTGGGAACTAACACAGGGCAAATTAGGCGAAGCTCCGGCTCCTCCCAGTGCGGTGGGAGTTCCTTCAACGAGCGTCGAGCCAGAAGCGGAGCCCGACGAGAACGAACTCGATGAAATGCAGTCCCGACTTGAAGCTCTGCGCTCTTAGCTGTTACTAATTAAATATCTTGTAAGTATTATATACATACACACAGAACCCGTCAGTAAATATACATTGAGCTTTTGAAACAGATAATCGTCTAGTTTCTGCTTTATAGAGCGTCATCTCTGTCGCAAGAAGCGCTACCAGTCCGGTAGGTATTATGAGCTCTAAAACAATTACGTTTTTTTAAAAATATAAATGCTTAAAACTAAACTAAAACGTTTATTACAAAATATTTCTAAACAATTTCACGTGACTGATTGTGTAGACTATCCACTTTTTATATTAGATGCCATGGTATAGTTTTAAATTGGGGATTTACAACTCTGTGTATATTTGAAATGGAGCAACAAAACGTCACACAGGTACATACTATCTAGGAGGCTCAACAGCAATCTAAGAGGAAACAGTTTAAAATTAAAAACATAGAGAATAACATGCGCCATGTAGTGTCGGTGTAAGAAAATCCACTACCCCACGTCATTCCGTGAGTGTTGCAGAGAGAAATGAAACAAGAGCCTATCAAAGTCCACTGCTTAACATATGCAGACAGGCAGTTTTTTATTATTATTTTGAGTTGTTTTCAGGAAGATACTGATGCCCACCCCTTGTTTCAGTTCCCTCTATCGCCTCTTACAACACCTACGAGAATATATGGGGTAGTAGGTTCGTTGTATTTTCAAACAAACGTTGATTCCAGCATATTTTAACCCCATACCGATAAACATAGCGTAACAAACATAACATTCTGAACACTACGAAAATCGTAAAAAGAAAATGGCCGCTGCAACTCTTGTTTATTTTCCCTGATAAACGACTGCTCAGAAAATTCTTCATAAATATATCTCTAATATAATTCCAGAAATCAAGGTGCAGTCAAATCGAGATGTTCACGAAGAATGCCTTCTTATTAAAATGTAAATAATTGTTAATAATTAAGTCAACAACACATAAAAATCTACTTATTGATTAAACTTGTTGTACACAAATCTTGTTCGTGTTTGAGAAATTTACACTTTAGAATGTTGCTTTAAATGTTGTGATTGATCTTTAGTCTACAAAAAAAAAAACCAGTTTATTTCAAAGAGAGATTTTGTATCAGCAATATTACACAATTAAAATGGAACCTTATTTTTTAGCATGTTAGATCTATTTTAGATCCTATTTTAATTTATACTTTTAATTTTGCAAATAGTGTATCAAAGGTTAAATTCACACACAATTTAAAAGCATGATGCTTAGTAACTGTTGCTTCAGTATTTAAGTAGTCCGCTCCGTATATAGGACTTCTGAATCTATGAGTTGTGTGTTTGAATTGAACTAAGAATCCAAATGGAAATGTTGTTTGTTACATCGAACATGGACAGTTCAGTATATATGTAAGTGCATCTATGTTCATGCTAAAGTCTAATTTCGATCGCTTGGCTGTAAGGGAATATTTTCAACTTATTTCGACCCTATTGTATGGAAATTAAAATAATTAATATAAGAGATTAAATTTGAGATGTGTTGCATCATTTGCAACAGTCTTTTGGATTCTAATTATTTGGAATACTTATTAAGAGTTAAATCTTGGGTGTGTTCCGATATACACTGCGAGCACTGCTCAGTGCTCTCACTGGTGAAAAATTCGCTCCGTTATGGACTGCCGGTATACTGCCGCAGTACCCTAGGGAAATATATTACGTCATAAATCGCCGCCATTTTTGTACTGTGAGCACTGGCGCTTTCGAGGTAAGGTGCTCTCAGTACTTTGATCACGTGATCAAAAAACATAACAGCGCCTAGAGATTTAACAGCTTCCACGAATGATTGTTATTATTATTAATTAATATTGTTATTCAAATAAACTCGGACATTAAGTTTTAAAAGCAACAACATTCAAATATTTTTTTTTGTTGAACAGAAAACGTGTACATGATAAATATTTTCATTTGAAAACAGTGTCGAAAAATGGGGATGATAGTATTCTGGACTGCGTTCCGTTTTAAACAGTAACCAGTATAGATAAGATAGATAGATAAAGCATTTATTTGTTTCTCCAATCACACACGTAATTTCAGGCAAACTAAAAAGGTACGGCTTCACAGTATACTGAATTGACGTCACACCTTATAGTGGTCACAGTGTATCGGAACACACCCATAATGTTCTTATTAATTTGAGCCGCTTAACATAAAATACTTAATAATATGAAAGCTTCAGATCTCTTTTTGACAAAATTCATATTTGTGTGCGCCTGGCCTTTTTTAATTTTAACATAAATAGCCGAATTAAAAATAATTAGCAATAAATGTCAAAGGTAATCATAATCTGTTTATGCGATTTAATATTTGATTACTAATTAATGTAAATTAAGTTTAAAAAAACTATCTAACTTATACTAAAAGAATCTAATCAATGAAACTTGTATTAATTTGGCAATCAAGAGCATACCAAGATTGAGATGCCTGCCAAGGGTGGCAACTATGGCAAATATTCAACCTATGATGCAATCTATGTTCAGTAGTAGACTTTAATCGGCTGAAACACGGAATATTAAAAACAAGAGAAAGTGGCAAAGCTCATTATTGTTCTAGAACCAGTGTCAAATTCGCACATTAGCAAGGAAACAAATGTGTACCGACAGTTGTACAACATTTCAATAATTTTTATATGTTTAAATGCCGTATTACATATTGATTGGCCATTAAGAAAAAATAGAGAAATAATGCTTCTTTATGTTACTCACCATCCACTTGACTACGAACTAGAGATCATATATATTTCAATAATCTAGAAAAGTTCGAGAATTGACGAGCAAATTCAGATACTTAACTTGAGATGTCGCAATAATATCGTGATCAGTTTGAAAACGCACCATAAGGTCGTACAAATAGAGAGCATTATATCTTTTCTAAGACTTCAAAAAGGAGGAGGTACTCAATTCGATCGTATTTTTATTTACCTCATAACTTTTTTCTAGGTGAATCGATTTTGATGATTATTTTTTTATTTGAAAGCTGGTGATTCTCATTTGGTCCCATAGAAATTTGATCAAGGTCTGTTTTTGAGATATCCTTAATAATTTATATTGAAGTCGGTCGTACAAATTTTTTAATTTTACCACTTGTATCCAAAAAGATTGTAAGATTGACGAATAAATTATGTTACTCGATGCCAGATGTCGCAATAATAACTTCACGCTATTATTGGCGTAATGCAGATAGTTTTTAAGTTGACTTTGACGTACATTACTTGCTACTCAAACACTTTATGACGTAATAATACAAGAACAACCTATCGATGTTTAATCGTTTTAAAAATATGGAAATAAAATTAGTAACTTAATAAAAGTTATTGGAAATTCATTAACGTACGAATAACGAGTGCCCCGTAATTCATATATATTCATTTTTGCATTCCAATATTGCATAATACATGCCGTATTATATATTTACGTATATCTATTATGTAGCGCAAGTCGGCCTGATGACAATACAAGCCTGCAACTGATAGTCAATTAGGCAGAACTGCGACTATTTGTGGCATGCGTGCCCTGCCCGCTTTTAGCTACCTCTTGATTTAATGTTCCGTGAGCTGTAATGAATGAACGAATATGCGAAACGTTTTCTGACGTACGAACAACGGTAAAATGGACCTCAAAACATGGAGGCATGTTGAAGGAAGAAATAAAGCAAAAAAACCCTGTTATGTTTTTAATGTTTAAGATAATATTGAATTGAAAAATACGGTATCAAGCATGACGTTAGAATTATTTGTGTGTGTATAGTAGATTTGACGACACAGGTTTTCAGGGGAAGGGAGGAGAGCACTAGATTTTAAAAGGGAACCGTGCCGCATCTAACTACCATGGTCGCTAGTAAACATTATATTTTGAAATGGGAGTACCTTCATTAATACTATTTTTGAGTCTTGTACCTTTCAATTTTGTGTATGTACGAAATCTGTTTTAATTATTTTACTTATTTTGTGATACGCTAAGTAAATAATGAAATGTGAAGTTTATAAATTATTTATATTAAACTAACAAACGTTCATAGCTGAGTTTTATTTATTGTAAATTTTTGCGGGTATTACATACGTCTCCTTGGAAAAGAGGCATTCTATCTCAGTCCTCACGGCTGACAACGCATCTGCATTTAAATTCGTAAACGAAGATAGATGTAGATGTCTATGGGCCACAGCAACCACTTACCATCAGGTGGACTGTGTGCTCGTTTGTCACCCTTATTCTATAAAAAAAAAAAAAAAAAACAGCCTACATACTTCCTACAGCTGGGCATAAGTTTTTACCTACCGAGAGGGTTTTGAGTCAAGGAAGATTTCGCCGCGCTAATCCAATGCGGACTTTTCATATTTCCGATATATGATGGAAGTATGGCATTGTGCTGTTTCGTATGATGAGTGTAGAAAACCAGGAACCCTGTTAACTAGTAACAAGCTAACAAGGCCATACCAGACCATCCTAGTCCTTAAGAGATATAACGCATTTGCATTGTGATTCTTAAGCGGGGTTAGAAATATGGGTATCTGTGGGCTTATACTTTTATAAAAATTACTCAGGTCTAGAATCAATCTAGCCCTATACCTTCATGAGCCTAATAGTCAGCGAATTGACGACCACAGTGGCGAATATTTTATATTAAAATAACCTTAAAAATGATGTCATTTCGCTTAGTGTATATTCTTTACAAAATAATATTAAGCAATATTTGTATTCTGAAGAAGTTCCATTAGTTCTGTGTAATTACATCTAGTCTAAATACCAGTTGGATATATCTATACCTGTCATCTACCAGAGACCACAGGATGTACCGGAATTTCCGTAACTCGCCTCATCCGTTACCAACGGGATGAGATATAGTTACCGTTACCTATTAAAAGTGCACTCCTGAACATTCCCCCATAGATTGCCTCATTTGGGGGATATTTGCCATAGTAGCCACATTTAGCAAGCAGATTAGCAAGCGCAGTTCTTTTTTTGTTGTTATTAGGAAGATGCTGCTGCCTATCTCCTGATTTGTTTGCCTCTGTCGCCTCTTACGACACCCACGGGATGATATGGGGTAGTGGATATTTTTACACCGCCACTACATGGTTCAATCTAGACCTTATGTAGTTATGTCTTCTCAAAGTAGACAGTATTTAAGTAGACAGGTTTTAATAAAACAGCCAATTGTCTTTTGATTTCTATAAATATAGATTGAATAATACTATAACATTGCTTATAAATAATATCAAGAATTAAATATATCACAGTTGGTTACAACATCTTGGAGGACAATCCTAACTCTAATTGTAAGTCCTGTATTGATTCCTTCTTCAGGAGAGGTTTTCTGTCATTCTCTTTTGTCTTTTTTAAGTTCTTTTTCTTTGTTAACCTGAAAGAATATAAGAAAGAATAAATATATAAGATCAAGATACAGCAGCTGGATAGTTAAAAGTCAGTTGTCAAAACAAACGCATATAGAAATTATATGAAGATATATTTTTTTATTCATTATATATTACAAATAATTCTAATTGAATGTCATTTTTAATTTTTATAACTGGAACTTATAGTCCACCTTTTTTTTTATAGTATAGGGTGACAAACGAGCAAACAGTCCACCTGATGGTAAGTGGTTGCTGTGGCCCATAGACATTTACATCTATCCTCAATAAAGACTCAAAATGCAGATACGTTATCACCCGTGAGGACTAAGATGGAATGCCTCTTTTCCAGTAAAAAGGGTCTCCGGTTCTCTACACTCACCATACGAAACACAGCAGTGTTAAGCTGCTATTTTACGCTGGTATTCTGTGAGAGCGTGGTCCTTCCCCGGTCGAGCCGACCCATTTGTGCTACAACTATACTACTAATATAGCTGCAGCATGGCTCTACTACGTAAAACTGCAGATGCGTTGTTACCTACGAGGACTGAGGTATGCCTCACAGCCTGTTATAATACTGACTCTATACCCTTCAGAACGGACAACAGTGGTGGTAATACATGGTGGGAGGGACTCTACCCAGGAGATTTCCTAGACAAAAAAGGTACTCTACCACCTAGTAAATCCGCACTAAAATTTATAATAATATATGTAAAGACATGTGATGTGATGACCTCAATAACACAGTGTGACTTTCATAGACTACAGAAACAGAAACAGAAACTTTTTATTCAATATAAATAATAAATAATACTTATTGAAAGTCACTCTTTTGTTTAATTACCACTGGTTCGAGAAAAAAAAACCTGGGAAGAACCAGCAAGAAACCCAGCGGGACTTTTTTTTAAATAACAGCTTACAATCATGTATGTTACACAATTAACCAGACTGGGAATAAGGTGGTAGCGAACACCTCATTCCCAGGGGTTATTATCATCCATAAATTCCTTAATATTATAATAACCCTTTTTATACAAACTATGTTTAATAAAGTTTTTGAATTTTGAGCAGGTCGAATTTTGTATATTTTCTGGGGTTTTGTTGTAAAAGCGTATACATCGCCCCCAAGAATGAATTACATAAAGATGTAGTCTATGAAAGTCACACTGGGTTTCTTGCTGGTTCTTCCCAGGACAGAGGTGTTTCCGAAACCAATGGTTAAAAGCATATATGACTTTCAATAAGTATTCTTGTAAATTCTATGACTTTTACTGTATCTGACTTAATTCAGTCCTGGTTTCGAATTTCAATCCAAGCTTGATTTTAGCGAGTGCGCAAATAGTTAATTTTCTGGTATGAATCTGTGCAGTGAGTAAAATGGAGCCACTCACTGTCCGTAATTTCTATGTAGCCGATATAGGTTCGTGAAGATCAGAGATGCTTAGAATGTAGCATCTCTGATCTTCCCGAATGTATACGTACGCACGTACTGGGTTATTGAGGTCATCACAAAACAATAAACCTAGTTGGCTCTAGCTGAGACTCGAACCCAGGACCCAAAAAGTGACTAGATTCTTTAACTACTAAATGATTCTAGAATCGTATGACGATGCGGCCAAAATAGAAATATATTATACCTGTTAACGACACCATCAGGGAGGTCCATCATACGTATGATGTCGGCCTGGTCAGATGAGTCCAACGGGGCCACGGATATGTCTCTCACGGCTCTGAATTTACCGCAATTGTTCAAGTGCTCGTTTTCAAGGCGGAAGAAGTTCCAGATAAAACGTCTGCAAAAGAAATTTATAACAACATTATCAATATACCTTTTTAATATAACCCCCTCCCCTTACCTCTGCTAAAACGATAACCACGGAATCGTTTTACATATCAATTACACATGAAAAAAACCTATATTTCTTTTATAGAAGGGACGAATATATGACGAATGAGCACAGCCTCCTGGCGGTCGCTTTCAAGCTGTTTTTAAATAAAGTTTTGTAAATAGTTTTATTTTTATTACATATGTAATTTTACTTTGGAAGAAAAAAATCCCGCTGGGTTTCTTGCTCGTTCTTTACAGGAGAGAGGTTTATTCCGAACCAGTGGTAAAAGTAAAAAAAAAATGTCTTTCAATAAGAATTATTTATTACTTATAATGTATATTGGATAAAAAATTATTCTATTCTATTCCCACTTTAACACGATGCAGCGCAACACATTGAATGATATAAAAATACATAAATTTGCATGTTATGTAAACACGACTGCACTGCATAAATTATAACATCTATTCATACCGTGATTCATACAAATAAAGATTAATGATTTATCATTGTGTTGCATCTAACCCGCGGCCCGCAGGACCGCTCCCAAATGCCTGGCACCCATCATCAATACATCAACAAGTCATGTACACATATCAATGAGTTAATTACTAACGGTCTGTTTCGAGAATGCCATCGTGGACCGTTACGAATTGGCGTCACGAGTGCTAGTGCAGTTAAATACAATTGACCCGCAGTAATCCGACAAACGTTTTGCAAGTCGGTTTCAGATTATCAAATTTGTCGGACTATAGAGTACTACCACAGCCCCCTACCGTAATCTGACAACTTACATATCAAATAAAAAATAATAAAAATGAAAAAGTCAATAATGTATGCCCGCTAGTTCACTACCGTAGATATAAAAAAAGAAGGAGATATGCCCGGTAGTTGAAAATGTATCGGAACCTGGTGTCTCCAGTTGGCCCCAACCACACGCCAACTACTACACATGCAGATCAGTAAAAACAAATAGGTACAGAGTCGCGCACACACTCGCATTTTATAAATCAAAAAGTAATACACTGTAGTGTAGCCCCCACGATAGTATATATTAGTGTTAAGGTACGAGGGTGACACTGAAAGTTCTTAGAATATTAAAAACTGAACAAACTAGCAAGTTATTAGTTTTATTATATCTTTTCATAATAGTGTCCGTTTACATCAATACATCACTGCATCCGATGGAACCACTGAGAAAAGCACTTTGCCCACTCGTCCTTAGGGATCTCTTCGACGGCATTTTGAAACGCAGCCACTGCTTCCTCAGCGTCCATAAAACGTTTTCCTCGAAGTTTTTCTTTTATTTTCGGAATTAAATAAAAATCGCAAGGTGCGAGGTCAGGGCTATAGGGCGGGTGACCCAGTAATTCCACGTCTGACGTCGCCAAGTAGTCGATTGTTTGCTTGGCGGAGTGCGACGAGGCGTTGTCGTGGTGAAGGAGGATCCTACTGCGAGGTCGTTTCTCCCGAACTTTTTCCAAGACAAGTGGCAAACAATTGTTAGTGTACCACTCTGCAGTAACTGTTTTTCGATCCTCTAAAACAATTGTTGCGTAATGACCGGTCCTTCCGAAGAACGAGACCACCATCTTTTTTCCCACGCTTCGACTTCTCTTCACTTTAGTTGGCAACTCCTCGGAAGGAAACACCCAGACATCAGACTGTCTCTTAGTTTCAGGATCATAACAATAAATCCAGCTTTCGTCACCCGTAAGTATGTCGAATACAGCATTTGAGTCACCTCCGTTAAATCTTTGAACCATTTCACGACACCAATCAACACGACGGAATTTTTAGTCCTCTGTCAAATTATGAGGTATCCACCGGGCACAAAGCTTCCTGACCGCTAAACGTTCATGGAGGATTTTGTGCACTTGACTCATACTGATGCCCAAGCTTGTCCGAATCTGCTGATAAGTCACTCTTTTGTCAGTCTCTATCATACACCGCACAACACTGATGTTATCTTCAGTCGTCGCTGTAGAAGGCCGTTCCTCACGCAGATCATCGGTGAGATTAGTGCGGCCACGTTTAAACTCATAAAACCAGTTGTAAACAGTGGCACGAGATGGGGCTTCATCGTGAAAGGCCAATCGAAGTCTATCATAACTTTCTTGTTGACTTAAATGACTTCGAAAGTCATAAAAATCATTGTACGAAAATTTTCTCGCGTTAAATTCATGCTGACGTGTGACACAGACAATTTTCAATTTGCCGCCAAATAAACAAATGACAAATAAATAAAATACATGCACAATAATATTGGCAAAGAGTTCCATTTTCAAAATTTGAACTTATTTTTTTTAAATATCGTTTACAAGTGGCCACTTCTAAAAACTTTCAGTGTCGCCCTCGTAGAATAAGTTTAATGAGTATAATTAAAGTTCTTGTACAAGCAACACGTCTCCTATTCATTCAACACCCTTCCGACATCACATAGCGACCCTGCCAGGCGGTGCGCTGCTACAATGCACGCGCACCGCCACGGCCTGCAAATTTTATTTTAATTAAAAATAAATTGTTAACAAAAATAATTTAATTACAAATTTACTGGAAATGACACAACACCGGACGAGACCCTTCATATATTACATGGCAAGAAAATAATAATATGACAAATACAAGAGGAGACCACAAGAGTGATTTTATAGACTGAAAAATTAAAAAGTTTGTGAAGCCAATTAACAAAGAACGAGGAAAATTAAATGTGGATTTTTTTTATATACACATATAATGATCAAAGACCAAAATTCAAGAAACGGCAGATTAATTTAAAAAGGAAAGAAGCGGTTGTACTTTTGCAAGCTTCGTCCAGAAGAATATGAAAATCGAGCCAAAAAGAACAAAGAAGAAATTAAGAGGTAACTACGCACCTGTGTGATTTTAATTCCATTTAAAACTTTATTTATCAATTTGAGTTAAGTATTAAATATTCTGTATTTAATTGTTTAAATTGAAAGTATTTATCAGATAATTTACGATTAAATTGTTTTTTTAATATTTTATTACTGTATCTGAAAAAATAATCATAATGCAATAATCATAAATTAAGTTATATTTTAAGCATTTATGCGGCACTTGTATTAAGGCGGAAGACGATTTTATATTCACTTTTACTCAGCTATTGTTTTATATTATTTTTATTACTGTGTCCTGCAAAAATGAATGAAATAATATAGTGGATTACCTTTTTACGTACTTAAATTTCTCATGGTTTATCATTAAACAGTTTTTCACATTTTATTGTTAAAATAACACTCTGATACGTTTCTTTTTTTTCTGTAGTCTTATAATATAAAATGTATACATTTTTGAAGAAGGTTATAAACATAAGTTTTAGTTTTATATCTTTTCTAAAGGCAATGAACCTTAACGTTATATAATAACCTACTTAAAAATTAAAATTGATCTTTTGAATATTTAAATAAAATAATGTTTTGTTTATATAAACTTGGTAGCTGTTATAGTGATTACCAATTATTTTCTGTATACGATTTATTAATCATCATATTTCTAGTATTCCTAAATTAAAAAAGCTAATGCATTTTTCGATATAAGTAAAAGTAATAAACTATTAACGACGTAACTATCTAACCTTCTGTGTCAATTAGAAAATATTTAAAACTGTAATTTTAAGGTAATCAATACAAATAAATAAAATTGAAGTGTCTGTTTGTAATGTCAAAATAACAGCTTTTTACTAAATACATATGAAAGTATATACGGTACTTATAACAAAAACACAATTTTTTTTAATTTTTGTCTGTCTGTTTGTTCCGGCTAATCTCCGAAACGGCTAGACCTATTTCGACGGGACTTTCATTGGCAGATAGCTGATGTTATAAGGAGTAACTTAGGCTACTTATATTTAAAAAAAGAATTAGGGTTCCGCGCGACATAATTAAAACCCTAAATTACACGCGGGCGAAGTCGCGGGGAACAGCTAGTAAGGAATGAAATAATTATGAAAGGTTTTAATAATAATGTTTCATAACAAAGTTAAACACGGACATAGAAAGTTGACTGACAAAAATTTTTCCCCATTTTGTACAAAATTAGAAAGTATGTATTTGAAAGGTATGAGGAATGAAAGAAAGGAATGTTCTAAAGTGTGAATACGAATGATTGAGTTGCTAAGTTGTCAATATTGGACTGATCACCCAAATATTGATGATGCTTAAACTCCTGGTATGGAATTCATTATGAGCGAGAATGATGCAAATTAGTTTATGGAAGTGGAGCATGCAAGTGTATAAAAGTAACCGATACAGTCAGATAGATGTTAAAGACATGTTAGTAAAGAACGAGGTAAATGAATAAATATTTAAGAAGAGAATAAAAATAAAATAAAAGATGACCTTGACAAATAAATAATGGAGAGATACGGGAACGTCCATCACTGGTATAGCATATAGTCCATGATTGGATGATAAAATCGGAAGTAAAGGGTACTAGGGAACAATACCTTCAGTACAAGTGATCTGGGCGAGTTTACTCATATTAGTACTGTTGGGGACCAGAGAAGTGTCATTTTTGTTACCCTTGAGAATGGTACATAGAGGTCACATCCTTCATTGGATCATAGTGTGAACTTAGTTTTCCTCCGTGACAATTGTTGGAGTCTTTTTAAAATTACTTAAACGTAGACCTCAAGGTTGTGTGCACAACCCAAGGTACAGTTTTACCTTGATATAGCATGATAAAAAAAAAGTTTATGTACCAATAAAATGAAATGAATGTAATGAAAATGTAATATAATACCCAAGTAAATGTGGGGCCCATATGTATAAAGTACCCGCGTGATGAATATCATGAAGTAAAACATAAATGAGGTGAATTAAAACTCCGATTCCCGATATCTAATTAATAAAGCCAGCTAAAGGTCAAAAATATTAAGAAAGAAAAGAAAGTACGTAAAAGAATTATGAAATAAATAAATAAAAAAGGCCTGACAACCGAAAACAAAGGAAATAAGAGTAGTGTTAGCATGAAAATAATTAACATGCAAGTCATCAAATATAATAAACACATTTTCGCGTATTTAGTTATTTTACCATATTTTATAAGAATTTACAAGATTTTTGCATATTTACATTGATTCTTATTTACAATAACTCTACCTTAAATTTCTTTCTTATGTTATGTTTTTTTTAATGTAATATTTGTATAATTTTAAACTAAATTTGGTAGTCCAAAGTGTATCAATTCGTTATTATTATAAGTTTTTTTTTATCTATAGACAATGAAACTAAAAATTATATTATTATATACTTAAAAAACTTTTCTTTTCTAATGTTAATAATATTTTATTAACATATAACATATATTTTGCTATACAAATTTATATGTTTATATGTGTAGTCTTTTTTTTAAATAAGTTTGTGTTTCAAATAAGATAAACATGTTACTTAGAAGTCATGAAATAAAAAAGGTAATATGTAATGCGTTTCCGACTATTAATGATAAATAACATATATAATAAATACTTGATAATGTATAATCTCCGGGAGTAAAAGAATCTCCGGGAGTAAAACCGGCGACGAGGTTCGCCACCCGTCACGTTCTGTCTCCCGGAGGGGCGAAAAGTGGATTGCGGAGGCCCGTCTGGCTACGCTGAATGTATGTGGAGCAATGAATGATAAGATGGATGAAATATGCGAAATGATGAATGATAGAGGAATAGATGTGTTATGTAAATGAGACGAAACGAAGGGAAAGGATGCCACTGCACATGGCATGTATACCGCTTACTGGTCTGGTGAAGACGAGACCGAGCGGGCATGCCAGGAGTCGGTGTCATCCTTTCAGAAAGAATGGGTCAATGTGAAAGAGTATGAATGTGTAAGCCCAAGGCTGCTATGGATACGAATGAAAGTGGGCTTAAAGTTGTTTGTGCTAGGGTGTACGCCCCGGACATGTCTAAGCCCACTTATATCCGAGAGCAGTTTTGGGACATGGTAAGGATGGTGTTGATGAAATGTAAGGGAAATGAAAATATCATTATGTTAGGAGATTTTAATGGAAGGGTTGGGGTGAAGAGGTCTGGTTATGAAAGGATATTAGGAATGTTTGGCGATGAAAGTGTAAATGAGAATGGTGAAGACTTCCTCGCCGTATGTGAGGAAAAGAATCTTTTTGTGACGAATACTTTCTTTCGCCATAAGAGGATTCACATGTATACATGGGAAAGAGGTGATGATAGAAGCATGATAGATTACATAATTGTGGATGAAAGAATGCGGAGCGCAGTGGTAGATACAAGAGTTTACCGGGGGTCCAACGTAGGGACGGATCATTACTTGGTCTTATGCCGAATTAATGGTCTATTCAGGCGTTGGCGGCATCGGACATCTGTGTCTACCACTGCGTTACAGCGTATAAGAACAGAGAGGTTACAAGATGAAGGTGTGAAAGAGAAGTATAAATGTAGACTGAGGGAGAATATAAATGGTTTGAATGAAATATGTATGAATGATTTAGACCTGAAGACTGTATGGAATAATGTCAAGAAAGTTTTGGTGGATGCAGCCACCGAAGTATGTGGTAAGAGTAAGTAAGAGAACGAATGAAAGAAAAATAATACGTTGTGGTGGGATGATGAGATTCGGATGGAAGTTGAAGCAAAGAAGAGGGCATGGCTAGATTTACTGGCAACCAA
Organism: Parnassius orleans; assembly: GCA_029286625.1. Taxonomy (NCBI): domain Eukaryota; kingdom Metazoa; phylum Arthropoda; class Insecta; order Lepidoptera; family Papilionidae; genus Parnassius; species Parnassius orleans. The sequence continues at coordinate 1,621,966 of JAGSMP010000145.1, forward strand.
AGCTGGTAATTCTGGCGGTATGAATGATGAGATTGAAAGAAAAAGGCAGACTTTAGACTTATAAATAAGAGAGTAAAAGAAGTTGTTGAAAGGAAAAGCAAGAAAGAACGGATAAAAATGATAGAAGGATATCTGATAACTTCCAGGCAAATATTAAAATGTTCTGGAAACTCGTAAGAACTGCTAGAAATTCAAAACAGCCTAGAATGAATGCTATACGAGACGAGAATGGCTGTATGCTGAATGATGAAGTTTCGAATTTAAAGAGATGGAAGGAATACTTTGAAAGCGTGTTTATGAGTGAAGGGTCGTCTGAATTAAGTGAAAAGAAATTCCGAAAGAAGTGGAGAGGTAGGAGATAAGTGTAGATGAAATAATGAAAGCAATGAAAAGCATGAAAGCAGGTAAGGCAGCCGGATATGATAGAGTATCACTCGAAATGCTAAGGGCTGGAGAGGGAGTGGTGGCAGGCCTGCTGCACACCTTGTTTAATTTATGTTGGGAACAGAAGCGGGTACCGGAAGACTGGTGCAAAGCCGTTATAGTCCCAATATATAAAGGAAAAGGGTCACAGCAGGACTGTAAAAACTACCGTGGTATCAGCTTGCTTAGCATTGTGGGTAAACTGTATGCTAAGGTGTTAATTGAAAGAGTTATGGAAGAAACTAATGGAAAAATTTGGGATGTGCAAGCTGGATTTAGAAAGGGAATGGAGTGTACGGATCAAATATTTTCCATGCGCATGATTGCGGAGAAGTTTTTGGCCAAAAACCAGAAAGTTTTTTGTGCTTTCATGGACTTGGAAAAGGCTTATGACAGAGTGGACAGGAATGTGTTATGGCAAACACTTAACTCATTTGGTTTGAGCGCTGGTTTGATACAGGCATTGAAGTCTCTTTATAGGGACTCTAGTGCTTGTGTCAGGATCAACGGGGTCTACTCGGACTGGTTTGGCATCCAAAAAGGTGTCACACAGGGCTGTGTAGCTTCCCCCTGGCTGTTTAACCTATTTATGGACAGTTGTTTGCAAACTTTGAAAATTGAAGAATGTGGGTTGAGAATGGGTGAGTTAACCGTCAAATGCCTTTTGTACGCCGATGATTAAGTCATATTTGCATCGTCGGTGGCCGAGTTACAAATGATGGTTACTTTAATGAACCGGTCATTAAAAGAAAGAGGTATGAAAGTGAACGCAAGTAAGACGAAAGTGATGATTTTTGAAAGAGAAGAAAGTAAAACGTTATGCGAAATAAGAATAGAAGGGGAGTTGATTGAACAAGTGGATGAGTTTGTATATTTGGGATGTTTATTTAGCAGGGATGGTAGATATGATAAGGATATAGAACGACGAGTGAACGCAGGAAATAGAGTGAATGGGGCTCTACACGCTATTGTGAAAAGTCAGAATGTGTCAAAAAAGGCACGTTTGGCAATTCACAATGCTGTGTTAGTCCCTACTTTAATGTATGGTAGTGAAAGTTGGGTCTGGCAGAAGAAGCATGAGAGTAGAATAAATGCTGTAGAAATGCGGTCATTAAGGAGTATACTAGGGCTGAATCTGAATGACAGGGTGAGAAATAGTGTGATAAGAGAAAAGTGTGGTTTGCAAGATGACGTTGTGACCAGGATTAAGAAAGGAATGCTTCGGTGGTTTGGTCACGTAGAAAGAATGAACGAAGAAAGAGTGACAAAGCAAATTTATGCTGCAGAAGTGAACGGCAGAGTCGGAAAGGGACGCCCTAGACGAAGGTTTATCGACCAAATTGGCGATATATTGAAAATGGGCCAGATTAGGAGTACCCTTAACCGACGAGCGTGTATGCGTAGATATATGGATGTAAAGGAGGCGAAAGAGGTGTGCCAGGATCGTGCCAAATGGAAGTCCGTAGTCTCTGCCTACCCCTCTGGGTGACAGGCGTGAGTGATTATGTTATGTTATGTTGATAATGTAAAAGTATTATACCAATGCCATGTAACGATCTTAACTAAATAAATTAAAAAGTGTTTAAAACTATAATTTTCAGATACATTTCACTTCTATTTTAAATAGAACATTTTGTAAGTTATGTTGAAATTAGGTATGATCATACGATGTAATCGCAAACGTTCCCATAAACGTACTTTGGAATTGAAAACAAAAGTGTCACAAATCGCTTACGCGGCTGGGATTGCATCTTGTATTTTGATCTGGCTGTTGTTATGTTAGTGATCATGATTACGACTACACTGCATTACATTATCTTCTTTGTTCTGTATATCTTAAAATGAAGTGTAATATTTTCGCTTTTATATTTATTGAACCTTTAAATCATATGTTTTTACCTTTTATAAGTCAGTATTTTCTGAAAAATGGTAGAGTATTAATATCTAAGTTATTTGTGTGGCTCATGAAACAAATGTTTAATCAAATATAAAGGTATAAATGAAGTATAAACTATAAAATTATAAATATAAATGTGAATAAATATATAAAGGAAGGGTACTATTTAATGTGAATGTCTAGGTAAATGACTTAATGAGTAACTAAATAACTCAGTATCTAAGTGTGTTACAGTGATGCGTCGACCAAAATAATATACGTTCGCGAATTTACACCTGCTTTTGTCAAATATAATGCATCAACAATGCATTGTTCATTAAGGCTTAAACATACATATTGTGACTACGGAATTATTATGTGCATGTGTGTGTAGACTTTGACGATCATAAGAACTTTCAACAATCCTAAATTGAATAAAAAACTACTAGTAAACAACTAGTAACAAGGCATTCCATTTTAGGTCTTAATCGAGGAAAGATGTAGAGGTCTATGGATCACAGCATCCAATCACCATCAGGTGGACTGTGTGCTCGTTCGTCGCACTTATTCTATAAAAAAGTTTAATAAACGCTGACATTAATATGACATTTTCCTCCGCCTTTGGAGGAGTTTACACATCATGTGAATTGGCATCACACCGTACTACCTATTTCGAAAGGTATCTTTAGGTCGGATTGAAGACGTCAGATAAAAGAAATCCTTTCTCCCGAACGACGTCCGCGCTGATCGCCGATAACGTCTGGATTTGGGAAGATTGATTCACTGTAGTCCGTATCGTTGTTAGAATCTAAGATCCAAGAGCGATCCCGTCACGGCACGCGCTCTCTACACCACACATTGACTCGGGACCATTGATATATATGTACTACGCACTAGATTTCGCATTCCGAACATTCACTATGTTCAAGTGAACTGTACTGCAATCCGTACACCTTACTTTAGTGTCATTTACTGTGGCTTCAATATTCATGCAGTGTGGAGCGGCGATAATAATACGAGATTTCAAATTAAAGTTTAAACCTTACGTAAATAACAATTCAGTAGTCAAGTAAGTAAAATTTTTTGTTGTTCAAGTGAATAAATAGGTAATAATATCGTAATATTTTACTATCTACCGCGCATGCGCGAAGACAGAGTAGCGCACATTTTTTGTTTGGAATAGCTTCTCTAGTACGTAGTACATATAACTCAATGCTCGGGACAATTTTCTTCATGATAAGCGGCAACTATAAATCTTCCAACACTATGTCGACACTCCTAGCCTATGTTTCCCTCATAATATTTAATCACCTGAATACTTCGAGCGGCGACAGTATGGACACCATAGTTTCACTGCTCACTAGTTTATTCTCAGTCAGCACAAACGACCCCATCCATATGAAACGTAGAACAAAGTCTTCCACTATCGCGAAGTAGTAAAACTGAAAATATAAATAAGGAAAATAATAATACCGAACACACTGTCAATAATAAATATAGAATGTAACAAAGGCCCGAGACGCTTTTACAGCAACCTCTCTACGATATGGGAGAAGTCCATGACCTTACAAACAGATTAAGAGGAGGATACATTATATCGTATGCTATACCGGCATTACTCATAAAAATCGACGTCATTTAAGAAATGTTTAAAGTCACTCTCGGAGTTTTATCAGGTATATAATCAGGGGTTCCCAAAGAGTGTACCATTCCACGGAAACTAAACTTAGGTACAAGTCGCGGCATGTAAGTCTAGCGCTGAACGAAACGTGGAGGGGATAGCTGCGCATGGGTACTGTCGCGCACGAATGCGACTGGAGAGCCAATCAGCGCATGCGAACAATGCGCACGCCCGCCCCGCGACCCGCTTACTACCCCATGATACCTTATTTTCGACTTATGCGCAATACACGGTCACAGCTAGACTTTCGTGTCGCTACTTATATTCGCGGGTACAAAACAAATAATACAAATCGCGCGCGCTGCATACGTGACACTCGCCGATAGGTAGTTACGCTCGGAAAAAGGTCTAAAATGTATATCCAAATTTAAGTTCAAAAGCTCTAATAATTCTTATTCCCTTTGCAACATCTTATCAGTTTCATATTGTGGACGTTTAAATTATAATATCTACTATCTACCTTGTACCCTATTTCGATTAGCTAGGGCGTCGAGTCAAAATACTAAACTGTAAGTGCGCCGAGAACTGAAAAAGTTTGGGAACTGCCGATTTCAATAATAGTTTCAAGTGCATGTTGATACGTAATAGTGATGCGATTTTGTGTATTAAGTGTCTGCGCAAATAAACGATTACAAACGACGAAACAGGTGCTTCGATTTTGATATTATTTTGTTCGCTTAAGCGCCATAAGTACTTGCCATAAAAAAACTTGCGTACGTAGCTTTTTTGTATTATCATTGAGTTGAGATGCTGCTGCTCATTGCCTGTTTCAATCTCCCTCTGTTGCCTCTTACAACACCCACAGATTGATATGGGGTGATGGATATAAAAAAGTGGATTCCCTTATGCTGCCACTATACAGCAGTGTGTTAATAACTATACGAACATGAGGTGAACACCCAGCCGATTTTGGTTTACCACAGGGCAACATCCTTATCCCACATCAATTTCTTGATCACATATAGTCACTTTTTTATATTAGTTAGTTATAGTTAGTTTTTAATAGGTAATACACGTAATATGCTACATAATATAATATGTTACCGACAACCAATGGGGAAAGAAGATTTTCGAGTAGCCTTGTACCGACAGGCGTAGAGGCTGGAGTCCTTGTCAATTAAAGTTCGATTGTAGTTCGTCTCTCATAGATTTGTTAATTACACATATATTATAGACGAAACTGTTTGCATTTATACTTTAAGATAACTTCTTATTTTACTGTTTCTTTATTACTTTATTTTACTGGTATTTCTAAAAAATAAATTAAAAATGGACCAGTTTTTGAAATGAAACAATTTTTTTTTCAGAAAAGTAATAATAACCGTAAAGAATTACTATATAAACTTCAAGGGGTCTAAATTAATGAAAGTTTATCCGACTTACCCCGGGGCTGTACACGATTTCCTCTCTTAAAAATTTGTTTTCAGCTGAAGGTCCACAACTAAACAGGCCCCAGTCCATCTTCACATCCCACGTGTACGTATACAAAGATGATATCATTTGGCACGCGAACCACGCGTAAAGAAACGGATTGTCGTATGGATCGGAATAGTTTACTGTAAAACACAATTGACATTTTTTTTCTGACTTAGATGGTCTATCAGGTAACTTTCTCTGGTCAATCCGCAATTATTTATATTTTTGCCATAGCCACAACAGCCTATCAAAGCCTACTGTTGAACGTAGGCCTATTATCACATTATATTTGCCATAGTTGCCAAGCTTGACGGGCAAATTGGCAATTACAGTATTTTCATTATAATTAAGTTGTTTTCAGGAAGATGCTAATTTTCATCTCCCGTTTCAATTTCCCTCTGTCGTCTCCAACGACACCTACGGTATGACTTATGGTAGTGGATATTCTTCTACCGCTACTATACGGTCACATTAATATCTTTCTGTTTAGAATAGAATGAATTATATGCAAATAACTATAAAACATAGATCATAAATAATAGTTATTGAAAATCATTTTTAATTTCATCAATAGTTCCAATCATCATCATCATCATTACAGCCCTTCAAAAGACTACTGCTGAACATAGGCCTCCCCCAAGGAATGCCACAAATCACGGTCCTGAGCCACCTGCATCCATCGATGGTGAAGAAAGGTTCTCGAGTGGCTAAGTACCGGTAGACGATGTGTATGGCGTCCCCCTACAAGATAAAGTGACGACCTGGTTCGAATAAATGTAAGAAATTATTATGAATTACAATTATATTGTGATTTAATTCCGAGTCAAGTAAGTATATACTATAGACTCACCACTGTACATAATCCGAAGAGTAGCAAAGAGCACTACAAAGAAGGTGGTGGAATACTTTCCGGCGTTGACCAAATGCGGGAAGGCCTCGCGGCTGTCCCTGTATCGGCGTAGGCATTGCCAGAATCGTGTCCACGCTGGGACTATGTTCACCAGTGCGCGAGTTATTATGTACCATTTGTTCGATTCAAATGTGTCTGCAAATTTATATAATAAACATGTAAATTAAATGAAGTATCCGTAATTTTTTCGACGTTAAGGGACCACACCAATGCAGCACGTCTCCGTGACGTGTGCATTGCGGTATTTCAATAAACGCGGTTTTCTATATAGAATAAGGTTGACAAATAAGCGTTCAGTCCACCAGATTTTACTTACACCAGATCCTCGTATACCCTGAGGATTAGGCAATGTGAAGTTTTCCACACAGTGTCATCAATAAAAACTGCTGCCACAACGCATGAGCTATCATCATCATCATTGCAGGCACGTTCACCAAGTCCACTGCTGAACATAGGTCTCCCCTAAGTAAAGCCACAAAGTTATACACAGCCATGAGCTGTATTTAACACATACCTATGTAACACATGAGCTATCATCATCGTCATCATTACAGCCCTTCACAATTCCACTGCTGAACATAGGCCTCCCCCAAGGAAAGCCACAAAGCTATACGCAGCCATGAGCTATACACATATTTAACACATGAGCTATCATCATCGTCATCATTAAAGCCCTTCACAAGTCCACTGCAGAACATAGGCCTCCCCAAGGAAAGCCACAAAGCTATACGCAGCCATGAGCTATACATGTATTTAACATATACCTACGTAACACATGAGCTATCATCATCATCATCATCATTACATCCCTTCACAAGTCCACTGCTGAACATAGGCCTCCCCCAAATAATGTCACAAAGCTATACACGTATTTACTAAATGTCACTAAAAATATGGCTTTACAAAATATCGCAAAAATTATTTAAGAGAAATGAGTATTTACGCACTCACCATTTACATTATACCAGTCACCGCCCATTACATAGAAGGCGACTAAATAGTGGAAATCCAAAAACGCGGACGCAAACGAGTTCCATTGGTCCGCCAGCCAGAAATCCGCGAACAACACCGGCATAAAAGGGGCTACTAAAATACGACCCTAAGGAAATATAAGACACTCAATATTAAAAAAATGTTGTCTAGAATTAGATTTTAGAATAAGGGTGAGAAAGAAGCACTCAGTCCAACTGTTGCTTAATGGATGCTGTGCACCTACTAGATGTTTTCGAGTAAGAATCAAAATACAGATGCATTGTTATGCTTGGGGACTAAGATGGAATGTCTCAGTACCTAAGGAGGGTCTCGGTTTCTGTACACTCACCAAACAAAACACATTACGAATTATTATTTCAGCATTACGCTGCTATTTTATTATTAACATTTATCATTCATATTAGAATGAGAGCGCAGTTCTTCACCAGGTCGAGCCGACCCACTCGGTTGCAGCCATAAATCACAGCATGTTTTCTACCAGTCTGGTATTATTAGTGGAATTTATTTAATGCAGTAACGACACGTATTCTGTTTTTTTTTTCCTGTACATTACTGGTTCTGAATAACTCCTCGGCTCAATCCTGACAACTGGGCGGTCGTATTATACCTAATACTTTCTCAGGATTGAGCCAAGTCGGATGCGATGCCCTCCTATAAGCTGATGATGATCACCGTTTGGTTTTAGCCGGTACAAGTCCGGTATATCCTTTTCGTTGCCTCTGCAGCGAAAGGTATCTATAAGGATTTCCCCACGATAAAAAAAATACGAATGAGATTTCTGTCATAACAGCAAGTACATAACAGCATTGGGACAGCATGGCGAAAACCTCTGTAGCTGTACTTTTAACTGCTAATATAATTTCAGGACATTTATTATTAACTTTATTAAGAACAAACTCTAATTTATCATTTTTTATATTATTTATTTTAATTTTTATAAAATGTATACTCTTAATTTTAGAATCTGCTGTTGCTATTATTCAATCTTATGTAATTTATATTCTTCCAAAACATACTGAGATCTTGTTTTTACAAGTATCCTAAAACCATAATTTTCACTGGAGTTTATTCTTTTTTTTTTTTGATAAAAACGTTACCTCCACGCTAGGATTTTCTCCTGTATCGTGGGGGCAGTTTACATACATAAATTTCACAAGGACAAACATCCAGACCCTGTAGGTACCACGGAACAAGTATTTGTAGGCCATACAAATACTTGTTCCGTGCGGGATTATAACCTTAATTAGCTCTGAATAGTCCACTTTTGGACGTAGGCCTAACCCATATGTATTTGCCATAATCGCGATGTTTAGTGAATTGGCATAGATATATTTTTGTTACACTGTGAGTTTTGGGTAGAGGGGGGAATTTAATCAACTTTTTTCTAAATCTCACCAGCATGCACTGCAATGATCAACGGACGCAGCTTTAGTCAAATTTCACAGACTGATGATTTGGAGGCAGCATTACGAGTTCACACGTTCACAAACTCGCCTACACAGTACTACTTCCCCTACATTAGCTCTTAACAGTTCATTACCGGACATAGCCCTCTCCCATTAGTATTTGCAATAATCGCCATGCTTGGTGGGTGGATTGACGATTGCTTTTTTCTTTTCTTTTCTTTTAAAAAACGTAACCTCCACACTAGGATTTTTCCTGTATCGTGGGGGCAGTTTACAAACATAAATTGCACAAAGACAAACATCCAGCCATACAAATACTTGTTCTGTGCGGGATTCGAACCCGCGGCCCTTAGCAACTCAATTGATAAGCCACTGCGCCACGGAGCCGTTAAAAAAACGTCAAAAACGATTGCTTTAACAGTCATCTTACAGCTTTAAACCTATTCTTCATAGCTGATATGGGTATTTTACCTTTGACATATTGTGATGGTCATACCATCATTTACGCTGCTCTTTGGCATTTCCTACAGTCGCCGCTTACAACACCTATGAGATTATGACGATGAGTGGTGATGAATACTGACGCCACCACCACATGGTGTTATTTGCGTGCAATTTTCTACGGACATAATTAAGAAATATCTGCCAGATGTCCATTATACTTAACATTGTATTATAATATCAAATCATGTAATGGCGGTGTAAGAATATCGACTCTTCCATAATATGGTCCCGTGGATGTTTTATGAAATGACAGAAAAAATAAACCGCAGGAGATGGGCAGCAGCATCTTCCTGATAACAACTTAAATTAATAAAAAACTGCGGTTGCCAACCCTCCCGCGAAACGTGGCAACTATGGCAAATCCATATGAGGAAATCTATAGGCAAGGCCTGTTCAGCAGTGAACTTTTATAGGCCGTCATGCATGGATAGATCTACTATTATATCCAGAAAATCTTGGAAAAGTCTAGCATCTAGCAAAGGACTTGAATTATCTGGTTGAACAGCGTTTGACACATTATAACATACAACTAGCAATAATAATAATAATAACATAATGTGAAACTTACACATATCCTCAGAAACCAGAATCTCGCTTCGTGCCTGAACACTTTCAACGGGTTGACGAGAAACACAAGCATAATTATCACTAAAGCCAACGGGTTCACAAAGGGCGGTATACTGAGACTCGCACTGTATATAAAACTCAGTATACTCAAGGCCCAAACGACGCCAAATATCGCCGCTAATTCCATCAAATCTTGTTCGGATAAATGATTCCTGGGGTCCAATTCGAATATCAAAACGTGGTTGACTCCTGAAGAACGCCATCCATATACATTTATGCCTATTAGAAATATGAATTCTACTAAAAGGAAGGGGCCTCGGTACAACCGGAAGGCCGTTTTGAAGTTTTCTGTTGCACCGTCATGAAAAAGAGCTGAAAGAGAAAACAATATTGTAAGAATTTTAACAGATTTTTTTTCATAGGAATTCATCTGTCATTGTCAGAATCATTTGTCACCCAAACGAGCACACAATCCACCTGATGGTATATATAAGGATACATGAACTCTCGTAGTCAGGTGACAGGCACAGACAGGGTGATAGGCGTGAGACATCATGTATTCATGTGTACATGAGCTCCTACGCCTGTCACCCAAAGGGTCGGCTCGCACTACGGACTATCATTTCACAAGATTCTTACACATCTCTCTCGCTTCTTTCACACCCGCATACATATTCGAAAAGTAATATGGGCAAATCTTTCAAATAATGCAATTTTGAAAGGGCACTGTTGGTTGTATGGTAAATCTGTTTGCTTCCTTAGGCAAGATTTCAAAGAATAGAATAGAATTGAGATTATATATTAAATTGCGGAATATTTTGTATTTGGGGAATGTTTAGGATGAAATGTGTGGAAATAGGAATAGAAATAGGAGATCGACAGCAGCATCTTTCTTCTTAATAATCATTAATACAAGTGGTAAAATTAAAAATTTAGTACAACCGACTTCAATGTAAATATTTTTTTTTATATAAGATAAGGGTGACAAACGAGCACACAGTCCACCTGATGGTAAGTGGTAGCTGTGGCCCATACACAGCTACATCTATCTTCGATTACGAATCAAAATGCAGATGCGTTGTCACCCGTGAGGACTAAGATGGAATGCCTCGTTTCCAGTAAAAAGGGTCTCCTGTTCTCTAAACTCACCATACGAAACACAGCGGCATTAAGCTGCTATTTTACGCTGGTATTCTGTGAGAGCGTGGTCCTTCCCCGATAGAGCCGACCCATTCGTGCTACAACTATACTATTAACATAGAACATCATCAATGTAGTCGAAGTCAATTAAATACACATTATTAAGGATAACTCAAAAACTACTGGTCAGATCTTGATCATTTATATGGGACCACATGAGAAGCACCAGCTCAAAAAAAAAAGAATCATCAAAATCGGTTCACCTAAAAAAAGTTCTAAGGTAACACACATAAAAAATACAGTCAATTGAGAATCTCTCCTTTTTTTGAAATCGGTTTAAAAAACTGTATGACAGTTGTGACAAGTGTGGAAAATATCCCTTGTATGAGGCCCTAATAAAAGTTAATGAAATTAAAATGTATTATTCTACTCGTCCGCCATCAAACACTGGAGCAGCACGGGGAATAATTGCCTCCTAACCCTTACAGAAACAGGGGAACTTATGCCCAGCAACAGGAAGTTACTACTATCTAAATACAAGCAGTATATTTACTTTACTAATTCCACGCATTACACCCGTATTTGTAAAACTAAGTCATGTTTTATCATTAGCAATAAAATAATAAAAAAACAGTGTTTGGAAGTCTTCTAACGCTCCTTATATAACCGTATTATAAAATCGGTACACCTCTAGCACAATCTGTCTAAATTTATTCTAGGATTAACCACAACCATGGTCAGTATTAATTGCTTTGGAGATAAGAGTACAATGAACAGCGTTTAAACAAAAACAATTTATGGTATATTTTATCACGTAATATTTGTTAAAACAAACACATTGTGTGTTAATCCCGTAATAAAGGGGAATTCATTTGTGACAGTGTAAACGGCAACGCTCCATCTATAAGATATTTTCGAGTTGGAACTTGTTATGTAATACTTGACACTCTTTTTTTATAGAATAAGGGTGACAAACGAGCATACAGTGGTAAGTGGATGCTATGGCCCATAGACATCTATATCTATCTTCGATTAAGAATCAAAATGCAGGTGAAAAAGCTCCTCGCTTCCAGTAAAAAGGGTCTCCCGTTCTCTACACTCACCATACGAAACACAGCAGCATCGAGCTACTATATTACGCTGGTATTCTGTGAAAGCGTGTTCCTTCCTCGGTCGGCTCTACCACGTCAAAAAACTTCTGCTACGGACGAATTGTTGTATTTAATCGCCTCTTTTGGCAGGCGATCACAGATTTTTACCATTTAAACCAGTGCTTGACTACCATCCCACCTAATGGCAGGTAGGCAGTCGCCAGTCTGTTTTACACCTTTCTTTTATTAACATTTTTAGACACCCATGGGGTGAATAAAATGATGGATTATATTATATTGCCACTACAAAAGCCAGTTTCATTCATTCATTACCGCGTAGTGGTGATGTAAGAATAGCTATTACACCATATCGTCACATGATTGACGAAGAGGTGACAGAGGGAAACAAACCAGGAGATGTGTTGGATGTATGAATTAATGAATACCGTTACCATTATAGCTTAACAAAAGTCCACTGCTGAACATAGGCGACCCATAGATTGCTTCATAATGCAGGCGGGTCGGCAACCGTATTTTTTTTGTTGTTATTAGATAGACGCTCCCCATCTCCTGATTCAGTTTCCCTTTATCGCCTCTTACGACACCAACGGAACGATATAGAGTAGTGGATATTCTTACAACGCCACTACATCTACGTTACATGTCTAGACTTTTTAAAGACTCACCTGACAAAACAACTGTGATGAAAAGCACAACAAACGATCCAGAGAACAGTCCCACTTTGAAAGTGGTCCACGGGCTCTGCTGCTCGCCCAGTGGCGGGACTCGGAGCTTCTTCATCGCTTTCTGCCTGTCCCCACCTTCCAACTCGTTGGTGACCGTCGCCTCGGTGTCACTTATCAATCTATCGATGTCTTTGTTCGTGTAGAAGTGCGACGTCTCGACGTGTTCCGCCCGCCATTGTGCCCCATTGCTAACGTTTAATAACTATTGACAATAAATTGCAGATCTTATATGTTTTGAAAGGGATGGAAAGAACTTTACACACATAACTTAAGCTATTCGTCTATAAGGCTCCGCAAAACTTCTGTTTTCTGTTTCTATTTTTCTGTTCAAATTTTAGTTTTTTTTTCAAAATTACTTCAAGTTTCTCTGATAAAATATAGCCTGGCATTGCTCTCTATCTATTAGTATAGTTTTATCACAATCGGTTCAGCCATTCCGAATATTAGCCCGGACAGACAGACAGACAAACAAATTTTTTTAACGGTTTTTTTTATGTCTTAGTAGCATTCAAACAACTCCCTAAGCTTAGTAGAAGCCAGTTATTTCAATATTACAGACAGGCACTTAAATTTTATTTGTGTATAGATGTATAGACTATATACCTACGCCTTTTTAAGGCAAGAGTTAATACGATGTTAGGCTACCATGCTCATCAATTTAAGCGACAATGCAAACTAGTAGTTGTTTCAACATTGGTAATAATTAACGATAAAATCAATTTACGATCGTATTTTTTATTTTATCTCCACCTTAACATAGCCGAAATAAATATAGACGATTCGTTAAGGTTAGTGCTTTAAGCAAAACACAAATTGGTAGTTTCCGGGACTAGTAGTGTTGTGATTTTCCCCATTTGACTCTTGCAGTAGAATGCTTAATAAAGTATTTCAGCTCCGATGACATACGTTGTCATATAGTTTAATATTAAACGATAAATGTACAATCTAAATACAAAAAATTATAAATAAATGGATTTATGGGCGCCAACAGCAGGGTGCAAGAGGGTGCACTTGCAGGAAATAAAATATACATGGAAAAAATTACATTTTTTTAATTAAGTTACAGTTCGAATAAAAACTGAAGGCGTCTAGGTAGCTAGTCCTTCATCACCTTGTTAATAAATTCAGTATCCTCCTCTACTCTTTTCCTATGAACATTGAGCATGCACATGCCGCTTAGCCTCGCGTCTCCCAAAGATGAGCGACTCCATCTCTTGACACGTCGTAATATATGTACATGTATATTTCTATATTTTATAATAGTTAATAGTATAATGTGTAGATGCAGATGCATCTCCCTGAAAGTAATCCTGGCGGCGCCCATGAATGGATCCATTTCGTTGTTGTTTCTATTCAACTTAGGAATCTTTCGGCCGAAGTACTAATGTATAAACTTTATGAGCTGGGGATCCATGGTAATCAATAAGCAATCAATCTCATCAATCTTTCTTAAGGCAGTAGTTATTGGTGGATTATGAGATTTTGTTTTAATTCAACCTGGTGTACCGCAAGGCTCAATCTTGGGACCGTTGCTCTACGCTTATTTACACGATATTGATACTTGATTACATCATGCAAAATATTTAATGTACGCAGTTGCGGACAAAAATATACATGATGTATCAATGATGAAAAAACCTGATCTCCATAGATTAACGATTAATATGCAAAAATCGTATATGTATGAATATAAATAAGTGTCATATCTACTCTTAAGAAAAATATTACACATTTTTATTATAACAATTTATTTTAGATTTTTAATATAACATTTTATATTTTTAGAATTTGGAAATCATTACTTTACTATATACTTTAAAAATTATTACTTCTGAAATATATTGAGAGAACTATCGAAACTTAGCTTTTGACTTCCGAGTAGCCCCTTTTCAAATATCACTGATTATAAGGTTTTGTATCTTAATCTGTATGAATAATACATTAAGATAATTTTTAATAATTGCAATTTAATTTGGAATCCACTCTATATGACACATATTCGTGCTATTAAAGACATTCAGAATAGATAACATTGAATCCCACAAAACTATGTCGAGTCTTGTAAGCATTATAACCTCTTAATGCTTGAAAAGCTTTGTATATTATATGACATGACATTCATGCATAGCCTTTGTAATGGGCACATCAAATGTCCAGACTTAGTTTCCAAAATGTTGTTTTAGCTGTTCTAAAACCAGAACACAACATACAAAAAAACAAATCTTTTCAGAGTAGCTTTTAAAAAAACAAAGTATGCCCAAAATTCATTAGTCTCTAGGATACATAGAGAATATAACAAAAAAAATCACACTGTAGGCATATTCTATGGAAGTAAGCAAAACTTTGTGCGACAAGTTTTGAAAATACATAAAATAAATAAATAAGAAAAAGTTTTTTTTTTTTGAAGTTATTGATAGGAGAATAGCATTTACATAAAATTTATTATGTAGTGTTTTTATACTTTTAGTATTTATATATGATTTTATATAAAGGGATAAAAGGGAATGAACAATAAAAAGAAACAATACTTAGGTCCGTATTAATAAATGTTACTCAGTTCAAGTACATGCACTTGAGTACAATCTTGAGGCTATGATCTTATTAATAAACATATCTCAAGATGCGGTTTAACGGAATAAACGAAACTAGACTCTCAAGTGTGTATACTTGAGTGCAAGTCATAGAACAGTATTCCTAAGTACAGCGTTTTGAGATACTGTTTTTATATGTTTATTAATTAGCAACGATCTTGAGATGCTGATTTCGTAATGAGGGCGTATCAAATGATTACGCACTTGAGTTCGTCGTTGAATAACGTTTATTAATACAGGCCTTAGTATTTGTAATCACATGCAATCACATTCATTGATTAATTAAAATGAACATTCACTAAAGATGATTAACTGAGAATGAACCATCTAATAACCCACTAATGTTCGTTCTTACCTTGTCGTGCTTCTTCAATATCTTTCTAAAGCCGGTATAGTTCAGATTCTGGTAATTTTGCAGCAATATTAAGCTCAAGTAAAATTCACTGAAGGCCAACTTAAGCTCCTGAACCTTCCGCCGCGATATCGCCTTTTTACTATCACCGCCGCCTCTGGGTTTCATCATGTTGAATTGAGACTTGAGTTCGCTTTGTAATGTTGCGAATTTACGCGTAGCTTCCGCCAATTTCTCTGAAACAAACGTTCTTATTATATGGGCGGTTTTCTGTTAACTGGGCAACTTGTTGTCTCAGGCTTATAGATAATTATATATTGCATAGTTCATTTTAAAAGGTAATTAACTACGCTTATGCTCACATGCACGGACGCACGGACACACGCACGCACACACGCACGCCTTAATCGCCTCGCTTGGCAGACAGATTGGCGATCGAAGAACCAGATGTCTCGCAACTTCAAAATCAACTTAGATTTCTATTTAAAATTAATAAAAATCTTAGACAAGTATTAAATCTTCAATGCTGCTTCGCGTCTCTAGTATAGGTATTTTACGTCTGATGTATACAAGATGGATATATAACGCCATCTATCAGGATCCACGAGATCTTTTTGGCTTATCCCATGGCAGCACCCACACTCATACGACACACATAGGACAAAATGGGGTGACTAACTCATACGTCGCAACCCCGTGGCACATAAAAATATTTATCTTAAAGTATGATAGTTCTTATATCTCAGACATGCAGGTTTCCTCACAATGTTTTCCTCCACCGCCGCGCATGTGGTAAATCAGGACCTAAAATTGCAATAAACAATTTCATTGGTGCCGGTGGGGATCAAACCTGGGTTGCACGCGTACTGTAAAATTTACAGCGAGCGCTAAGCCCCTGAGTTACCATGGATCTATATAAAAATAGTCCTACTATGTGCTACATGTCAAGTTCGCTATAACACGCATTGAGGTAGCGCTGCAAAAATTCCCTTGCCCTAAAAATAAGAGGAAGCCTGTGCCCAGCAGTGGGACATAATATAGGCTGTATAATAAAGTTTTATGGTAGTTCATAAACGCAATGAAACCTAAGTACCAACTCTACATACCTGAGTAGAAAGTATTGATTTTCTTGAGCTCCTGATCACAGTAATGAAAGAATGTTTCATCAAAGTTGGCAAAATGTCTGGAGAGAACTTCCGGTTCTACATTTTCCGCTGATGGCGCCTCTTCCACTGCGGTGTACAGCATTGCTTTCATCTCCTACAAAATGACCAAGGTTCAAATCCTTACATCTAACTCACAGCTATTGAAAAACGAAAATAACTTTCAAAAAATATTTTATTATATTTTTTGCATGCATACTTGTTTTTGATAAAGTCAAAGGAAAGGAACACATTTCATTTAAATTTGCAACTAAAATAGGCAGCAAGCCTGTATTTTATGTCATCAATTTTGTAGGCTATCTAAAAATTTTGCCACACAACACAAAAAAAAATTTACTGCATTTATGCATTAAAAGTAATATCCCGCAAGCAATTTTAAAGATGATTTGATTTGTTATTTAAATTGTTGTAAAATTAGTGTATAATTTTTAAGAATAATATACACACAAAATAAAAATAAAGTATTTTAATGAGTATGACACATATGACACTACTATGCCATAACATACATAATGATCTTTGAATCTACCAACTAGTTAAATCAACAGTTGAATTTCTATCATTGTGTCAATTGTTAACAGTCTCACAGTTACTGGTAAAACCAACTAGTTGAATTTGTCACTGACAAGCAAATTAAATTTTTTATCACTTTCAACTCCTTGTTTGCTAATGCAATGTGAGACAGTCATCAACTAACTAATGTGAGATATTGAGAAATGTATAAAGGAGATGGTAATATTGCAACAAGTTGCACACAAGATGAGGTTAATTCGAGATCATTATTAATATTAATAGTAAATATTATTAGTGAAGTAAATAATTTCCCTTATAATTAAACTATAAAAATATGGGGAGCATTTCAAATTGTTTCTAAAATGACATATAATTTATTAGTTGTCTGAAAGAATGAGTAGGAATTCATTGACCGTCAAGGTGTTATATCTAATGTATGCCATTTAATAAACAAAATAAATAAAAGAATTTATACAAGTATATATAATGCATTTTAGGTTTGTTTTTGTGATATTATCATGTAAGATATTTAAGTAGTCTTAAATTACATACAATACATACTACTAATAATGTAGCTTATACCAGGAAATAGATATAAATGGTGAGCCAATTTTAAAAAGGTGTTCTAAATATGGAAAAAAGTAGGTAGGTTTGAACAGGTAATTATAGTATGTAAATAAAATAGTTAAAGGCTTATAATATCTCAAATAAACTCCATTTTTTCTTTACTCTATTGTTATAAATTATGAAAAATAATCAAAAATAGTAAAACTATTGAAATGTAAATTTCCAAATAGACATAAAATTAAAAAATTAAATAAAATCATGGAAAAAAACTAGAAGCTAAAGTAATAAAAAAATAAAGTATATTTTAAATAACTAATAATAATAAATAATTGAAGCAGGAACCTACAGTCATTTCAAAATTTTGGTCAAATGGGTCAGCTGGACCAAGGAAGGACCATGCTCTCACAACATACCAGTGTAAAAATAATAGCTTAATGCTGCTATGTTTTTTTTAAGAGTGTAGAGAAATGGAAATGCATTTTACTGGAAGAAGTCCTTAGCAATGACAATGCATCTGCATTTTGATTCTTATTCGAGGATAGATGTAGATGTCTATGGGTCACAGCATCTACTTAACATCAGGTGAACTGTGTCCTCCTTTGTCACCCTTATTCTTAAAAAAATATTTCTTCAATTTTAGAATGACTTGTGACCTTCAATAGATATAAATAATTAGTTCTTCTAGTACAATTTATGACACAATAATGGCTACATTAATTTATAGTATTTGAAGTATAAAATAATTATACATTTCAAGAACACTGTGATTTAAAAATAACAAACGGAGGTATATTGTTATGTAGTGACATATTTATATTTACCTCATAGTTTATGTATTGTTTTCGCCACTCTGGTGTAATATGCGCACTCAAGTGCTCTGCGAATTTCATTTTAGGGACTTCTTGGACACGTCTTAGTAATAAGAAAGACCACACGACACTACAATACTACGTACCACTACTGTACTTCACAAGTTCCATATAAAAGTTTGTTTTATGATAACTGGATAATATTATGGCCTAATGTTTGCTAACATTAATATACAAAAACATTGGAATGGTTAAAAACATGCGCTTACTACACTTTAAGATATAATACATAATATGAAAAAAATTAAATATCAAGTAAAATACGATTTTGCAGGTACAATGTAACTTGCTGTTGATTAAAAACCACTGACACTGACTGATGAAAGATGATAAAAGATAATGAGAGTCACAATGACAATGACAAGCAACGGTTCGTTTACAAAGATAGTTTTTGATTTTTGTGGTTTTTTATTTGTTTTTAAACTTTTGAACACTTTATATGTATCACACAACTATAAAAATAATAATATAATATATTATGTCAAGGCCGTAGATAACAACTGGCCACACTTAATTATGGGCATGAACACTTGATGAACACAGAAAACTATTATTAGGTACTCTCTACCGAAGTTTAAATAACCGCATTTGAGTGCTCCTAGTTGTAACCGGCTAAACCTAAGCGCGTACGCACCCACACTTCGACTTTTGGACATAATTAGCACTTCTTATAAGTTTGTAGCCATAATCCATAACATATACAAAGTACAATGTGATATAAAATTAACTATTTATCAAAGAGTATATAAATCGTTTCGTTATCTCCGTTGCCGAGCTCTGACATAAGGACAAGATAATTTTATCTCTTGTCAGTGGATATAATCGGGGGATAATTTTTTTATCCCCAGCCCATGCTAGCCGGGCTGCTGTAGGCTGTAGGATTTAGCCTGCGAGAGAATGAGAAAGAATCGGTGTAATATGCTGCAGTAGCATAATGGCAGGGTGCGGACCGCGAACTTGAAAGGTTGCGGGTTCGCATCACATGCATATTTTATTTTTACACTTACCAATAGTGGGAATACCAGTTAAAGGGAATTTTTGTAATGTTAATAACATTACTAATATTTAAAAAAATAGTGTTTCCTATTATTCGGTCTCCTCTTGTGCGGCGGTTATTTAAAGATGGTTAATATGAACTTTATCTGTTAAAATAAACAGGTAAAAAAATTAAATAAATAAAATTAATCATATTGAATAAAATTATCATATCCAATTCATTCAATTTTATAGCTTACCGATTTATATTAAATTATTCGTGTTTATGCCATCTAGCTCATATCTTATGAACCACTTTTAGAGTCGATCAATTTTTGTTCGATTGACTTTATCTATAGAATGGAGTAGATGGCACTATTATAAAGCAATAATAATAACACTAAATTAAGTCTTAAAATAAGGATTGTAACATTTACTTGCTATAAAATTAAAGTTTTATCTTATATACTTATTTTATGCCGCACTTGTGGTGTCATATTAAATAAATCATTTGACATGAAATATTTTTATTCTATATTTTATTTCATTTGAAGGTTTCACTTCTACCGCGTGTGAAATGCACACATTTTTTAAAAATTATATATGACTGCCTCATTGCTCTAGTGGTCGTAAAAGCGATTGCTGATCGTGAGGTCCTGGCTTCGAATCCCGGGTCAGGCCAACAAAAAAGTTATTGAGTTTTCCTATCGATAAATTTTCAGTAGCAGCCCGGAGTCCGGAAGGTGGCGGTGCTCCACCCCTGTGCATCGGAAAGCACGTAAAGCCGTTGGTTCTGCGCCTTCCGGTCGTGTCGGTTTGCTGTCCCATCGGGCACTATCATCCTGTTCTACGCAGATGGCTAGTCTCCATTGAG
The DNA here is from genome assembly GCA_029286625.1 of Parnassius orleans. NCBI lineage: Eukaryota > Metazoa > Arthropoda > Insecta > Lepidoptera > Papilionidae > Parnassius > Parnassius orleans. The sequence goes on from JAGSMP010000145.1 coordinate 1,642,623, forward strand.
ACTGGCTGCCGTGACCGAAATTCTGTCTGCAGGATATTATTATTAGTTTAATTATAGCTGTTAAATGAATTGCTTCTATTTAGTATTTAGATTCTTCCTAGGAACTAGACCTGGTCTGAGTATTTGCCAATTACCTATTTCTATCGCTAAGCAGGTGCATCCACTGACGTAACTTCGTTTTAAGTGTTAGTATAATTACAGGATGGGGGCATATTATATCTTTCTTTTTTTAAAGTTTGCCGTAGGTATCCACATGGACTACCATCAGAAGGACAGTGGGAGGATTTGTTTTATTTTATCACACTCATTCCATTCTCACTTTTTTCACGTTATTAGATTCTCCGATGCAGGTCTGGGTAATTTACAACTAGCGTAATATACGAGATGGTGTACCGCCATCTATAGGAGGTCTTTCTGATATTTCCCAACGCCCTCGGGACGATGGATTATTTTAAGCAAACACAGCAAACCGCCACCGCGGCTAAGCTACTGTGTGTTTAATTTTATAAACAATCAAACTATATGCGGACTGTCAATGATTCGGATTCAAAATCCATTGTGTACTCGTAATGTGTGCTAACTACTGAATTTGGCGGTCATCAAATAATATATAACAGTAATAAATTACCAAGTCATTGTAGTCGATCGCAAATTCATTTCTGAATATGTGCCACTATCGGAGACCATCAAAAGTCTTCTGCTTCCATCGACTCCTTGCATCAGATATGTCTTAGCTATAAACTAACAAGAAGTAGTATTTGAAATGTTTTCGTTAGAGTACAAATGGCTTCTGTTTCATGTGTTGAGAATAAAGACCTTTTTTTTTACATAGGGAAATGCCTACGCATACCCGCCTCGCGGGGGCAAGGACGGGTTATGTCAAACTCGCATCGATTAAAACCCCATGGTATTCCACCTTCGCCGCATATTGGCAGGGCCACAGGAACGCTTTCGCACACATCCGCGACCCCACCAGCGCCGGCCGCCCCATGGCAGCCCCACCTCGGGGGAGGACCTCTCCTCCCCATTCTCCTCCTCAGGCAAGGCGCACCAGGAACACAAGGCACGCCCCCCTCCACGGCCTCCAACTCTACCTGCGTAACTCTGCGGTGCCCCGAGTCCGATACGCGGAGGCCATGGAGCCAGGAAAATCGAGCACTCGGTAGCACCGGCTTTCCCGACCCCAGCGGCGGATCTGGTCAACCCCGTCTTAGACCATGTGCCCATGGGCACACAAGAATTTAGGGCCCTGTTGGAAAGTAAAAAAAAGTGAATGACAAAATCATTTTTCTGCTATGATCTTATATTTATTATAGTTAATTGGTAAAAATGAAATAATATGTTATTAATTAGATAAGTATGTTGGTGGTTTGAATTGGTTACCATTGTGACAGTGGTTTCTTTCGGGATATCTGTTGTGCAAAATCTTCTATTATATTTTCAATCTATTTTTGAAGGATATTACTTTCTATACACATAATTGACAAATTTGGTTGTCGCTCTTGTAATATAGTTGTTCGTAATTCATTTTTTCATTCTCTTTAGGTGTGAAAATAACGCTCTCCACTACAATTGGTAACCACTAAGCAAAGGAACATTCTTGTAGCAACTTCAACATTTGGAAAAGTTTCTTCTAATTTAGACTTTATTAGTTTATATAAGGCTGAGATACTCAAATCCGCTGATTCCTTTGCTATGTTCTTTAAATACTGCCCTAAATGAATACATTCTGATTTGAGCTCATATGCATTAATGTCTTCGTGATAGAATTCTGTAAATTCATTGCATTTTTTTGTCAACTTGTCAGAATCTATTGTTATTAATTGACAAAGAAAATAAAACGATTGTCAATTTCTTAGTATGCTGCCGAACGACTTTTTAAATTTGCATGCATATAATGTATAGATTATAGGAATAAACGTATCTACACGAAATTTTTCTTTGCCATTTAAATGTACAATCTCTGACAATCCTTCAAAAAAGTAACGCGTGTGCTGCGAATTCTTTTTCTTTCAGACATAGTCAGCATTTGGATTTTTTTCTTTAGCAGCCAATTCGTACTGATCGAAATTATTGCGTGCGTTACTATCATAATCGATCAGAGATGCGTAAAGTTTTGTTGCAACGTCCACCATGGACGTAGTGCCATTCTGTAAACTTAAGCTGGTTTTGTTCATAATTCCCAAAAGATCATTCCATATCTCCTATAAAAGTATAGTATTCAATTTCTCCATTTTTTTTTTGCTAGGCTTTGAGCTTCGTTTCTTGTTTCTCTTGGTTGATTGACAACACTTGCAATTGAGAACAACACTTCAGAAATAATTAAATAACCATTTTGCAAAGCAATAGCATTAGCACGTGCAGACCATCTAGTATCCGGGAGAGACTTCAGGACTTTATTTGCGCCCAAATGTTCTGTTATAATTTTCCATCGTTTGGTCGAAGCCGAGAAAAAATTGAACAAATTTTGGATAAACTGAAAGTATACTACAGCTTCGGAAACATATTCAACTGCCTGAACACCAACTAAATTTAGCGAATGTGCCGCACATGGGACAAAAATTGCAAAATCACATTTTTTTATTATTGACTGAATACCAGAATACTTTCCAGCCATATTTGATGCATTATCATAGCTATGCAAACGACAATCTTTTATAGGAATATCAAGGCTTTCAAAAAAGTTTAAAATGATATCTGCTATGTATTCTGCATTATGTTTATCCATAGGCAAAAAGTATAAGAATCTCTCAATAGGCTCTCCGTCTTTTACGTATCTAACGATAAAGGTTAGTTAGTAAATGTGAGAGAGATCTGGCGTAGAATCCACGCTTATAGAGTAGTATTTTGCTGAATTTATTTCCTTAACAATTGTTTTTAAAACTTGCTGTGCCATTAAATTAATAAACTCATTGCAAATATTTGCAGACAAATATGATGTACTTTCTTTTCCACGATTTCCGCAGTTTCGTATATGATCAGCAAGAAAAGGATCAAATTCACTAATTAATTCTAGGCATCCTAAATAATTCCCGTTATTTGGGACTCCAACATCTGATTATCACCACGAAACGCCTCTAGAAGCTAAAAACTTCACTACTGCAACAATTCTTCTAAATACATTCTTCCAATAATTGACTTCTGTATTATATTGGGACAGCAACTCACTGTCAACTCATCCAGTAGTTTTGCTTCTTGCGACATAATTCATCATTAATTGCCTGTGCTGTAAACTGTTCTCATGCTCAATTAATAAGCTACGTGAATGCTTCCAATCTTTATATCCATACGGAGAACTCAAATTATGTCCAGTACCAGTAGTAGTATTAAATAGCCGGCACCAATAGCAGTACAGATTTCTTCGACGGTGAATAATGGAGCCATTTTCTTTCTAAAGACTATATATTTAACTAAAAATATTTTTAGTCAAATATCTAGTTTTTTTTTTTACCGCTTGAATCTGTAAAACTTGCAGAAGTTTCGGAGAAGTCACAATTTATATTTTGGAAAAATAATGGCCCTTTTCGAATCCAAATATCGCGTAATTCTTCTGTTAACATTTCATCACAATACGTATCAGGATCAGGAAATAAACTTTCCAAGCATGTAGTTATTGACTCACAGTAGCTTGAAGTATAGGGTTCAGCATCTGATGTGTGTTGGTCATTTTTGTCACACATATAATCTTTTCCTGTTGATATTTGAAGTTTTTTGGTTTTTATTCTTTTTCAGCTACAACCTTTTTTCTTTTTTGTGAACCACTTAAATATGTTCTTTATGACATAATAAAATGAATAAATAAACGAACACGTCAACACTTCTATTATCTTAAGGCGCATGGTTAAGCAAAGTGCCGCGCTAGTCGTTATTTGTGCGGTTTTTAGGAGCTATCTACTTTTTATTAAAAAGATATACCAACTAATAAAAAACACATTAAATTTCTACACAATATTGATTCCATAATAGTCATATCCAAATTTTTTTAAAGGGAGTAAATATTTGAATAATCTCCTTACAACGAAACCACATAAATGTGAAATAATTATTGATGACATGCGTCTCCTCGTAAAGTAAGCATTATTTTATTTTGCGATTGACACTAATGGATAGGCAATTTATTAATGAACATTTCGATCGATTAAAGGAGTCAATCGTTTTTGGGCCCACTAGAAATTTTCGCGACCCTTAATGGTATTATATACAAAAAAAAGATACCAATTTATTATTGTAAATAGCATAAAGATTTTGTGAAAATCTAAACGGAATTAAGAAATCTGAAAAAAAGAGTTGTTTTGATATTTGTGTTCTTGTCATTGGTTCAGATAATGTAATATTAAAAAAAATTGTAGTAGAGATGTGCCAACTCGGAAGAAACTCGACTCGAGTTAACTTGAGTTGAAATTCACGTAACTCGAATAGTACTCGAGTTACGCAACTCGAATTGGCGGAACGAAGTTGTGTCAGTTTGTTACAAATTATTTTTATATTTGTTCCTCCATCCAAGATAATTATTATTACTTAACTTAATAGGTAGTTATATTTTATTGGTGTATAGACAATTTTCATAAAATAATATCACTCTAACTTTATGACGTAGCGTATAGTTAATGTTATTAATAATTTAACTATCACGTATTATACTTAATCAGCTTGTTGATATTACATAATATATCAATAAATTGTTCGAATTAGTAAGTCGAGTTCATCACTAAATTGTAGACAGACACTGAATTGACAGTAAGATAAAGATGCGACTCGAGTAGAATTTTGTGACTCGAGTCACTCGGGTTTTATCATGTCACTGTAGTTGTACTCGAGTTTTTGAGTTATGCGAATTAACTATTTACAGTCCCTGCATCGATTGAAGTATATCACTCGAGTTGATAATAGCGATTACCTTAGTTAAAGCATTTTTAAATAATAATAATAATAATACTGTTTGATAATTAAATTACTAGTTTAAGTTTTTTTTATTATAGTTTTTAATACAATATAAAGTGGAGTTTCTATATTAATATACTTTTTAAATAGGTACCTTTATTAAATAAGTCATATGTGACAATATGAAATAAAATACAAATATTTATTATTTATTTATTTGTAGTATTTCCATGTTTTTTATTCACTGCAGACATGTGTAGTATTTCAAAATCTATAAACTGCTTTTCGCATATCTTACAAATCGCTTCCATTTTTCAAAATAAGCCACACTGACGATTTTTGTTTTGTTGTTTCATTGTTATCATTCATACTTTAAACAAACAAGTATATTTAAATCACCTTTTATGTTATGCACTACTTATACGAAGTAAAAAAAATAACAATGATAGCACAATCACGATATTATAAATCAAACTAAGTTCATATTTGACTACAACATGCCAGATGCAAGTTTCACGCCCGCGGCGCTATGTGAATTAGTTGATTAGATGATAGAATTAATGAATTAGTGAACTGACATCTATCTAGCGCTCTCCGAATCCACACGGTGCGTCGAGTTGACTCGGTAACTCGAGTGCAAGCGGACTCGAGTAAAATTTATTTTCACTCGAGTACCGAGTTACACAGATTCACTCGATTCAATCGAGTGAAAACAGAGTTCTAGTTGCATCACTACTTTAAGATTAAAGTATGTGGTTGTTATATACTTTAAAATAATTTTTAGTAGCAAACTAGCAAAATTAATTAATAGCTAAAAAGTTTATACGTGTTTGTTTACAAGACAATAAAATAAATATCGTCTCATCGATGCACAAGTGTTTAACATATAATGGATAATATCTATTTTTCCCTTTTATTTTTTTGTGGTCGCATGCTAGTATATATATAGTCTTATACAATATTCATTATTTTTTTTCAGGTGGATCGCTTAGAATAAATGTGTATGTCATGAAAGCTGAAATCTTGCCGAGCTGCTCGTAGGCAAAGACAAAAGTATATGGATATTGAATACAACAGTCTTATATTATATCTCACAACATTGATAATATCATTCTGATTCATGTTATTATCAAGTTATTTTGAAAATATCTTTTGAAATGATAATGACTGACAATAATAAATATAATTAAATTATACATGTGTTTTTGTTATCCTTACACAACCAGTTTAAAACATCTTACTTCATATTTATCAGTGTGTAATAACATAGATAAACATGATATTACCTAGTCATTTTGGCTTTAATGGTGTTTGGGGTATGATAACTAATCAGTTAATATATTTTAAAACAAAGTTTACACACTGCACCTTTACTAATCAACCAAAACATACTAAAACAAAGTCTTGACACCGCACCTGTCTGTATGTCTGTTCCACTATTAGATTACACTATAGACTGCTTTGGAAATAATTACAACAATATATGCAGTGGCCTTTTACTTTGTGTTTTATCCTTATACAACCAGTTCAAAACAGCTTTCTTACTATATAGCATTTAAAGGTAATATTATAAATAGACATATTATCCGTTATTCATCTTGGCTTTAATCATATTTATTTAATTACTGTAATGGTGTGTGATGTATATTCACTAATTAATTAATACCTGTAAAAAATAGTCTCCACACCACGTTTGTTTGTCTGTGCACTGTTTTGCCGGAACTGCTAAAAGGATTTTCCATCTATCTTAAAATATCTATAATTGCTGAATGTACCTACAAATTCGTTTAATACTATTAATTATTAAGCTATTATATTCTATATACACTATTCTAACTCATAATATCGGTGAAAACTACTAGAAAATCGCTTTTAGTTTGTTTTAAGGTTATTGCGATATTCATATTTTAATTTTTAATTTTTCAGAATTCCCTTTAGAAGCGATAAAACTAAAATTAATTTTGTAATCTATAGATTATAAGAAATAAATCATCATACATTTCATTGAGGTTCACTAAAATTCGTGGTGGGCCCATTCTCCATACAAAAAGAAACTGTCTCCTTTCTTATCAGTCGATAATATTATCGGTAGCGAAGCCTCCATAGAAGCCGAGAAGCCAGGCTTATCCTATCAAACTGCTCAATCAATAATATCAACTAATAAAATAACTCGTAAACTGTTTCAAACTATTTCAAATTTCGCGCGCTCCTCTGTTATACAATATACACAGGTCGTGACCTCGAACGTCAACACGCGGCAAAACTGTGCGATATTGCTGTTTATTAGTCGTCTCTCTCGCACGCGTGGGCTTTTTACCGGGCTTTCGAAAAGACGATCGCTCCCTTTCTAACCTATGGCAAAATGTTCTATAATGAAATATAACGATTGTTTATATAGCAATTAATATAGAACGCAAAAGCCAGGCTTTTAGTATGAAGTTAGTCGAGAGTGGGGGCGACGGGCGATAGATACATTTGGCATTTGCAGTGCACTTCACATTTCAACGTTTACTGTGTGTGTTTACTTGAGCGAATGAAACTCGCAATATTGAGTTGAAAATTTATACTTTTTTAAAGATTTTTAGTGAACATAGAGAATAATAGTGTTCCTTGTGATGAATTGAAGTGTGTTAAAGTGCTAATCGGCGAGGAAAAGGTAAAATCTTTAAACTTTGTTGAGAAAAAACAGCTCATATCCACGCCGAAACCAACGCCTGATCTGTGTATTTCTCAAACGAGTAAAACCCACAAACGGCAATTTAATAGATCTGTTTACAAAACTCATTGGGTTGTTGGCTGCTTACATACCAATAAGTTGCACTGCTTTCGATTTAGAATATAAATAATTTGTTGTTTTAATTTTGTACATAGTTTGTTTGTACTTTGTTCATGCGTTTCTTTTGTTCATGTATTGTATTGTATGTAAATATCTTTTTCTTTCGCTCAAGCAAACCCAAACGGCTTTTTTCGAAGCCACTGAAGGTATGCAATTGCTGATATGTCATACAATCTATCTAGCAGTAGTATGCCTTCTGTGTGCTTTGTTAAACACGTCCTCGACAGCACTGAATATGAAACTGAAGAGTGGAGACAGATCAAGATTGGTGTATTTTTATAAAACTGCTAAAAACAACAAAACCATATCTTGGGCTTGCCATAGTTTGGAGCCCTAGCTTCACTACTGAATTATTACTTATTAGGTTAGTTATAGTTATTATTAGTTAGTATTATTTGTTTGTTTTGGGTATAATTTTTTGTGTTAGTTATATATTTGTGTTTTTTTTTGAAGAAAAAACAAATAAAAAAATAAAGCACCATTAGCATGTAAGGTTCGAATCCATAATTTACATTTCGACAAATATTATAATTTACACTCCAAAAAGCTAATTCAATATTAGCAGTATAGTATATAGTTAAAAATAATCCTAATACCTAATCACAATTTCTTAGTAGGTATAGTAATTAGGTAAAAAGTATCGAAGTATGTATTAATATACCTACCCAGTATAACTAATCACAATAGGTACCTATGTAGATATTATGATTAGATAAGAGGTACTTATCTAAATAGTTACCTACTTCTACTAAGTAGGTACTAATACATACCCGTACCCAGGCATCATTTAATTACAACCCAAAAACGTCTATAACTAAACTGACCCTTTAATTTTTAACTCAAAACGGAACATGGGTTAATTCAAGTTAAGCAGGTTAACAATAAAAATAAACACAACTTTTTAATGTTATTTATTTCGAAAAACTGTAACTTTATACAATTAGTATTCACATTAATTATAATTATTTTTATTATAAAAAATTGTGAAAAAAAATTCACCAGCTTCATTAAAACAAAGTTCCTCAGACAGTAATTATTAAATGCAACATATTTTTTTAACTATATTTGTCAATGGAACAAATTTGCTTTAATAAAGTTGGTGATGATTTTAAATAAGAATAAAATTCTGGGCATGTTTTTTTATTGTTACCTTTGTTATCAACATCGCCTTTAGAACTGGAACCGTAAAGTGATGTTTTTCAGATGTTTAATCAAAATAGAAAAATACTCTTTCTACTGGGGCATTTGTACCAGGTAGACATAAAATACATATTATATTCGATTAAAATGAAAAAAAATAATGTTGAAGATTGTTGGTGCGAAAGAGTTTGAATACTTCCATTTCAAACGGAGCCAAAAGTTTAAAACTTTTGGCTCCGTGGCGCAGTGACTTAACAATGAGTTGTTGCGCTGGGGGCCGCGGGTTCGAATCCCGCACGGAACAAGTATTTGTATGGCCTACAAATAATTGTTCCAGGTTTGGATGTTTGTCCTCGTGCAATTTATGTTTGTAAACTGCTTCCACGATACAGGAGAAAATCCTAGTGTGGAGGTAACGTTTTATAAAAAAAAAAATTAGCCCATTCGGTTATTTTTGGTCGGTCCCGCTCTCGCACTGACGAGAAGTCTGACAAACTTCATAGTTTTAAATTTTCGCGCAGTTTCGAAAAACGGGACAATTTTGTGTTCCGGAGCTTTGTTTGGGGACAACGGGACAGGTGACCGAGAAAAGGGACAGTCCAGTTCAAAACGGGACGTATGGTCACCTTACCTACTATACTTCTTGTTGATTTTTGTATTACCTTTATTGTAACCCTTAAGTATAAATAAATATAATTACGTATGTAGAAATAAAATTGAATAAGAATAAAAACAAACATGTTTTTTTTCATCCTCATCAATCATTGGGGTGAGGATAATGTCAGCCAGCATAAGTAATAAGCAGGCTAAGTTACAAGATGCTCAGTTCAAAAATTAGTAGGTAGGTATGTTACTTTTCAATACGTGACACGTAAAAATTAACATTAAGCACAAAACACATCTGCGAAACATCTACTAAATTAATATACCTACCTAACTACCTATTTACCTATAGTGAGTAGGTATCTTTTAAACTCACTATTTTCAATGGCTCATTTTCTCATGTTAGATACCTTCCCAGGCGTTCGAAATGAATGGTGTCATTTTTATTAATTAGATAATATATGAGAATACATAATTCTAATATAATGCAACTAATATACCGAATAAAAAAAATTAAAATACATTTATCATTGTCTGCCGTGTCTATTTCCATAAAATAGTTTATTGATGTTGAAAATATAACACAACGTTCGTACAGTAGGTGTAGGTGGCGTCTTCCAGATTTCTTACGCGTACGCGATATATTGTAACGAGAGTCGGCGGACCGAATGCTCAAAGTCGTTCGCTAGGAATAGCGCCTTAAATAATTTCTATTAAACAAAACAAAATCACACCACAAACTTCACCGTACAAGCTCGACACTTTCGGGAAACACCCCAACCATAGACAATGTCGACTTCTATGTAGTGCATTGTATAGACTGCAAATTCGACTTTGCAATCGAAGTGGTTTGTGTAGGTGACCGCTAGAAACTAGATGGTGTAGTTATTTAATTTTACTTTCTAGGTATTTTTTAGATATTTTTTATAATTATTAAAATGTTCACTTTTCAGAAAAAGATTAAAAAAACTTTTCTGGTGTCCGATTAAAATTCACTAAGCTACTACCTATATTCATGTCTTTTCCTATTATCAATTTAATCAACAACATTTATTTAACTGTAATTTTATAAATACATAGATTGGCGAAAATTAAAAAAAAATCCAGGCTATAAGTAAGGCGATTGTACAGCCAGACAAAAACGTTTATATGGTGGCGGAACGCGGAACTACATATTTTCTACCTAGGAAATCTGTCAATGCCACGTTTTCTCTCAAACTCGGCAATGTGTGGCTTATCACTGCTCAGGGTTGCCAGAAAGTCACTAACAACGCCCTCATTTAGTCTATATTTTTGTCGGGTTATATTTTCCTAAAATAGAAAAAGATTGTTTAATATAAGCGAATATATCGGTCTTTCAGGGCCCCCGAGTGCCCTTATGGCAAAGACGGTACTGGATCTGGTCTCTGGCTCCGCCGCCAACCAACTTTCGGCCGCGGAGGGGAGGGCGCCTCGCAATACCGACACTCCTCTCCCCCCGTGGCTCCACCACCACTGCATCAACGGTGCAACCCCGTCTGAGTCGCGGAGGATAGGGCGAGTGGCGCAATGCCATACCAACACTCCTCCTCCTCCGCGACTCCACCTCGGCTGCAGCGGAAGGGGGAGAGGACACCCCTCTCGCCGCAGCCCACCGAAACATATCCGAAGTGGGCTAGCCAAGCCCACTCGGAGTGGCCACCTCGGGCCGGCCCTACACCACGGGCCAGCCAAGGGATTCCTCATTGTTCACCGCGGGTGACCAAGCCACGGCTACTAAGCCCCCCCCCCCGCCACAACAAGGCGCGAACCCGTTCGGGGGGGGGGGAATAAAGACCTACTGCCCACGGAGCCACTATAATATTATAATAGGCTGCAAAACACTCCATCTAAGGCCACAGAGGTAACATAACATCTGTAGTTTTTTTGTTCAAACTCTCGATCGACGATGGGCCGCGCTCTCAGAGAATTCAAAGTCGAATTGAGTACAGGAGGTACTCAATTCGACTGTATGTTTTTTTTTGTGTGTTTCCTCATAACTTTTTTCTGGGATCACCCAGAAAAAAGTTTCGCTGTTCCGCTTTCGATGATTCTTTTTTTATTTGAAAGCTGGTGCTTCTCATGTGGTCTCATATAAATTTCAAGATCAAGGTCTTACCAATAGTTTTTGAGTTATTCTCAATAATTTAGATTGAAGTCGGTTGTACAAAATTTTAAATTATTTGTGGCAAGTGTAGAGAGCCTGAGATTCTTTCTCCGGAAACGTGGCATTCCATCTTAATCCGTGGGATAACAACGCATTTTGATTCTTAAAATCGAGGATAGTTGTTCTTAGATGTCTATGCATCACAGCATCCAATTACCATCAGGTTGACTCAAGTGTTCGTTAGTCAACCTTATTACATAAATATGTTATCGACTTTTTTTATAGAAGAGGAGATAAGCGGGCATAAGTGATAGACGTTGTCCATGAACATCTGCAACACTTGAAGAATTGCAGGTAAAATTGCTTGCCTTGAAGGTGTAGTTTCTTTTCTTAAAGGTCCCTAAGTCATAACGGTCCGGAAAAACTGCTAGCATCAGTAAATTGCATAATGTGGTTGTGCGTGGCAGAAAATTCTTTGTAAAACGCAAAGTGGATAGTCAACAATCCAGGTGATGTGGATGGAACTTAGAGTTCCGTCTAATCTAATTAATAATTATTATTGCCGCAGGCCGATGATTATTCCGAACAATTCCTCTGAGCACTTCCCGTGAAATGTACTATAGAAGATTTAATAAAATAAAATATGATTGATGCACAGAGATGCAACGTCTCGCCACAAGGCATGTGGATCGTGCTGCTCTGCGTTTAATGTAGTCAAATAAAAGGAGCTGGTAGTGGGATGTCCCTTCACAAAGACGAGAAAAGGACCTGCGCTTTTAGGACACTTAAGCAAGAAATTGAGAAAAAACGGCCGGAACTAAACAACAGAAAAGGAGTGGTCTTTAACTCTTCTTTAACGCCAGACCACGCACATCTTTGGCCACTCAGCAAAAATTGAGAGAGCTTGGTTGGGAAGCTTTAATGCATCCACCATATAGTCCTGACCTTGCACCCTCAGATTTTCACCTGTTTCGGTCTCTTCAGAATTTTTTGGGTAGTGTTAGGTTAACATCAAGAGAGGACTGTCAAAACTACTCGTCGCATTTTTTTGATCATAAATCCCAAGATTTCTACAGCAACGGGATTATGTCACTACCTACAAGATGGCAAAAAGTTATCGAACAAAACGGCACATATTAACATTATAATTAAATTTAACCCTGAAAAAAAAATGTCTTCAATTTGTATATAAAATATGAAGAAAGTTTTTCCCAGACCTTTTTTGGACGTAAGAACTAATTACTTATGCCCAAGGTGCTGTTATAGCTGAAATCGGAACTGTTCGTAACATAATTTTTTACTTCTGCTTTATTTTCAATTTCACTAAAGTTAAGTAATTTGGAAACGAGGTTGGTAATATCAATGTCAAAAATGTAATTCAGTTTGGAGGACAGAAGAAATCGAGGTCGATCCCCGCTGGCACCAATGAATTGTTAATTGCTATTTCATGCGCTGATTTACCTGTGATCGGTGGTTAAGGGAACAGCGTGAGAAAACCTGCATGTCTAAGGAATTAAAAAATATTTGAGGACTTGCGCAGTCTGCCAACACCCATTTTGGAAGCGCGACAAAATCTTGCAAAACAGTGGGACATTGGTATACAGCCCGTTACTTTACTTTATTCTGTAGAGTAAAATTTTGTTAAAGAAAAAACAAAAGGTAAAACAATTAACATCCATCATAAAAAAAATATTTATTGTATACAATATGATTATTTTGTTTCCTTTTCTTTCTCCTCAGGATTGTTATGTACAGGGAATAATGCTTGATTGATGTTCTCAGGTATAACCCTGGCCACTTTTCTCGGTTCTTTGACTAGGGTTTTAGGGCACTGCATTTCTGACCAACTTATGGGCACCATACTGACACCTTGCGGTGATCCCGCAGCGGTTGCTATGACGACTCCGAGTTCATTTTCCGCCGTGGATAAATGGTACCAGTGAATCTCTGTCATTGGTAACTTAAAACAGTTTTAAGGAAAATAATATAATAATATATTAAGGTAATTTGTATATCTAATATTATTAGGGTTCGTTTTGGAGTAGAAATTTCTAAGAGTACAAGAGTCTTGATAATCTATGAAAACTATAAATATGAATGGTGGATAATATTAATTATCCCGGTCTGGAGGAGGCGGAGCGAATTTATTATAATGCGGTAAATATGATTTGCTGGTTTTAATGACCAACTGCTGGTTCAGAGTTATACGGAGATGACTTTACGTAGATTATGAACTGTACAATGCGATGAGAATGAAGGAAGACACCTGGACTTCCGCTGAGCTGCATCGTGTTTCCAGGAGCTGCGTTGCACGTTGGTTGGATGACGGCTGCCTTCACACATATAACTTTCACAGATTTTCGCGAAATATAGCGTTATTGCAAATGTCTATACACTTGCTGTTTTCTTGTATAGTTCAATATCTAAATTACACCACGGGTCGAGGCGATGAAGCGAGGTACAGCGGTGTGGTCAGTTGCGTGACTTGCGAACTTGTGAACCTCGTTTTAACACACGAGTGCACATGCTGGGCATAAAAGGCGGTAGATAGGAAACCCCGGGAGTGGGCCTTGCAGTATTCTCATTGGATAACAATTAACAAATTTCATAAGAGTTAGGCGGTAGTTGCAAGTGGCGCGAACAATGAATGAAAAGCGCGTACAAAGCCACCGTCTCAACCTATTACTAATGAGAAGATGCATGCATGAAGTTGCTTTGTATTCAGCCTTAAGTCACGTGACATAAGGTTGAGATGTTCCCATTCATTTTATAGTTTTCTATTTGGGTTAACTATTGTAGAAAGTCAACTTGGCTAACCCCACTACATAATTTACACACACATAATTTAATCCTTTTCTGTAATAGTCTAAGAGCTGGCTACATAAAAAATGTCCGGGTCAGGTACACGGTTGATTTGTATTAAAAAAGAAATCTTTGGTGTAGCCGACCATAAATTGGCTTGTCTGCCATCGCGAAGCTGGGGCATAAAGCGGGGGCGTGTGGTTAAGCATGACGAATTTAGGGGTGAAAAAATTTATAAGGTACACGGATTCTAAATAGAGAAAAAGCTTTTTTATTTATATTGAAGAAACGCGGAAAAATGTTGGCAGACAGCTTGCTAGGGGCTTACATGCCGCCAGAGCGCGCCAAAGGGTACAATCAAAGGGGTTTAAAAGTTAATAAAAAAATTCATAAAATACATGAAATTAAATTAAGTATTTTATTTTTATATTTAAACATAAAAAAAACAATTTAACAAATGGCAGACAGAGTAGTGTAGGTTTGAAAATGCACGTTGATTCAAGATTTTTAATAACGTTCGACGTGCTTGATATATGAGTATAGAATAAACATTGATATAAATTTTGCTGTTTTGCATTTGCAGAAAAATTTATAGTTTGATCCATCTATTAGTAATATATAATAGGCATTGATACTTACTATAGTTACTTTATAGTTACTATACTTACTGTATATTATATGTATTATAAGTGTTTGGACTGATTTTTCATACATCGGATAAAAGATATACAAGAAATAAAATTATCATCATCGTCATCATTACTGCCCTTCACAAGTCCACTGCTGAACATAGGCCTCCCCAAAGCCATGCCACAAAGTATGGTCCTGAGCCACCTGCATCCCAAAACTTCCTGCATATCTTACCAGGTCATCACTCCATCACAATGAGAAGCCGCCCTACATTTCGCTTACCAGTACGCGGCTGCCACTCGAGAACTTTTCTTCCCCATCGGTTGTCGGTTCTTAAAGCTATATGACCGGCCCATTGCCACTTCAAGAAATAAAAGATATTTATCAATTAAATGATAACTTGACTGAACTAAGTTTTGATTTTTGTTTGTTCCTACCTAATAAATTTTAGCTCAGGATTGAAAAATAGGAGTTTAATCTGCTGAAAACATCAAGTACAGCACTGTGAACTAAAGTAAGTTAAAAGGATACCACTCTAGCAAGTATTACATCTCCAGGTCTAAAGCACTTGTATGGATCAATTCTATCTTTATCTGTAGATTTAATATCTTCCTTCTTGAGAATTCCTTTATATGGTCTGACCAAAACTGAGGGCCCACGCAAAGTATGATACACTGGACAAGGCGTGAGTTTACAACTGTTACCTTAGCTGTTACCACATCACCAGTCTTTGGCAGGACACTTGGTGTCCTTGGGCTTTCCACCGAGATTATTGTTGCCTAAAAAATTAAAATCATCTATGAATTTTTCCAAAAAACCTGTGAAACAGAGTCATTTTATTTTACATAAGTAAGGGGCAAAGAACTACCTGCATGTAAATATGCAGTGGTGGTCGTATAATTAGAAACACTACCAACGGTCCTTGACATTATGTAAGATACTTCACCGCAATCGTTTTTATTTTGAAATTAAACAATAAATAGGACAACAATATGTTCAACGATTTATCATTTATTAGAAAACAATATAAATCCCATTACACAAGTGCAGTTTCAATATTACATTACGGACAAACATTTAAATCAGTTTTAAGGTATGAACAATAATGGTCAACTAATTAAAAACAACAACAAAAAAGTATAAAAAACAATATTTTTTTAAGTATTAGTAATTAGTATTGTTATTTACGAAATAGCTACTATCCACAGCCTACCAATAGTTATAATTAATATTTAGTGGCGTATCCCTTATTTTCGATAACAGCACTGCAACGACGTGGCATTGATTCAATCAATTTCATACATTTTTCTAGGGGGATTGCATTCCATGCTTCAACAACATACATACATACATAAACACTCACGCCTGTCACCCACAGGGGTAGGCAGAGACTACGGATTTCCATTTGGCACGATCCTGGCACACCTCTCCCGCCTCCTTTACATCCATATATCTACGCATACACATAAGCTTGTAATGCCAGTTACTAGACTCCACAGAATCAGTAATTCATTTATGGGGCAATGTATACGCTTTTACAACAAAATCCCAGAACATGTTCAAAGTTTGTCAGTAAACAAGTTTAAAAGTTTTATTAAACAAAAACTGTACAAAAAGGGTTATTATAATATCAAGGAATACATGAATGAAAATAACCCCTGGGAATAGGGTGATCGCCACCATGCTGGTTCTATGAAAATTCATTTGAAAATTGTATAAACAAAATTATTGTTAACTAAAATACATGTTAAAAATAAATAATTTTCACCTTAGTTTTATCATCTTCTTCCATTTTCAAAACACCCGCCAAAGTTGCATATATATAACCTTTAAGTTCGTAAGTGCCAGGTCCAGAAATATATTCTTTATTTAATAAACTTAACCGCATACCAGGTATACAAATTTTACCTACTTCTTTAAATTTTCGGGAGTCATAATGGTAAAGAATAGGTTATGTTTAGAACTAAAATAACATGCGCTTATCAATATTTCTCTACAATAGGTGATAGATTTTATATAAATCTATGTTTTTCTGTATGTTATACTTTTAATGTAGTAGAATTTAAAAGTAAACAGAAAAGTCACAAAAAAGGACCGCCTTGTTTATAAACATATCCCTGTGGTCATTGCACCATAGATAAATAAATATGTAGCATTGCACCATAGAGATATATCTATACCATACTTCTAAGTCAGTGCCAAAGAGTATAGTAACTGGTCAGTGCATTGCTCTGACCATAGACTTAGAATATACTGGCGTATAGACCACCTGACAGCCCGAAAACGCGTGTCTAATTTTGATTTGTCATTGTGTGCGTTAGCTAGTGATGTACATTTTACTTACAAGGACTATCGAAAAATGATTGTTAAGGAAGCGGTAAAAACATTTAAAAAAAATTAAGTGCTCGAAATTGAATAACGTCAAAATTTAATTGAATTTTACCATGACAGTTCTAAAATAATTAAAAAATATTCATATAACATGTTCCTGGGAATAAGCTGAACCTACCTGCCTTTTGTTGGATTTTAATTCAAATCTATAAAATCCCAGGTGATTTTACCGATAAACTTAAAAAACTCTCCAAGAATCAGATCGGAAAGTTGTATTTTCGAGCTATGATCTTTGGAGAAAAATATTTACTGCCGTGGGCAGTTTCCCGTGAAGTTATTTTTTAACATATAGTTAATATAAATAGGTAGATATTTAACTAATTATATACCTATTTATATTTTATATATTTTATAAAATGTTTTGATGGGGAAATAAAACACGGGGACACGGAGAACATAATGATTGCTTTATTTTTCATATAAGTATTACTTTTGACAAACATTTAATAAACATAACATAAACACTCATGCCTGTCACCCAGAGGGGTAGGCAGAGATTATGGACTTCCATTTGGCACGATCCTGACACACCTCTCTCGCCTCCTCCACATCCATATTACGCATACACGCTCGTCGGTTAAGGGTACTCTTAATTTGGCCCATTTTCAATATATCGTCAATTTGGTCAATAAATTTTAGCATTTAATAATTAATAATTAAATACATTCTAGAAGTTTATTTTAACATTGTAGGAAACTTGTGAAACTTGTAGGAATCAGTTAAATAATATTGCTCTGTTTAAAGGCCAATATGTTTATGACGCTTCATTATGCTTCATGTTTATATTCGTTCATCTGTCCCTGAAAAGTATAAAGTAATAATAAACTTATTACCATTTTTTGTGTGTTAAGAAAATGGTCACTCATTCATGGACTGACCGCGGCAAGTGCAACTTAATCTCGCAGATCTATTGATCCGCGCAGCTATTACTTAACCACGAATTCCTCTTCTCTACGACTAACGCTGTAGGGGATGAACCACGCTATTTAAGCCCTCGGCACAATGTCGTCGGCCATCAAGCATGAATGGGGCATCGAGCATTATATCATATATTATAGATTTACGTGGTTACGTGGTGATTATACGTGGTAGAACCATGCTGCAGCTATATTAATAGTATAGTTGTAGCACGAATGGGTCGGCTCGACCGGAGAAGGACCACGCTCTCACAGAATACCAGCGTATAATAGCAGCTGAATGCTGCTGTGTTTCGTATGGTGAGTGTAGAGAACCGGAGACCCTTCTTACTGGAAAAGAGGGATTCTATCTTAGTCCTCATGGCTGACAACGCATCTGCATTTTTCATTCAAATTCGCAAACGAAGATGTAGATGTTTATGGGCCACAGCAACCACTTACAATCAAGTGGACTGTGTGCTCGTTTGTCACCCTTATTCTATATAAAAAAAAGAATTTATACTATCGCGTCTCATGCGCGGGCGTCTAGTGGCGCTTCAGGACCATTACTAAATATCTATACCTAATTACGCTAAAAGTTTTATCATTGTGACTTGGGAATATGATCCGAAGTTCCGAAGCTCCGCTCAACCCCTTGGGGAAAATAGTGTGATGCTATGAATATTGTACTAGTGTGACCGTGAGGCTGTGCGGTTGGTTAAGTAAGGTTATACATTTATTTTGGTTGATAAATAGATACTTAGTTGGGTTCATAATGGCTTAAAGAGGATAGTCTCAATTTTTTTATCTTTAATGCACTACAGTTTTATAATGTATAAAAATCTGTCTCTATATTTATCTAAAGTTTTGAAAGTTAAATTTTTGAAGTCTTATTTAGAATTACTTAGAAATGATGAATTAGAAATGACTCCTTTTAATAAAATTGTTTTTATTCTTCTTTTTCTTTTATACTTCTCAAGAAAATGTTTGCTGCAAATTGTTGAGTTCTTCCTTGCATTCCAACCAACCTTAACCACTTTTTCTTCCAATGAACCTTAACCACTTTTTCTAATTATAGAATCCGGAGGGAATCAGTTTGACAAACGGCAAAATAAAATTACATTTTAGAACGAAAACAGAGGATTTATTTTCTTGTTGTGTGGGCAAGTCTGTCGATCTATTATAAACATTCAAGATAAATATCGACATTAATTTTGATATAGTTAAGTCAATCCCTAGCGTACATGTAAAATATTTTGTATAAAAATGTATTTACCAAATTCATGCAAATTATCAACTACGTGACTTTTTTCTTTGCAAAATATCAAAATTAACAAAATAATTGAAAACATTTTATATTTTAAACAATATATAACACAAATTTCGAACAAAAATAAACGCTTCATAACATTGACGACGTCTTGAAAATTTACGTGTGAAATGTGCAATTATGAGGATTATTACTATTATTAACACCACAATCACTCCCATAACAAGTAATCATTTTGGAAAAAAGTTACTTACTAAAAATAACCACTATTACACTCTGAAAAATTACAAAATATCTAGGAGCTATTTCTTGCGTGCCGAATTGTGCCACCACCGACATGACAGTTTTCATTTTGAGTTTCTCTAGATATGTAGCAAGCTAGACATTTGAGACTTTTATTTATTAAGATTTTGGCTTGGATACTCGACTTTTAAGCCATGTCTTCATTTCATTCGGGATCCTCGTTTTTATAGATTTTCAGTATCAAGTGATAATAATCCTTTATAGTACACTGCTTCACAATATTTTGATGCCTCACATTGCGTAGTTTTTGAGAGATTTTGACGGCAACTTGAGCCAGCAGACAGTTGGCGATAGTATCTTAAGGCGGCTAAGCAGACAGACACCATATTTTGAGATTTACATCACCATCGGAGAACTTGTTTCACCGTTTCCACTGATAATTCACATGAGCAGATATAAAATACACAAAATCGCACCACTTTTACAATCTACCTATGGTTCAGATTGCACACAGACTTAGACTATACTGGCGTATAGACCAACATAGTGTGCAAGGAGAAGAAAATTCCTTATGTCAAAAATGCAAGATAGCAAAGGATACCAAATCTCACGACTCTGTAACCGATTTTGAATGACAGATCGGCACAAGTCGGCACGCAAGAAATAGCTCCTAGATATTTTGTAATTTTTTAGAGTGTAATAGTGGTTATTTTTAGTGAGTAACTTTTTTCCAAAATGGTTACTTATTCTGTGAGTGATTGTGATGAATCAACAAGAATTTCGCTACGAAAATTCGCTTCCATTTCGTTCCGCGGCAGTGTAAATTAGGCCTTAAAGTTGAAAGCCAACATATGTCCTCATAAATTTGACTGTCAAAAGGCGGTGAAATCTCAAAAAGAACGAGGAGCATATGAAAAAAAGAAATCATAGTTGGTGGTCGGCGGCTTCGTGGGCTCGGCAGCGTTTACCATGGAGTGACGAACAATGGTCTTTGGTGCTGTTCACCGATAAGTCCCAGTTTGGGTTTCATCCGGATTTACGAAGAACACGCGTTTGGAGAACTCCAGGAGAGTTAGCCGTCTACGGCACGCTCAAGACGGCCACTCATACCAAGGTGGGACAATTATGGTGTGGGCAGGAATTCGTCTTGGCAGACGAAC
Source organism: Parnassius orleans (assembly GCA_029286625.1). Lineage (NCBI taxonomy): Eukaryota > Metazoa > Arthropoda > Insecta > Lepidoptera > Papilionidae > Parnassius > Parnassius orleans. Next base: position 1,663,600 of record JAGSMP010000145.1, read on the forward strand.
CCTGCTCGTTTGGATTCAAGGCAGCATGACTGCACAAAATACCACGAGGAGGTAGTAGAGCCTGTCATTGTCCCACACAGAATCCAAATGGGCCAGGAATTTCTACGCATGCACGATAATGCTCCTTCCCATACGGCGCTACTGGTGTCAGCCGCTCTCCGAGACCACGAAATTGAAGTTTTGGATTGGCCTGCACAGTCGCCCGACTTAAATCCTATCGAGTATGCCTGGGACATGTTACAACGAAAAGCTTTGAGAGATTTCCCACCAAATTTGACAACGGAACAACAACTTTACGAACACTTGCAAAGAACATGGGACCTCTTACCGCAGCAAGACATTGACAATTTAATTTTAAGTAAGTAATCGATGTCGATGTGTAATTAATATAAAAGGTGGCAACACTGGTTATTAATAATTAGATTTAATAATATTTTTTCAATTTTAATTAAAATCAATAGTTTTATAACAAAAAATGAATATTTTATCATACTAATTTACTACGGCGATTAAAAAATTAAATTTTTATTTGAAACAAAAATGTGGCTGTTGAAATAAACTTAAAAGTATATATTTACTTAAACAGTTTAACTCCTTTTATTTCAGCACTAACATAAGACGAATTTAAAGAAAAAGTCCATCACTCTGTATATAACAATATTAGGCAAATTAATGTAATTTTCAACCTGTAAATAAATTTAATTTTTAAAGTACTTACATGCATTTTTTTAAAATACTAGTAATGCTATTAAACATTACTAATATTCCTTTTAACCACTTCTGGTAAGCTTAAAATGCTTGTGTTAGATGTGGTTCACGACAGTAGTCGAATCATCATCATCATCATCATTACAGCCCTTCACAAGTCCACTGCTGAACATAGGCCACCCCCAAGGAATGCCACAAAGCACGGTCCTGAGCCACCTGCATCCATCGACTTCCTGCATGTCTTACCAGGTCGTCACTCCATCTAGTGGGGGATCGTTCTACACTTCGCCTACCGGTACGAGGTTGCCACTCGAGAACCTTTTTTCCCCATCGGTTGTCGGTTCTTCGAGCTATATGGCTGGCCCATTGCCACTTCAGCTTACTAAACCGTTGGGCTGTGTCGGTTACTCTGGTTCTACTGCGAATATCCTCCTTTCTAAGTTTATCACGCAGAGAAACTCCGAGCATAGCCCTCTCCATAGCTCGCTGGGCGACTTTGAGCGTCCTCATACGGCCAGCAGTGAAGGACCACGTCTCAGATCCATAAGTCATCACTGGTAACACGCACTGGTTGTACAATCTAGTTTTCAGGTTTTGAGGTATACCTGACGAGAAGATGTGTCGTAATTTCCCGAACGCTGCCCAGCCGAGTTGAATCCGTCGATTGACCTCTCGGTCGAAGTTGGACTTACCTAGTCGGACTATTTGTCCCAGGTAAACATACTCGTCAACAACTTCGAGCTTAGTGCTCCCAACAACTACTGGCATAGGTGTGACATGGACATTAAACATGATCTTTGTTTTGTCCATGTTCGTCTTAAGACCTATCCGTTGGGAGGCACTATTGAGGTCATTGAGCATAGTGCTTAGGTCCTCCAGCGATTCTGCCATATGGACTATATCGTCGGCAAATCGAAGGTGAGTGATGTACTCGCCACTGATATTAATACCGTATCCTTTCCAGTCCAGTAGCTTGAAAACGTCTTCCAATGCAGCGGTGAAGAGTTTCGGGGATATAACGTCACCCTGTCTTACACCTCTCTGCAGTTGGATAGGTTTCGTACTCTGGTTCTGTACTCGGATAGCCATCGTAGCCCTACTGTACAAACACTTCAGCACTTCGATATACCGACAGTCAACTTGGCACCGCTGAAGGGACTGTAGCACTGCCCAAATTTCGACGGAATCAAAGGCTTTCTCATAGTCCACATACGCAAGGCAAAGTGGCAGATTGTACTCTTCTGTCTTTTGTATATTTCAACATTCGAATACACTATGCTACTAAAAAGTTCTCAGAAAAAACCGATAAGGTCAGAATTTTTTATAACAAATTAGTTTTATTTAAAGGTCAATAGTAGCCAATTTACCAGATGAACAAATAATGAAATTCTTTTGTTTTTAAACCCCGACAAAAAAGAGGGGTGTTATATGTTTAGGGTGTATCTGTGTGATTGTCTGTGGCAACAGAATATGCAGACGTTGCAATTTCATGTATCCGCCGAAAAATATTGGTTGATCAATTAAAAGTTTAAAGAGCTCAAAATATAAATGCAAAAAAAACCCGACTGTAAGATATCTATAAAAAGTTAAAAATAATATTTTGATCCAAGAGTCGGCGCGTCGGGAAACCACTAGGTACTAAAATAATATATATTTTTTTTTTTATAGGATAGGGTGAAAAACGAGCACACAGTCCACCTGATGGTAAGTGGTTGCTGTGGCCCATAGACATCTACATCTATCTTCCTTTGCGAATCAAAATGCAGATGCGTTGTCACCCGTGAGGCCTAAGATGGAATGCCTCTTTTCCACTAAAAAGGGTCTCCGGTTCTCTACACTCACCATACGAAACACAGCAGTGTTAAGCTACTATTTTACGCTGGTATTCTGTGAGAGCGTGGTCCTTCCCCGGTCGAGCCAACCCATTCGTGCTGCAACTATACTACAAATAACGAAAATGTGTATAACGGATAGCGTCTGTTAAAACTTTCTATTTATTAAGCGGTCCTCCGCGCCGACCGACGCGTGGATCTAAATATTAGTTTTTAATTTTTTTAAATGTCTTACTGTGGGGGTTTTCTAAATTCGTTATTTTAAGTTTTATTCAATACATAGATCAAAGGAATGATTAGTTTACCCTTTAGTCCTAAGTACAATTTTACTATGTATACTTTTGACATTCAAGGATTTAATTAAACTATACTTAATCAATATGGTTGTTTTATTGTACCTATAAAATCATACATGCGCGAACTGAATCCCGGAGCCATTCAGTTCGCGCACAATCAAATAGTCATAAATACGTCCCCCTAGAAAAGAAAATTAATTAAATTAGTCGTTGACGTACTACAACCATAATAAAAATAACTAGATTACCCACACAATGGTGTGGCACATAAACTTAAATTGCATGTAATTGTAGTAATGTATGTCGTAAATGTCTCTTTGGTAATGCACTTATGACGAACTATCGCTATCTCTTACTGACATACGCTGAGGTCTTGTCTTTCTATATTTCTCTGTCTACGGTCTTACCCTAATTACTCCATCCCCAATCTAATGTATATTATATTATCTATGGTGGATATTGTTATACAGCATTCTTTTAAGCGGTTCACAGGGCATTAATTATTAGTATACTCTGTGTTCCTAGTATTGACGTGTCACGTCAGCCGGATTGACATTTGACATGTCGACGTTACTGTTGGCGTGTATTGCTTGAGAATATTTTGTTTTAAAAATCTGTAAATACTAATTGAAATTGGGAGAAAATGTTAACAAAATTTGAGACAAAATCAGCGAGGGTGAAGGGTATATCGTTTCATTCAAAGCGGCCATGGGTTCTTGCAAGCTTACACAACGGAGTGATTCAGCTATGGGATTATCGGATGTGTACGTTATTAGAGAAATTTGATGAACATGACGGCCCCGTGCGTGGCATCTGTTTCCATATTCAACAGCCCCTGTTTGTATCAGGAGGAGACGATTATAAGATCAAGGTTTGTACATGAAATTGGTATTTTAAAATAGCTTTAGCAGTTTCTAAAGTACCTATGTTAAAATAATGTTATTATGGGATTTTGTGATTTTTTGTAAATATATGCAGTATGTGGAAGATAATTTAAATTTCTGATGTTCAAATTGACATTGATTTCGACAATTTAAGTCGTTGAAGTATCTACTGTCAGCAAGCCAAATTAGTTACTTGGTACAGCCATGCTGCAGCTTATTATATCGGTCGAATCGACCGGGGAAGGACTACGCTCTCACAGAATAACAGCGTAAACTAGCAGCTTAATGCTGTAAGTTGAATGTAGTGACCCCTTTTACTGGATACGAGGCATTTAATCTTAGTCCTCAGGGGGTACTGATCTGAGGGTGGTGATCTGCATATTGATTCTTAATTGAGGATAAATGCAGATGTCTATGAGCTACAGTATGCACTTACCATCAGCTAGAGAGTGTGCTTGTTTGTCACCCTTATTTTATAAAATACACATAATAATCAAATTTATTTGTAATAAGTTTTTACTCGTTTAATAATAGTTTTATATCTTTAATTACAGTCTAAACTCTATATAGCGAACTTCTATTTAAAGAAAAACTCTTTAAAACATAGAAATTGCTAAGGTTTGTTTGGTTTACATTGTTACCCTTATGTTGGAACAGTCTTTATAGCGTAGCAACCACTCAGGATAGTGAAACAATAATCATTATTTAGACCCCAATAAAAATTAATTTTACTGACCTTTAAACATAATACTGATATAGAGTTATAAATATTTTGTACATACAATGGAATTCTTAGAAATGTGTTCATTTGTTTCTCATAATTACCTAGCATGGGTTTACTTACTTCATTTCCTACTATTGTCTTAATGCTATTATTTTTTTATATTCAAAAATTTTTCAAAAATTTGAAAATATATATTATTTAATTATATATTTTCAAATTTTTGAACTATAAACATATGCCAATAAAAGAAAGAATTTGTGTATTGGTGAAAAAGTGTCATTAATTCGCGCTATAGAAAAGGGAGAAAGAAAAAGTGATGTTACAAAACGTTTTGGATTCAGTCCATTCTGTCTGATCTACTTTAGAATAGAATAATTTTTATTCAATATAAATTATTACATAATACTTATTGAAAGTAATTTTTTTATTTACCACTGGTTCGGAAAATACCTCTGTCCTGGGAAGAACCAGCAAGAAGTTCATTTTATCCAAAAACAGTACAATATAATAAAAGCATTTACTGTAATGCCATTAAAATTTACAATAATATTCCTGACTCTTTTAAAAATATGAACGATATAAGATTTAAAAAGGTACTGAACACGTGGTTATTAGATAAATGCTTCTACAGCTTACAAGAATTTATAGAAAACAAAGACTAAATAAAGTAATGATATATTTAGTGGTTAGATTTATTATTTAATTATTCCAACAAATTATTGAGTACTAAGACAAAATTATAATGAAAAAGTTAAATAAAGTAATTTTAGTAGTAAGTAAAGTATTTTTAGTGTAGAAAACTGACATCATATATTGTAATAATAATTTAAAAAAAATAACGATTACATTAATGAATTAATCTATATATTATATTTGATAAAGATATCGATTATTTGATAAATATAATTAAGACTTAATATTGTACACCTGAAATAGGTAGACTATGGAGCACAAATGTACATAACATAATCTTAAGATCTTATTTAATTTTACCTGTAGTCATGCAATAAATATTTTTGATTTGATTTGATTTGATTTGAAACCCGGTGGACTTTTTTTTAAACATATTTCACTTAACAATAATTTTGTTTTTTGTTTGTATAAATTTTAAATGAGTTAATAGAACCAGCATGGTGGCGATCACCTCATTTCCAGGGTTTTTTTTTCACTTATGTTTCTTTGATATTATAATAACCCTTTTTGTACAATTTTTCTTTAATAAAACATTTAAACATTTGATTTTGTTGTAAAAGCGTATACATTGCCCCATAAATGAATTACTGTGTCTACCATTTGAAAGAACAAGGAAAAATTTCTACTGGCAGAGATGAATGGAAGGACTTCAAAGAAATTAAAAAAGCCTAATTTGAAGATTTGGACTAGGCAATGTTGTCATGGTTTTGTAAGCAGCACCAGAATAATATGCCTGTCTCGGGACCTATTATGAAAGCTAAGGCAGAGAAATTTGCTGAACAACTGTTTCTTGATGATGGCTTGGAAAGTTTAAACAACATCATTGTATCAATTACGGTAAAATGAATGAAGAAGCACTAGATGTCGATCCAAATGTTACTCAGGAGTGGATTAAAAAGTGTGGCCACAATTAAAAGAAAAGTATGCTCCAAATGACATTTTTAATGCTGATGAAGTCGGAATCTTCTACAAGTTGATGCCGGATAATAATTTTAAAACTTAAAGGAGAGAAGTGTGTAGGAGGAAAACTCTCTAAAGAATGTATCGCAGTGCTTGTCGCTGCCAATATGAATGGCACAGAAAAAAGGAAATGGTAATAGGAAAATCGAAAAATCCACAGTGTTTCAAAAACATTAGACAATTGCCGGTCACCGGTAGAATTAAAAGGACAAAAAATCTTGCTTCTTGACGACAACTGTCCCGCTCACCCCCCTATATCTGACTTTCGAAACATAGAATTGGCATTTTTCCCAGCTAACACGATGAGTGTCTTACAACCAATGGATTAAAGCGTGATTAAAAGTCTCAGAGGCCACTATAGAAAGAAACTGTTAATGGAGCTAATTGAATCAGAAGGTATTAGGTATAATGAAGGTTTCTATTAATATGCTGCATGCAACTTACTTCTTATCCCAAGCCTGAGAAGAGGTGACAGCAACTGCCATACAGCACTATTATCGCCATGCAGGACTTTGTACCAGTTCTGAAGGTGATGAACATGAGTTTGAAAGTGAAGATGACCTTCCATTGATTGAGTGGACGAAACAGTTCAACATGCCACAAGATTTTACTGAAAATTTAGGAACCTACGTACAAGTGGATGAGAACTTAGCAACAGCAGCTTCACTCACTTATGAAGAAATTCTTGATTTAGTGAAGATGCAGAAAAATGAGGAGGAACAAGGCAATGAAAAATGAGGAGGAACAAGGCAATGAAGAAGATGACGTGGATGATACTGAGCTACCACAAAGCATTGAACAAGCTTTGTATGCTGCAAAACTATTGTTTTTTTTTTTATTCAACGAAGATGATCCCACTATATCCCAAGATATTAATAAAATACAACGAAAGATACAATTAAAATACCGACACAAAAAATGACAAACATTTCATAAAATTATATTGTTTTCTTTTACTCTGAAAACTTTTTATAATGCAATAAAATACCCGGTCCCTTCAATTTTGCTATATAGTTTACATTGTATATGTAAAAATCCTTCAGTCATTGATTCATATATGGTTTGTTCAATTGATTAATTAAAGGAGTGTTTATGCAGGTATGGAATTACAAGCAGCGGAGATGTCTCTTTACTTTACTTGGACATTTAGACTACATACGCACCACATTTTTTCACCATGAGTATCCATGGATCTTGAGTGCATCCGATGATCAAGTAAGTTATGTGTAATATTATTTTAGTTTATAGTATTATATTAAATTTTAGACTGTTGTTACGATATGTTATAAACTTTGTCATTCTGCACTTTTATATTTTTGTCAATGAAACAGTGCAAATACTATCGATATATTATACTATGGTGTCTCATTTGTTAGGGGAGAAGAAAATTAAAAAGAATAAGACAATACAAAGATATTACTTGCATTAATTTTTGATAAAATTTCAAGTTGGTGTTCAGGAAATGTCTTAAATGATTTAATATTATAATTATAAAATTATAATTTTCGTTTGATTGAAATATGAGTTATGTTAAATTTACGTAGTTTATACAGTGTACAATTACGTAGAGTTTGATAATCTGTAAATTTGTTTATGATTTTCGTGCAAACAGTTTTGATGTCTTTGCTTTTAATGTAGTTTTTGATAATGTTTTTTTATCTTTTCAGACAATTAGAATATGGAACTGGCAATCACGCCAGTGCATCAGTGTACTCACTGGTCACAATCACTATGTCATGTGTGCCCAGTTCCATCCCACTGAGGATTTGTTAGTGTCTGCATCTTTGGATCAGTCTGTACGAGTGTGGGACTTTTCGGGGCTGAGGAAAAAGAGTGTGGCACCTGGCCCTACTGGTTTGGCTGAACATTTGAGAAATCCACAAGCTACCGATTTGTTTGGGCAGGTAATTTTTTGACATCAGTATTATGCCCATTAGCCTTAACTTAACTATATGTAAAATGCATGTGCTAGGCACTCTTAGCCTTTAACTACTGTTGTCAACCACTGTTCACAACAGTAGTTTATAAACATAGGAAATATTTTTTTGTCAGCATTAGTGGATTAAAAATAAGTGAAATAAAACTAATTTTGCAATTTTTATATTTTGAACACTGTCAAATGATTGCCATCCAAAGAAGTGAGAGGTCTGATATTGCAATAGATAATATAAAACAAGTATGGAAACTACAGCAAACCTTTTCTACTATGGGACGATGACCCATGTACAGTATTTTACTGTTCATGAGCTAATGGAGATGGTGAAGAGGTTGTGCAATGTAGTCTTTCATAAACAAAATATTTTGTTGTCAGAGATAACAATAATTGCTAATTTGGCTATATATATTTTTAATTTTTTACCAGGCTGATGCAGTTGTGAAGCATGTACTCGAAGGTCATGACCGTGGAGTAAATTGGGCCTCGTTCCACCCCTCACTGCCGCTGATAGTATCAGCTGCTGATGACCGTCAGGTGAAGCTTTGGCGAATGAATGATGCAAAGGTAATTTCTTTAAGAATTTTGATGAGCATTTGTGCAAATAACACAAATTACTTATTTTCAGAATAAGTTGTGTGTCTTTGCTATATATCATTTATTTTTCCGAATACATTGATACGCTATTGCTTTGCTAAAAAACTTGTTACAGCAGTCTCTCTGGTTTGCATCTACCTTATTGTATTTAATTTTTCGTTGGATTTTGTTCTCACATGATTTTTATGAAAAGGGTAATTTAAATTTAAAAAACAGTGCCATTTACCATCTAGGACTTCATCACTACTTACCACCAGATGGAATTGTAGCCTTGCACTGCCTAAGTCATTTTTTGGATCTCAAATTATGCTACTGTTGCAACTGAGCTGATTACAACAACATACAAAAGTTATTATTAGACATAAAAACAAAATAACGCAAGTGATGTATGTAGATATAATTCACATGATAATATCACAAGTGTTACATTATTAAAAACTATATAAATTTGTTATGAAGGAAAAGTTATCAGTAATATTCAGCTGTATATATGTGATGTCATTAAATGTTTTATCGTTTTTGCTTTCTATAAAATAGGAAATTACGTTGTTAAAAGGACAAATAAATGGAGTTTTGAAATGTTGCCAATTTTTTTTAACTCTTTAATCCTTTTTAAATTTTTTAGGCTTGGGAAGTGGACACATGCCGCGGTCATTACAACAATGTTTCCTGTGTTCTGTTTCACGCCAAACACGAACTTATACTGTCAAACAGTGAGGACAAATCGATTCGAGTGTGGGACATGACTAAACGGACTTGCTTGCACACATTCCGTAGGGAACATGAGCGGTGAGTTTATAATTCATAGCATAGAACACCGGCATCATCTTACTATCCTACTAGTCCTACTATCCTACTAATATTATAAATGTGAAAGTATTTGGATGTTAGTATGTTTGTCTCAATCACGCAAAACTACTGAATGGATTTTGATTAAACTAGAATAGAACAACTTCAAAAAAAGGAGGAGGTACTCAATTCGACTGTATTTTGTTTTATGTGTGTTTCCTCGGAACTTTTTCTAGGGAACCGATTTTGGTGATTCTTGTTTTAATTGAAAGCTGGTGCTTCTCATGTGGTCCCATATAAATTGATCAAGATCTGCAAGTAGTTTTTGAGTTATCCTTAATAATGCGTATTTAATTGACTTCAACTACATTGATGATGTTTTTATTTTATTTATATTGAAGTCGGTTGTAGAAAATTTTTAATTTTACCACTCGTTTTGTAAAAATATAATTCAGTCTATCCTAAATTACAATTTTTTTGTAATCCATAGTTCTATAAAATGTATTAGCGAATTGGACATCTTACCAATATCTTCAAAAAGATATCGCAATAACTTCTTTCTTGTTTCATCATTCATCATCATTACAGCCCTTCACAAGTCCACTGCTAGACATAGATCTCCCCCAAGGAATGTCACAAAGCACGCTCTTGAGTCACCTGCATCCATCGACTTACTGCATGTCTTACCAGGTAGTCACCCCATCTAGTGGGGGGAACGCCGTACACTTCGCCTGCCGGTACGAGGCTGCCACTCAAGAACATTCCGTCCTCATTAGTTGTCAGTTCTTCAAGCTATATGGCCGGCCCATTGCCACTTCAGCTTACTAATCCGTTGGGCTATGTTGGTTATTCTGGTTCTACTGCGGATATCCTCGTTTTGTTTCGCTGTGTTTGTAACTTCTTTTTTATTCACAAAAATAAAAATATTAAGTTAATTAGTCTTTAAATCATTGAAATTGGACATTTCGTTTAATCAAAATTATGAAACGAAAATAAGTTACGTAAGAATATCGGGCAACCCTTATTTTAAGAAACTCTTTCCTAGATGGCGCCATATCTTTATATATATAATTTTTCTGTATGTGTGTTTGTCACTGAACTCCTAAAAGTTGAAGAGGGGTGGTGGAAAATTACATCTATATCAGTAGAATGTATACTGAGACGTTAAAATGACAATTTATTTTTGTCCCCAGGTATTGGGTTCTGTCAGCCCATCCCAGCTTGAATTTATTTGCAGCCGGTCATGATGCAGGGATGATTCTATTCAAGTTGCAACGTGAGCGACCAGCATATGCAGTTCACAATAATATGTTGTTTTACATCAAGGATAGGTTTGTATGAAAAAATTATATTGGCTTATTTATAGCGCCTTTTTTAATAATGTTACTATAATATTTTAATGAGTTATTATTTTCCAGGCAATTACGAAAGCTTGACATGCAGACCAACAGGGACTCAACTGTGATGCAAATTAAGGGAGGTGGACGTCACCAACCCTACAGGTACGTTTATATTGATATTATAGATTCTAAAGTCAGTTAAACAGTCACTACATTAAATTAAAACGAATTAAGTAACTGAAAGAATAAAGGGTATACTTGCACCAGTTGGATTGTTAGCTCAGTATTACCATAACGTTATAAAAACAGTTTACTGATGATGCTCTTATGATCGAATATACACATCATTTCAGTTACACCCCAAATAACCAAAAACTAAAAATAATTTGTCGTATGGCAACTTAGTAGCATTCATTACTCCATCTCGTTCCGTGGGCGTTTTAAAAGGTGACATTCATCTCGTTACTAGAATCTAAAATACACACCGACTATAGGAAGCAGCGTCAATGATGTGAGAAGTTTAATATTGCAATCAATAATACGTCTGTGTGAAAGATTAAAGCTAATCTTCTAAAGCCCCTTTACATAAGGGGACTGTTAAGGGTTGATGCAAAACATTATGTTTCTGATAGATACCCCAAACAGCGTCGAGAAATAGAGCCAAACGTAAGAGACGCTTGGTACAGCAATCTTGAATGCATTCGCCTCCTGCCAAGCGTGTTAACTAAGGCGATTCCTCCCTACAACTTTTTCGGGTTTATGAAGAAGACAACCTTAACAATTTTCTATAGATTTATTTCATAATGATTTCTCGAGGATTGTTTTTTTGTAAAATTAAAGGTTGTAAAACTTAATAGCATAATTTTTACACTGAAAGAAGTACATTCAATCGAACTGTCCTAAACACTATGGATCTAGCATGACGGAATGTTTGACAGTCGTCTGATAACCTTGATTCATTAAATGTGACATGCTGTAAAGTAGTTGAAACAATGGTAGTTAAATAACTAAAATTTTAAATTAATAACCCCCGAAACAAAAGGAGCTGGTGATCTTTGAATGGCTGAACAGATTTTCTTGAAATATAGCTAACAACACTTTCGATTAAGACAACTTACATACGAAAAATAAAATCAAAATCGGTTCATCCGTTCAGGAGCTATGATACCACAGACAGACACACAGATATACAGACATAGATACACACTACAAACATATAACACCCCTCAATTTATGAAAATGTAATGTACGTACACAAAAATAAAAGTAGTTATACAAAAATAAGTGATATTCATTCTGTAAATACTAGGAACAAACAAGCTAGTAGTACCAGTTACTCGACTCCACCGAGTCAGTAATTGATTCTTGGGGCGATGTATACGCTTTTACAACAAAATCCCAGAAAATATACAAAATTCGACCTGCTCAAAATTCAAAAACTTTATTGAACATAGTTTGTATAAAAAGGGTTATTATAATATTAAGGAATTTATGGATGATAATAACCCCTGGGAATGAGGTGTTCGCTACCAAGCTATTTCTAATTTGTTTTGTGTGGTTAATTGTGTAACATACATGATTGTAAGCTGTTATTTTTAAAAAAAAGTCCCGCTGGGTTTCTTGCTGGTTCTTCCCAGGACAGAGGTTTTTTTTCGAACCAGTGGTAATTAAACAAAAGAGTGACTTTCAATAAGTATTATTTATAATCTATATTGAATAAAAAGTTTCTGTTTCTGTTTCTGTTTTAGTCAGAGGTTAAAAATAAGAATTTCGATAGAATTCATAAAATTATTAAATATGGTCTTCTTTAACAGCATGTCACTGAATCACGCGGAATGGTGCGTGCTGGTAAGTTGGCGTGTGGGAGACAGTCACTCTTACGAGCTTTATGCGGCACCACGAGAAGCTGGCGAAGCCCCGGCTACTGAACCCGCGAGGGGACAGGCCACCTCTGCAGTGTGGGTGGCTAGGAACCGCTTCGCAGCGCTAGAGAAGAATAACCAGGTGAGTTGGAAAATGAAGCGAAGAGCGAAACTACTAATTAATGGTCAACTAAAGTCAAATATTATAAAAAATAGATGAGAAGGTAATGTTATACGATAAAGTATATAATACGTAGTTAATATAGTCAGTCACTCAAAGAAACCCCGAGCATAGATTTCTCCATAGCTCGGTTAGTAAGCCGAAGTGGCAATGGGCCGGCCATATAGCTCAAAGAACCGACAACCGATAAGGTTCTCGAGTGGCAGCCTTGTACCGGTAGGCGAAGTGTAGGGCGACCCCCCACTAGATAATAGTGACGACCTGGTAAGACATGCAGGAAGTCGATGGATGCAGGTGAGTCAGGATCGTGCTTTGTGGTATTCCTTGGGGGAGGCCTATGTTCAGCAGTGGACTTGTGAAGGGCCATGATGATCATGATGAATGTAGCCAGTCCATCCATCCATCACAGCGTATATTATACGCTATTTGTCTTATATGATTATTTTTTGCCATAGTTGCCAAGCTTGGCAGGCGGGTTGGCAACCGCAGTTTGTTTATTATTTTGAGTTGTTATTAAGAAGATGGATCATGTAGTGGCGGTGTAAGAATATCCACTACCCCACATCGTCCCGTGGGTGTCGTAAGAGGCGACATATGGAAACTGAAACAGGAGATGGGCAGCAGCATCTTCCTAACACAACTCAAAATAATAGTCAGTTAGGTATCAATTAATTCCAATTAATGACAGAATTTTCTTAGGTCTGATGTAAAATAAAATTAGTGTGCATTTCCTAGGCTTCTAAGAGGAAGAGCCCTTTTGCTTCGCCTTCCTACAGAATGTAACTACTGCCACCATCTTAATATAAAACTAGATTCAATATAGCCCTTAGAAAAACATACACCACTAAAATTGATGATACTCAAAATATTTCATTTTGTATCAAGGCATTGTCAAGTGTTGTTAAGAGTGTTTGCTGAGTGCGATCTTTTCATTCAAAATGTAAGACATACATGCTACTAAATTTGCTTTGTTATCCGATAAACCATGTAAAGTTATTTTTACAGTTCCCAATATATTATATTATGTAGTAGGTAGCATTAAACTAAATCCTAAATTTATTTTAGTACTTTGTTTCTTCATGGTATCAAATTGTAATTTTTCCTAATTTGACGAAAACGCCATTTTTATTTTTTTACAGTCCACCTGATGCTACTTTTAAGTGCTGTGGACAAAAGACAAGTTTGTCTATCAAGAAATTCTCAGTCTGAAGTCAGGAAGTTGGGTTGTTGGGTTGTTTCTCAAGTAGGGTATTTCAAGTAGGGGTGAAATGGTGGGGTGTTAAAGCCTGCACCTGATTTCTCTCCGATAATGTCAGATTTGCCATCACAACGGACTATGAGGGTAAAGAAAAAGGGAGTGCACCTGTGCTTGCACACACAAGAGTGTACACTATAATCCAGCCCTGCGCATACTAGCCAGTCGCCGTTGATAGTAGCCGCTGCGACTGAAATTCTGTCTAAGGAATCTAAATGCAGATGCGATGTCAACTTCGAGAACTATAATGGAATGCCTCATGTAAAAGGGTCTCCGATTTTCTGCACTCATCATAAGAAACACAACAACATTATGCTGCTATTTGATACTGATATTCTTTAGAAGCGTGGCCCTTTCATAGTCGCGCCTACTCATTATTCTGTAGCCACAATACAGCGTGCTCCACTGGAGCGTTGCTCTACCACGTAAAAAAAAAACGAGCGAGCGTTACAGCAGTCGCATATGATGTGTAACATCTGACATCTCATCTTGGTAATAAGCAACATTAACATTATATCCTGAAAAAAAAACGATTTGTTTTTTTATCAATCAAAATTAAAAATATCAATCGAATAGCGACAGAAATTAACCTCAAAATTTATAAAAGCATTATTCATTATTACTCACTTGCATTTTTTATCAATGATCTGCACTTTTTTCAGACACTTAATATGAACAGTAAATACATTTATTAATGTTGTTTGCACATATAAATTAGTTTATATAGCAGCACACTACTACTACTGCGCGCGCTCATAGGTCAAATCAAATAGCGCGCTCTTCCCCGGCTTCCTGTTACACACTTCCGTCTCTTTTCACGAAATCACTCCCACAGGTTGCAGGAAAGCGAGAGGAAAGATGTTATACACCAAAAACTTTAGCACGACGGATTAAAATAGAATGTCTTAATTACATTCTACATAGTATATTTGTAGTCTATTTAAACTTTGTTGATTGCCAGTTATACTCACATTTTAACAACACCTCCACAGTTGGTGATAAAGAATCTAAAGAATGAAGTATCGAAGAAGATCGCCACTCCCACATGCGAGGAGATCATGTACGCCGGTACCGGCATGCTGTTATTACGCGAACCGGACTGCGTTCAACTCTTGGATGTGCAGCAAAAACGCACTATAGCCAGTGTAAGTAATTCTAAATTAAATAAATAAATATATCTTTATTGATCAACTAAAACTTTACAATGATCTTGAATAATTGTTGGAATCTTTTTTTAAGGGTCTTTCACTTGTACCAGAAGATCTCGCTCCTCCATAGCCATAATACAGATAGTGAGCAATTTAATAGACAAGACACATACAAGAGACAACAAATTTAATAAAATAAACAACGGCACACTATAACAATAGTTCTGAAATATTGTTATAAATATTGAACAATTGTTCATGGGCGGCGGTAGACACTTACCATCAGATGAACCGGATGCTTATTTGCCCTCTTCTATAAAAACAGAAGTTTATTTATTAATAATTCATTTGCTGTATGGTAGCAGTGGCGTAAGGGGTGACTATGGGAAATGACAGAAAGATCTTGAGGCTTCCGATAGAGAAGAGAAATGATGTAACCATCTCGTATATCCAGGCGTAAAATACGCAGGCTGGCGATGGGCAGCAGGGTCAAAGGTTTTCACGTCTGGCACTGCGATCGTCAATCCACTTGCCAAAAGAATAGAGTAAAATAGAATAGAATAGAATCATTTTTAATCAATATAGATTATGATTATGACTCTACACGGTTAATTAATTTCTTCAATATTAGGTATATAAAATTAATTTATTTAATATTATATACTTACATTCTGTAAATAATATTCTAGTAATTTCTTAACAATAAATGGGCCTTTCGAAATTAACAACCATTGACTCGTGACAAATCCTTAACCTGTTGGTAAGATCAGCAAAATTGATTCAGGTGAAAGTGAGTAAGTGTCGCTACGCGATTTGGAACACGGACATGTCGCTAGTGGCGCTGCTGGGCAAACACACAGTAACTCTGTGCACTCGCCGCTTGGAGCAACTTTGCTCAATAACGGAAGGCGCTAGAGTCAAGTCAGGCGCATTCGACGATTCGACGCCGCAACCAGTCTTTATTTACACAACCGCTAATCACATCAAGTATTGCTGCAAAGATGGGTAAGTTGAGATGTTGTTCAATATGTTTTGAAATATTATTTTAATTATTACTAGCTTTACTTATTCGGTTTCGATTGCGTGGTCTTCAATTTAGAAACATCATTAAATGCTATTCCGTGCCAAATTTAGCAAAATTCGATCACTTTTAGAGTCACTTCGGTGTCTGTGTCTCTATGTCAGTTTGCCAAAGAAGTTTTTTGAATTCCTAAAGACTATTGGACCTAGATAATTGATATTCGGCATGTATATAATATGCTACAGGAACACGTGAATAAATAAGTTTTTCAGAATTGCATTAATATCATATGTCTAGAAACATCTACATTTTTTTATATTGGACGTGTCTTCCGATGTACCCATAAGAAAGATAAATTGTCTTGGAATCAAAATTTATTATTACTGTTTACTCTTTACATTCATTCATAATTAAAGTTAATTTAGTTTTAAAAAAATAATGATGATTTCATGGTCTTATATGCGATATTTGATTCATATCATTGGTCCCATTTAATATTGATTGGCACCATAAAATAGATTCTAATATTTTTTCTACGTTCGAGTAGACTTAAAAATTTCATAAATGCAGTTCTATAATGATGAATATTACACACAAAATAAAACAAATTTTAATAAATCACGTTACAATTTAATTTTTATTTAAGCGGGTTGTACAAAACACATCTTTGGAAGAAAGTTCCATAAAATTTGCGTAAAAGAACATATTGCTGATGTGAAGCGACGATGCTCCGGGAAGTCTGAAGTATGTCAACATGTTCAGTATAGTCCCAACCATTATATCAGATCTCATAGACAACAAATCTTCGCAATGGAACACCGATTCCTACCAAAGAGGATTCGCGAGGCTATTGAAATTAAAAACATTCTAATTTCAATAGAGAAGATGGCTGGGTGCTACCATCTACTTGGGATCCCATAATTAATAAAATTAAATCCAAATCCAAGCATACTACTGCAAGACTTCAAGATACTGTAAGCTCGTCCTGCGTCGTCGGTCCTTTAAAGTGCCCGAAATGTCAGGAATTAAAAAGTTAAAAACTTTTTAATTCCTGACATTTCGGGCACGTTTTTTGTGCGTTCATGGACTTGGAAAAGGCTTATGATAGAGTGGACAGGAATGTGTTATGGCAAACACTTAACTCATTTGGTTTGAGCGCTGGTTTGATACAGGCATTAGAGTCTCTTTATAGGGACTCTAGTGCTTGTGTCAGGATCAATGGGGTCTACTCGGACTGGTTTGGCATTCAAAAAGGTATCAGACAGGGCTGTGTAGCTGTTAGCTGTTTAACCTATTTATGGACAGTTGTTTGCAAACTTTGAAAGTTGAAGAATGTGGGTTGAGAATGGGTGAGTTAACCGTCAAATGCCTTTTGTACGCCGATGATCAAGTCATATTTGCATCGTCGGCGGCAGAGTTGCAAATGATGGTTTCTTTAATGAACTGGTCATTAAAAGAAAGGGGTATGAAAGTGAACGCAAGTAAGACGAAAGTACTGGTTTTTGAAAGAGAAGTAAGTAAAACATTATGTGAAATAAGAATAGAATGGGAGATGATTGAGCAAGTGGATGAGTTTGTATATTTGGGATGTTTATTTAGCAGGGATGGTAGATATGATAAGGATATAGAACGACGAGTGAACGCAGGAAATAGAGTGAATGGGGCTCTACATGCTATTGCATGTAGAGCCCCATTCACTCTATTCTATTCGTGACAGACAGACAAAAATTCTAAAAACCACTAATTTGGCTTCAGTACCCTTTATTTAGTCCCCTGGGCTTGTTTTTTCAAGAGTATATTAGAATTACAGACACGACTTTTCTACAGATTTATTATATGTATAGATAAACTTAAATGTACCTTAAAGCTAAGGGTACATAAGGCGGACTTAATGCCATGTGACATTCTCTGCCACTCAACCCTGGGTGCCAAAGACAAATGTTGGCAGGTGCAAACATCTTACTCGTATAAAGTGTACATATGTGTTTAAAATATTAGTATACATACATACATATATTAAAAATATATAATTATGTACATTAATGATTGAGAAAACTTAAGGTGATAGAAATAATTTAGTATTTCCTAGAAAAAAAAATCAGTAGAAATGCAGAATAGAGTCAGAACCTAAGATTCTTACACCTGGATTATTCAAACTCAAATAATAAAGTTAAAAATAATTATTTAAATTCATTCAAATTTCATAATTATATTTAACGGTTAATAAAGTCTAACTAATACTGAACAAAAAGATTCTTATACATTAGTCTTTTGTCACAGTGATTATGGCATCATTCGTACTTTGGATGTGCCTGTGTACATTGTGAAAGTGATCGCCAATGAAACTGGAGCGAGGGTAGTCTGCCTTGATAGAGAATGTCGTCCAAAGGTGCTCAACATCGATCCAACGGAATACAGGTATTTTTTTAGTATTATATTGCATCTTAAGAATTACCATTTTTGAAAAGGTTATTTGTTTTTTTTTTAAATAATTTTAATGTGATATGTGAGCTAACTAGTCCGTCTGATGGTAAGTGGCCACTGCAGTTCTTGTAGGCCAGTGGCAGAAGCCAGTGGTAGAAAACCTTCTAATAAACTTAAAACAAAGATTTTTTATGATGCATTGTAAATTTATAAACCTTGGTCTCATCAGCAATCATCAATGTGTTTCGTATGGTGAGTGTAAAGAACTGGAGACCCCCTTTTACTGGAAACGAGGCATTCTATCTTAGTCCTCACGGGTGACAACGCGGCTGCATTTTGATTCGTAGTTGAGGATGGATATAGATGTATATGGGCCACAGCAACTACTTACCATCAGGTGGACTGTGTGCTCGTTTGTCACCCTTATCCTATGAAAAAGTGGCCACCGCAGTCCATAGACACTTGAAACTAGTTTCAAACAAAGTAGGCTACAGATGCGTTGTCACCTCTGAAGACTAAGATTTAATTTAATGCTTCACAGATATAGCAAATTTTAACTGTGATAAGCTTTTTAAACATTTTTTTTTACGATTACAGGTTCAAGTTGGCGTTGGTAACTCGCCAATATGATCAAGTTCTCCACATGGTCCGTACGGCCAAGTTAGTGGGACAGAGTATAATCGCGTATTTGCAAGAGAAAGGTGAGATTTAGCAAAATCGAACATTTGATTTTTTCAGCATTAAATTTTTATTCACCAACATAGGCCTCCCCCATAGATTGCCTCATAGTGGGATATGTTTTCATAGTTCCCACGCTTGGCACGATGGTTGGCAACCGGAGATTTTCTAGTTTTTACTCCACATTTGTCGTTTTATCTCTGTCGACTCTTACGACACCCACGGGACAGTATGAGGTAGTGAATATTCTAACACCGCCACTACACGATCATTTCTTGTTTAAATAAAAGGCGTAATACCGTAATTGAGTTGTTGTTTAGAACAAACTTTTTTGGTTTGCAATTTTACACAAAAAAAGATCCTTACATTTTATCTTTTATCCATATACCATTGACAACAAAACTATGATTGATAAAGATAAGGTTAGACCTTTTTTTTTACGTAAAATTAATAAATCATCAAAGTGGTATTATTTGTGGTTTATACGTGGTAGAGCCATGCTGCAGCTATATTAATAGTATAGTTGTAGCACGAATGCGTTGGCTCGACCGGGGTAGGACCACGCTCTCACAGAATACCGGCGTAAAATAGCAGCTTAATGCTGCTGTGTTTCGTATGGTGAGTGTAGAGAACCGGAGACCCTTTTTACTGGAAAAGAGGCATTCCATCTTATTCCTCACGGGTGACAACGCATCTGCACTTAAATTCGTAAACGAAGATAGATGTAGATGTCTATGGGCGACAGCAACCACTTACCATCAGGTGAACTGTGTGCTCGTTTGTCACCCTTATTCTATATAAAAAAAGTGGTATTTCGATAATTGAACTTCGTATCCAAAGACCATTATTATAGATCTGATATTTTTTTGTTTAAGTGTTACTTGGACGAAGTCGCGGGTAAAACCTAGTTATAAATATGATTTAAAAAACACGAAAAACATAAACAATTGTCGTTAGTCTTTAATAAAGGTTATTAATTAGTGAAAAAATCTCTTATGACTTGTATACAGGTTACCCCGAAGTGGCTCTGCACTTCGTAAAGGATCCACGCACTCGTTTGTCCCTCGCCTTACAATGCGGGAACATTGAGGTCGCCTTAGAGGCTGCTAAAAGCTTGGATGAGCCGGACGCTTGGGATAAACTAGCTCAAGCTGCTTTAAACACAGGAAACCATCAGGTAAGTCGCTATAAAGAACAAGTACCATATCGGGGCTTGGCTGTAGAATCAACGTTTGGCGATATCATTATGAAAGTAAGAGTTACATTTGGGGGTTGGGAAATTTTGTTATGGGGTTTTGGCGTTATCTTATAATCGTCTCTTCCTGATACAAATAGGGGCTGTTGAATATGGAAACAGATGCCACGCACAGGGCCGTTATTTTCATCAAATTTCTCTAATAACGTACACATCCGATAATCCCATAGCTGAATCACTCCGTTGTGTAAGCTTGCAAGAACCCATGGCCGCTTTGAATGAAACGATATACCCTTCACCCTCGCTGATTTTGTCTCAAATTTTGTTAACATTTTCTCCCAATTTCAATTAATATTTACAGATGTTTAAAACAAAATATTCTCAACCAATACACGCCAACAGTAACGTCGACATGTCAAATGTCAAACCGGCTGACGTGACACGTCAATACTAGGAACACAGAGTATACTAATAATTAATGCCCTGTGAACCGTGTAAAAGAATGCTGTATAAAAATATCCACCATAGCTAGTATAATATACATTAGATTAGGGATGGAGTGATTAGGGTAAGACCGTAGACAGAACCTCCCCTACCCCAGCCTACGAATTTGGAGTATTTATATATAAAAAAAGTGACATACTTATTGCTTTGTTTGCTTCATTGAAAGAGCCGTGGTAGCTCAGGGGCTAAGCCCTCGCTGTAAATTACACAGTATGCGAGCAACCCGGGTTCGATCCCCGTCGGCACCAATGAAATTATTTATTGCAATTTCAAGTGCTGATTTACCACGTGCTCGGCGGTGAAGGAAAACATCATGAGGAAAGCTGCATGTCTGAGAAATGAGAAAAAAAAAACATTTTTCGAAGACATATGAAGTTCGCCAACACGCATTGGGGCAGCGCGGCGGACACTTCCTTGCCCTAAAACCCTCGCAGAAATGAGAGGAGGCATGTGCCCACCAGTGGGACGTATATATAGGCTACAACTTTTGTTTTGTGGCTGCTTTAAGAAGTGACCATAGAAAATGCCTGAAATATGGCTTCCTATATAGCGGTATTTCACATCACATTTCAAGCCGCTGGTGAAGAAAAATCACCTCTACATTTGGTTGGATCCGTGGCAGCCAACAGACTGATTAGTCTTCTGACTCAGCCTCCCGAGACTGATTGATTAATTTTCCCATATTAAACTCCAGTAAGGGATGTTTAAAAAAGAAAATGGTTTTTGATTATCTCGTAAGCTAGCTCTATAAGAGATATAAAAAAAATTGGAACGATTTTTTTTTGTATGCTATCTTACACAAAAAAGGGCCATACACTTCCATTTCTATCTCTCAAAGTTTTGATGCAAAACCTATTTTAATTTTTTTTATTTCAACTCCATTTTATAAATCAATATAATAGTTTCATACATAACCTAACATAGTAGTTTTCCGTCGAAAGTTAACGTGCATTAAATCTATATAAATAATGAGTGATTAATCAATCAATAAAAATAGTGAGACAGCATACAGGCAACTGAACAGACAGATCTCCAAATGCATGCGGCGGGACTTACGCAACTTTAATGCAGCTTGTATTGAAGAAGCGATCGAGCGGAACCAAGGCTCCAAAGTCTTTGCCAGAGATCTGTCTGCCAGAAAGAGCCAACTGTTGAAGTTGGAGACCGATTGTGGCAGCATCGTTTCGGGACCAAGATTGTACAACCAGTGCGTGTTGCCAGTGATGACTTATGGATCTGAGACGTGGTCCTTCACTGCTGGCCGTGTGAGGAAGCTCAAGGTCGCTCAGCGAGCTATGGAGAGGGCTATGCTCGGGGTTTCTCTGCGTTATAAACTTAGAAATTAGGATATTCGTAGTAGAACTAGAGTGACCGACATAGCCCAACGGATTAGTAAGCTGAAGTGGCAATGGGCTGGCCATGTAGCTCGAAGAACCGGCAACCGATGTGGAAAAAAGGTTCTCGAGTGGCAACCTCATACCGGCGGGCGAAGTTTAGGGCGTCCCCCCACTAGATGGAGTGACGTGACCTGGTAAGACATGCAGGAAGTCGATGGATGCAGGTGGCTCAGGACCGTGCTTTGTGGCATTCCTTGGGAGAGGTCTATCTTCAGCAGTGGACTTGTGAAGGGCTGTAATGATGACGATGAATGAGTGATTTAGTAAGCGCACTATTGGTGTATTATAGTCTTTTCTCTATATAAAACTGAACTGACAAACGAACTTAAAGTTCACCTTATAGTAAGTGGCTACTGCAGTCCACCACACCTGTAGCCAACTTCAATCGAAGAAGATGCGTTGTCACCTCGAGAACTAAGATGGAATGCCCCATAGCGTATAATTATACTTTCTCTCTATATCCTTCAGAACGGAACACAACAGTGTAAGCGCTGCTGTTTAAGGAACGGGTAAGAGGGTAGTATCCACCCAGATAGACTGTACCACTACTATGCCTACTAGGTAGGAAAGAGTTCTAACACCTAGCATCTGTGAAAACCCTAATCAAGTACTTGGACTGATTCAATACTTAATGATTTAGAAGGTATCATTTATCTTAAGCTTCAAGTATATAAATATTATACAAATAATATTGTCACCAGATCGTAGAAATGTGCTACCAACGAACAAAGAATTTCGACAAACTATCCTTCCTGTACCTGATCACCGGTAACCTTGAAAAACTGCGCAAGATGATGAAGATAGCTGAAATACGGAAAGACGTCTCATCACAGTTCCAAGGGGCGCTGCTGCTTGGCGATGTCAGGGAGAGGATTCGGCTGTTGAAGAACGCTGGACAGGTATTATTAATTTTCATATGAGATTTTAATTTTGTTTTTATGCCGCGTCCGTACATTTGGCAAACCTCAACAAGACGTCCCGAATTCAAACGTGTGGATAGTGTTTGGCTTGGTTTGCGTAGGTTTGCGAGCGATTGTAGCCAATCCGATCGGTGTCGTTTTTTTGTCACAAATCAATAGGAATTTGCCGCGAGCGCTTGCGACGCGTTCACACGTTTGTGCGCACTCAGTCTCGTTTGTGCGCTGGTCGCGACTATAGTAAAATAATTTCATTATAGTTACTTATTTTCGCACATTTTACCACACTTTTCCGTATTTTTCGTGTTCTTTCACTTGTTTTTGTATTTATAATAAAAATAAGTTAAATGTTATGACCGATACAACAACCTCAATATCCGTCATGCTTGCCTCTTCAGAACAAACTAACGCACTCGCAAGCGTTTGGATGGCGGCGTTTGCTTCCCAAAATCAAGCAAAACGCTTGTAGAGATTTGGAGTTTGCGGCCAATGCCAAGCGTGCGGACTTTTAGGATGGCTCGCCTTGGGTCCTTTTTAAAAAAAGACACCTTTTACTGCTGCAAGACTAATTTAATTTAATTACACTTTGGAATATTATAAACTATAAGAAAGTTGTGTACCGAACAAAGATTAGAGTTTGACCGCCTGAATTAATTGAAAAATCACTTTTATATATTTTACGTAATGCTTACAATAGCAATTACTACCTTGTACATCGGTTCATAACAAGACGCGGCATTATACATAGATACTCCTCGCGTGTGCTGGGATAAGTTATTAGAGTTTTAAGGCGACAGTCTCAATATATAGAAATGTGTATCAGTAGCATCTATGCCTTGCAAACGATGCGTTGTAGATTGCGCAAGTGTTTTTGAACAATAAAATTTCGTCATGTAAACACTTTTTGGCCGACTTTAAAAAAGTAGGTTATCAATTGGACTGTATGTTTTTTTTTTGTATGTTTCACACGATATCTTCGTCTATACCGATTTTATTGATTACTAGCTGTTCCTCGCGACTTTGTCCGCGTTTAATTTTTTACGATTGGATTTCATGGGTTTTAATTTTTTTGGGCGGAACCCTAATTCTTTTCTAAAATAAAAGTAGCCTATGTTACTCTTTATAACAGTACTTATAGCTATATGCCAGTTAAAGTCCCGTCAAAATCGGTCAAGCCATTTCGGAGACTAGCTGGAACAAACAGACAGACAAAAAAAAAAATTTTTTTTTTTGTTATAAGTACAGTTTAAACTTTCATATGCATTTCGTAAAAAGCTGTAATTTTGACATTACAAACAGATACTTCAATTTTATTTATTTGTATAGATTCTTTTATAACATAGGTTATACTTCAGGGTGGTTCCATGTAAATTTGGACTAAAAACTTCATCTCTAAGGGTGGAAAAGTAGGGGATGAAGTTTTTAATGTAACTATTTTATTTAAATGACATTCTTATTTTTTACCTTGAGATATTTCTTAGCCCACTCAAAATGATATACAATTAATATAGCTGGAGAATGGCTCTACCACGTTTAACCACATATCACACATCACTTATCGCAGACTAAGGTTAAAAGAAGACATCTTTCGTGAAAAAGACTAGACCAGAGAGAGAGAGAGACGACATACTATTAGTCAAATAATGAACACAGTCTTCTTAAAAGTCTGCCAATTTTGATTTTTTTATAATACGCTAAAACCATTTTTTTTAATGATTTCTTATATTTACGCGAACACTACATTGAATAAAACTATTTTAATTGATAACGTCGGGAATCAAAAAATAGTAAAATTAAACGCGATAAAATCCGTAAAAATAGTTTTATTCACCATTTTTTAAATATTATGGCTGTTTAAATATTTTTTTACAGATATCCTTAGCGTACTTGACGGCGATAAACCACAAGCAATTCGAGGAAGCGGAGCAACTGAAGGCAGCCTTGGAAACGGCAGGGCTCCCTATTCCTGAGCCGAATCCTGATGCAGTTTTCCTTCGGCCGCCGCTACCTGTGCAAAGAGCTCAATCTAACTGGCCTTTGTTAGCTGTTTCTAAGTAAATATGTTAATTTATTTAAACTTTATTGTTGACATCTTAAGTCCAGTTATTACTCTATTATTAGTGGTAGTCAGACGTATTTGTGCCCGCTTGTTTAAGGTTGATATTTGTCAATCATAAAGTAAGTTGATAAAGTAAGCGTGCGACATTCAGTGGATAAAAAGTTACTTTATTAACCGACTTCAAAAAGGAGGAGGTACTGAATTGGAATGTATGTTTTTTTGTGTGTGTTACCTCATAACTTTTTTCTAGGTGAACTGATTTTGATGATTTTTTTATATTTACAAGCTGGTGCTTCTCATGTAGTCCCATATAAATTTGATCAAGGTCTGACCAGTAGTTTTTGAGTTATCCTTAATAATTTATATTGAAGTCGGTTGTACAAAATTTTTGATTTTACCACTTGTTTGAAACATTTTTAACAGGAAATATAGGATCTAAATAAAAATGAATGATTCTAATTTAATAACATGCCTTGCGAAAAATATTATATGGCTATCGCTTAAATAAAAACGAGGACTCGAAATTCAAAGTTTTTCCCGGTGATTAAATTATTTATTTTTTATTATGATAGATGTCTATGGGACATAGCATCCACTGTCCATCAGGTGGACTGTGTGCTCGTTTATCACATTTATTATGTATAAAAAATAATCCTGCATGTCTTACGATACAAAAGAGCGCCGTTATACACTCAACTTAACTTTTTATTCAATATCTCTATATATAAAAATCAATTGGTGTCCGTTAGTCTCGCAAAAACTCGAAAATGGCTCAACGGATTTTGATGATTTTTGGATGGTTTAAAAACTTAATTGTACCCGGTAGGTGGCGCTGTTGTCGAGATCCAGAAATCACCCGTGCGAAGCTGGTGCGGATCGCTAGTAGATTATAAATAATACTTATTGAAAGTCACTCTTTTGTTTAATTACTACTGGTTTGGCAAAAAAACTTCTGTCCTGGGAAGAACCAGCAAGAAACCCAGCGGGACATTTTTAAAAAAAACAGCTTATCGATAATCTACCATTCCCATTGGTATTCAGTTCTTTGAGCTACATAGTCGGGCCATTGTCACTTCAGTTTACTGATTCTATGCTATGTTGGTTATTCTAGTTTGCGGATATATTCATTATTTGTTCTATAACGCGTGTGAAGGACCACAATTATATTTACAGACTAGCAACTTGGTCCGGCTTCGCCTGGATAGAATCTATTAATGTTGCGTTATTTAGATTTAAGACAATCAAATCCGTTTTTGAACGGTTTTTCGTTTTTTCCAAAAAAAAAAGTTTTTCGGACAAAATTTAGCCTAGATTCATTCTGGCATTGCTCTTTATCTGTTCGTAAAGTTACATCGACGGATTCAACTCGGCTGGGCAGCGTTCGGGAAATTACGACATATCTTCTCGTCAGGTATACCTCGAAACTTGAAAACGAGACTGTACAACCAGTGCGTGTTGCCAGTGATGACTTATGGAACTGAGACGTGGTTTTTCACTGCTGGCCGTATGAGGAAGCTCAAGGTCGCTCAGCGAGCTATGGAGAGGGCTATGCTCAGGGTTTCTCTGCGTGATAAACTTAGAAACGAGGATATCCGAAGTAGAACCAGAGTGACCGACATAACCCAACGGATTAGTAAGCTGAAGTGGCAATGGGCCGGTCATTAGCTCGAAGAACCGACAATCGATGGGGAAAAAAGGTTCTCGAGTGGCAGCCTCGTACCGGTAGGCGAAGTGTAGGGCTATCCCCCACTAGATGGAGTGACGACCTGGTAAGACATGCAGGAAGTCGATGGAGGCAGGTGGCTCAGGACCGTGCTTTGTGGCATTCCTTGGGGGAGGCCTATGTTCAGCAGTGGACTTGTGAAGGGCTGTAATGATGATGATGATGATGAAAGTTACATCACAATCGATATAGTCCTTCCGAAGATTAGCCTGCACAGACAGACAGACAGATAGTCAGACTACATTTTTAAAAATTGTAATTTATGCCCTAAATAGCATGCAAATAACCCCCTCGGCTTAAATAGAAGCCAGTTATTTTTTTTATGTGTATAGATAATTAATTTATTCAATATGTTCAGGAGTTTCTTCGAGGTAGCGGGAGGAGCCAGGGCGGGAGCTGCAGAGAGCAGCGCGGTGGCGGCGGCCGGCACCGGAGACGAACCCCTGGAGGCTGCTGGAGCCTGGGGAGATGAAGACGACGTTTTATTAGAAAATAAGGTGCGATACATTTACTTTGATTGTCCATTATTATTCATATTTAATACTTAAACAGAGAAATTTGTAGTGAATCAAGCAGCCGCACCCGAGAAAGAGCTCAGTGCAAGTATCACTTGCGTCTTTAGGCGGGTAGACATGGTCCTATGGAGGAGGAAAATCTCAGTACAGTCTACTCAATTCTGAAATCATATAAGTTGTCATCATATAATTGGAAAATTTTAGCTTAGTGGGATATAATATGAAAGCCTATGTACTGCTGTATATTTTAATAATGATAATAATATTAGTCCACATAAGAAGATTTTTGGAACGAAGTTCCTTATCGCACGGTACGAATTTGGAGGATGGGGACTAGGTGAGAAAAATTATAATATTTTTCCGTCACTACCCTTTCTATAGTGCGAGCGAGATGGAATAATATCCATCGCCCTCGCACTTTTTCTTATCTTGCCATGAAAGAAATATTATTTTAAATGACGCTTCATTTTAATAGACGCTAGTAATTCATTTATTTGTATTTTTTTAATGAATAATATAATACGTTTATCAATAATAATATACTACGAAAGGAACTTCGTTCCAACCGAGTGTTCCACGACACTCACGCATGTTTTTTATTTGTTTTCAACGCAAAAATTTGACTTTCCACATAAGTATTGTTGAGGTCCAAGATTATGGTTACACTAGCCTAGCTAGAGATATCATCTTATCTGTAATTCTTAACATGATACAATTTCATTACTCTATAATGAAATATAAAAAAAATGTTGGTTGTTTAGGAGGAGGGTGAAGAGCCAATGGAGGATGCGTGCGATGACGGAGGCTGGGATGTGGGAGACGAGGACCTGGAACTGCCGGAGGAATTGGCTCCTGTTTCTGGTAATAGCCATAATATGTCGTATAACTTTCAAAATACAGTCTGACGAAACTCAAAAAAATTGAGTGGTTTTCAGTTTGAATGCATATTTCATGTTTCCACGAAGTTATTTTGCAATTTTAACCTGTGACCAACTTTTTTATAGGATAATGGTGACAAACGAACACAGTCCACCTGATGGTAAGTGGTTGCTGTGGCCCATAGACATCTAAATCTATCCTCGATTATGAATCAAAATACAGATGCGTTGTCACCCGTGAGGACTAAGATGGAATGCCTCATTTCCAGTGAAAACGGTTCTCTACGCTCACCATACGAAACACAGCAGCTTTAAGCTGCTATTTTACGCTGGTATTCTGTGAGAGCGTGGTCCTTCCCCGGTCGAGACGAGCCGTTTGTGTTACAACTATACCACTAATATAGCTGCACCATGGCTCTATCACGCATAAAATGCACGCGACTAGGGAAAAGTCAAAATCTCAAAGCCGCCAATAGTTCGCGTCAAACACCGTGTTATGCCGGATGTTAAATGTTTTGAGCAAGGGTCAGTGCACATTGAATAGCAAAATGCTCGGGCAATTTTTACTGATAAATTGATTATGAACTAAATCACAACTAAAATAGAGACGAAAGTAGTGCGTAAGAGATAATTTCCTGTGTGTGTTTACGTATCGGCTCGGCTCGGCTCGTCGGGCAGTCGCGAGCACGTTCGAACATGTTCAAAACATACGCGTGCTTCGACACAACTTCACTTCCAAAAATTTAATGCAATGTCATCACTTAGACTCTAAGTCTTAGAGAATATAACACATATTCTCTAAGTGATGACATTGCACGTTGGCATCCGCGGGACTGTTCAAGCCCGCAGCGGATACTCGGGCATCCGCTGCGGCCGCCAGGTTTACACGACGAATTTTTGCTCTCGGTGTACTTGACTGCAAAGTACATGCTTCGAGCATTTTACTGCTCTAGTCTCGGGTTTAAATTATGATTTAAGAAGAGTCTTTCTAACTAAAGAAGTTCATCGTTACAATATTCGCGAAATTTGATATTTTCTGTCGAATACCATGCTACATTTTAGTTCGCATATTCTCTACGGGACTTTCTTCTTTTTATTGAAACTAAATCTTGTTTAAACTGGGTTTAAAGTTGTGTCTGAGGACGTTAACAAAGCTTGATCGTCACTCGATCCTGTTTCACGATTGGAATTGGTTCGGGAGTAAGCTTTTTAAATCAGATTTGAAAAAAATTCACTTCGAATCGAATTCAACATCGGGAGTAACCCTGCTGAGACTAATTATAAACTCCTTTTTGTAAAAAGATCGTATCGTAAAAGTAGAAAAAATAAAATGTTTCGCGAAAAATAGTTATAAAGACTATGCTTAAATTATAGTTTAAACTCGACATAATCAATAAACCACGTTTTATACGTGGTAGAGCACGCTGCAGCTACGCCCACAAAATACCAGCGTCAAATAGCAGTTTAACGTGTTTCGTATGGTTAGTGTAGAGCACCGGAGACTTTTTTACTGGAAATGAGGCATTTTATCTAGAGACTGACAACGCATTTACATTTTGATTTTTAATCGAATATAGATGTAGATGCCTATGGGACACAGTATCCACTTAACATCAGGTGGACTGTGTGTTCGTTTGTCACGTCCGTGTGTTTTACGTAAATACGTGTGTATGTAACGTCAACATTTATACTAAACAGAAATTATGTGACGTAGCGAAACGACCTCAAAATTGCGGCGCTCCCTCTTCCACTTCTCACTCAATGTAACTAATTCTTTGATCCTTTAGCTGTCGTGTGGTGTAATTAAATGTTGCAATACCAAACTGTACCCACCGATATTGTTATTATCAGTTCTTTCACGGAATATAAAAAACAAGAGGAAGTAGCAAAACGCATAATTTTTACCAGAACCACTGTCGCCAAAATCGCACACATCGCAAGAAATAAATGTGTACCGACAATTATGCATCATTGGCTATGAAAAAAATAAAAGAGAAAGGCTTTATGTTAGTTACCAATTGCTTGAGTACGAACCATAAGTTCTTAATAATCAAAGAGATTTAAATACACACACACACACACACACACACACACACACACACACACACACACACACACACACACACACACACACACACACACACATATATATATATATATATATATATATATATATATATTTATATATATATATATATTTATTTATATATATATATATATATATATATATATATATACTATAGAGCGGACATAGGAACATTTGCATACAAAAACTTTGAGCTCGCACGTGTGTGACGCCTTCTACCTAAACATATCAAAACTACGTTGAATATTTATTAGGAAAAAATTTCAGCTATTCCCCAGTAGGTGACGCTAATAAATGTAAGGTAAAAACCCGTTTTAGGAATGTTACCTTTTCGACATCAAAGTATCGATAATGTTGTTGAAGGTTACTAAGTTTGTAATGCTTTAAGATATAATAATAGGGAATATGCATGCTTTTTTATTGTATAAATCTATTTATTATGACTCCCATTACATCAAAAAAATCATATAAACTTTTTAGTCTTGAATAACGTCATGAATGAAATGAAATGTCATGAAATAAAATATTTAAAATCCAATAACTAAGAATCAATTCACATTGGTGGCATCTGGGATGACGTCACTAGGTCTATTAGACGCTATAATAATAGGATATGATTGGTCGGTCGGCGTCGAAGGCACATCGCGAAACGTCAAATCCAATAAGAGAGCGCCTCCATATTTTTCAAATTCGTTTCTTTTACAAAAATACACTTTAAATCTAACAAATTCACAAGTTTTCGCGTTTACCGCTAAAAAGAACACCTTTGTCGTATCTCCTCAATTTCAGAGCACTTCCCTTGTTGCCACAGCCAAAAGCGGAATCTTCGGGGTCGACATATCGAATGACCTGTAGTAGCATGGTCACTTGGAAGAGAAAGCTAAATTGGCTTCTAAAAAGCTTGGCGTACTCAGTAGAGCGGGACAGTATTTCATGCCTGCACACCGTTTGCAACTTACGACCGAGTTCTCTTTGATTGGCTCGATTCACTGGCGCTGCGTAGAGATGTATCCCTTTGCATTTTCTATCGTATTTACCACGGTGAGTGCTCTGAGGAATTGTTCTGATTAATTCCAGCCACCAAATTTCACCAACATACATCGCGACAAAACTAACGTTACCATCCACATCATTTGGATGCTTGGCGGTTCACTAGAGTGCCATTTATTAGGAGTTTTCTTAGGAATCGTTTACCATCGGCGATTTTTATGGACCGATACGACTTAGGGACCTTCAAGAAACGAGCTTACTACTGTTAAAAGGCCGGCAACGCATCTGTAATTCTCCTGGTGTTGTAGAATTATATAAAAAATTTAAAAAGAAGGCTATCTTGTTGACTTGTTGTACTGGTTGTACTGGCTGACATAGACGTTACACGTTAAAACCAACGGCCGTGTGCCCCTACACAGGCCCACTCGATATCTTTATTGGTATGGGTATAGTATCGTTTACTGTTACACCTCCTTAAATATTGTAGATGATTAAATCTGCATCCTGTATAATATTTTTTATCGATAGCACTAATCGATAAACGTTGTCAATCACTAGCTAATTTGGTGACGTTACTGGATAACAGAAGGCGCTTATCACAATAATGATAAATGTTCTAGAACAATCTACCAGAAATAATAAAATTTAAAAATTATGGGATATACATTATACTTGCGATAATAAACCGAAATCACATTCAGTTTTTGCTACATATCGGGACTTACAATACCTTAATGCACAATCGGGCATTTACTACTACTTAAATGTCTTTGTTAATAATTATTTTATTTATTTTATTTATTTAACATAATTATTTAAATTTACACTGCTAAAGTTTTATAGTCTGCCAAACTGCTCAGCAGTTTGTTGGCAGAAGAAAAATGCTCTCTTACTTCCTAGCATGCAAATAAAAAAAAAGCTTAGTAAAAAAGAAATAAAAAAATCAATAATATCAATATATACATACACAGGTACACACCCATAAATAATAACTACGGCTTATATTGTTGTATAATGGATCATCACAATACATATGTCAAATTTTTACTATTTATTAGTATGACTTTTTAAACTTATTTTTTAAACTGTGTTTTGTTTTGTGCGTAAGGCATTCTTCCGGTAGATTGTTGTATATTTTCGATATTAAGTATTGGAATGTTCTTTTGCCATAATAATTAGCACATTTATATTGCAATGTTCACATTTATATTACAAAACTTTACGCGGTCTGCGCGTGTTTTTATTTATGGGCATAAAGCTACTCAATGCGTTACATAAGATTGAATAATACTTATCACATGTCGCAAATTTAAAATATCATTTTAAATTGCTCGTGAATCGGTATTAAATTACACTCCTGGAAGAGCTGCTCATAATTATCCCTAAATTTAATTTTAGCTTTTTAGCCAATATTTTCATAAATCTAATTTGAAATTGCATTAATTTATCTATATATGTTTTAAAAGTCCTTCCATATGCTACTAATCCATATTGCAACGTTGACTCAACTAGTGCGTTATAAACAACATACAGTACGGATTTCGATGTTATTTTCTTCAAAAATGGAATTTACTTAATATGCCTCTTAATTTATTACACACCTGTACTATATGGCTACCCCAGTTCATATTTCTATCTATTGTTACGCCTAGGTATTTGAAATGTTTTACAAATTCTATAATTGCACATTTACAATTAAGCATATTTTCGTGTATACATTGGTATGAGTGACCCACTATCTTATATTCTTTTGCATTTTAATATTATGAGGTGATGACATATGCGTTCTTTTAGTTTTTGCTGTGTTAATAATAATTCCATTATCATGAGACCACTTAGTTATGTTGTTAAAGTCACTTTGTATCTTTTCTCTATTTCATCTTGATTTTTGTCAGCATAAAGGATGCACATGTCATCCGTACATAAAACAGCACAGTGTTCAATTACGTTACATATACTGTTGACGTGCATTATATAGCCCACAGGTCCATATACGGATCCAGTAGGCACACCTGACTTTACATTTTCCAGATATATTTTTAATAACTGTCACTATTTTCCTATTTTGCAAATAATTACCTAGCCAATTGTTTATAGGACCTCGTATACCACATTCATCCATTGCTTTCAACAAGAGATTATGTTCTAAAGTGTCAAAAGCTTTTTTTAAATCAATAAATATGCCTACTACATGTTTCCTTTCATTTAATCTTTCATTTATATAGTCTGTAAAGTTAGTTATGGCTGTAGCTGTACTCCTATTTCTTCGAAATCCATGCTGATGATCTCCTAATATAAAATTATCCTCTAAGAAATCTGTTATTTGTTTAACAATTACTTTTTCGACTATCTTGTTTATGACAGAAAGTATAGCAATAGGCCTGTAATTTTCATAATTTTTATGGCATCCTTGTTTATAAATTGGTCGAATTTTTGCCTTTTTAAGCCTATCTGGATAAATACCTTTTTCTACACATAAATTGATAAAATTAGCGATTACAGGACTAATTTGATCTTTGACATATTTTAAATCTTGGACTCTTATTCCATCAACAACAGGAACTTTTTCACACGACAATTCAGATATTATTTTTTCAATTTGGCATGGAGTCGTTTTTCTGTATCTTATACTTAACAAGCTTTCATTAACATATTTACTTCTACCCAAAAATTTCATATTACATTTATGCCTAATTTTATCTACTTGTGTAAATGTTTTACAAAAGCTTGTACAAATCGAACTTATATCACTATTACTACCAAAATGTTGAAATACAAAATCATCCAAATTTACTTTTTTCTCACATCATTTCCGCACTTAATAATTAACTCTTTTTTATAGTTATTCTTAGCTACGTTAATACGTTTATTTAACTTATTTCTATATCTTGTATATTCTAACCAATAACACATGTTTTGAGGAGCAGATTTCGATCTTTTAAAAAGTTCATCCCTTTTTAGTCATTAAAATTAGTTCATTTGTAATCCATGGTTTATGTCTTTTATTTTTAATCACTGTTTTATATTTTATTGCGCATTTATATATCTCATAGAAAATTTCATATAAATTATTATAGAGTTTTAATGGACAGTTAATAGATAATAAGTTCGACCAAATAACTGCACTCATCTTTTCTTTCACTATTTTGTTATCAATAATTGTACTTACATGTTCAGGCCGTTCGCTCTCTCCATAATTACGTGTACGCAAAGTAAGTCCCGTTAAATAATGATCCGTTATCTTCTGAGCTGTATAAACAAACGATGCAGGCGGCGCCGAGTGTCCTTCGTCCTTTACCCACATATGATCGATGCAGGACACCACCAAACGCCCATCAATTATCTCTTCTCTCGTGACGTCATCATAGGCACACTGCAACCCGTACTTACATAACATTTCTTTATATCTCGATGTTGACGAATTTACTGTACCGTGTAAAATGTTAATGTTGACATTACCCGCCAGGATAATATCAGTCGTCGCTGGGACACCCGCAATAATTCATCCAATTCTTCCACTATTTTTATTAGTAT
Organism: Parnassius orleans; assembly: GCA_029286625.1. Classification (NCBI taxonomy): domain Eukaryota; kingdom Metazoa; phylum Arthropoda; class Insecta; order Lepidoptera; family Papilionidae; genus Parnassius; species Parnassius orleans. The sequence goes on from JAGSMP010000145.1 coordinate 1,698,723, forward strand.
GTGGGGCCGTAAACGGCGAAAACGTATATAGGTCGTTCATTCTTTATTGTCATAAGGCCATGCAACACCTCACAAGAAATACCGCTATCCGCTCTTCGATTATTTCTTGTATATGCATGTGTATTGTAGCCCGGTATATGGTACAATGGTATTTCATATTCTTTTAAATTTATTTCAGTTAATACTATAATTTCTAGCATATCTAAATATCCATCCAACAACACCAATATTTCATTAAAATTTTTACGCATAGATCTTATATTTAAATGTATAATATTTATTGACGCATTTTGTTCATCCATGAATTGTTGTAGACGGTCTTTGTTATGAATTCGTTCATAGTAAATGCCATTGTTATCATTTTGCACAATTGTGCCCTTTTTTCTCACCATTAAAGACGCAAATTACTATCACCTTGAAGGTGGTTTTCGATATCCTTGTCACTTTTAATTTGGTAAATTTTATTTTCTGCTTCACTTTTCTTAATAAGTACTTTAGAGTTTTGTATCCATATGAACTTATATGAACTTTTTAATTTGTTCTTAGCGAGATAAAATAATTCTCGAGTTTGAGGAGCAATATTTTCATTTATGTAAATTGGGCCTTCGATGTTATCTCCATAAAGCTGATTATTATTTATACATCGTTTCCTTGCTTTTAGCCACTTATCGCGAGCCGTACGACTTCTCAATCGCACAACCACCGGGCGCGGCTTTCCGTTATTTTTTTCTCTTCCCACCCGCCAAGCACTCTCTATTTCATCTTCTATTTCCATCAAATGTGAAATTTTTCGCACAATTTCGACTATATTCTCTTTTTCTTTGTATTGGACACCAATCAACTCGACGTTTTTTTCTCTTTCTCGATTTTCTAATACATATATACGTTCTTCCATCATTTTATTGCACTTCTCTAGATGAATATTTCGTTGTTGTAAATCCTTAATTTGATTTTCATGCTTCGTGAATTTTTCAATTGCTTCCATCTTAAAATCTAACATTTCTTTGTACTTCTCTGCATAGTATTTAAGTTGTAAGTTAATTTCTTCCAATTTTTTGCTCATTCCCTCTACTATAGCCATTCGTTCATTAATTTGTTCAAGTACAACTTCATTGTCTTTAGCCGTTGGTGAACGTGGCGTTCCTGCCCCTGCTTTTACTTCTTCACACGAATCAAATATGCCTTTAGTACTAAAACAAATTATATCTTTTACACATTTCCTATGAAAGGCAATTTGCACTTTTTACACTCCACATTGTCTTCCTTGGTATTTGGTAAAAACTGTTTGCACTTTTTACATTGCAATTTCGGCATTTTACTGTTAATTAGCCGAGCCAAACGTAAGAAAAAAGTATTAGGCTTATCAATCCTATTACGCAACAGACGTCTGTTCGCTGAGAGCGCGCGCAGACTGATACTCGTTTTCATCAAGGAAGTTTCTAGAATAAATGAGCAAATTTAGTTTTTTAACATTAGATGTCGCAGTAATACCGTGATTATTTGAAAACCCATCATAAATTCTTACTAATGGATATTATCATGTCTTAATCCAAAAAGCTTCTAAGATTGACGTAAATTTGCTACGTGACGCTAGATGTCGCAATAATAAATTCACACTATTATAGGCACAATGCCAATAGACATAACATTGACTTTGCCCTATCTAACCTGCTACTGCGTGAATGATATTAGTGATGTAGTTACTCTGCCTGAACGTAATTTGCCATATCGATATTCAGTCAATATTAATGTATAGGAAAATCTATGATAAAATGAGTAAATTACCAAAATTTATTGGAAATTGCCATGATATACTACGTTTTTACGTGGTAGAGCTATGCTGCAGCTATATTAATTGTATAATTGTAGCACGAATGGGTCTACTCGACCGGGGAAGGACCACGCTCTCACAGAATACCAGCGTAAAATAGCAGCTTAATGCTTCTGTGTTTCGTATGGTGAGTGTAGAGAACCGGAGACGTTTTTACTGAAACGAGGCATTCCATCTTAGTCCTCAGGTGTGACAACGCATCTGCATTTAGATTCTTAATTGAGGATAAATGTAGATGTCAGAGGAAAACAAACCAGACAGCAGTATCTTCCTAATAACAACTTAAGACCCTTTTACTGGAAAAGAGGCATTCCATCTTAGTCCTCACGGCTGACAACGCATCTGCATTTTGATTCGCAAACGAGGATAGATGTAGATGTCTATGGGCCACAGCTACCACTTACCATCAGGTGGACTGTGTGATTGCTTGTCACCCTTATCCTATAAAAAAACGTATATTCCCGTAATTCATCCTATAGCCGGGATATAATTAGTTGTTTTTGATGGAAATTTATTAACAGTGTGCTAAATTATCATTTTTGAAACGGAAACTAGGAGAATAATAAAAATACAATAATTTAAGCTATTGTTTATTTCTCCTTGAAATAAAACATTCTAAAATTTTATTTTAATCTGTAATTTCAGACGATGATGAATTCGGATACTAATGATATTAAGATCACTTTTATTTCAGCTTCTTTCCAAAAGCCATGAGTAATACTAAACTACTTACTTACTTCTCTGGCTAACTGGTTGCTAAACCCAAACAAAAATGTTGATTCATAGGGTCACCCTATAATTTCGTATATTATCATAGACATCCAATATTTGCACATTTTCATTAATATGTCAGTAAATAAACAGGATTAGGATAAAAAATTCAAAATGTATTTACAGATGCACCTTAGTATAACGAAATAATTGTCCATGTTTATTCACGTTTCTATGCAAACAAATAAAAAATTACGTGTCTTTGCAACGAAACACCACCATTGGAAAAAAAAATATTTTAGCTTACGCTTTTACACTCTAATATATTCGCATATTTCACTTAAGAAGCGACCTTAGCTCGCGACAATTTGAGCCTGTGGCTGACAGTCAACTAGGCTCTACTGTCCCTAATTGTGACACGCCTGCCCCGTCCACTTTGGGCTTCCTCTTGTTTTTTTTTTACATTCCGTGGTTTTCTCAATTGCCTCCCACTATGAAAGCAAATTTAAAAACGTAGGCCCGTATTAATAAACTTTACTCAACGACGAACTCAAGTGTGTAATCATTTGATAAGCCCTCATTACGAAATCAGCATCTCAAGATCGTTGCTAATTAATAAACACATAAAAACAGTATCTCAAAACGCTGTACTTAGGAATACTGTTCTGTGACTTGCACTCAAGTATACACACTTGAGAATCGAGTTTCGTTTATTAATCAGTGTGGCACTCAGCTGATATCGTAAACCTAAACCGCATCTTGAGATATGTTTATTAATAAGATCATAACCTCAAGATTGTACTCAAGTGCGTGTACTTGAGCTGAGTAACGTTTATTAATACGGGCCGTATTCACGTCAAAAAGACGGTACATGTTTTACCATTGTTGGTCGCAGCGGATATCGACGGCGGTGAAGAGGCGAGCGCGTATTTCGTGGCGCCGACTCGCGGGCCGGCCGCCGCGCTGGCGCGCCTGCGCACTGCGCACGACCACGTAGCCGTCGGACTCTTCGAGCTCGCCATGAGGTACGCCTCATACACCCACACTACATACAGCCCCAGCCTTACCGGTGAACATCAGGTCAACGGTGTGCTCGTTAGTCACCCTTATTCTATAAAAAGAACATGCGCAAGTGTCGTGGAACACTCGATTGGAACGAAGTTTCGTAGTATATTATTATTGGTATATTATTGATTAACAAATACAAATAAATGAATTAATAGCGTCTATTAAAATGAAGCGTCATTTAAAATAATATTTCTTTTATGGCAAGATAAGAAAAATGCGAGAGAGGAACACTTTACTCACTAACCCACATAATGACAAAACTAAATACACTGTCGATAACGCTTATCGACAACAATAATGCGCATCACTATGCTCGCCCCTAAGGCCCGTGGTGGGAGAGAGAGAGCGAAATACTCCGATGATTTATGACCCCAACTGCACGGACAAAATAATTTTACTATAGCCCTCATCCATCAAATTCGTACCGTGCGATAAGGAACTTATTTCCAAAAAAATAAATTATGTGATTGCTTTCCACAAACAGGCTACTAAACGAGCAAGTGGGCATAGTGAACTTCGAACCGTATCAGGACTCGTTCGTGCGAATGTTCGCGAGCGCCCGCATGATGTTCGGCGCGCTGCCGAGCTTGCCCCCGCTGCGCGCCGCGCTACATCGCAACTGGAAGGAGGCCAGCGGACCGGACCTACTGCCTGTGCTTAGTGAGTTACACACAATGTCATTGTCATTTCATTTACTAATTATTATTGTTACTACAATTCATTAAATTTTAAGTTTGTTTATTTAGTATTTCCTACTGCACATTAATATATAAAACACAGACATCTAAACAGCTCATTCGGTCAATCCGCCAGTAATTATTTTTAACCTCCGACACAAACAAAGGGGTGTTATGTGTTTAAGATATATATATCTGTGTCTATATGTCATCGTAGTGCCCAAACGGATGAACCGATTTTGATTTAGTTTTCTAGGTTTTAGTTAGGTGTTTAGTTTATTAGGTTGAGAGGTGACTTGATCGAGAGTGTTCTTAGTTATGATTCAATAAAGATTTTATAAAGTTCAGCCGTTTGAAGATCAGCAGCTCTTTTTCGTTTCGGAGGTTTTATTTTTTTAATTTATGTTGGCAACATTTTAAACTTTGGCGACAATCTCTACTGACTGTTTTCCCATAGAATATTATGTGTTTGACAATGAATGCTTTTTTATTTTATTTGTAACACATATTATTTATAAATTTTAGCATTCTGGACTCCCCAAATTTCTCCTTGCACGCAATGTGCTTAAAAAGGGGTACAAAGTTTTCTCCTAATTACTACACTATTTCTTGCATGTTAAAAAGTAAGAGAGCATACTTTCTCCCAACAAACTGCTGACACATATTTCATTTGTGAGGAGGTATGAAAATAATATATGCCCTCGAAATAATTAATTCCTCAGACAAGCAGGTTCCTCACGATGTTTTCCTTTACCGCAGAGTACATAGTAAATCTGCACTTAAATTTGAAACTAAAAATTACGTTGGTGACGGCGGGTATCGAACCCTGGTTGCTCGCTTTACTGTGAAAATAGCGAGCGCTTAGCCTATGAGCTACCACGGCTCACGTCTTTTACAGCAACAACGTCCAATGAATACATTGACGCTGCGGCCACACTACCGTGATATGGCAATAATTATGGCCATAATTGAAAGTACACCTAGGTGTAGCCGCAATTTAATTTTACAATGTCAATCAATATGTCATATGACGGTAGGCAATGGCTCCGGTGGCGGTCTTTTTCGCATATCAATGACTATTACCGCGGTAATTTTTGCATCAAGTGGCCACACTACAGTTTGTTCAGTGTGCGACATGAGCTCAACGGAAACGTACGTGCCGACCGACATGGAATGATTAAATGAAAAGGTGCTCGAGTTTAACCTATTACGCTTTCTGTGCATTTTTATCATCCACCATGTTCTTTTAAGTCTTGGTTTACTTTGATAAAATGTAAAAAGTTCATGTGATATAACTCATACTCATAAGTACAACACCGCCGCAGCTTCAACCTCCATCTTGAAAAATGACATTTTTTCCACCACTCTATTTCACGCGGTAACTTAGGCAGTAATTTAATGCCATAATTATTGCGGTAAACGGGCGGTAAACGGTAAGGTAGTGAGGCCGTAGCTTGAAAGATACTATATATTTATAATCTATCACAATTTAATAATAATAAAAAAACAATTGCTCAAAACTATATTGAAATTATCAACGAGATTGAAATTTCCATCAATATTTCACAAATTACGCTACAAAAAAATAAAGACAATCACTATAGCCCAAATTATTATAAATATGTACTCCGATACAATTCGATTAACTAATTCTTAATCGCCTGCCATACAGAACACGACTTGGCAAGGCACGATCGCTCCGAAACACTCCGGACCAAATGAGAACTAGACATGATGTGTCAATCGTGAATGATTCCTTCATTTGACCCGGGTCGCATCAGACCGACATTATCGAGCGGGTCTCACAGATCACAGAGTGCAGAAACTCGAAATGATCCGTTTGAATGACCCGGCTCGTAAGACGAATCAATACTTGAATGATCGGGACACTAGAAATAAATTAATGACACATGACTAATGAGAACAATGCTTAGTAGCGCCGGTTTTTATCCCCACTGTTGTGACGTCACAAGCCATTGTTGTTTGTCTATAAATTCTCTATTTATATCGCTTTTTCTTACAGCTACGAAGTTAAACGACTTGGTGGCACAGTTGCAACAATGCTACCAGTTAACCACTGCTGGGAAGTTCACGGAGGCCATAGAGAAGCTGCAGCATGTGGCTCAAAGCGTTCCATTACTGCAGGTTGAAGGGAAACAGGAGTTGGCAGAGGCTCAACAGCTGCTCGTTATCTGTAGAGAATACTTACTCGGATTGCAGATGGAAACTGCTAGAAAAGGTTTGTATAATATATACAATATGTGACATTACTGGTGTGTGATATTTATCGAAAGAAAATCCACTACTCCATATCATCTCGTGGGTGTCATAAAACGCGACAGAGGTAAATGAAACAAAAGATGGGCAGCAGTGTCTTTCTGATAACAATTATTATCAGAAGATAATAAAAATCTGCGGTTGCCAATCCGCCTGCGATGAGACAATCTATGGGAGATTATTATGCTCAGCAGTGGACTTTCGATAGACTGTAATGAATGAATATTTTAATTTTGTAGGTTCAAATATGCTATTCCACTGAAGCTCTTGTAACCACTCCATTTCTTTTTGATGTGTAAATTTCTCCGCATACCCATGGAGCTGGTGCGAGGGGCGGGTTTTTATATTTTTATAGAACAAGGTACCTGATGGTAAGTGGATGCTGTGACCCATAGATATATCTATCCTCGTTTAAGAATCAAAATACAGATGCGTTGTCACCCCGAGGACAAAGGAAAAAGGGTCTCCTGTTATGTACACTCAGCATACGAAACACAGCAGCGTTAGGCTGCTATTTCACGCTGGTATTCCGTCAACTACCCAATTACCAAAAGGAACATTAATAATAATAACAATAAATCGGAATAACATCCTAAAGGATGGCGCCGTCGACATCTGTCGAGCTTGTCGCCATCCCTGCGAGTCACTTAGGCATGTCATCTCCGGTTGTTCGGCGCTTTCAAACTCTGAGTATTTGCACAGACACAACCTAGTAGCCAGGATTCTACACCAGGAGCTCGCTCTGAAATACGGTCTCGTGGATAGGAAAATGCCATATTAGAAGTACTTGCCGGAAGCCGTGCTCGAAAATGACCGCGCCAGGCTCTACTGGACAGGACTATTCTTGCGAATAAGCCTGATTTTGTGCTGATGGACCGGGCACAGTCAAGGATATTTTTGATCGATATTACCATTCCTTATGACGAGAACCTCGTGAAAGCCGAAACAGATAAGCTGACAAAATATCTGGACCTGGCTCACGAGGTGACCGACATGTGGGGTGGTCTGCCGACCGAAATTATTCCTGTGGTCGTTTCTGCGAACGGGCTAATCCCGGTCAGCCTCTCGGGTCATCTGAGGCGACTGGGACTCCGCGACGGACCGCTCCGTGCTCAAATGCAGAAGGCGGTGCTCCTCGACACCGCCCGCATCGTCCGCCGGTTTCTTTCCTTTCCCTAACCCTCGGCTGTTTGGTCTCTGCCGAGGGCTTCCATTTGGTTGGGTTTTTATTTATTTATGTATTATTTATGTTAGTATATTTAATATATATATATACATATTTATTTATGTATATTTATTGACTATATTTCTTTTATATATTTATTCAGCCCAACCAAATGAGAATACTTTATAAATATCCCAAATAATAATAATGTCCTCCAGACCGAATTTCGGTCTCGGCAGCCAGCCTCAACAGAGGCTAGCTATCGGCGTAGGACATTTTTATAGTGCCCAAGTGTAAACGCAAGCACAGGTTTACTCTATTCCCTCACTCTCATTGTCAGATGGGACGGCAAACGGACACGACCGGAGAGAGATCAGGCGCAGGACCAACGGCTGTACGTGCTTTCTGAAACACGGGGATGAGACACCGCCAACTTCCTGACTCCGGGCAGCTACTGAGAATTTCTCGATGAAAAAACTCAATAACTGATTTTTTTGGTCCGACCCGGGATTCGAACCCGGGACCTCATGATCAGCAATCGCACTACTACAACCACTAGACCAACGAGGCAGTCAAAGAACATTACAATTACAATAGATGGACATATCGAAAACAAATCTAAAAATGATATTGCTAAATATTAATGATCTGTTTCTGTTTGCAGCCATGCCGAAGAACACACTAGAGGAGCAGAAGCGCACATGCGAAATGGCTGCCTACTTCACACACTGTAAACTGCAGCCGGTCCATCAGATCCTGACCCTGCGGACGGCCTTGAATATGTTCTACAAGCTCAAGAACTTCAGAACCGCCGCGTCCTTCGCTAGAAGACTTCTGGAGCTAGGCCCCAGACCAGAAGTGGCGCAGCAAGCCAGGAAGATCCTGCAAGCCTGCGAGAAAACACCCACAGATGAGCACCAGCTTCTATACGATGAACACAACCCCTTCAATATATGCGGTATCAGCTACAAGCCTATATACAGGGGGAAGCCGGAAGAGAAATGTGCCTTGTGTGGAGCCAGCTTTATGCCAGAGCACAAAGGAAAGGTTTGTCCCGTTTGTGGCGTCGCGGAAATCGGGAAGGACGTTATAGGACTTAGAATTTGTCCCTTACAATTCCAGAGATAATTTTATATACACGTAATATAATATATATATTTTATTGGTTATATAACTATTGTGTAAGGATATAGAATAAATGATAATGTAATGGTATTTTATTGTTTTTATTCATACTAATGGTCGCCTGGTGGTCAAAATTCGGTAATTCATAAAATTTTTAGGTTTGTATATTAAGCAAGCTGTATTTCACTTTCATCTGCACATTAATATATATAAAACAGAGACATCTAATAAACGCTTTTTTGCCTAAAACATAGTGATTATATACCCTGGTACTTACACAGAGACATTGGTATTACGATGTTTGACATTGACGGAAAGTATTTTTTTAATTTGTAATACTTATTTCAAATAAATTTTAGCATTCTGCACTAACTTAAAACGTAACTTTAAGGCTTTAAGGGTGCGTTTGCAAATCGGGCAAAATTATGCTGTTTTTCGGTACATTTTGTGACAAAACTAAACCAAATCAAACATAGCTAATAACTACCAAGTATAGAATGGTTCTTCATCTTCAAATGGTAGTAACTTTTTTGTTGAAAATAATAGTTTTTTATATTGTAAAAACGATCTTCCCTAGCCATTTTCTACAAAATTAATGATACCGGCTCATGTTTAGGTACATTTTTGTTCTACTATCAACATATATTCAGATTTCTAAAAATACTATAAGTAGGCAGACATATTCAATAAAAAATAGTGGTGTTTACTTTTTTATCAAAATGTCACAAATAGTCGTAAAAAAAATAAAAACTGATGCTTATTTTTTCACATGTTTTGCTAATACGGATGAATCATAATGGATTGCAGTAAGGGTTATTTTATTTTTGGTGCCTGTTTTGATTTGTTGTACAAAAATTTCGATGAAACCGCAGTCCGCGCTCGGCCGCCGTCGTGAGTGGATACTGTCTCGCCTGCCTGATTACAGCAGCTGAAAAAGTACTTGACAAGGTAAAATAATATTATTATTTTTATAATCACACATTTTTATTATAATATTTTGTTTCGCTAAAAGTAAGTGGGATTTATATATAAATGCCTATTCGTCTTGGACATTATGAGAGTGATCTGAAAGTGTACAGCTATTGGAACTCCTCGACGAGTAGTACTAGGTGTGCTGAGTTTAGGCTCGTTTTGTTAGTTACGATGAGACCTAACCTCCGGGCTTGATAGAGAGACCTGATGGTGTACTTTGGTGACTACTACTAGAACTCCTGGACGAGTGGAACTAGGTGTGCCGAGTTTGGGCTCGTTTTGTTCGTTATTATGAGACCTAACCTCCGGGCTTGATGGAGAGACCTGATGGTGTACTTTGGTGACTACTACTGGAACTCCTGGACGAGTAGAAGTATACCTTCAAGTCACTTCACCAAGTCCGGAGCTAAAGTCTTATCATAACTAACAAAACGAGCCCAAAGTCCACAGCCACCATCTCACTGCTAGTAGAGGGCTTCTAGTGCCTAGCAGTCTCTGGAGCAGCTATTCGTATTTCGTATCTAAGTATATTTTTGTAGGTATAAGAAATGAAAAAAAAATCAATCTTTCAAATTATCTAAATGTTTTTACTTGATTACGATTCCCGCACCCGCAGCTAACCGTGCGAACACTTGTGTATGTGAGCCGTGTCAATGTAATAGTTCGATTCTATACCTATCAATTTTGTAAACGCGTCCTTAAGTGTGCCATATCTCATACTCCTCCGTGCACGCAATATGTTTAAAAAGGAGTAAAAAAATTTACCTTCACCTATAGATCTCCAGGGTAGATATACAGGGTTATTTTGCAATAACCGGTCAAATTTGTAGAGAAGAAATTTGGTGAATAAAAATTAATTTAAAAAAATCAGTGACTAGATTCCTTAGTCGAAACAGCTAGGAGGCGTGCCTTATCTTGGTCAATATGGAAATTATGAAACAAATCGTTCTGCACCCTCTGTATCAACGGAATATCCCACTGTTTTTGTTGGTTAACTTCCAGTGGAACATTTTCGCCGGGACAGAGCGTTTGCCATGTCTGCCCTGCCTCCGTAGCAAAGCACAGGTCTACTTTATTATTTCAAATTAAGTTACATAAATTACTGACACTATGCACGGAAGCAAGGAAAGCAGGCAATGCAACGCTAGAAAGATTTCTCACACCAATACCACCAAATTTTAGAATTTTTTCTATAGCTATTTTAAGATTATTATCAATATCTTTTAAAATATCCGAACATTTCCAGACTGGACTCGAGCGGAGTAAGTATGTAAATCTAGGTACAAGGAGACAATATTTTAAAATAGTAAGCGCAATGTGGGGGCTTAATTTATACAATTTATCAACGTGGTTTAAAAACTGATCAAATTTTGTTTTTAAAACAGGTTTAATACTATCGAAAAACAACGGGGCACCTAGCAGGTATAGTGATTCCGTACTGACAGTTTTTATTCCTGGAGAAATATGATTAAAATTTTGAATTAAAGTGTCTCTGTGAGAAGTAGATAAATTATTGGAAAAAATATTTCACATTTATTGCTATTTGGTTCAAGACCAATATTTTTAAAATTTCGAAAAATATGAGTAAGATCACTGAGGACGTCATCTGCTCTACCTCCCAGTGTACCGTCGTCCAGGTACCAGACATTCAGCTTGGATTTCAAATTTGAAATAATGTGTTGAATTCCTAAACTGAAAAGTGCTGGACCAAGTGGGTCACCCTGCTGAACACCGACTGCAGAATCGATAACATGGTTTTCGTAAAACAAGTTAGTATTTTGACTGTAACATTGCCAAACGTAGTGATAAATTTCGGGGGTATTATTAGCCACTTCTTTCAGCAGGGTTATCCTATCGATAGAGTTAAAAGCATTCCTTAGGTCAACCTTCACGCATCAGAGTTTGTTAAAAATGTACGCACTGAATGTACCGCCGCCTCACAGCCACCTCTAGTGCCAAAGCCTAGTTGAGTAGGCTGAAATTTTGTCTTAATTTTTTTAAATTAATTTTACTGCGCACGCATACATTCGTAAGAGTTGATCGGTAGGCAAAAACGTTGTTGTTCATGAATCATATTCAATTTAGGATAATTTCAAATAAAAGTAGAAGCCTTATTTACTCGTATTTTCAAAAACTGCAGTAACGGTATATCATTATTTATATATTTGAACTTAAGCTTAAAATTTGGCTACTTTGAAAAATAACCCTGTATGGTTCAGTAATCTTATTCCTACTGTTTTTAAAAACGACTCGTTTAATGTCGATTATTTTTACCTACGTGTTGCACAGACAATTATTAATAAAACATAATACACGTTCTCTATGATTTTAGCATACGATATGACCTTATAGTGGCGGTGTAAGAATATTCACTATTATATAGCCTAAGAGGCGAAAGAGAGAAACAAACCAGGCGATGCTCAGCTAGTCATCCTAATAACAACTTGAGAATAAAACACTGCGGTTGCCAACCCGCCTACCAAACGCACGCCTACAAAATGGTAACAATAAGCCTGGTCTTTGGTCTATCAGTAAGTAGTAAGTAATTCATTCTTGGGGCGATGTATACGCTTTTACAACAAAATCCCAGAAAATATACAAAATTCGACCTGCTCAAAATTCAAAAACTTTATTAAATATAGTTTGTATAAAAAGGGGTTATTATAATATTAAGAAATTTATGGATGATATTAAGCTCTGGAAATGAGGTGTTCGCTACCAAGCTATTTCTAATTTGTTTTGTGTGGTTAATTGTGTAACATACATGATTGTAAGCTGTTATTTTTAAAAAAAGTCCCGCTGGCTTTCTTGCTGGTTCTTCCCAGGACAGAGGTTTTTTTTCGAACCAGTGGTAATTAAACAAAAGAGTGGCTTTCAATAAGTATTATTTATAATCTATATTGAATAAAAAAGTTTCTGTTTCTGTTTCTGTACCATGTCTTGTCTTGAAGCTTCTTGGTGAGAAAGGAGTTGGCTGTTTTTGTTGAAAATGTGACTGAAAACTAAACACAGAGTCATGGACAACACAAGTGTTAGCTCTACAAACTAATAATATTTTAAAAAAAAAAACGAAACGGAAAGGGGTTTTAAACGTTTAATTATAGTTCATACAATTAAAATTACATAACTAATTAAAAACTTAACATATATTGTCAATCGATATTTTATTTACTTAGTGATGATGTACATCTCTGCAATTCGAAATAAAACGCTCCATTTCAATATTAAACTGCAACGGGCTCAACTTCCTTGCTCCTATAATAAAACACAAAATATTATATACTATACTATTTTGAGTATGTGTATAGATTGCTGTAAATGACTTCACAGTGTTAATATATAACAATAAACAAGTAAAATTAAAAATGTACAACCGACTTCAATATAAATAAAATGAGAACATCATCAATGTAGTCAAAGTCGATTAAATACGCATTATTAAGGATAATTCAAAAACTAATGGCCAGATCTTTATCAAATTTGAGAACCACATGAGAAGCACCAGCTTTCAAATAAAAAAAGAATCATCAAAATCGGTTCACCTAGAAAAAAGTTCTGAGGTAACACACATAAAAAATACAGTCGAATTGAGAACTCCTCTATTTTGAAGTCGGATGAAAATAAAGTAGGCGTTCTATACTCCCCTTCACCTTCACAGATAAAAGCCTTTAAATTAATTTAGAATTTTTATAAAACACGTTCACGCTAAGTAGAAGAGTTTTATAACTTTGAGTGGTCCATACTGTGACGTAGCATTGATAACTGCCGCTCTAGAGTTAAATATACCGTTCCTCAAACTCCCTCAAAACCCCATTTTCAAAGGTCTTCTGGCCTTTGAAATAATATAATATATTTACATCAGTCGTATACGAGAAGGAATGCAGTCATTTATCGAAGGATAGAGGATAAGAGATCTTTCTGGTCTTTTCTAAAGTAAGTACCTTCTTACGACAGTCACAGGATGAAAAGAGGTGATGGACATTTTTAAGAAATCAAATGAAGTATATGTTGGAAAAATATAAAAAGATAATCACCTGTTATTCAGCATATCCTGAATCTCATCAAAAGTTTTGCCTTTAGTCTCTGGTAGTAGAGGACTGACAGAGAATATGAAACCGAATCCGCAGCAAATCGCTAGTATCCAGAAAGCAGTATAGATGCCGTACGAAGCTGCAACATCTCGGAAAAATCTAAAAGTAATAAATATAATAAACAAAATAAAAAAGTTCGCTTCACATCCACTAGAAACTGTTTTTAAACTGTGGTATTACAGTACGTTCCAAAGTATTTATGTGCTTAAGCCGTGTATTTATTAGGATAAAATTGTCCTGCGACACGTGCATCGAGGGACATCGCGCGCATTATCGTTAATAACAGTTTTTAATCAGTCAAAGTTATTTTAAATTCGCATGAAATTTAAAATGAGTCATTATACCTTCTTAGATCACTAAAGGACCCTTTATGTTTGTCTGTATTATGTCTTTATGTTAAAGTACTCTCTAAATCACCACCTTGTATTTTTATTTTTTTTATTTATTTATGTACACACAACAAGATACAGAAACAATAGCGAGTTCGTACAAAGGTTCTACTTGTTCCATAATTTACTGAAATATCTTTCAGTAGGCCCATAAAGGAACTAAGAAATATCTTTTTTATCATTTATATTCATATTTATAAAGGTTCATTTACCACGTGCTCGGTGGTGACGGAGAACATCCTGAGGAAACCGGCATGTCTTAGAAATTAAAAAATAATTCTTAGACATATGAAATCTGACAACACGCACTAGGGCAGCGCGGCGGACATTTCCTTGCCCTAATTGAAATACCCTCATAGATATGACTAGGAGTGGGACGTAAATAGGCTGTAACATTAATTTAACTTTTATATGGGTAACAGTCAACAACACTCAACGTGGTAGAGCCATGCTGCAGCTATATTAATTGCATAGACCGGGGAAGAAACACGCTCTCACAGAATACCAGCGTAAAATAGCAGCTTAATGCTGCTGTGTTTCGTATGGTGAGTGTAGAGAACCGGAGACCCTTTTTACTGGAAAAGAGGCATTCCATCTTAGTCCTCACGGGTGACGACGCATCTGCATTTTGATTCTTTATTGAGGATAAATGTAGATGTCTATGGGTCACAGCAACCACTTACCATCAGGTGGATTGTGTGCTCGCTCGTCACCATTATCCTATAAAAAAAACACTACCTGGCAGGTGATATGATATAATTGACTGCAGATTTTGTGGACGAAAAAGATTGTGAGACAAGATGTCTGGCGGCACCGGGAGCAGTCGCGTGACTTCGTGCGATGTCCCTGGAGACATGTGTCGCGGGACTTTTGTCCCCCTAGTTAATACACGGCTTTATATATATCATATCAATTCTAGTTCTTGTTAGTTTCTAAGTAGGTTACCACCACTGGGTAAGCAGCTGTAGCTCTCACGACATCCCGATTCCACTTTTTATAGAAATCAGGGTAACAAACGAGCATACTGTCCACCTGATGGTATGTGAATGCTGTGGCCCATAGATACGTACGTAGATGCCTGATGACTAAAATGGAATGCATCTGTACCAATATAAAAAATCTCCGGTTCTCGTAACTCACCATGTAAAATACAGCAGTATTATGCTACTATTTTACACTGGTACTCTGTGTAAATGTGGTCCATCTCCGAATAAGCCGACCCATTCTCTCTTTAGGCACTATACTATATATTTTACACTGGTGTTCTGTGTAAATGTTGTCCATTTCCGGATAAACCGACCCATTCGCTCTTTAGCCCCTACACTATATATTTTACACTGGTATTTTGTGTAAATGTGATCCATCTCCGGATAAGCCAACCCATTCGCTCTTTAGGTACTATACTATATATTTTACACTGGTACTCTGTGTAAATGTGGTCCATCTCCGGATAAGCCAACCCATTCGCTCTTTAGCTACTATACTATATATTTTACACTGGTATTCTGTGTAAATGTGGTCCAACTCCGGATAAGCCAACCCATTCGCTCTTTAGCTACTATACTATATATTTTATACTGGTACTCTGTGTAAATGTGGTCCATCTCCGGATAAGTCGACCCATTCGCTCTTTAGCTACTATACTATATATTTTACTGGTATTCTGTGTAAATGTGGTCCATCTCGGATAAGCCAACCCATTCGCTCTTTAGGTACTATACACCTGGAACCAAACTCAAACAAAGAAGGCTATAGGTGCGCTGCCCTTTCCGAGGGCCAAGATAAAATAGCTCACTGTCACAGACTGTAATTATATCGGCTCTCTATACCCATCAGACCGGAACACAGCGACTCAGGCACTGCAACTTGGCGGCAGAAATAGGTACGTAACTTTAAGAATAACTTTTATATTATAAAAAGGTACAACAAATATAATAAAATAATACAAACCTAGTCCAAACAAATCCAGCTAACCAACACATGAATGAGGCTATACCACTGGCGAGACATTTCGTCTTCACAGGAAACATTTCCGCTACTAATATCCAAGGTACTGGACCCACACCTGTTTTGCAATCATTTAGTCAGTACTCAAGAATTAAGAACTCAAGAATTAAGTAAAAGCGTTCGACGGGGTGAAGCGTCTGGCGTGTATGACAAACACACCTCTTGTGTTACTGGCACGCGATACTTTTTTCATACATCTCAATCTTTTGCTACTCAGGTCATTACAACAGCCAGGCACAACAGCCTATGTTTGTCATGACGTCATGTTGATGCTCAGTCAAATGCATTCTGCTGAGGTCTTGCCTTACGTTAAAGGTAAGCGCAAACAACGCTGTTGTTTTTTTTTAAAATAAAATTGACAAGCGAACTTAAAGTCCAAATGATGGTAAGTGGCTACTGCAGCCCGTGAACACCTGCAGCCAATTTAAAACAAAGACCAACCTGTAGCCTACAGGTGCGTCACCCTTGAGGACTAAGATGGAATGCCTCACAGCCTGTAATTATTCTGGCTCTCTATACCCTTCACACCGGAACACAGCAGTACAAGCACTGTTACTTGGCGGCAGAAATATGTAAAATAGTGGTACCTACCACGGCTATTTTTATATTTATCTATTAACAAATAGACATTTATATTATTGTATAGTAATATATATATTATTTTTATAATTTCACTCTTGTCCCAATGGCTCGGAAATAACTGTTATTGTGGTGTCTATTTGTTGTAATTTACAGTTGTCACAAGATAAACTGAGGTCGTGACTTCCATCTTTTTATATTTTAGCTGTATTAACATATTATGAGAGTCAATATTTTTTATAGGACAATATAAAGCAAATAATCATGTATGTGAAATAGATTATAATGAAAAACACCAAAAAGACGGAGTCCTAGACAGAAAAGGAGTCCTGCCAACCCTAACCCACCATATGGATTGACGACGAAGGATGCAGGTGGCTCAGGACCGTGCTTTGTAGCATTCCTTGAGAGAGAGTTATGTTCAGAAGTGGACTTGGGAAGGGCTGTTAATGATGATCATAATGAAGTAAGCAAATAAGTACTTAAATTTCGGTCCTAAATTCCACAGACTGGAGACTGAGTAGCATTTAACAGTGCGAGGGTATCTCTCTTACCAGCTCTCACCAACACGCCTGCCCAGCGTGGTGAGTATGAACTAATCTTTAAAGTTATTTCTGTCTATTAGGGCATTTTTGTAGAGAGCTTTTTCCAACCTATAACTAACTGTGTAGTAGCTGGTATCGGTGTAAGAATATCCACTACCCCATATCGTCCCGTAGGTGTCATAAGAGGCGACAAAGGGAAACTGAAACAGAGAATGGACTGCAGCATCTTCCTGATATCAACTAAAATTATAAAAAAACTGCAGTTTTTTTATAATTTTAGTGGCGTGGCAAAAATCTTCTCTATGAGGCACTCTATAGGGGAGACCTTTGTTTAGTAGTAGGCTTTTATATAATGGATGGATGGATGGTAGTATCCGACCGAAACTTCGGCTTCGGACACTTTCGGCCACCCTCGGCGAAACCTTCGTCTTCGGCCAAAATGGGCCGAAGTTTTGGCCGAAGCCGAAGGTTTCTAGCAAGCGCCGAAATTAAACGAACTGTTACGAATGAATGAGAGCGCGATGGACGCGGCGACGCAATTTTTATGATCTCTACGACAACTTCTAGAGATGATTAAAATTAGGTACCTTTTTATATTACACAGTCAATATAAACTTTTAATTTAAAAGTTTTAAAATCATTTATATTATTAATTTTGGCCAATCTTGAACTGAGTATCTTTGGGTTTTTAAGCCTTCGGCTTCGGCTTCGTCCAGAAATCGACTTTCGGTCGGACACTAATGGATGGGAAATCCAACAATGGACAGAGACAACCCAACGGGCGAGTATAGTAATTGTTCGCTGTGTGTGATTAAAAAGTCACTCACCTAACGTGAACAGCACCATGTAGATGACGAGGCAGAGCAGCGGGATGAAGGCGACATGCGTCACGTCGTATTTGTAGTGCGTGTCGAGCAGCGCGTAGATACCGATTATAGCCTATATTAACAGCAAACAATGAGGACACGTTAATTAAATAAATTAAAAAATATATTTAATTAAAGTGTGAATGACAACCACGATCTAGTGGTCTGAGTGTCTGCTTTCTACACTAAAGTATCTGGGTTCTAACCCAAACCGAAAGTAACACTTCTACAGAACAAAATCCACGAGATGAAATGGGTTGGTTCTCTTACGGCGTTAACACTACGCGTTAACTTTACCTTTTTATAATAATATAATTAATATAAATATATATACTTAGATGTAAATGAGATAGCGGTCCATTAAGCGACTCTGAGCGCGGTTGTAAGAATCGAAATCTACGTAAGAGAATCCAATATCCCATATCATCCTGCGGGTGACGTAAGAGGTAACCGAAACAGAAGATATGCAGCAGCGTCTTCAGGACGAGTAATCGATAATAATAGGAAGACTACGGTTTCCAACCCGCCTACCAAGCGTGACAACTATTGCAAATGAGCCCCTATGAGGCAATCTATGTGAGAGAACTATGTTCAGCAGTGGACTTATAAATACGGAAATATGATATTGGATTATGATAATTTAAAATAAAAATTTTGTACAACCGACTTCAATTATACAACAAGGTCCCGGAAAGTGTACAGGCTCTCTCTATTACTAAGTTTAAATGTTTTGTTAAGCTGAAGCTGTATAAAAAGGGTTATTATAATATAAATGAATACATGGTTGATAATAACCCCTGGGAATGAGGTTATCGCTACCAAGCAGTTTCTAAAATAAATTTTGTGGTCGGCTCGACCGGGGAAGGACCACGCTCTCACAGAATACCAGCGTAAAATAGCAGCTTAACACTGCTGTGTTTCGTATGGTGAGTGTAGAAAACCGGAGACCCTTTTTACTGGAAAAGATGCATTCCATCTTAGTCCTCCCGGGTGACAACGCATCTGCATTTTGATTCCTTATTGAGGATAGATGTAGATGTCTATGGGTCACAGCAACCACTTACCATCAGGTGGACTGTGTGCTCGTTTGTCACCCTATCCTATAAAAAAAATTGGAATAGAATAGAATAATTTTTTATTCAATATAGATCACATGTGTAATTCTTATTGAAAGTCATTTTTTACTTTACCACTGGTTCGAAGAAAACCCTCTGTCCTGGGAAGAACCAGCAAGAAACCCAGCGGGACTTTTTTTTTAAAGTAAATTTTACATTAATGGCTGTACGAACCTCCTCGTGTTTGAAGTCGGTAGAAAAACGATTAAATTTTTAATTCGACTGTATGTTTATTTTGTATGAAAAATGACTATTATTATATGATGAAGTTATTTAATATAATTATTTAGACGACATTCTCGTTGTTAAGCTTGTGATATCCCTTAGTTCACTCAAAAAGGTCAAAAGGATGTACTTAGTCATAATAAAAAGTAAAAATTGACTTCAGAGAACTAAAAAGAATAAAATAAATTCCGTAATAACTTCTGAAATCGGTGCTAAGATATAGTGTAACGTGGCCGCGACTTCAGAAGTCTTTAAGAAAGTTGTTTTTAATATTTAAAAGTTAATTTTTTCTTTAAAAAATTGCACTTACTAAAAATATAGTTAATCCAAGTGACGTCGTCCACATTAAAAATTTTCTACCTAGGCGGTCCACCACCAGAGGTGTGATACAACTGGTGACAACCTGAAATGAAAAAAGAGTAAATAAATTACTTTTTTCTATGTAAATTAGGGTATTAAACAAGCATAAAGTTCGTTGGAAGGTAAGTGCATACTGTGGACCAAAGAGTCGAATAAAATGATGTCCGTCCGGGCGGCGCTCCATACTAACATATTACTTTGTTTCGTCTCTGGATGACACAGGAGCAAATATTTTTTTTTACTATATAATCTTTATCTACCTAGCAATGTTCCTATGTTTTGTTTTTTAAAACTAGGAACTCTCTGTTACCCAGTTTTACCGGCGTTATCAGACATCAAGTAAACGATTTAACGAACGTGAAAATAAAAGTAAAACATTTAGCGAATATGTGGGCTCGCCCGGGACAGAGCCACATTCTCACAGAATACTAGCGTGAAACAGTATCTGTGTTTCGTATGGTGAGTGTAGACAACTGGAGACCCTTTTTACTGGTAACGAGTTATTCCATTTTTGTCCTCAGAGTTGACAAAGTATCTGCATTTTGATTCTTAGCCGAGGATACGCTGTTTAAAGATAATCTCACCTGAACGACACCCATGATGATGGTTCCATCGGATGCTGATATTCTAGTTCCAACTTTCACTAGCAGTTCTTCCATATAAAATAGAAGCACGTCTATCCCAGACAGCTGGAGCAGCATGGCTAAAAACACGCAGATACCTGAAAAGATGAATATACTAATGAGGTTGAGATCTAAGGGATGTGACATCTTCTACCCTATATCAACCCACCTCAACAGCTTACATATCTTCATCATATCCTTCATCAGCGCATAAACTGCTGGACATGAACCGTTCCCATTGTAGGGAGGATTTGCTCTGATGGCATTGGCGATCGCAGTACCACGCCACGCACCTTCACTGCTGTCTGTCGCTGGTCTAGGTATTTTAAGTTTGGCATAAATAAGATTGTGTAAAGCCATCCAACGGAAGCCATAAGATTTTTCGACATTACCATAGTCGCCTCTTACGACACACACGGAGGGAAATGGGGTGATGAATTTCCTATCCATTCTTATTTCATGTTTTTTTTTAATAAAAGTAAGCCAACTGTTAGAGCCAGGACGTCCCCTTTCTAGAGTCTTAGCGGCTGCGTCCCGTGAAAGATGTGTGCGGAATGCCCATTGGGTTGACTGGTAGAGAATGCCTCAAGGCATTAAGTCCGCCCTTTGTATTCTTTTGTTTTAAGGAATGCAATAAAGGATAAATAAATAAATAAAATTGCCCCATTTTATTGTATTTAAAAATATAAAATTACGGACAGAAGCATATAGATGTGTACGCATTTTTTGTTTTACCTATTCGAACGAAGATCAAACAATCAAAAGATCAAAAAAATATTTAAACAAGTTTGACTTTGTTTTTTTTATTTATAAGATAAGGGTGACAAGCGAGCACGCAGTCCACCTGATGTTAAGTGGTTGTTGTGGCCTATATACATCTACATCTATCCTCGACTACGAATCAAAATACAAATGCGTTTTCACCCGTGAGGACTAAGAGGGAATGCCTCTTTTCCAGTAAAAAGGGTCTCCGGTTCTCTACACTCACCATACTATTTTACGCTGGTATTCTGTGAGAGCGTGGTCCTTCCCCGGTCGAGCCGACCCATTCGTGCTACAATTATACAATTAATATATAGCTGCAGCGTGGCTCTACCACGTACAAAAAGTATGGTAAGTAAAAAGTATTGGCATACAAAATACTTAACAATAAGGGGCTTTAATTCTTCGATGCAGCCTTAGGAGCAATTTCAAAGCTATTATATGAAAATTATTTCATTTTTTGAAGGCTGTTTATATTTTTAATACTAATATAACAAGCTTAAGGCAAGGGAATAATTAATAATTAGACTTAATAGTTCCAATAAAACCTCATCCCCTATTTTTTTATCTTTCGGATTTATATAGGACCACCATTAATGTATCTTGAATAAGAAAATTACTGAAAATTACCATTTAGGTAAATAAAAAACCTACGCGTCAAATCCTCTCAAAAACCCTGTTTTTTAAATATTTTTCGCCATTACACACTTTTACAGCTTTGTCCCGCATATTGTAACCACGTCCCGCATTGTCATTTCAATTTTGGTTGGATACCACTCGTTGGACGCTGGTTATTCTGTGCAAGCGTGTGCGTGTGCGTAAGTCCTCTTAGTAGTCTGTGCGTGTGCGATACATCCCCGGTTGAGTCAACCTATTTGTTAATTAATACATAAGTTAATTATATGAAATTAAACTTTAAAAAAGGTAAAAAACGACCTGAAAGAACTAAAAGAAATATTATTTTCTTAGCTTCAGAAGTCGGTGCTTCACGGAATTTATATTTTCTTTATAGCTCTTTGAAATCAGTTTTTGAATCAATTTACTTTCTATTAAAAGTTTTATTTTTTTAAGCTTTTGAGCAAAAATGTCGTCTAAATTGTTACATAAAAACTTCTATGACTATTTTTCTACCCTTGGGGTGGAATATTTTCTTCAAATTATTTTAGGACTATCCCAAAAGTAAAATCTATTTATTAAAAAAAGAATCAATAAAATCACTATTGAAGATAATATCGCGTAACATACAAAAATAAAATAAAACATGTAATTGAATTGAGAACTTCCTTGTTCTTGAAGTCGGCTAAAATATAATTTAAATTTCGATTAGATTCATACTCACCTAAAGCCTTAACGTTTCCCTTTGTAGCCCAGAGGTCCGTAATGCTAGGCTCCACTTTGAACTCTCTCGCGACCATAGCCTGTAGTGCATCTAACTCTGACTGAACTCTATCCTTGCTAGTTCCTCGTAACTTCTGCAAAACCTCAGAAGCATCATCGATGCGGCCTGTAAAGTGAAGTAGACAATTTAAGAAATCAATACAATAATTAAAGAGAAGTTTTATTAGAAAACAAAATTTTCACGAGAAAGATTATTTGTTTAAAATCTAAAGTTTAGATGAACCCAATTAAAAATAACAAAGCCTTAATACAAATGTAATTAGGTTCAAAATGCGGATATTTTACATATTATAAGTAAGAAGTGTGTGCTATGCTCAGGTATTGTCTATATATTAAATGGTGCTTCTAAGCGCTTTTTACCCGACTGCCCCAGAAGGAGCGTAATATTTTTCGAGTGTAAGTATGTATGTATGTCTATTTCTTTGGCACGCTCTGTAGCCTAAACGGTTTGATGGATTTTAACATATGGGATGTCGTTAGAATTGTCTTAGTTGCAGAAATGACATAGAATATATAAACTTTTCTTTTTTCAGTAAACTTTTTTACGCAGTCGGGTTTTTTAATTACTGTTTTTACCTTTGGACTTGTTTATTAATATCTGCCTTTATTAATGCCCTACTAAACTACTAAGTTACAGCCTATATACTTCCCACTGCTGGGCACACGCCTCTTCTCATTTTTGAGTGGGTTTTAGGGCAACCTAAATAGGCAAATAGAGTCATTGCGCTACCCCAATGCGTGTTGGCGAATTTCACATGTTTTTCGAAATATTATTTTTTCTTATTTCTCATATATGCAGGTTTCCTAACGATGTTTTCCTTCACCGCCGAGCACGTGGTAAATCAGCACTTAAAATTGCAATTAACAATTTCATTGGTGCCGGTGGGGATCGAACCCGTCGCTCGCCTACTGTGAAATTTACAGCTCGCTCTAAATTAGCTTAGTTCCTGAGCTACCACGGCTCTACCTAAATGTAAACTACTCCCCCTAAATCTGACTCTTTAAGCCGAAAATTTGTAATGTAACCTTACGGCTATATTTGCGTAACCCTATGTTTTAAGTATGACAAATTGCATTAATCTACGTAAATTCTTTTAGAATGTCGAATTATTTACACATACCTTTGTAGACTAAGAAAAACGGTGTTTCTGGAATGAACCAAGTACAGGGTACATAGAAGAGCGATAAAATGCCACCTGTAGCCGTCAGTCCCCAGTAGGAAGTGAAGGGACCGATTGCGTAAGCCAGTAGGAAGCCCACGTTAATGAAGAGGAGGAAAAAGGCACTTAGAGCGCCACGAATTTTGTCCTGAAAAAGAGATAATATTTGAATACACAAATTGCGGGGTCATGGAGCCATGGTAGCTCTTAGCTCTATTTAGGACCGCGCTGTCATTGAATACTATTGGAAGACACACGCTGCAGCTATATTGTGATTGTCTCACAGAATACCAGCGTAATGTAGCAGCTTAATACTGCTGTTTTTCTAATGGTGAGTGTAGAAAACCGGATACCCTTTTTGCTGGAAATCAGGCATTTCATCTTAGTCCTCACGGGTGATAACGCATCTGCATTTTGATTCTTTATTGAGGATAGATGTATGTGTCTATGGGTCACTGCAATCACTACCATCAGGTGGACTGTGTGCTCGTTTGTCACTCTATCCTATAAAAAAAAAAGTAGAGAAATTGTGCATGCAGTCGTTAAGTTCAGTTCGGAGTACTTCAACCTCTCAGCAAAGATCAAATGGAGATAGAGAATCAATTTCACCTCAGCGATCTCCCCAATGTAAATGGGGACCATTGCGAACAGCATCCCGGTAGCGCATCCCCACGCCAGCCTCGCGACGTACAATGTGTGAAGATTTGTAGCGACGCCTGCCAACAACCAGCCCAGTAGGAGAGGGATGTTCGAGCCCATTATAATCCACTTACGACCTACGTGCTTCGACAAAGGAATTGTTATCAGAGGTCCTGGAAAAGATAACATTTGAAAATATAATTAAACAAAATGTACATATTTCATCATCTTATCAATCGTCTATGAATTAATTGCCGACGTACTACTTTACAAGAATGTGCATTGACTCGTTTTATAGTTTAACTACACTTATCACATCAGGCAGGCCGCAGCAGGCGTATTGGTAAGCGAAGTGTCAATATTCACACACATTGGAAATATAGCTTCTTATAATAATAATATCCTCCGGAGCGAATTTCGGTCAAGGCGGCCAGTATCAACGGAGACTAGCTCTTTGCACAAGACAGAATTATAGTGACCGAGTGTGTGCAAGCACAAGCGCACTCTACTCGTATATAGGTGGTGAAATTTATTAATATCTAAATAATAATATTTAATAATTTCATTAATTAACCAATAATAATAAGAATTAAAATTTAAGATGTAATGTAAACATTTTATTTTGTAATGGATCAGTGTTGTCTGTATCAAATAAATTATTATTATTATTATATCCGATAGTCCGACTCGACCGGAGAGAGATCAGGCGCAGGACCAATTGCTTTACGTGCTTTTCGAGGCACGTGTGTGAAACACCTCAGCTTCCTAACTCCGGGCTGCTACTGAGAATTTTTGTCAGATAAACAAAATAATTGATTTTGAACCGACCCGGGATTCGAGCCCGGGATCTCAAGATTATCAGTCGCATTAACGACCACTTGACCAAAGAGGTAGTGGACAGCTCCCTATAAGCAGTTTGAAGGGTTAAGTCCTTCTCTCTTTTCTAGCAGGGTTATAGAGCAATGAGTCCACCGGCTGAAGCGAATGCGTGTTGGCGGACTTCACATGTCATCGAAATATTTTATTTCTAAGACTAAGTAAGGATCTTAGCTAATTTATTTTAATATCTTAAATATAATTAATAAATATTTCGGGTTGGCTATATATACGTCCGGTACTTGATTTTAATTATGTTTTCAGTTTAGGAGGCTTGTTAGGGTTAAGCTTGAACCTTTTACATTGTTTTTGGATGTCGGAAATGGGTTTTGAATTAATTGCAATAAATATAAATTTCACTAAATATTACTTATAATGAAATGCAAATATGTCAATTTGGTATGAAGTAGACTTCCGGTATTTGATTTTAATTATGTTTTCAATTCAGGAGGTTTGTCAGGGTTTAGCTTGAACCTTTTACACGGTTTTTGGATTTCGGAAATGCGTTTTGAATTAATTCCAATAAAATAAATTTCACTAAAAATTGCATAATAACGAAACGCAAATATGTCAATTTGTTTTTTTTTTAACACCCATAAAAAAGTTAATCACTCGGACCCAGACAATCCATTTGTGGCTGAAGATGGGACTCATACAACGAATTGATTCGCAGTGGAGAGCATTCAAGAGGTTTGTCAGAAAACAAAATTATAACAATTCACATTACAGTGTTTCATTTACTTCTATCATAGTAGAGTTTAGGGCAATCTGACTTTATAGATAAGATAAGTTGAATCTGTACTACCCGTGTGGAGTTGCCAGAGCTCCCATCGGGCGCGTCCCCAGGTGGCGGATAGGGGAACACCACAGATATGGGTGGTAGCGGATACCGCCGCGGACCAAAACTGGGCAGGTTGGGCGTCCCCATAGTTCTATTAGGACTAGAAACGCCCGGGGCTTAATGCCCTAAGAGATGGGCTTCACAGGCTTGTCGTTGCTCGGTATCGCTCTTTGATTAGAGCGGACGGGGATGCAACACACGCGGCGATGTGCCAAGCGCACCAATGCTGGGTGACGCCGCGCGGTAATGTGCAAGCTCACCGATTCCGGGCGACCTCTGTGCGGCGATGTGCCAAGCGCACCTATGCCGGACAACCCGTAAGCCCACTAGGGCCTGGGGGCCCCACAGAACGCGGAAAGGCAACTCTCCAAAATAACCCTAATCCTAAGGTCTAAGGTGCCGATGGGATGAATGGCTGGGGCCAGTCCCAAGCCTATGGGAGGGGGATTCAGGGACCACACCTGTAAAAAAGGAAAACTATAACATGCAGTGCGACAAAAAAATACTCCCAGGGTGGTCACCCCAGTAGCCTAATTAGGCTCTGTGGCAGCCCCAACGTATCTGGGGGCAATCCGCTGCATTGCGGTGATGCGCCAGCGTTAACCGCGGGCCCCATAACAACAGTGGGCCAAACTCAAAGAAGAGCCGTGTCGGAAATATCGACACGAGACAAGCGTGGGCGTTTTAAGCGACCTAACACTGATGGTTCGTTCGTGTCGCTCACATCGGTAGGAGGTCGAAAACGGCGAAGCCTCAAGTACGTCGGTTGTGGCGGCTAAATTCGGCGGTCCCAGTTGCAGCCTCTGGAGGAGAGAGTGCGACAGGGGCTGAAACAGAAGAAGACCTCTTTGATCCTTCCGTAACGCCCACTAACACCAGGGCGAAGAAGAACCTTCCGGGCCCGGAAACGTTGGCCCGTGAAATGCGTTCTCATGGAGATCTAGAGCTCGGTCAGCAAATTGATTTTCATCTCCAGGTTCTCGAAAAAGTTGCCGATCGATCCCGTAATCTCAAAGGAGAGTATGTGCGTGGCATAAGGTTGGCTGTACGTAACATTAAAGCTGCAGCAGAAGAACTCGCGCAGGGACCGACTCAAATGACAACGTCGCAAGGCTGGAGAGAGAACACGGAGTTGCGTTCCAGCTTACCAGTCTTTCGACTAAGACGGAAAGACACAAGAAATTGCCTCCTCCGCAAACAAATGCAGGAACGGTCTACCTTGCCAAAACAGCTAGCATCCAAACCTAGGGCAGGAGGAGCTCATGGCAGACATTGGGGCTCTAATTGACAGGAAGCTGGAGGCCTTCCAGGCAAGATTGATTCCTGAAAGGGCATCAGCCAACCAGCAGCTGACACCGCGGGAACAGCTGCCAGCGTCAATGAGAGCAGGACGTACGCAGTCGCAGCCACTACCACCACCACCGCAGCCGAAAAAGAAAAAGAAACGAAGGGCAAAGAAGAAAAAGGAGCCTTCCCATCTGCCGGTGGAGGATCTGCCTCCAGTGGCTGCCCCGCCACAGCCGCACAACTCGCCACCGCCGATGGTAAGCTCATGGGCGGACGTGGCAAGAAGGCCAAAGCAAAAACGGTCTACAGAAGTGGCGAATGCTCTCCCTTCTCCAAGAAGGAGAAAAAGGAGAAGGAAAACTGAAATGCGTACGCCAGCATCGGCGGCAGTTACAGTGACGTTGCTTAAGGACTCTGTGCTCACATATGCCAATGTAATGGGGAGGCAAGCCAGGATCCAATTGGCAGAGTTGGGAATAGACGTTCGCCAAAAGCGAGCTGTAACAGGGGTTTACTTCTCGAGATTGCGGGACATGATTGCAACTCAAAGGCGGACAAGCTGGCAGCGAAACTGCGCGGTCTTCTCTGATCTGAACGTCCGAATTAGTCGCCCAATTAAAACGCGCGACGTTCGACTGAGAGACCTTGACGACGCTGTCAGCACCTGTGAGATAGCAGCCGCGATCGCCGAGTTGGGTGGTTGTTCGGTAGACGACATCAAAGTTGACGTCCGCCGACCCCACCAAGCATGGGGACGTGCTGGATGCGGTGCCCGGTAACGGCGGTCCGAAAAATAATGGCTGAAGGACGGGTACGGATAGGCTGGGGTTCCGCTCGAGTGAACTGCTGGAGCCCAGGCCTGCACACTGAGTGCGTCGAGAAGGGACATGGGCAGTAAGTGCCCTAACGAGGCAGACAGAAGCACCCGTTGCTACGCCTGCGGCGAACCCGGTCATAGAGCGAACCAGTGCACTGCGTCGGCACTGAAATGTCCCGTTGCTCCGACCTCGGGCGTCCCTCCAACCATAGGTTAGGAAAATGCACTCAACCTGCAAAACGGGAGTAAGCAAGTAAGTCCTCTCTCACTCCCTCCAGCGAGACGGTCACAGGCACCTGTGCGGCACCGAGCTCCGACTCGGCAATGGAAGTTGCTGAGACGTAAAATTCACGCCCTCAAAGTCCTCCAGGGCGACCTGAACCACTGCCGCAATGCACAACATCTGCTTATGCAGACCATTGTGGAGTGGCGGTTTGCTCCTGCAGTAGTAGAGACCCCATACCGTCGACCATCCTCGCTGGTTCGGCGACGAATTGGCTCCGTAGCCATCTACTGGGGGTGGTGATGGTGCCACCCTGCGTTTAAGGGGCAGGGCTTTGTTGCAGTGCAATGGGGCACCCTGGCTATAGTGGCTGCTATGTCTCCCAACAGGACCCTCGCCGACTACGAGGAGTACCTGGACGAGTTGGCGGATTGCGTGCGCAGGTGCTTACCCCGTCCGTTGATCGTCCTAGAGATTTTAACGCCCATAACAGGGCTTGGGGCAACTCTAGGACGATCCAAAGGAGAGATCATAATGGATTGGGCGGCTGGTCTGGACCTTCGACTATTAAATCGGGGTCTGAGTACATGTGTGCGGTGGCAGGGGAGTCCATTGTAGACCTTGTGGGCGACTCCTCCTGCAATGCGAATGCTGTCAGGATGGCGAGTTGCGACAGAGGTGGTGACATTGTCAGACCACCGCCACATCGTGTTCGATGTCGCACTTCGCCACTTCGACAGTAATTCCAGTCGTCCAGAAGGCAGCCCACCGCGGCGTTGGTGTCTCAGCGGCTTGACCGAGACAAGCTCGAAGCTGCCGCCATCGTCGCGGCCTGGCCAGAAAAAGCCGAAGAGGTTCCGCTCGATCCGAGTGGAAGCGAACTGGTTCCGGCTACGTTGGCGCAAATGCGACGTCTCGATGCCCAGAACCAGTCGTCCCAAGCGCAGGGCGGTGTACTGGTGGTCGGCAAATTGCACACTTCGAGCGATCTGCTTGCGGAGTCGGCGCCAGTACAGAGCGAAGAAGGCGAGCTCCACTTGAGGAGATAGCCAGACTCTACAGGGCATACCGAGCGGCTACAAAGGCGTTACAAATTGCTATATCTAACGCCAGGTTTCGGTCCTGGAAAGAGCTCCTAGAGGACTCAACGAAGATCCCTGGGGCGACCGTACAGGATGGTGCTGGGAAAACTCCGGCCCTGGTCGCTGCCCTTGACGGAAACTCGATCCGGACCTGCTGGGAAGAGTGATCGGCACGCTTTCCCGGAGGACCGGTCAAGTCCTCAGGTCACCTGCCGTCGTCATTAGAGTGGCATGATGAGATGGAGGTGACCGTGGAGGAGCTGGACCGAGCTGTTAGCCGCTTGAGAGCCTGAAACACCGCACCGGGGCCTGACAGAATTCCTGGTCGGGCTCTGGTGCTGAGTCTGGCTGCGTTGGGGGACAGGCTAAGACAGCTGTTTATCGGCTGTCTGCGGAGTGCCAAGTTCTCCACAGCATGGAAAGAAGCAAGTTGGTCCTCTTGAAGAAAAGGCAGGCGCCGATTCTCCCTCTGCGTACCGTCCCATATGCCTGTTGGACGAGATTGGCAAATTGTTCGAAAGGATAGTTGCCACTCGGCTCAACGGACATCTGTCGCGCGTCGGTCCGATCTGGCTGATAGCCAATTTGGATTCTGACGGGAGCGTTCCACTGTAGATGCCATTATGCGCGTCCGCTCCTGTCGGAACAAGCAGTATCCGAGGTGGTGTGGCGTTGGCAATAAGTCTTGATATTGTCAACTTTAACTCTACCCTGGGATACAATAAGGAGGGCATTAGCATACCACCAGGTGCCTACCTACCTGCAAGGCGTAATTGGGGACTACTTGCACAGGTACATTCTGTACATGGGGCAAGATGGTAGGAATATCCGGAGGAGATCAAACGTGGTTCCACAGGGCTCAGTGCTGGGTCCGCTACTGTGGAACATCGCGTACGACGCGGTTCTGCGTGTCGACCTTCCTGCTGCGTAAATATCGTGTGCTATGCCGACGACACACTGGTGGTCGCCAGCGGGGACACCTTCGAGGGGACCAAGGAGCTCGCTGAGCTTGGGACGGAAGTCGTCGTCGCCAAAATCCACCAGTTGGGTCTAGAAATAGCGCCTCATAAGAGCGAGGCCTTATGGTTTCTGAAATTACCTCGGAGCGGGAACCACCCGACTCGTGCGTCTATGTGGGTGGGTCTGTAGTCAGAGTGGGGCGGTACATGAAGTACCTAGGGCTCCACCTGGACAGTCGCTGGGGCTTCGAAGAGCACTTTGAGCGCCTAGTCCCCGGATTGAGAGGTGGCGGGTCCTATGCACAGACTGCTGCCCAATCTAGGGGACCGAGGAGAAATACGCCGCCTCTATGCGGGGTAGTACGATCCGTAGCCTTATACGGGGCAGCTGTGTGGGCGAAAGGCTAGCCATCCGGCGCTGTAGATCTAAAATCTACAGTGTCTAGCGGAGGGTGGCTATACGGATCGTGCGAGGATACCGTACGATATCTTTTGAGGCGGCAACAGTCCTGGTTCGTTTTCCACCCTAGATATACTGGCGGATATGGATGCGAGGGTGTACAACCGAATCCGCATCCTCCGTCAGAGGGTGATGAGCCAGATGAGGCGCTCGAGTCTATAAACGGCAGGAGCGCCGGAACGCTGGCGATATGGCGCACTCGACTCAACGGGGGCGCTATGCCCGCAGACGCGTTATTGGCGCAATCCTGCCGGTCTTCGAAGCCTGGATGCAGCGACGAGAAGGAAGACTCACCTACAGACTTACACAGATAATTACCGGGCACGGGTGCTTCGGTGATTACCTGTGTAAGATTGAACGCGAAGCGACGGCGAACTGCTTCCTGCGGTGGACAGGACCAGGACTCCGCGTCCCGCTGGCGGTATGTCCAGCGTGGAACGGGAGCGAATGATTCTGGCAAACCGGGTCGGTCGGGACCTCTTGCCAGCAGTCGTGTCGGCGATGTTGAGCGGGGACTCGGCGTGGAGGCCGTAGCCACCTTCTGTGAGTCCGTAATGGTCCAGAAGGAGGCTGCTGAGCGGGATCGGAGGAGGACAGATCCCATTCGGAGACGACGCCATCAAGGCGTTCGTCACGGCCCTCCCTTTGAAGATGGTCCTACCAGAAACGGGGCCTCTGGGGTTGCAGGCGTTTGGAGCGGGGCCTCAGATATGTAACGTAACCCCGAGGAGGACGATGGCTCAAGTGGTCCCGTGACATCGTGATAGCACTCTGAGGGTGCTGGGGTAGTAAGTTCTACCCTGGGACGTGCTTTCAATAAAGCAAAGCAGAGAGGGTCGGTTGCGTTCCGAACGGAGATCCTGGACACTAGGAGTCTGGCATAACCTTTAGGTTGCCATGAGGATTTCCCCACGAAAAAAAAAAAAAGGTTGAATCTGTACTAAAACCATGCCAAGACTCCATCTAGTCTTGTCTACCCTAGTGTTTTTGTAAAGCCGTAGCCGAATCCGTCGCAAAAGTAACTTTGGGTCAATATTCCTGTGTAAAAAAGTGAGGTTAAGATTGTACAAAAAAAATCATTACTCATAAACTATACTTTTTCGCAATGGGGGAAGGGTAGGGCGGCTTCCTCTGAACCCACCCCTCTCCCCATTCCGCTCCCACTCCCGTACTCAAATACCGGATGTCTATAGTTTTATCTATATTTCTACAAAGTAATGCCTAATTCTATTAATCTCAAAAAGTCACATGTTTTAAATAAAAATGATAATAGTAGATGTAGGTTTACATCTAAATATAGATATATCTTACCTAAAAGTCCGCCGAGCACGAGAAGCGATCCTATCCACGACTCTTCTTGCAGCGTTGGTACGTGTGACAAAGGGGAGCCTGGGCCACGCAGTTGAGGCAGCACGGGCGACGTCCATCCCATCGACATGCCCGTACATAGACTGCCGTAACTTGCTGTTAATGTTGTAAATATTATTAGATAAATATATTTGTATGTCAATGTTTTTAATATACCTGTAGCGGAGAAGCAGCATAAAGGAACAAAGCGACTTGGAGGAATGCCTGAAATCTGTCTCAAAAGATGTTTTGGCTGCCGATAGATGGAGTATAATAATGTCCTTCAGATCGAAGATTACGGCGTCCAGTCTCAAAGCAAACTTAAAACTATAGATTATAGTGCACGAGTGTGTGCGCAAGCACAGGTGCACTATATCCCTTCACTCTTTTAGTCCAATTGAACGGCAATCCGACAGAATCGGAGAGAGTTTAGGCAAAAGATATACCTACGGCTTTACTCTAACTCTAACTCTCTAACTCTGTTATTTTTCTGTTATCTTTCTGGGGCTCGGCGGGGTGACGCTCACCCGGGAGGGGGAGGGAGAGTGGATAAAATTTAAATTCGCTTTACAAAGTACATATGCCGATAGACAAAAGTACTCCATTAATTCCGCCAATTTTTTAGCTAAAATGATTGAACTACTAACATAGCATTGTGAATTGCCATACGTGTCTTTTTGACTTTTCGCAATAGAGTGTAGAGCCCTATTTACTCTATTTTCTGCGTTCACTCTAGTCAATATAACATATAACATATAAATGATATTATCTTATGTAATAAGTTAATAGTTCAATATAAGATTTATAAATTATACTAGCTGACCCGTGCCCACTTTGTTGGGCGTCAAACATTTTTACTTGTGATGAAATTATCTTGTGTGGTTCTTAGTACTGAGTGTTTAGGATTTATTTTCGGAATTGATTGACAAATATTGTTATTTCACATTAAAAAATATTATTAATCACAATCAAATATAGCCAGGAATAATGTAGCTTTCTACTGGTGAAAGAATTTTAAAATCCGTTCAGTAATTCCAGAGATTACTTCCGACAAACAAACTCACAAACTTACAAACTTTACCTCTTTATAATACGTATCATCACAATATAGTACGTATCATCACAATATAGCACGCCGAAGTCACCGTAATCCGGCCCAACAATGCACTTTTCCGACATTGTAATTTGTGACCCAAACTAACTTTGGGGCTATACAAACGCTAATGTAACAAAATTTGATTGCTCTCTGCCCAAAATCTGCAATTTTGACGTTTAACATAACCGTTCAAATGAAAATGGGCCTCGTCGCTAAAGAAAATGTTGTCAAAATCGTCAAATCTAACATTATGTTCACATAATTTAAGCTTAGAACATAATCATTTTCGTTCAACATCTGCATTTTACAGACAATCTGAATTTTAAAGGCCTTCAGATGCAAATCAGATCTAATTATGCAGTGATTTGCCGATCTAGATAGCCCTAATTGTGATTCGCGCTTCCTAATGCTAACACGTGGCTGTCGACTTACAGAATTCGCAACCAGCTCGATCTTGCTGTTCTTTGACGACCATGACGAATATCGCCTAGTGTTTTTTTTAGTAAAGTTGAATGCCTGAATCTACGCGAGAATAGTGGCATTACTAGGCTAGGGGTTTCTCCAATATTGCGCAATCCATAATGAAGTCGAAATAGCCGATGAACGCGAATGAGCGATCGATTGTTTTCGAAATACGCGCACATGCAAAACAGGCATTGTTCTCTCATGTAAGGCATTGCGGCTAAAAATATAATATAAGAACACATCTTACGAGCGCTATCCCTCCCTCACCAGTCGGATCGTTTTGAGACACCTATATACCTTTTTTGTTATTTAATACCTTTTGAATATTTTACGCATATTTTTAGTAAACTAAATTAATATTTAAGGCCAATATTTAGCCTTCACTGTACTAATAATAGATACTTAATGGTCGAAATCAATGTATTCTAACTTTATGTTTATTCATGCATTTTAGTTGTTAAAATATTAGATACTTCTATGATGTTTTTAGACGACT
Source organism: Parnassius orleans (assembly GCA_029286625.1). Classification (NCBI taxonomy): domain Eukaryota; kingdom Metazoa; phylum Arthropoda; class Insecta; order Lepidoptera; family Papilionidae; genus Parnassius; species Parnassius orleans. The sequence continues at coordinate 1,733,257 of JAGSMP010000145.1, forward strand.
TTATATAGAATTTATTATTATTAATTATTAATAATAATGCACCGTCACAATGCCGTGTGCTTTTGGTTATTGTAAAAGGCAACAATGGGAAAGGTCAGTAAGATCTTGTGACCCTGATTTTAACAAATTTTTCCTACTATGGGAGAAGCCTGTCTGAAAAAATGTCCAACAGTCGAGGGTAAAAGGGTTCATAAAGAAAATGACGATATCGATGTGTGGTCGTGACGTAAAATAAACCAATGAACCTCTTTTCTCCTTCCCAGACTCTTATGTGCCTAAGAGTTGATTAAGAAATAGTTTGAAAAATCCAAAAGTGCACGCATGAGCGTTTCATTTAATTTTGATGAAAAAATATTCCTGACTTTTAAAATATATTATTTACGTGTATTAAATTTAGCACTCAAAAAAATTAATAATGTTTACCAAAATAAATCGATTACACTAAGTATAAAATCAATATAGGTTGTATGGTACAATTGCCCTTTGTCTATCAAGGGCTGATAAAAATACGAAAGCGCCTTTAAATTTTTAATAGCAATAAAACTTATAAAAGTTGAAAGTCATTTTATTAACAAACTATGCGAACTAGGCTATTGATATGAAATAGAACCAGTTGATGTAATTCTAAAGCTAATAAAAAAACCTGGTCTCAATACATCAATTTTTTCGGGAGTTATCGTGACCACATACTAAATCAACATCCGGACGTCCACGTAAAAATTTTTCCAAACAGTTTTTTTTTCAAAGTAGCAAAATAAAATGATTTTTTAGAAAATATAAAGATAGAGGCATTTTAAGAACACAAAATTGCTTGACCTTGACGTGTCGAGAGTAAAGCACTACCTATACCTAATACTAACGCTTCGCGTTATGAGGCGTGCAAAATTCCAGAACATCTCATGGCTTCCAATAGATGGCGGTGAACAATATTTTATATAAATCAGATATAAAAATCCTTTCTACTAAAGGCCATTTTTTAATCGTCAGATAAATGTTATCCATCGAATAAACTATAACCTGACTGAATATAAAAGTGAAATAATTGAAATATTTTATTCATATAACTGTAATTTTTTATTTGTTTATGTTGGATTTTATCATAAGAGTATCTTTTATCTGATCTACTGTACTCATATAGTGAGCGGTGGGTTGTAAACTGAATCATGATATACTGCTTTGCTAGGTGGTAAGGTAGATAGAGCAACCTTTTACCTATCTGTCCTCCGTAGCGCGTTTACTATTGTGCTCCCATTTTCGACTGTAGCAGCCACTCAGGTAAACTAACTCGTTTGTAATAAAAACATCCACATATTTAAATGCGTCTACGTGAGCATAAAAAGGGAAACAAATAGATTTAAATGATATTGTTAGTTGCTGTGTTGAGGATAATAACAAGAGCTTTGGGCTACCTACAATTGCGCGAGATATTTCCTTATTAAATATTCCATACAAACGGGTATTTCCTTAATTCATTTTCCAAAAGAATTAAACTTGTTTTAACTAGTATAGAATAGTCGATGGAACATTATTTTGTGGCCACAAAAGTTCAAACGAAATCGAGGAACACGGCCATTTCGATCTCACCCTCAATTTATAAATAAGTTAAATCAGAATGTCGTAAAAATATAAAGAACAAAATTGTACCAAGAATTTGTAAATTTATACATATATTAGGTCTTTACCTATGAAATTACCATTTTTTATGAAATAAGTTAACGTATTTTTTTTTTCTATATTTTTTATTTCTATTAATCAAAGTAATCACCCATACAATCGATGCATATTTGCCAACACAGTGACAGTTTATTTAAGCTCTTCTTGAAGAAATCAACTGGACGGGAGGCAACAAATTCCTCAAAGGCATTTTGTACTGTCTCTCGGGTATTGAATTTTTTTCCCGCCAAAAAGTTATCCAAATTTTGGAAAAAGTAGAAGTATGTTGGCGCAAGGTCTGGTGAGTACAGCGGATGACGGAGAGCTTCCAACCCCAGCTCTTGTAACTTGGAGACCGTCTGTTGTGGAGTATGAGATCGCGCTTTGTCCTGCAGGAGCAGCGGGGACGATCGATTGACCAAAGCTGGTTGGAGACGTGCAAGCTTCTCCATCATCGTGTTCAGTTCTTCATTGTAATGCTCATCCCGTTTGGTAAGAAGCTGTGAAAAATCACATCGGTGCTAGACCACTAAACAGTGATCATCACTTTTCTAGGGGTAAGTTTTCGTTTAGGGCATTGTTTAGGTGTTGAACCAGTATTTAACCTACTTGCTGAGCTCTTGCGATTGTCAAACAGAATTCACTTTTCGTCGCAGGTAACAATGGATTTCAAAATTCCTTCGTTTGTGTGCCTGTTGAGCAGTGCAATGCAAGAATCCGTAATTGCTCCAGGTCTATAACTATTAGTTAATTTATAATTAATTTAAAAAAAATTGAATTATCGAAAATTTAATTTTGCTATAAAACATAAAATATCTACTTTTTTAAATTAAACTGTATCCCAATTAATTGCTCCTTAAATGCTCCAGTAGAATCCGTAATTGCTCCAGGTCTATTACTATTAGTTAATTTATAATTAATTTTTAAAAATTTAATTATCGAAAATTTAATTTTGCTATAAAACATAAAATATCTACTTTTTTAAATTAAACTGTATCCCAATTGATTGCTCCTTAAATGCTCCAGTAGAATCCGTAATTGCTCCAGGTCTATTACTATTAGTTAATTTATAATCAATTTTTTTTTAATTTAATTATCGAAAATTTAATTTTGCTATAAAACATAAAATATCTACTTTTTTAATTAAACTGTACCCCAATTCATTGCTCCTTAAATGTTCCAGTAGAATCCGTAATTGTTCCAGGTGTATTACTATTAGTTAATTTATAATTTTTTTTTTTAAATTTAATTATCGAAAATTTAATTTTGCTATAAAACATTAATTTAAAAAAGTAGATATTTTATGTTTTATAACAAAATTAAATTTTCGATAATTAAATTTAAAAAAAAAATCCCGTTTGAAAATAACAATTCCTTGCAATAGAAAAAAAATCGGTTTAAACAAAAGGGCACCGAGTTGCCCCATGGCAACATGCATTTATATCATCAGTAGGACAACTTGAAGAGAATCGCATAAAAAAATTTGAAGTGGAATAGTTTTGGTACGCATGCGCCGATTTTCTTCTTTTTTCGTTCGCGGATTCTTTCAAACTCCGGGTTTATTTCAGCTTTTTCAGCTATATCTTTAGCTGCAATGAGAGCCTTTGTTAATCCTTCGCCTCTAAGTATATTCTTACAAAAAAGTTACACATTTGTGCATCATTTTCGTAGCATCTGATAAATCTATGCGCTCTGCTTGCATGGATTTGCTGACAAGATTAACGTGGAATAAAACGTCATACCAAATGACTAAAGACAGCAAAAACTCGAACTTCTCCAAATTGGCTGCAAGTTATTTAACTTCTAAACTTGCCACGGGATCAGTTGTGTCGATACTCTTCTTCCAAGGCACTTTTTACTTCGGCGTACTGATACCGCACCGCTTGCAAGCTGTTGCAATCTCTACTTTCGCATCTTGTTTCACACACCTTTTTTAAATTTAGCTTAACTTCACATGTTTTGAAATAACTTTCCATATTTTTGTTGAGTTTGAAAATAATACAAATAAGCGTTGGAGAAAGCCGCGCTCGTCTCAACAAATAAGGCCATACGCACACATACTAACTAGCCACACGTTCGAAACCAAAATATTGAAAAGCGAGGAAATTTCCACCAATAACTCAGGCACATGAGCAAAGAAACGGAACAGAGACTAAGCTTCTAAGGAGCGTGCAAAATTGTTACCTAAATAAATTAAAAGATTCTAATTTTCTAATATGTAGGTAACTATGCTATTATAAAATTTGACTGAGGCGCCTCCTGGGACTTGGCGCCTGGAGCGGTCGCTCCGTTCGCCCCATGGTAGGGCCGGCCCTGACCACTGGCTTAGAAAACGTAGAATATTTGTCAAAACATTTAGAAACGGCATGTTAGTGGTCACCTAGTTCTCAGGGTTATTAATATAATCAATCATGTATTCTTCAATATTAAAACAACAAACATTAACGAGGTATGCAAACCCAGTCTCGCACCTACTCTCCAGCAACAAGTTGTACAACAAAACTTCAAGGCGAACAAGAGTTCGTTGATTAATAAATATCGAGAGTTGCAACATGTATAATAATCAAATAATTATTTGCTATAATTTAGATGCTATTGAAAATAATCACCATTTGTGTTTCAAAATAGGATATTATTTTTAAAAAAAAATACAGATCAAAAGAAATTTGTACATTCAATATACATATAACTCATATGCGTAGTATTTAGATCCGTCTCAGCCCTAAGGGCACTAAAGGAACAGGATATGGGCCTGAGGTACCCGAAATTTTGGAACACTTGCCTCTTATATTTTTGTAGAGCAAAAATTTTTTTTTTATAGAATATGGGTGACAAACGAGCACGCAGTCCACCTGATGGTAAGTGGCTGCTGTGGCCCATAGACATCTACATCTATCTTCTTTTGCTAATTTAAATGCAGATACGTTGTCAGCCGTGAGGACCAAGATAGAATGCCTCTTTTCCAGTAAAAAGGGTCTCCGGTTCTCTACACTCACCATACGAAACACAGCAGCATTAAGCTACTATTTTGCGCTGGTATTCTGTGAGAGCGTGGTCCTTCCCGGTCGAGCCAACCCATTCGTGCTACAACTATACTATTAATATAGCTGCAGCATGGCTCTACCACGTAAATGAAACTAATTTATTAAATCTCGTTAATTTTGAAATGCGCGAGCATTTAATTTACCCCCGCTGACACCAATGACATTGTTAATTGCAATTTTAAGTGCTTATTTACCTCGTTCTTAGCGGTGAAGGAAAACATCATGTAAAGGGCATGTGAAATCCGCAAACACGTCCTGGGGCAGCGTGGCGGATTAATAACTTCACAACCTCTCAGAAATAAGAGAAGATCTGTGTCCAGCAGTGGGACGTACAATACAGTGTGATTTACTATCTAGGGCAGGGATGGCGAACCAATGGCACGCGTGCTATTCGATGGCCCGCGACACAGTATTTTTGGGGACGCCACCCATCACAAAATTCACTATGAAGTATTATATTACGAACGAACGCGAGTGATCCTACGCTACGGAGTGTTCGGGCGCGGCGGTAATCACAAGTAAAAATTATTTTACGGCACCTCTATGGCCTCATTAAGCATTTTTTTTTTTTGGAGAAAAATGGCAAGTTGATACATAAAGGTTCGCCACACTTGATCCCTTTCTTTTTTCACACCTTTTACCACCAGGTGGTATTGTAGTGAAGAAGAAGAAGATAAATTGGGGATTTTTCCTAGCCGCCTCGTGCATAACCCACGAGATGGAATCGAGTGATGCTCTGAGGCTCTTACGGCGTAACTGCACCTACTAATAAATACTTCGGGAAGCATACAACCATATCAAAACTTGGAACCTCAAGAAAGCAAGAGATACACATTTTGACTGATTTTGTATGCATGTTACGCGACGTTTATGAACAAAAAATTCTAGCCCTAAAATGTAAAATTGGAGATGAAATTTAGTTGACATTCTAGTAGGTTATTATTAACAACCGGTAAAATTAAAAAAATTTGTACAACTTCAATATAAATTATTAAGGATAACTCAAAAACTACTGGTCAAACTTTGATTGAATTTATATAAGACTACATGAGAAGCACCAGCTTTCAAATAAAAAAAGAATCATCAAAATCGGTTCACGTAGAAAAAAGTTATGAGGTAACACAAATAAAAAAAAAAACATCAGTCGAATTCGGTACCTCCTCCTTTTTAAAGTCAATTAAAAAGGATCATAAATAAACTTTTAAGAAGCTATTAAATTACAAAAATTATTTGTTTTAGTTCTCAGAAGTAGGTTTTTAATTTTTTTTAAGTTTAATTCTTTTGCCTCATTTGTTGGTACATCTATTTGCAATAAAATTTTAGAGTGTACGCAAGTTGAATACTGCGTGACATTTGATCAAGATAGAAGCCCTCTAGATGATTATTACTTGTCTATCGAAATGCTAATTTTGATGATTATGCAGTAATTTGGATATACGCTAAAGTTGGGTGATCCCTTACTAGACGAAGTACCGTGCCGACCTAATGAAACACGCAGCTAGTTGATAGATGCATCCTACGACCAGTCCATCGGGCAATCTATGGTGGAAGGCCCATGTTCAGCAATGGCCTGTAGTGATAGTGATAGTGATAGCCTATAGTTAGAGGTCCTAGCAGTTATGTTAGACGTACCAACTACTTGGTATGCGTACCATTTTTTGGGGTCTTATACCATGTACTAAATACTCTCTTGGTACGCAAAAATACCAAGTTTTTGACATCGACCATGAATGATAATTTTTTTTTTGCTATTTTTAAAAACACAATGTCATGCATTGTTATTACTAGTAATTACGTTATTGATTATTGTTGTTATTTACTATTTACACTAATATTACGTTGTAAGCTCTTTAGGGATGTATCAGACAGAAGGCGTTCACACGTTCAAGCGTTCCGCGTTCGCGTTCTGCGTTCGTTGTGTTGTATTACGTTACATAGACATACCCAGATCCCAGACAACAGGCGTTCTGACACGGCGTTAACCGAGAAGGATGGATGGATGATGTGAAGAATGATGATTATAAAAACCGAGGAAAAGTAGCAGAAGCATGGTTACAAATTGCCAGAGTAATGGGAACCGAAAATAAATTATATAAAAATTCTTCATCAGTAAGCCATTTACAAAATAGTCTATAAAATTCTCCATTTTGTTCTCTATTCTTATTTACTGAGCGCACCCAATGTTTCCTTTTCCGTTTTGATGCCACTAATGTCCACAATATCAACAATTCGTCTTCCGATGAAGAACTATAGTAAAAAAAACATGCGTGAGTGTCATGGAACACTCGGTTGGAACGAAGTTCCTTTCGTAGTATAGTATTATTGATAAACGCATTAGCGTCATTTAAAATAATATTTCTTCCATGGCAAGATAAAAAAAGTGCGAGGGAGATGGATATTATTCCATATCGCTTCCTTATAGCCCCCCAAGGTCGTGACGGAAAACTCTTACACTTTTTTCGCCTGGCGGATGGGGGCCAAGTCCGTACCGTGCGATAAGGAACTTCGTTCCAAAAACATGGTGACTGTAGTGGCACCGCGTAGACCGTCCAACAGCGGGATTCGTGAGCAACTGAACGCTCGAACGCATAACGCGAACGCGGAATGCTTGAACTCGTGACAGCTTCCTGTCTTATACCATATCCGTAAATATCTACTATAATATCTATGCATACCAATTTTTATTTGAAATACCAGGTTTGAGTGACATCTGTACCAACTTCATTGGGCAACTATCTAACATCACTGGGTCCCAGTGCAAAAGTCTATATGCGCCCTACTACGGGCAAAGGCCTCTCTTCATTTCTGAGAGTTTTAGGAGGAATTAGTCAGCCGCCCTGCTCCACCTGTACGTGTTAGTAGACTTCACATGTTCCCGAAATATTTTATTCCTCACACATGTAGGTTTCCTCACGATGTTGTCTTTCACCGCCGATCACGTTGAAATCAGCACTTAAAACTGCAATTAACAATTTCATTGGTGTCGGCTGGGATGGAACCCAGGTAGCCCTTGAGCCAACACGGTTCACTAATGTTGGGCGTAGCATTAATATTTACGTACGATTTATGTTTGTTAACTGCCCTACGATACATAAGAAAATCCCAGTGAGGGTGGTAACGTTTAAAAAATAAATACCGTTACCGTTACAGCCTATTACAGTCCACAGCTGAACATAGACCTATCCCATAGATTACGGAGTTATCTTTTTTTTAGTCGTTATTAGGAAGACGCTGCTGCTCATCTCCTGATTTGTTTCCTTCGCCTCTTAAGACCCCACAGGATGATATGGGATAGTGGATATTCTTACACTACTATTACTACACGGTAAAAAAATAAAAAAAAATTATTATAGTGACCGTAATTATTATTTATTACATCAGAAGCCGTATTCAATGTTATATGTAATGTTATATAATAGAATTATTGCATTACTTATATTTAAAATTTCTTTCGACACTCTAGATAATATTCCAACTTTTAAAAGTATAAAATTCTATTTGGTATAAAAGATACAACGGTAATGCTCCAGGTCACGTTTGTTTATATTTTTTTAAAGAAAACTTACCCAAAGATGCTGCTAAATATTGGCGCCATTTTTGTTTCAGTTCTGCTTTAAAGACTTCTAACATAATCAGTTAGTTAAGCAAACACGTTACATAAATTAATATAATTTGATTAATTTTTTTAACTTTAAACTACATGTACATTTCTTTTAATGTTTCATACAAAATAAACACAATAAACGAAATCGACACCAAGCTGAGAACTATGCACTATGCGTGTGCTTTGCCAGCCATAACATTTAATTCTGTACTAAATTATTTGTTTTATCGCGAAAGACAACCAGTTTCCCTTCACAACCTTTTTTATTGTAAATAGGTAATTCGTTAAAGGTATAAGTGATTACCAGAAAAAAATAATTGCCAATCAATGAGATGGTAGTTTGGAAGTTTGTAGATTACCTAAATGTATTTGAGCTAATACAAACTTGTACAGTTTAATTTCGTTTGTCATGATTAAAAATATACGTTTCTTCTGTTCTAACGTTTAGGCCATTAAATTATTTGGTTTAATTCTTAATTTGGAATGTAAGCATTATCAAAGATATATTATATAAAGCATAAATATAATATTTACATTAAATCAAGTTCAAAGTTTGTCTTATTTATCTTCAAAATCTTAGGACATAGTGTTATAAGCAGTGGAAGGTCTGAATATACATGCCGAGCATAGTTAGTAAAATTATGTGTTTAGTAAAAATTGAATAACAATTTGGTACAAAGACGAACTTAATGCCGAAAAGGCATTCTCTGCCAGCTAACCTTTGGTAGCGCCGCAACAGAAAAAAAAGTAACTTATTTAAACATATTATTTAAAACGCATTATATAACATAAATATGTTAGTTAAAATACTAATTAATAATATTAATCAAGTAATTTTAAATAATGTGTTTCAACCTTACGTTTAAATGCATTTATTGAGGTGGCATATTTTATATCTCGTGGAAGGTTATTCCAAAGAGTAATTGATGATACCGTAAACCGTAAAGAAATCTGAGTAGTATGTAGATTTTATGCATCGGGATAGTTAGAATTTTGTTGGTCATCGAATGGGATAAGCCTAAGTATGAAAAACGCTCTTCAAATAAGCTGGGGAACAAGGATTGTGAAGAATACAAAGTGGTTAGAAGGTGTGTGTTCCGGCGAAAACGTATGTCGAGCCACTTGTCTTGAGCGAAATTGTGATATATGATCAAACTTGCGCAGGCCAAAAATATAGCGTATTCGTATGCACAACTTCTCAGTTATATCTAAATAAGCAATATACCTGGATAAATTTTTGCCAGAGCTACAACGAATGCATTGTGCTAAAAATACGTTTCCGGCCCTCATTAATTTGTAGCGGCCTACTAAAATCGTCAGCCAAAATTAAGCCGAAGTTCTTAACCTGTCTATCACTCTAAACCGTATATATTCTAAATCTATACGGTTTAGAGTGATCTTAGGTAGTGTTGATAGTCTAGTCGACATGTAATTTTTCTGCTCCCTAAGATTATAACCTGTGTTTTGGCAGGGTTTAAGATTAGTCCATGACAGCTCGCCCACTGATGAACTGCAGCGAGATCAAAATTCATTCTCTCCACAGACGAAATGAGTTCATTTAAACTGAAATGCTGATACAGCTGGACATCATCTGCGTACAGTTGATACTTGCTGAAATTTGTTACGGAGACGAGTGCATTCATAAACACAGAAAAAAGCAACGGAGATAGAACACTGCCTTGAGGAACACCAGCAACAACGTTGCATCAATTGGAGAAGCTATCATCAACGCGCAAGCGTTGCCAGCGTCCCCGAAAATAGGAACTGAACCATTATACAACTAATGATGTTAAATTCAGGGATTTCAGAATTGCTTTCAAAATGTCGTAGTCAACATAATTGAAGGCGTTACTGAAGTATAGAAGGACAAGAAGAGTAAGTAGACAATTATCTATCGCAAGCGGATATCGTCAGTTATTTTAATTAGGGCCGTAGAAAAAGGTACTGTGCTAAAGATTATTTTCTAAAGCATCATTAGTAATTAGAAAACATAGAAATTGGTTAAGTGATGAGTCAGCCAGATGGTTACTTTGTATTAATTCTTGGTCAAAAGAATTAATATAAAGTAACAGTAATGTCAAAGCTATTGTGTACTGTTATGTAATTTAATTTGTATTGTGTCCCGTGGCCGTGGGACACGGTAGATAGCTCAGTTAGTTAGAGCATCGGCACGGATCGCTTAGGTCGTGGGTTCAAACCCCACCCGGTGTCAGTTGATTTTTCGAATTTCTCATTAAATGTTTAGACATTTATTAATTTGGTTGGTCTTTACTATGGCTATGTTAATTCAAGCTCAAAATGTACCTACTCTGTTAAGTTGTTCTAAGATCTAAAGTAACGTTTAATAAATAGCAATAGACTAATAGGTAATTGCGACACTTGCGAGACTCTTGCTGCAAGACCAAGACCAAGACCAAGACTGGGAGCGCAATACCAAGACCAAGACCAATACCAGGTATATTGGCGCAAGACCAAGACTAAGACTGGCTAAGTCTCGTCTTGTCCTTGCCTTTGGGCAACACTAGTAACAAGCTAACAAGTGGTAAAATAAAAAAAAATTGTACAACCGACTTCAATATAAATTATTAAGGATAACTCAAAAACTACTGGTCACACCTTGATCAAATTTATATGGGACCACATGAGAACTTTTCATGTGGTCCCATATAAATTTTCTTTTTTCATTGAAAAGCACCAGCTTTCAAATAAAAAAAAGATTCATCAAAATCGTTTCACCTAGAAAAAAGTTACACACATAAGAAAAAAAAAATACTGTCGAATTGAGTACCTTCTCCTTTTTGAAGTCTGTTAAAAAGTAGTTTCGATCGATCCCTTGTAGAATTTCAAATGTGTTTTAGACTTTTTAGCGGCCTTCAATACTCAATCTATCTTTTCTTGTTTTAAAGTCAACTGCAGGCCATAGGCCTTTTTAAGAATGTGTCTGATGGCATGCATTTCTTGAGCTTTGCACATATTCGCCATGCTAAGCAGGTGGGCAAGTTGGTGAACATAGAGCTGATACCCTCACACTGTGGTAATTCAGCTGCCCATCAGCAGTCTCTGCCATGTGGGTTTGGCATTTTAAGGCAAGAAATCGCTTTCTTATTTGAGGTGATCGTTATTAAGCTAATTATATATTAATTCATACAAATATTTGTATTATATCATTGTAAATCTTTAAATCAATTCTTATTTTTTAAAAAATATAATCCTTCTGGGTTTCTTGCTGGTTGTTCTCGAAATAGCATTTGTTAAGCAAGAGATACGCCGGATTAGTATAAAATGACGTTCAATAAATATTGTCTGTGGTATTATGACCTACCTAATATATATTTTATAAAATATTCCATTCTATTCTATTGTATGTTTTTAGGTAAACCATAAAATTTGTAATAAATGAAACAACAGACGCCAAATTCTGCTCATCTTTTACAAGACAAGAAAATCTTTTTTTAATAGACTTCAAAAAGGAGGAGGATCTCAATTCGAGTGTATGTTCTTTTTTTTTGTATGTATGTTACGCGATATCTTCGCAGATTGTGAACCGATTTTAATGATTCTTTTTTTATTAAATAGGATTTACTTCAAGGGTGGTCCCATTCAATTTTGAAGAAAAACTTCTGTCCCCAAGGATGGTAAATAGGGGAAAAAGTTTCATATTGGACTATTGTTTAAGGAATTTCATATATCTTCGTAGATTGAGAACCGATTTTAATAATTCTTTTTTTTATTAAATAGGTTATACTTCAAGGGTGCTTCCATATAAAGAATAAAAAATTCCACCTCTAAGGGTAGCAAATAAATAACTTCTTTTCTTAGCAATTTGAAGTGGGTTTTTACTTTTTGTTAAAAGTTATAATTATTTAAAAATTCCGCTTAATACCTTTTATTATTACGTTTTATAAGGTATATCCTTAGAGTAATAACATACAAAGGGGATCAATATTAAAATGTTGATACAATTCCTGGCATTTCATTACAACGTTCACTTTTGCGGTTAACCTTGATCTTGAAGATTGCGTTTTGCTTTCACATTTCATAGATATTCAAAGTACGGATTATGTAAAGTACAGATTAATACCTTAAATTAGCGTAATAAATGTTTAAATAATATACCGGCTAAAAAGGAGGGGGGCCTAATAAGTATATTTTTTTTAGAATAAGGGTGGCAAACGAGCACTCAGTCCACCTGATGCTAAGTGGATGCTGTTCCTGTGGCCTATAGACATCTACATTCATCCTCGATTAAGAATCAAAATGCAGATGCGTTGTCACCGCTGAGGACTAAGATGAAATGCCTCGTTTCCAGTAAAACGGGTCTCCGGTTCTCTACACTCACTATACGAAACACAGCAACATGAAGCTGCTATTTTACGCTGGTATTCTGTGAGAGCGTGCTCTACCCCGGTCGAGCCGACCCATTCGTGCTACAACCATAATATAGCTGCAGCGTGGCTCTACCACGTATTAAATAATATTGTTTAATATGATCCTGTCCTATTTCCATTATGGCGAAATTTTTCAGAGCCAGTAACTAATTTTTGCGTGGAATAGACAATTATATTGGAGTCATATCTAGATAAGGAAACCCAAAAACTTGTGTCTCTTAGCACATGCATTTTAGTTGAAGTTATTTAACGTTACAGCCTATTAAAAGTAGACTGCTGAAGATCACACTCACAGCCGCGAGTAGCATGACTCAAATTGCAAGCTCCTTTGTCTCACGACAGGTTAAAATATTTGCGTTTTTCTTCTTAATGTTTTTTTGCGTTTTTTTTTAATATTGTTTTTGTGAGTAGTTTAAGCAATTCCTGGAGTACTTTCAATTTGCATAAAGTCGAATGAAAGTAATTTATGTGGAGGATTGTAATTAGCAATTCTTATCACCATTTTGTAACTTTACGAAGATATTAGTTAGTCTGTAAGCCTTCCTAAAATAAATAAATAAATAATTTGCCATAGTTACAACGCTTAGCAGGCGGGTTGGCAACCGTAGTTTTTTTTTTTTTTTTATTTTATATAGAATAGGGTGTCAAACGAGCTCACAGTCCACCTGATGGTAATTGGATGCTGTGGCCCATAGACATCCTCATTAATGCTCAATTAAAAATCAAAATGCAGATGCGTTGTCACCCCTGAGGATTTAGGTGGAATGCCTCATTTCCAGTAGGACAAAAAGGGTCTTCGGTTCTCTACACTCACCATACGAAACACAGCAGCATTAAGCTACTATTTTACGCTGCTGGTATTCTGTGAGAGCGTGGTCCTACCCCGGTCGACCCGACCCATTCGTGCTGCAACCATAATATAGCTGCAGCGTGGTTCTACCACGTATAGTTGTAATTAGGAAGATGCTGCTGCAGCATTTTGTTTCTCTCTATCGCCTCCCACAACACCCACAACACCCACGGGACGATAAGGATTCCACCACCTTTATACGGTTTAAGTTGTTTACGGGGTATTTCTAGTGTTAACCCGGTGGAAAAATCTGTTACGTCAAGCAATCGTAGTAATATATTCAAATATCGACTGTTTCAGAAATATATAAAAGGTTGTGGGATAACACTGAATGATTGCGGTGAGTTCGTAAAATGTGCGCGTAAATTCTATAATTATTCAATTTAACATTTATCTTAAAACTTAGCGAAGTATAAAATAAACAACTACAGCCTTAATGACGTTCACCTTGACATTGATGAAAATCGAGGAGAGCAAAAACTACCTTTTTATAGAACCGCTCATTGTAATCAGTATTTATACCGTTAAATTGAAACTATGGTTAGTGACTCATTTTTTTATTATTATAAGCCAGTGCTTGATTACTATCCTACCTGATGGTAAGCGGCGTTGGATTACTCATCATTACAGCACTTCACAGGCCCACTGCTGAACATAGGCCTCCCCCAAGGAATGCCACAAAGCACGGTCCTGAGCCACCTGCATTCACTGACTTCCTGCATGTCCTACCAGGTCGTCACTCCATCTAGTTGGTGGGACGCCTCAAACTTCGATTACTATTACTCATTAAGCCATTATTCTTCTTATTTCCCTCCCTAAGACGATTGTTAGATGCAGACCTTTTAACGTGGTAGAGCCACGCTGCAGCTATATAATGTTTGTAGCACGAAAGGGCCAGCTCGACCAGGAAAGAACCACGCACTCGCAGAATACCAGTTCGGTTAGTGTATAGAGCCGGAGACACTTTTTACTAGTAACGAGGCATTCTATCTTAGACCTCTGGGGTGACAACGCATCTACATTATAATTCTTGATCTAGGATAGATTTAGGTGTTTATGGGACACAGCATCCACTTACCATTAGGTGGATTAGGTTGATTGTCACCCTCATTCTATATAAAAGGCCTTTTAAAGAATACATCAACTTGTATGCAACCTTGAAATATTTGCGCAAAGCCGATACTCAGCAAACTGGACAGTCGGTTTGAGCGCGGGGCCACTACCATCGTACTGGTAATGCTCCAAAACTTCAGTTTGTAGATTTGAGTTTGGCATTATTTCTAACATATTTTTAACATATTTTCTAATAGATATGGGCATTTTCAAATAGATACTGGCATTTTCGAATAAATACTGGCATTTTTGGCGATTGTCAATAGTCTTGTTTGTTAAAAAGCTGGGTGCAACGAGGGCTGATGAGGGTAGTATTTGGAGAAGAATTTTTATTTTTAAGGTTCCATACCTCACGTGGGTGAAAACGGAACCCGGATAACAAAATGATCCTATCACTATATTACACTTCCGTCCGTCCGTTTGTCAAGAGCCTTATTCTCAGGAACCGGTAGAGGTATCAAGTTGTGATATATGTCAAAAACTGAAGTCTATAGTCCTTGGAAGATGTAAAAACTTCAATTTTCTAAGTCAACGCAATTGAAAGATACTATTTACATAGATACATAAATACTCACGCCGGTCACCCAGAGGGGTAGGCAGAGATTACTGACTTTTATTTGGCACGATCCTGATACATCTTTCTTGCCTCCTTTACATCCATATACCTACGCATACATGCTCGTCGGTTAGATACTATTAATATCACATTGGTACTCGCAAACTCACTCATCAAAATCCATAAGGTACCGTAGACCTAAAATCATAAAATTTGGCAAGAAGCAAGGCATAAGCACAAGTAAAGAAAAAAGATTCTTTCGTAAATTTGTAATAAGGTGAGAGTTCATCACTTTCACTACACAGTGATTACACAGGCAGTGCTACGCATAAAATTAAGGCTGATTTACACTGGGTTAGTAACAGGCGCCAGTGCTGGCGCCGAATACTGACTCGCACTGTATACATGCAGTCAGTAGTCGTGGTAGGTTCTTCAGGGTGTACGCACGTTATTGAAGTCAGTGGACAAAAATGAATTCACGGAAACGGCAGCATTTTAACGATTGAAATATTTATTGAGAAAATGTTCCTATCTGCTGTTGAAAGAGTTGACGGAAATGCTAGAAGAAAAATATTTAAAAAGAAACGACTTTGGATAAGAAAATGGATAGACGACAGAAAAGAAACTGGAGGTTCTGCTTTGTTGTACGTGTCGTCACCCTACAATGAAGCGCCAGCGACTGACCAAGTACTGACTTGGTCGTTTAGACAAGGTCAATACTGCTGGCGCGGGTAACGGGGGAGTGGACTGACTTCAAAATATTCAAGCAGGAATATTGAAGTCAGCACTGGCGCGACAGCGCTATAATGACTCCAAATCAATTTACACTATGTCAGTATCGGGTTAGCACTGACTTGCCTGGACTTTGGAGCCAGTTACTGATCCTGTGTAAATCAGCCATTAGTTTGATCTGTCACAAGTAAGAAATAATCGGCCAAGTGCGAGTCGGACTCGCGCATGAAGGGATCTGTACCATCGTAATACGCGTTTCTAGTAGGGGAGCCCCTTTTAACTTTTAATTTATTTAAATTTTATTATTTTATTGTTATAGCGGCAACAGAAATACACATTTTGTGAAAATTTAAACTGTATATATATATATATATATATATATATATATATATATATATATATATACCGACCACCAGAGTTCCGTGCACACCCACCAGACGGACTATCACTCCCTCGAGAATTCCTAAAGCCGCTCGGCAAGGAGGCCAAATAAGAGCCTCTGTTGCTCTTATTAACTAAGCCAACCAATGAAGTACTACGAAAGCGGCAGCTAGACCGGATAATCTAAGTAATATAGAGGAAGGAATTATGAGTGCACCTACTGTGCTGTACACACTCGCTCATTATGATTCTGTCATAGCACAGGCACATCTTGTAGAATATAGATGGTAAAAACCTGCGAAATAGGTATATACTTTAGTAGTCATGTTATTTATCTACATTGCCTTTAAAATATAATTCTGCAATAACTGTGATTAATGCGTCCTCGTTGCTAACATGAAATAATTTATCTGTGCATAAGAATCACGACTCATGATTATATGTTGTTTCGCTTAGTATTGTAGCGTTGTTGTATCTAGATATATATATATATATATATATATATATATATATATATATATATATATATCTAGATACAACAACGCTACAATATAGAGATATATAAGATATATTATCTTAAACACCTCTAAATAAAAACCAACACGTACTGGAGGAGGGCGGCTGAATAATTCCTCCATAAAACTCTCTGAAATGAGAGGAGGCATGTGCCCGTAGTGGGAAGCATATAGACTGACTTTTGCACTAATTATAGGCTATCACTATCACTACCCCAGGAGGGTACCAGCACCCCTGGTAATGGAGAATCCCTAACTGAGTATCCACGGTCAAGCTATCCTCTTCTTCCAGAGCGAAGGTGCTTAGGCCGCCCCGCGTACACTGCACGGGGCATACAGAGCGATAAAACCATGGCGACCCCTGCCACGCTATCCGTGGACTTCTGCAACATCAGGGGACTCACTCAAACCTTAAAGCCGTCCACTACCATCTAGAGACGGCGAAGCCGGCCTTGCTCTTTTTCACCGAGACGCAGGTGTCCTCTCCGGCTGATACTTCGTACCTGTCCTACCCGGGTACAAATTAGAACACTTCTTTGTGCCACCGGCTGGAGTTTGCGTATACGTCAGAGAGGATATCTGTTCTCGATGGCTAGGCAGTCTTGAAGGTAAGGACCTGTCCATCCTTTGGCTGCACGTAGACAGCGACGACCATCCCCGCGTCTACGGGTGCCTGTATAGGTCCCATAGCGGTAATGCCGACACAAACCGACTCATTGACCACGTCCAAATGGCTACAGATTTCTTGCTACAACAGATCCCATCCGTAGAGATCGTGACACTTGGCGATTTTAACGCCCACCTCGCCGAATGGCTCGGTTCACGTTTAATCGATCATGCGGGGAGATCTGTTTATCACTTTGCCTTATTCTGACACAACTCGTTACTTCGCCTACACGGATTCCAGAAGTGGAGGATCATACACCTTCCCTGTTAGACCTTCTGCTGACCTCTCATCCGGACGGATATCAGGTTTCCGTCGATGCTCCTCTCGGCTCTTCGGATTATTGTCTGATCCGGAGTGTGGTGCCATTCATGCTCATCGCGGTTGCGTTCTGCAGGCTGCCGCCGTGTTTGGCATTACAGGTCGGCGGATTGGGATGGAATGCGGTCTTTCTTTGCATCCTACCCATGGGGGCGGGTTTGCTTTTTCCGGATGATCCCAACGCTGTTGCTAACAGCACTGATGTGGTGCTACAGGGGATGGAACTATTTATTCCATCATCTGTGGCACCCATCGGAGGCAGATCTCAGCCTTGGTTTGGTCGCTCCTGTAAGACTGCATTACGCAGTAAGAAGGAGTGTTATCAGGCCTGGGCTGAGGATTCGGCGGCTCGGGATGTAAACACCATCATGCTGAAAAAGAAGTATAACTTCGCCTCCAGATCCTTCAAAAGAGTTATTGCTAAGGCAAAGTATGAGCACATTGGCAGAATTAGCGAGAAATTAGTTCGCCTTCCTTCGGGAACCCGTGCATTCTGGTCTTTCGCCAAGGCTGTTCAAGGGAATTTCTGTAAATCATCACTACCATCTCTGCACGGGGAGGATAACTCACTGGCCCACGCCGCAAAAAAGAAAGCCGACCTTTTAGGCTCCCTTTTTGCGTCCAACTCGACTCTCAATGACGGGGGCAACACACCACCGACCATCCCGCAGTGTGAGTGCTCTATGCCTGATGTACGATTCACACAGTGCTCAGTACGCAAAGCACTCCTCTCCCTGGACATCCACAAGTCGAGTGGGCCTGACGGAATCCCGCCAATTGTGCTGAGGACGTGCGCTCCAGAGTTGGCACCGGTTCTAACGCGTCTTTTCCGGTACTCCTACTCCCTAGGCGTTGTCCCAAATTCATGGAAGACAGCTTTCGTGCACCCGATCCCTAAAAAAGGTAACCGCTCTGATCCGTCCAACTACAGGCCTATCGCCATCACCTCCTTGTTCTCGAAAATAATGGAGTCCATTATTAACTGCCAGCTCATGCGGTACCTTGAGGAGCACCAGCTGATTAGTGACCGCCAGTACGGTTTCCGTCGGGGTCGCTCAGCTGGTGATCTTCTTGTTTACCTTATACATAGATGGGCGCAGGCGATCGAGTCCAAGGGGGAGGCATTGGCCGTTAGTTTGGACATAGCGAAGGCCTTCGATCGGGTCTGGCACAAAGCGCTTCTTTCGAAGATTCCTTCCTATGGGCTTCCCGAGAAATTGTGCAATTGGATCACCAGTTTTCTGGGTGATCGGAGCATCAAGGTCGTAGTAGACGGGGCATGCTGCGATTACAAGGCTATTAACGCTGGTGTTCCACAAGGCTGCGTTGTTTCTTCTGCATATCAATGATATGTTGCAAACCGGTAACATTCATTGTTATGCGGATGACAGCACTGGTGATGCTCTATACACCAGCCGTGCCAATATTTCTCGGGAAAACGTCGCCGAGTACCGGAACAAACTTGTGTCTGAAGTCGAGTCTTTGCTGAACAAAGTCTCGGATTGGGGGCGACTAAATCTAGTCCAGTTTAATCCTCAGAAGACACAAGTTTGCGCGTTTACCGCTAAAAAAGAACCCCTTTGTCGTATCTCCTCAGTTTCAAGGCACTCCCCTTGTTGCCTCAGCCAGTATCGGAATCCTCGGCGTCGACATATCGAGTGACGTGCAGTTTCGTGGTCACTTGGAAGAGAAGGCCAAATTGGCTTCTAAAAGCTTGGCGTGCTCAGTAGAGCGGGACAGTATTTCATGCCGGCACACCGCCTGCAACTTTACAAGGTACAGGTTCGGCCTCACATGGAATACTGTTCCCATCTCTGGGCTGGGGCTCCCCAGTGCCAGCTCCTTCCACTTGACCACATCCAGCGCAGAGCGGCTCGAATCGTCGACGACCGAGTCCCTTCCGATCGGCTCGATTCACTGGCGCTGCGAAGAGAAGTTGCATCTCTTTGCGTATTTTATCGCATCTACCAAGGGGAGTGCGCTGAGGAATTGTTCGGACTAATTCCAGCCGCTCAATTTCACCATCGCACATCGCGACAAAACTCGCGATTCCATCCATAACATCTGGATGATTGACGGTCCACCACTGTGCGATTTAGATTGTTTCCTTTAGATGTTTTCTTCCTCGCACAACTTCCTTGTGGAATCGATTACCGACACGACTTAGGGACCTTCAAGAAAAGAGCCTAGTCCTTTTTAAAAGGCCGGCAACGCATCTGCAATTCCCCTGGTGTTGCAGTTGTTCATAGGCGGCGGTAGTCATTTACCATCAGGTGAGCTGCATGCTCGTTTGCCCCCTCTCCTATTATTAAAAAAAACTGTAGCCCATCACAATTTCATTTTATTTTATAGAATAAAGGTGACAAACGAGCACAGAGTGCATCTGATGGTAAGTGGATGCTGTGGCCCATAGAAATCTACATCTATACTCAATTAAGGATCATAATGCAAATGCGTTGTCATTAATGAGGACTAAGATGGAATGCCTCGTTTCCAGTTTAGTTCAAGCATTCTAGATTGCAATGTATGGAAAAATTGGCAAAATTAATGGAATACTTTTATCTATCGGCATATGTACGTTATAGGTCGAAGTTAAATTTTATCCCTCCCGGTTGAGCTCCACCCCCCCGCGCCCAAGAAAGTGTCGGTTTTTGTCAGTTTCCAAGAAAACCGTACAAGGTACATGAAAAGCGTGTAGGTAAGAAAAAGTCCTTGATTAATTTGCTATCAACCTCTTATACATACAAAAGCAATATCACTTATAGTTTCCGCGCAATCTGCCACGAAATATGAACATTTTTTATCATTTACCGATTTTTTTTGTTCAAAGTTTAGTTTTCTCAATAACTTCCCACTTTACCGCCAAGATAAGTACGACTTAAGTAAAGAGTAGAATATGCTCTATTAAAAGATGTATAATTTATTTCTAAACTCTTTAATTTTACGCTTCTATGCTACTTTAAAAATTTAATGGAATAAGTTGCCAGCATCTGTGTTTCCATTCGATTACAATGTGGGTGTCTTCAAGGCAAGAGTGTAAATAGAGTGTAATAAATAGGCTTTTGTTAAGTCACTGCGCTTCACCATCTTAGGCTGCATCACCACTTAGCAACAGGCGGGATTGTAGTTAAGCGCTGGCTTAGAATAAGGCCGATTTTTTTTAGCTCAACTACAAATATTTGTATCTCGCTGTATAGCGAAATACAAATATTATCAATAAATCAATATCCTAACGCAACTTATCCTACTCTTCTTCCATTTCTATGTTCTTCTCATTTGGCGTGATTACAAAAGCACGATCTTGTCCTGAGTGGCGGCCGCTCGTTATAAAAAAGAGGATACTTTGTATTCAGCAGCGAACTTGTGAGAAGTTGCAATGACTAAGTTTAAATGCCTTACAGCCTGTAATATTGGCTTTTTATGTAAGATCCCTTTTCTCTTCTTTTAAAATATTTATTATATTAATTGTTACTCGCTCTGTAGAGTCTACATGCTTTATACAAGAGCTTGTGTTTGGCATGCAAGTCAGACGCCCCGTCCCGCTACACGCTCTTTACCGCGTTGTTACACTTAATGCTTGAGCGCCGGGGTGTGTGTGGAAGCTGTACATAGGCTATACGTTTTTCATGGCCACCACTCAAAACATTGAACATCCCATCTTGCTGCACGCTCATCTTGCGATGCCGCACGCGCCGCCGTTTTTCGACCTTCAAGAAAAGAGCCTTCTTCTTTCTAAAAGTCCGGCAACGCAACTGCAATTCCCCTGGTGTTGCGGATGTTCATGGGCGACGGTAATCACTTACCATCACGTGAACCTTATGCTCGTTAGTCTCCTCATCCATAAAAAAACTTGATCAAATGTTTTAAAGGTACGTCATTCGTCGTGTTTTTTTATAAAACTGAAGTAACAAACGGTATTACACAAAATAAAGAAAGTAACAGATGCGTTGTCACCTCTTTGGACTAAGATGGAATGCCTCAGAGCCTGTAATTATTCTGTCTCTATACCCATCAGACCTAAACACAGCAGTGCACTGCTATTGGCGGCAGAAAAAGGTAAGAGGATGGTACCTAGCCAGACGGACTCCTAGACTGAAACGGAGTCCTACCACCAAGTGGTAATCGAATTCTAGTTTTCGACGTCTAGTAGCGCGATCGCCAATCCGTCTCCTAAGCGTGGTGATTACAGTAAATCCTTTTTATCGATGGAAAAGCCGCTGTCCCTCTAACTAAGAAAATCTAACATTTTAAAGATTTGTTAAATCAATCGTATGTAAAGCATTATTAGCAGAGCTTCACTGCAGCACGAATTGTTTGACTAGAACAGCGAACGAACACGCTCGAACTGTGCTTTGTTTGGTAAGTGAAAACAAAAACCCTTGTCTCTGTTAACCTTAGATCATAGGGACATCACAAGTCACTCATGGACATCATATTATGATTTAAACTGTTAACAAATTATTCCCACTTTTTATATCTCTCTTATTTATATAATAATTTTATATATATAATGGGTGACAAACTAGCACACAGTTCACCTGATAGTAAATGGATGCTGTTGCACATAGACATCTACATTTATCCTCGATTAAGAATCAAAATGCAGACGCGTTGCCACCCCTGAGGACTAAGATGGAACGCCTCGTTTCTCTACACTCATCATACGAAACACGGCAGCATTGAACTGCTATTTTACGCTGGTATTCTGTGAGAGCGTGGTTCTCCGTTCACCGTTCGAGCCGACCCATTCATGCTACATCCATAGTATAGCTGCAGCGTGACTCTACCACGTATACGATGTCCTACTGTAAACATATTTAATTGTCTTTATTTAAGGGGAATAGCTTTAGTGTTGATCATTGTGGGTCATGTTGTCCTCGCCCCACCTAACAATTTATCATTTCTGATAATAATAAACTGCGGTTAAAGATTTATTGCGTGGCATATCCTGATATCTCGCAAAAGAGAGGGGCAAACGAGAATGCGGCTTACCTGATGGTAAGTGTCGACCGCCGCCCATGAACAACTTACCATCACATGGACCAAGTGCTTGCTTGTCTACTTAATTGTAAGAATTCACAAGGCGTTTATTATTTTTACATACCTACTCCATATTTATTCTCTCCCACATTTTTCTTACAGAGAAAATTGTTAGCCGTGTAACGAGGGTATGACACATTTATTGTAACTAGAGTCCAATTAAGAGACACCAAAGAATGTACTTAGGGATGAAAATATTACTCCGGATTTTTTCCCGCCGATGAATAATGTTTTTTAATTACTATCTCCGCTACTTATATTGCTTTTTTAAAACATCAATGGTTAATTAAGTAGGTAATATTTTTTTCCTCATCTGAATAGAAACATTTTTATTATGAAAAATATATCGTACAATTTAGGTCTATTTAGGGTTTTTTCAAACAGAAACTTATTTATTTAATATAGATTATAAATAATACATATTGAAAGTCACTATTTTGTTTAATTACCACTGGTTCGAAAAAAAAACCTCTGTCATGGGAAGAACTAGCAAGAAACCCAGCAGGGACTTTTTAAATAACAGTTTACAATCATGTATGTTACACAATTAACCACACAAAACAAATTAGAAATAGCAGGTAGGAACACCTCATTCCCAAGGGTTATTATCATCCACAACCTTAATATTATAAAATTATAATAACCCTTTTTATACAAACTTTCTTTAATAAAGTTTTGAACTTTGAGCAGGTCAAATTTTGTATATTTTCTGGGATTTTGTTCTAAAGCGTATACATCGCTCAAAATGAATTACTGACTCGGTGGAGTCGAGTAACTGGTACTAGTAGCTTGTCTGTTCCTAGTATTTACAGAATGAATATCACTTATTTTTGTATAACTACTTTTTTTTTGTGTACGTTCATTACATTTTCATAAATGTATTGAGAGGCAAAGTCAATATATTAATTTCTTTAAATTTTTGTCGCAACGACTCTTTGGAAACACAATCATAAATTCTTATCATAAGAGCAATTAGTACAAGAAGGCCATAAGAGTTTTATGACCCTCTTTTGTAAAACAAATATAATTTCAGTGTCAGCCGCGTGTCCCCATAGCAAAATACCATACGACATTATTCTATGGAAATAGCTAAAGTAGTCTAGCTGTTTCAACACTGGTAAGATTTCTAATCTTTTTACAGCATATGCTGTAGAACTAAGTCTGCTTGCTAGTTTTGATATATGGGGGCTCCACTGAAGCTTCGCGTCTAGTGTGATCCAATATATTTTAAGAAAAATGGTAGTATCGACAAGACTCAGTACTTCCCTATTTAAAATTACATTAGTATTTTATATTATACAAATTATATACAAATCATTTCTGAACCAAGTGTTGGTTGGTGTTGGTTGAAGTGATAAACGAACTAACAATTCACCTGATGGTAAGTGGCTACTGCCGTCAATGGGCGCTTTCAGCCAACTTCAAAAAAAGAAGGCTACAGTTCCGTCGTCACCTATGAAGACTAAGATGAAATATTAATATTATGATCATAATTATATATAATTTTTGTAAATATTACAAAAATCATCTTTATTACACATTTTTCACATGTAAATTTAATCAATGACAGAGGGCGTTGAACGGTAGTTTGTAAGTCACACTAATAGATGGCGCTTGTAGTACTTTATAACTCAGTATGATTTGCTACACAAGGTTTATCAATACATGCAGGCACTTGCATTTACTTTTATCTGTGATTATAAATGTAATAATTTACTATTTTTGGAGCGATGCTTACTTGTAAAGTATCGTCGTGTATAATGATTGTAAAATGTGTATATCCTTCGTATTCTAAGTGAGACGTAGGATCAGATTTGATTTTTTTAAATATATATATAATATACCTATATACAAAATTATTTTAGGTAGGTAGGTAGTTTATTTATTAATTATTACTTAAGTTGGCGATTTGCCTTCATTTTTATACGTGGTAGAGCCATGCTGCAGCTATATTAGTAGTAGTATGGTTGTAGCACGAATAGGTCAGTTCGACGAGGAAGGACCACTCTCACAGAATACCAGCGTAAAATAGCAGCTTAATGCTGCTGTGTTTCGTATGGTGAGTGTAGAGAACCGGAGACCCTTTACTGGAAAAGGCATTCCATCTTAGCCCTCACGGGTGACAACGCATCTGCATTTTGATTCTTTATTGAGGATAGATGTAGATGTCTATGGTCACAACAACCACTTACCATCACGTGGACTGTGTGCTCGTTTGTCACCCTATCCTATAAAAAAAAAAAAAAAAAATGCTTACTAGGCTTAGAAGCTTAGGACTAGCAGAAAAGTATTGAAACTTATGTACAAAAAAATGCACACAAATATTGCAAATAAATGCACAAACGCAACGTCAAAAATTAATAAATTTATAGATAATATCTTAGTGAACGGCACGCGCCACTAAGGTCAAGTGCGTAATTGTTGCGTTTTGAAAGAAAATCAAATTCTAAACTTTCCATCAAAAAGTTTTAGTCGCTAACCATACGAAATACAGCAGCATTAAGCTACCTATTTCATACTGGCATTCTGTGCGAGCGTGGTCCTTCACTGGTCGAGCTAACCCATTCGTGCTGCAGTTATAAAGCGCTGATGCGTCGATCTACCACGTTTTTTTTAAAAGTTTTAATATTCCGTAACTAACGTTCATAAAGTAGTCAAGATTTTCAATTTAGGTGTTATAAAATTAATAAGTTACAGCTCTTTCTGCCGTTTTAATAGCCCTTGGTTCATTATTGAGCATGGGCCTCCCAAATGAGGATTATTCATAAACGCTGTACTTGGCAGGATTGGCGATCCGCATTACAGGTTACGCACTTTTGACGCTGCATCGCGCTACAACATTAGGGATTTTATCTAGGGATATGGCCTATTTATATTATTATTCACAATTGCCAGTATTGAATTTTATAATAAGCAGTACGCATAGCATTTTAACTTTAAGTGATAAATTATGCCCCGATGTACACATCACAAAGAAAATGGTGTATTAGAGAAACAGATTTAGGAACATGCGTGGCACTACTACTTCCAGCCCGGGGGTCCGCCCAGGAGCAAACATAAATGTTTTCGTGTTATTTTTTTTTAATAATTCTGATGTGACAAACAAACGTAAAGTCCAGCTATTGGTAAGTGGCTACTGCAGTCCATGGACACCTGCAGGGAACTTCAAACAAAGAAGGCTACAAATGCGTTGTCACCGCTGAGGACTAAAATGAAATATATCCTCACTGCCTGGACTGGCTTTCTAAACCTTTCAGATCGGAACACAGTAATGCAAGCACTGCTAATTGGCGGCAGATATAGGAAACAGGAGTCCTATCAACTAGTAAAATCTTCTCCTCCGTTGTTACCTTTTCAGAATATATAGTTATTTTGCAATAACCGGCCAAATTTGCAGAGAAGGTTCAAAATAAGTAATATAGGCAAATGGTGAAGACAAATTAATTTAAAAAAATCTCAATCATTCTGTCCTTTTTATCTTTTAAATTCAAAATGCGTAGTAATGCATTATTTTAACTAATTTTATTGCGCACGCATACATTCGTAAGGGTCGATCGAAAGGCAAAAACTTTGTTGCCATAAATCACATTAAATTTGGGATAATTTCAAATAAAAGTAGAAGCCTTATTTATTCGTATTTTCAAAAACTGCAATAACGGTATATCATTATTTATATATTTAAACTTAAGTTTAAAATTTGGCTACTCTTTGAAAAATAACCCTGTAGATATATTTGTGTGCCAAATTTCATATAAATCCGTTTAGCCTTTTATACACAACTGAATTTCAAACATCAAATCATCTTTACAAAATACATGTTTTCACTTAAGTATGAATATATTAGTATGGAATAAAAATGCGGAATTTGATTTGCTATATAAGACTTGCTTTAGAATCTGGGATAGGTTTGCTGCCTCTGAAAAACTCCACTGCTGTGGCCCATGGACATCTACATCTACCCTTAATTAAGAATCAAAATGCAAATGCGTTGTCACCCCTGAGGACTACGATGAAATGCCTCGTTTCCAGTAAAAAGGGTCTCCGGTTCTCTACAGTCACCGTATAAAATATAGTAGCATTTAGCTGCAATTGTACGCCGGTATTTTGTGAGAGCGTGGTCCTATCCCGATCGAGCCTATCCATTCGTGCTATAGCCATAATATAGCTGCAGCATGGCTAGATCAAAAATAGATTAAATAAATGTAATAGATATTTTGGTTTTGTATGTTTATTTATTTAAGCACAGTCAGATATAATTACAATAAATACATCTTCACAGATATATAAATTGAATGTTAAATGTAAAACCTATTTTGAGGCAGCCACATGTTTCATAAGGAAAGTAAAATTACTCAAAAATATCGTAAAAGGTGCCAGATTTAGAAGATAAATTTCAAAATATCAGCAAAATTGCCAAAATATAAATTAAAAACTAAGAAATACCAAACAAAACAAAGGAAAAATGGCAATAAACAAAAAAAATTTTTACTAACCAACTCTTTATCCCTTTAATTGTGTACCACTATTTTAAAAAAAAAGGACAAGGAATCTGGAACGGTTATGCTGCCTCTGGGTATAATTGCCATTTAACAGTTCTATAATTTTTAATTTTTTTGTAACTATGACGACACAAGCTTTACTCTCTTTTACTTATTTTACGGATCACGTATTATAAGAGATATAAAATAAAATTGTTCTAAATGAAATACGTCCTCGATTTGAATGTAAAATGTGTTAATTTCGTAATTTAGTTAATGAATAAAAGGTTATACAATTATTGATTATTTTTTTGGTTTGTATTGCATAAGGAAATAAAACAATGTTAATAATAATGGTAATAATAGCAATAGATGCGCTTTAATATTTTGCAAACTGACAATAAAAGGACCTCAATTATTAATTATTTCCTTCCGATATCGCGTGACTTCGATGATGTTCTACCCTATCAAAGGTAGTTGTGACATGCAACAGTGTAATTATATCGCAATAATAGCTTGGACGTTCATCATTATTACAAGACTTTTTCAACCTTTGAGCATGAAGTCGCAGGCATATACAGGGTTATTTTGTCAATAACCACAACAATAACCGGCCAAATTTGCAGAGAAGGTTCAGAATAAGTAATATAGGTAAATGGCAAAGAAAGATTAATTAAAAAAAATCTCAAACATTCTGTATTTTTTATCTTTTAAATTCAAAATGCGTGGTAATCCTTTATTTTAACTGACTTTACTGCGCACGCAGCACACATTCGTAAGGGTTGATCGGTAGGCAAAAACGTTGTTGCCCATAAATCACATACAATTTGGGATAATTTCAAATAAAAGTAGAAACGGTATTAAATATTATAATATATATAAATATTATAAATTCAATAACGGTATATTATTATTTATATATTTGAACTTAAGTTTAAAATTTGGTTACTCTTTGAAAAATAAGCCTGTATGTGTTTACATCTGCAGCCATTCCATCATCGGTGTCATAAATCTTCCAAATTTTTCCATTAGTCGATTCTTGTGACACGTAGCATTGTGTGGTGGATTCTTAAGCTTTTTGATAGTATTTTATGATCATTAATAAGATCGGACCGGGATTCAATAACAGCGGTGTTCTTTTTGTCTAAAATAATAATTGTGTGTTTATAACTTATATAAAAACAGGAGCACGGCATCCTGATTCATTACGTGACATTGTACCCCGTGTCTGGGAAAGCATGTAAAGCCGTTGGACCTACGCATGATCTCTATGCGGTCGTGTCAGATTGCCGAGCCATCGGACTGTAAGAGTGAGGGGAATAGATAACGACGTCATAGCGGCCAACCTTAAAATGGAGACAATTGAAGAATTTGTGGTCCGATTGTCGCGCGGCATGTTCGACCGCGCCGACAACCACACCTTTCAACTTTGCGCCGCCACTCGCCCCCGGACGGTGACCTCTGAGAACTCCTCTCTATAAGATTAGAGAGTCGGTAATAACCCGCAATGCCGCAGATAGGCCAACTTAGACACCCAAACAGGCCAACTAACCCGCCTATATAGACCAAATTAGACGCCTATATAGGCCTATTAGACAACCATAGGCTAAATTAGCCGCCTACTAAAATTGACTTGCAGCGACCAGGGAACTGAACCCCGGATCGCTGCCCACATTGACAATGCCGAAGAAATCGGCTCCCAGGACCGGCCCATAGTAGTGGGCCGTGAGGAACACCCGGGCAATGGGGGAGATGCCCCGAGGCCCGAAACCTGACAGGTGCCAAGCACCTGCAGATGACAACGTATGCGAGGGAATAGAAAGCAGGGACTTGAATACGACATGAATTTCGTTTCGTTACACTAAATGTTATCTAATAACGTTCCAAAGTTTGTAACGATACTAAAACCTAAAATCATGAATAACGTTATAAAAAATAACGTTAAAGAATATCATTTTCGTAGAACAATATTTTTCGTTACGTTATAGGTATCGGTAACGTTTTCGTTACGTTATACGTGGGGGGGGAAGATTGATGTGATTTGAGTGATTAGATTGCGTGGAAACTATAAGTGATACCGCATTTATATGTATAAAAGGTTGATAGTAAATTAATCAAGGATTATTTCGTATCTGCACATATTTCATGTATCGTGTACAGTTTTCCTTAAAACTGGAAAAAACGGCTCTTCGGGACACTTTCTGGAGCACGGCGCGGGGGTGTTGATGCTCACCCGGGAGGGGAAGGGAGAGTGGATAAAATTTAACTACGCTTTATAACGTACATGTGCCGATAGATAAAAGTACTCCATTAATTTTGCCAATTTTTCAGCTAAAATGATTGAACTAGTAAAAAGGGTCAGGAAATTAAATTTAAAATCAAAGGCGATAAAATCTTTGATGGGAAATCAAAATTGTGTTCCAAGTTTTGACGAAATACATGGCTTTAGAGATATCTTCATGTAGCTGTCGTACCTCCTCATCTTTGTTGACATGTCCCGATCTTGACAATGTTCATCAGGTGCCAGATAAGTTGCTGGATTAGAGAATTATCGTAACCTCACCTGTTTTCGCACGTCAGTTTCCATAATATCCTAACGCAACTTACTACTCTTCTTTCTTTCTATGTTCTTCTCATTTGGCGTGATTACAAAAGCACGATCTTGTCCTGAGTGGCGGCCGCTCGTTATAAAAAAGAGGATACTTTGTATTCGGCAGCGAACTTGTGAGAAGCTGTAATGACTAAGGTTAAATGCCTTACAGCCTGTAATATTGGCTTTTTATGTAAGATCCCTTTTCTCTTCTTTTAATATATTTATTATATTAATTGTTACTCGCTCTGTAGAGTCTACAGGCTTTATACAAGAGCTTGTGTTTGGTATGCAATTCAAACGCCCCGCCCCGCTACACGCTCTTTATCGCGTTATTACACTTAATGCCTGAGCGCCGGGGTGTGTGTGGAAGCTGTACATAGGCTATACGTTTTTCATGGCCACCACTCAAAACATTGAACATCCCATCTTGCTGCACGCTCATCTTGTGATGCCGCACGCCCCGCCGAACGCTCTCCACTAAGGCCGCCCATGAACAACTTACCATCACATGGACCGAGTACATGCTTGTCTGCTTAATTGTAAGAATTCACAAGGCGTTTATTATTTTTACATACCTACTCCATATTTATTCTCTCCCACATTTTTCTTACAGAGAAACTTGTTAGCCGTGTAACGAGGGTATGACACATTTATTGTAACTAGAGTCCAATTAAAAGACACCAAAGAATGTACTTAGGGATGAAAATATTACTCCGGATTTTTTCCCGCCGATGAATAATGTTTTTTAATTACTATCTCCGCTATTTATATTGCTTTTTTAAAACATCAATGGTTAATTAAGTAGGTAATATTTTTTTCCTCTTCTGAATAGAAACACATAGAGGACATTTTTTATTGCATAAGAAATAGTATTATATCGTACAATTTAGGTCTATTTAGGGTTTTTTGAAACAGAAACTTTTTTATTCAATATAGATTATAAATAATACTTATTGAAAATCACTCTTTTGTTTAATTACCACTGGTTCGAAAAAAAAACCTCTGTCATGGGAAGAACTAGCAAGAAACCCAGCGGGACTTTTTTTTTAAATAACAGTTTACAATCATGTATGTTACACAATTAACCACACAAAACAAATTAGAAATAGCTTGGTAGCGAACACCTCATTCCCAAGGGTTATTATCATCCACAAATTCCTTAATATTATAAAATTATAATAACCCTTTTTATACAAACTTTCTTTAATAAAGTTTTTGAACTTTGAGCAGGTCAAATTTTGTATATTTTCTGGGATTTTGTTCTAAAAGCGTATACATCGCTCCAAAAATGAATTACTGACTCGGTGGAGTCGAGTAACTGGTACTACTAGCTTGTGTTTGTTCCTAGTATTTACAGAATGAATATCACTTATTTTTGTATAACTACTTTTATTTTTGTGTACGTTCATTACATTTTCATAAATGTATTGAGAGGCCAAAGTCAATATATTAATTTCTTTAAATTTTTGTCGCAACGACTCTTTAGGCTTACAATCATAAATTGCTCTTATCATAAGAGCAATTAGTACAAGAGGGCCATAAGAGTTTTATGACCCTCTTTTGTAAAACAAATATAATTTCAGTGTCAGCCGCGTGTCCCCATAGCAAAATACCATACGACATTATTCTATGGAAATAGCTAAAGTAGTCTAGCTGTTTCAACACTGGTAAGATTTCTAATCTTTTTACAGCATATGCTGTAGAACTAAGTCTGCTTGCTAGTTTTGATATATGGGGGCTCCACTGAAGCTTCGCGTCTAGTGTGATCCAATATATTTTAAGAAAAATGGTAGTATCGACAAGACTCAGTACTTCCCTATTTAAAATTACATTAGTATTTTATATTATACAAATTATATACAAATCATTTCTGAACCAAGTGTTGGTTGGTGTTGGTTGAAGTGATAAACGAACTAACAATTCACCTGATGGTAAGTGGCTACTGCCGTCAATGGGCTTTTCAGCCAACTTCAAAAAAGAAGGCTACAGTTGCGTCGTCACTATGAAGACTAAGATGAAATATTAATATTATGATCATAATTATATATAATTTTGTAAATATTACAAAAATCATCTTTATACTTACATTTTCACATGTAAATTTAATCAATGACAGAGGGTGTTGAACGGTAGTTTGTAAGTCACACTAATAGATGGCGCTTGTAGTACTTTATAACTCAGTATGATTTGCTACACAAGGTTTATCAATACATGCAGGCACTTGCATTTACTTTTATCTGTGATTATAAATGTAATAATTTACTATTTTTGGAGCGATGCTTACTTGTAAAGTATCGTCGTGTATAATGATTGTAAAATGTGTATATCCTTCGTATTCTAAGTGAGACGTAGGATCAGATTTGATTTTTTTAAATATATATATAATATACCTATATACAAAATTATTTTAGGTAGGTAGGTAGTTTATTTATTAATTATTACTTAAGTTGGCGATTTGCCTTCATGCTTACTAGGCTTAGAAGCTTAGGACTAGCAGAAAAGTATTGAAACTTATGTACAAAAAAATGCACACAAATATTGCAAATAAATGCACAAACGCAACGTCAAAAATTAATAAATTTATAGATAATATCTTAGTGAACGGCACGCGCCACTAAGGTCAAGTGCGTAATTGTTGCGTTTTGAAAGAAAATCAAATTCTAAACTTTCCATCAAAAAGTTTTAGTCGCTAACCATACGAAATACAGCAGCATTAAGCTACCTATTTCATACTGGCATTCTGTGCGAGCGTGGTCCTTCACTGGTCGAGCTAACCCATTCGTGCTGCAGTTATAAAGCGCGCTGATGCGTCGATCTACCGTTTTTAAAAGTTTTAATATTCCGTAACTAACGTTCATAAAGTAGTCAAGATTTTCAATTTAGGTGTTATAAAATTAATAAGTTACAGCTCTTTCTGCCGTTTTAATAGCCCTTGGTTCATTATTGAGCATGGGCCTCCCAAATGAGGATTATTCATAAACGCTGTACTTCGCAGGATTGGCGATCCGCATTACAGGTTACGCACTTTTGACGCTGCATCGCGCTACAACATTAGGGATTTTATCTAGGGATATGGCCTATTTATATTATTATTCACAATTGCCAGTATTGAATTTTATAATAAGCAGTGCGCATAGCATTTTAACTTTAAGTGATAAATTATGCCCCGATGTACACATCACAAAGAAAATGGTGTATTAGAGAAACAGATTTAGGAACATGCGCTTTTCTACTTCCAGCCGGGGTCCGCCAGAGCAAACATAAATGTTTTCGTGTTTTTTTAAATAATTCTGATGTGACAAACAAACGTAAAGTCCAGCTATTGGTAAGTGGCTACTGCAGTCCATGGACACCTGCAGGAACTTCAAACAAAGAAGGCTACAAATGCGTTGTCACCGCTGAGGACTAAAATGAAATATATCCTCACAGCCTGGACTGGCTTTCTAAACCTTTCAGATCGGAACACAGTAATGCAAGCACTGCTAATTGGCGGCAGATATAAAACAGGAGTCCTATCAACTAGTAAAATCTTCTCCTCCGTTGTTACCTTTTCAGAATATATAGTTATTTTGCAATAACCGGCCAAATTGCAGAGGTTTAAAATAAGTAATATAGGCAAATGGTGAAAAAAAATTAATTTAAAAATCTCAATCATTCTGTCCTTTTAATCTTTTAAATTGAAAATGCGTAGTAATTCATTATTTTAACTAATTTTATTGCGCACACATACATTCGTAAGGTCGATCGAGGCAAAAACTTTGTTGCCATAAATCACATTAAATTTGGGATAATTTCAAATAAAAGTAGAAATTATTTATTCGTATTTTCAAAAACTGCAATAACGGTATATCATTATTTATATATTTAAACTTAAGTTTAAAATTTGGCTACTCTTTGAAAAATAACCCTGTAGATATATTTGTTGCCAAATTCATCTAAATCTGTTTAGCCTTTTATACACAACTGAATTTCAAACATCAAATCATCTTTACAAAATACATGTTTTCACTTAAGTATGAATATATTAGTATGGAATAAAAATGCGAAATTTGATTTGCTATATAAGACTTGCTTTAGAATCTGGGATAGGTTTGCTGCCTCTGAAAAACTCCACTGCTGTGGCCCATGGACATCTACATCTACCCTTAATTAAGAATCAAAATGCAAATGCGTTGTCACCCCTGAGGACTACGATGAAATGCCTCGTTTCCAGTAAAAAGGGTCTCCGGTTCTCTACAGTCACCGTATAAAATATAGTAGCATTTAGCTGCAATTGTACGCCGGTATTTTGTGAGAGCGTGGTCCTATCGATCGAGCCTATCCATTCGTGCTATAGCCATAATATAGCTGCAGCATGGCTAGATCAAAAATAGATTAAATAAATGTAATAGATATTTTGGTTTTGTATGTTTATTTATTTAAGCACAGTCAGATATAATTACAATAAATACATCTTCACAGATATATAAATTGAATGTTAAATGTAAAACCTATTTTGAGGCAGCCACATGTTTCATAAGGAAAGTAAAATTACTCAAAAATATCGTAAAAGGTGCCAGATTTGAAGATAAATTTCAAAATATCAACAAAACTAAAATACCAAAAGACAAAGGAAAAATGGCAATAAACAAAAAAAAAAATTTTTACTAACAACTCTTTATCCCTTAATTGTGTAACACTATTTTTTAAAAAAGGACAAGGAATCTGGAACAGTTATGCTGCCTCTGGGCATAATTGCTATTTAACAGTTCTATAATTTTTAATTTTTGTACCTATGACGACACAAGCTTTACTCTCTTTTACTTATTTCAGATCACGTATTATAAGAGATATAAAATAAAATTGTTCTAAATGAAATACGTCCTCGATTTGAATGTAAAATGTGTTAATTAGTACTTCGTAATTTAGTAGTTAATGAATAAAGGTTACAATTATTGATTATTTTTTGGTTTGTATTGCATAAGGAAATAAAACAATGTTAATAATAATGGTAATAATAACAATAGATGCGCTTTAATATTTTACAAACTGACAATAAAGGACCTCAATTATTAATTATTTCTTCCGACATCGCGTGACTTCGATGATGTTCTACCCTATCAAAAGTAGTTGTGACATGCAACAGTGTAATAATTATATTGCAATAATAGCTTGGACGTTCATCATTATTACAAGACTTTTCATTTGAGCATGATGTCGCAGGCATATACAGGATTATTTTGTCAACAACCACAACAATTACCGGCCAAATTTGCAGAGAAGGTTCAGAATAAGTAATATAATAGGTAAATGGCAAAGAAAGATTAATTAAAAAAAAAATCTCAAACATTCTGTATTTTTATCTTTTAAATTCAAAATGCGTGGTAATCCTTAACTGACTTTACTGCGCACGCACATATTCGTAAGGGTTGATCAGTAGGCCAAAACGTTGTTGCCATAAATCACATACAATTTGGGATAATTTCAAATAAAAGTAGAAACCGGTAGGAAAACCGGCGACGAATTCGCCATCATTCTATCTCCTGGAGGGTGAAAAGTGGATTGCGGAAGCCCGTCTGGCTACGCTGAATGTATGTGGAGCAATGAATGATAAGATGGATGATAGAGAATAGATGTGTGTTATGTGTAAATGAGACGAAGGAAGGAGGAAAGGATGCCACTACACATGGCATGTATACCGCGTACTGGTCTGGGGTAGACGAGACCGAGCGGGCATGCCAGGAGTCAGTATCATCCTTTCAGAAAGAATGAGTCAGTGTGAAGAGTATGAATGTGTAAGCCAGGGACTGCTATGGATAAGAATGAAAGTGGGCAAAAAGTTGTTTGTTCTAGGGTCTGACCCAGACATATCTAAACCCACTTATATCCAGAGCAGTTTTGGAGATGGTAAGGATGAGTGCTAATGAAATGCAAGGGTAATGAAAATATTGTTATATTAGGAGATTTTAATGGAAGGGTTGGCGTGAAGAGGCTTGGTTATGAAACGATATTGGGAACGTTTGGTGATGAAAGTATAAATGAGAATGGTGAAAGCCTCCTCACCGTATGTGGAAAATAATCTTTTGTGAAGAACACTTTCTTTCGTCATGAAGATTCTGGTATACATGGGAAAGGGTGATGATAGAAGCATGATGATTTCATAATTGTGGATGAAAGAATGAGGAGCGCAGTTGTAGATACAAGGGTTTACCAGGGGTCCAACGTAGGACGGATCATTATAGTCTTATGCCGAATTAATGGTCTATTCAGACGTTGGCGGCATCGGACGTCTGTGTCTACCACTGCGTTACAGCGTATAAGAACAGAGAGGTTACAAGATGAAGGTGCAAAGAAGTACAAATGTAGACTGAGAGAAAATATAAGTGGTATGGATGAATTGTGTATGAATGATTTAGACTTGGAGACTGTGGTATAATATCAAGAAAGGTTTGGTGGATGCAGCTACCGAAGTATGTGGTGTAAGTAAGAGAACGAATGAAAAGAAAAATAACACTTTATGGTGGGATGATGAGGTACGGATGGAAGTAGAAGCAAAGAGAGAGCATGGCTAGATTAACTAGCAACCAAGGCTAGTTATTCTAGCGGTGAATGATGATATTGAAGAAAAAAGGCAGTCTTTAGACATCTAAATAAGAGAGTAAAAGAAGTGAAGTTGAAAGGAAAGCAAGAAAGAACGGAAGAATGATAGAAGAATATCGGATAACTTCCAGGCAAATATTAAAATGTTCTGAAACTCGTAAGAACTGCCAGGGGACATTCAAAACAGCCTAGAATGGATGCTATACGAGACCAGAATGGCTGTATTCTGAATGACGAAGTGTCGAGTTTAAGGAGATGGAAGGAATACTTTGAAAGCGTGTTTATGAGTGATGAGACGTTTGAATTAAATGAAATAGAAATTCCGAAAAGAAGAGGAAAGAGATAGAGATAAGTATAGATGAAATAATGAAAGCAATGAAAAGTATGAAAGCAGGTAAGGCAGCCGGATATGATAGAGTATCACTCGAAATGCTAAGGGTGGAGAAATGGTGGCAGACCTGCTGTACACTTTGTTTAATTTGTGTTGGGAACTTAAGCGGGTACCGGGAGACTGGTGCAAAGCCATGATAGTCCCACTATATAAAGGAAAAGGATCGCAACAGGACTGTAAAACTACCGTGGTATCAGTCTTCTTAGCATTGTGGGAAAACTGTATGCTAAGGTACTAATTGAAAGAGTTATGAAAGATACTGATGGAAAAATTTGGAATGTGCAAGCAGGATTTAGAAAGAATGGGATGTACGGATCAGGTCTTTTCCATGCGCATGATTGCGGAGAAGTTTTGGCCAAAACCAAAGGTTTTGTGCGTTCGTGGACTTGGAAAGGCATAATAGAGCGGACAGGGATGTGTATGGTAAACACTGAACTCATTTGGGTTGAGTGCTGGGTTGATACAGGTATTGAAGTCTCTGTATAGGGACTCCAGTGCTTGTCCAGGATCAAGCAGGGCCTACTCGGACTGGTTTGGCATCCATAAAGGGTCAGACAGGGCTGTGTGGCTTCCCGTGGCTGTTCAACCTATTTATGGACAGTTGTTTGGAAAATCTGAAAGTTGAAGAATGCGGGTTAAAATGGGTGAGTTAACCGTCAAATGCCTTTTGCCGATGATCAA
Source organism: Parnassius orleans (assembly GCA_029286625.1). Lineage (NCBI taxonomy): Eukaryota > Metazoa > Arthropoda > Insecta > Lepidoptera > Papilionidae > Parnassius > Parnassius orleans. The sequence goes on from JAGSMP010000145.1 coordinate 1,770,840, forward strand.
GTCATACTCGCGTCGTCGGCGGCAGAGTTGCAAATGATGGTTACATTAATGAACATTAAAAGAAAGGAATGAAAGTGAACATAAGTAAGACAAAGAAAGTTATGGTCTTTGAGAGAAGAAAGTAAAACAATATGTGAAATAAGAATAGAAGAATTGGTCGAGCAAGTAGATAAGTTTGTGTATTTGGGATGTGTATTTAGCAGGGATGGTAGGTATGATAAGGATATAGAACGACAGAGTGAACGCAGGAAATAAAGTAAATGGGGCTCTACACTCTGTTGTGGAAAGTCAGAATGTGTCCAAAAAGGCACGTATGCAATTCTGATATGCTGTTTAGTCCCTACTTTAACATATATTAGTGAAAGTTGGGTGTGGCAAAGAAGCACGAGAGTAGAATAAATGCTGTAGAAATGCAGTCATTAAGGAGTATGTTAGGGCTGAATCTGAATGACAGAGTGAAAATTGTGATAAAGAGAACAGTGTGGTTTGCAAGATGATGTTGTGACCAGGATTAAGAAAGAATGCTTCGGTGGTTTGGTCATGTAGAAAGAATGAATGAGGAAGAGTGACAAAGCAAATTTATGTGGCAGAGGTGAACGGCAGAGTCGGGAAGGACGCCTAGACGAGAGTTTATCGACCAAATTGGCGATATACTGAAAATGGGCCAAATTAAGTACCCCGCCACGACGAGCGTGTATGCGTAGGTATATGGATGTGGAGGAGGCGAGAGAGGTGTGTCAGGATCGTGCAAATGGAAGTCCACAATCTCTGTCTACCCTCTGGGTGACAGGCGTGAGTGTTTATGTTATGTTATGTATGTTAAAAGTAGAAACCTTATTTACTCGTATTTTCAATAACAGTTATTATATATTTGACTTAAGCTTAAAATTTGGCTACTCTTTGAAAAATAAGCCTGTATGTGTTTACATCTGCAGCCATGCCATCATCGGTGCCGTAAATCTTCCAGATTTTTCCATTAGTCGATACTTGACTTTGAAGCATTGTGTGTGGATTCTTAAGCTTTTGATAGTACTTTATGATCATTAATAAGATCGGACCGGGATTGAATAACAGCGGTGTTCTTTTTGTCTAAAATAATAATTGTGTGTTTATAACTTGTATAAAAACAGGAGATGGCATCCTGATTCACTACGTGACATTGTACCCCGTGTCTGGGAAGCATGTAAAGCCGTTGGACCTGCGCATGATCTCTATGCGGTCGTGTCAGATTGCGAGCCATCGGACTGTCAAGAGTGAGAGAATAGAAAGCAGGGACTTGAATACGACATGAATTTCGTTTCGTTACACTAAATGTTATCTAATAACGTTCCAAAGTTTGTAACGATACTAAAACCTAAAATCATGAATAACGTTATAAAAATAACGTTAAAGAATATCATTTTCGTAGAACAATATTTTCGTTACGTTATAGGCATCGGTAACGTTTTCGTTACGTTATACCGTGAGGACGCTCGCCGTTCAGCGTCACCCCCAGAAAGAGTCCCAAAGCGCGGTTTTGGACTCTTTCTTCAGATTGGGCAAATGAAACTATAAAGTGATACCGCTTTTATATGAGATATCTTCATAACTGTCGTACCTCCTCATCTTTGTTCACATGTCCGATCTTGACAATGTTCATCGGGTGCTAGATAAGTTGCTGGATTAGAGAGATTATCGTAACCTCACCTGTTTTCGCACGTCAGTTTCCATAATATCCTAACGCAACTTACTACTCTTCTTCCTTTCTATGTTCTTCTCATTTGGCGTGATTACAAAAGCACGATCTTGTCCTGAGTGGCGGCCGCTCGTTATAAAAAAGAGGATACTTTGTATTCGGCAGCGAACTTGTGAGAAGCTGTAATGACTAAGGTTAAATGCCTTACAGCCTGTAATATTGGCTTTTTATGTAAGATCCCTTTTCTCTTCTTTTAATATATTTATTATATTAATTGTTACTCGCTCTGTAGAGTCTACAGGCTTTATACAAGAGCTTGTGTTTGGTATGCAATTCAAACGCCCCGCCCCGCTACACGCTCTTTATCGCGTTATTACACTTAATGCTTGGGCGCCTATACGTTTTCATGGCCGCCACTCAAAACATTGAACCTCCATCTTGCTGCACGCTCATCTTGGGATGCCGCAGAAACAAGTAATTAAAAACATCCTAATTTCAATAGAGATGGATGGGTGCTGCCATCTGCTTGGGATCTATAATTAATAAATTAAATCAAACCCAAGTATACCACTGCTAGACTTCAAGATACTGTAAGCTCATTCTGCGTAGGTCGAACCAAAATTAATATTAAAAAACTGAAGGTAGCCAGGCTAACTATGACATTAGGACGTCAAACACCTCAGTCCCCCGTGATCATGGGTGCTGTAAAGCACCGAAACGTCGAGAATTAAAAGTAAAATTAAACGCGATATAATCCGTAAAAATAGTTTCATTTAAAACGGTATTACACAAAATAAAAGTAACAGATGCGTTGTCACCTCTTTGGACTAAGATGGAATGCCTCAGAGCCTGTAATTATTCTGGCTCTATACCCATCAGACCTAAACACAGCAGTGCACTGCTATTGGCAGCAGAAAAGGTAAGAGGATGGTACCTAGCCAGACGGACTCCTAGACTGAAACAGGTCCTACCACCAAGTGATAATCGAATTCTAATTTTCGACATCTAGTACCACGATCGCCATTCCGTCTCCTAAGCGTGGTGATTACAGTTAACCCTTTTATCGATGGAAAACCGCTGTCCCTCTAACGAAGAAAATCTAACATATTAAAGATTTCTTAAATCAATCGTATGTAACCCTTGAACCCTTGAGATGAAAACCCTTGTCACTGTTAACCTTAGATCACAGGGACATCACAAGTCACTCATAAACATCATATTATTATTTAAACTGTTAACAAAGTATTCCGCTTTTATATTCTCTCTTATTTATATTCATATATATATATAATAATGGATGACAAACTAGCACACAGTTCACCTGATAGTAAATGGATGCTGTTGCACATGAGCATCTACATTTATCCTCGATTAAGAATCAAAATGCAGATGCGTTGCCACCCTGAGGACTAAGATGGAATGCCTCGTTTCCAGTAAAAGGCTCTCTGGTTCTCTACACTCATCATAGAAACACGGCAGCATTGAGCTGCTATTTTGCGCTGTATTCTGTGAGCGTGGTTCTCCGTTCACCGTTCGAGCCGACCCATTCATACTACAACCGTAATATAGCTGCAGCGTGGCTCTACCACGTATACGATGTTCTACTGTAAACATGTATTTAATTGTCTTTATTTAAGCGGGAATAGCTTTAGTGTTGATCATCGTGGGTCATGTTTTCCTCCTTACCTAACAATTTATCATTCCTGATAATAATAAACTGCGGTTAAAGATTTATTGTGGCATATCCTAGATATCTCGCAAAGAGAGGGCAAACGAATGCGGCTTACCTGATGGTAAGTGTCGACCGCCGCCCATGAACAACTTACCATCACATGGACCAAGTGCTTGCTTGTCTATAATTGTAAGAATTCACAAGGCGTTTATTATTTTTACATACCTACTCCATATTTATTCTCTCCCACATTTTTCTTACAGAGAAACTTGTTAGCCGTGTAACGAGGGTATGACACATTTATTGTAACTAGAGTCCAATTAAGAGACACCAAAGAATGTACTTAGGGATGAAAATATTACTCCGGATTTTTTCCCGCCGATGAATAATGTTTTTTAATTACTATCTCCGCTACTTATATTGCTTTTTTAAAACATCAATGGTTAATTAAGTAGGTAATATTTTTTTCCTCATCTGAATAGAAACACATTTTTTATTGCATAAGAAATAGTATTATATCGTACAATTTAGGTCTATTTAGGGTTTTTTGAAACAGAAACTTTTTTATTCAATATAGATTATAAATAATACTTATTGAAAATCACTCTTTTGTTTAATTACCACTGGTTCGAAAAAAAAACCTCTGTCATGGGAAGAACTAGCAAGAAACCCAGCGGGACTTTTTTTTTAAATAACAGTTTACAATCATGTATGTTTCACAATTAACCACACAAAACAAATTAGAAATAGCTTGGTAGCGATCACCTCATTCCCAGGGGTTATTATCATCCACAAATTCCTTAATATTATAATAACCCTTTTTATATAAACTTTGTTTAATAAAGTTTTTGAACTTTGAGCAGGTCAAATTTTATATTTTCTGGGATTTTGTTCTAAAAGCGTATACATCGCTCCAAGAATGAATTACTGACTCGGTGGACGGTTACTGACTCGAGTAACTGGTATTACTAGCTTCTGTCTCTTATTTTTGTATAACTACTTTTATTTTTGTGTACGTACATTACATTTTCATAAATGTATTGAGAGGCCAAAGTTAATATATTAATTTCCTTAAATTTTTGTCGGAGCGACTATTTAGGTTTTAAATCATAAATTGCTCTTATGGCCTCTTCTGTAAAACAAATATAATTTCAGTGTCAGTCGCGTGTCCCCATAGCAAAATACCATACGACATTATGCTATGGAAATAGCTAAAGTAAGCAAGTCTAGCTGTTTCAACACTGGTAAGGTTTCTAATCTTTTTTACAGCGTATGCTGCAGAACTAAGTCTGCTAGCTAATTTTGATATACGGGGCTCAATTGAAACATCGCGTCTAGTGTGATTCCAAGAAAAATTGTGGTATCGACAAGACCCAGTCCCTCCCCATTTAATATTACATTATTATTTAAATGTTTGACATTTGGAGTCATGAATTTCGTACATTTCGTTTAAGTGCCATTTAAATGCAAGTTATTAACATTAAACCAATTTATTAATTTAGATATAGCATTATTTACTTCGTTATATTTTAATAATTGTCGTTTTAATTTGAAAATTCATGAAGTGTCATCAGCAAATAATACTATATTATGGTTATCCCCTACTATGTAAGGTAAGTCATTAATATATACAACAAACAGAAAGGGGTCGAGAATTGAGCCTCGAGGCATGCCCAGATTTAAATAAAGGTATTACTTTACTAAGCTTCATTAAATCAGGAAACACACCATATTCCGATACTAGTATTAAAAATAATAGCTAGTTGAGGCGCGATTATATCTATTATAGACGCAGTAACTTTGACGGAAATCTCCCTCAGATCTGCAGTTTTCTTAATATCAATAGTTTTAAAAATTATTTTACAATATCTTTTGATGATATTTTATGAAATGTAAAATTCTTTGTACACACATTTTGTTTAAGTAATGATTCGGCGACGGCAGGAGAAGAATTCAGTGACTTAGTGGTTAAGATTGGAATATCAACAAAACATTTCTCAAAAACCATTGCAACATCCTGATCTGATTCAGTTAATTTGTTGTTAAAATTGTCTTGACCTTACCAATTTCACTATTAATTATACTCCACGTCATTCTAATTTTATTAGAAGCAGTCTTAATTTTGTTGCTAAAATGCAAAGACTTAGCTGTGTAGCACACTCTTTTAAATATTTTTGAGTATTTTTTTATATACCTACTCCCTAAATTCAACGCTAGGATTAGGTATATGACCTTTCATGGTAAAGTTCATATAACCTTTGTCTGCTCTTATGGACTCCTACTGTCGCCCATTCATTGAAGGCGTTCCGACTGTTCAAGGAGAATATTTTAGAAGTAAAAATATTAACAAATTCATTGCAAATAAGCTTAATTAATGTTCCATAAAAAAATTAGAATTATTTTGATACGAAAGTGATGGAAGTTTTTTCACTATGTTACTTCTAAACTTCTCCAAGCGACGTGCATTTACTGGAACAAACACAACTTTCTCATCTACTTGCTTTGAGTTTTAGGGTTAAAATACCATCTATTGATGAATGTGAACATTACTACGCTATAAATTCGAGAGCAGTATCTCATATGATTCCGATAGATGTCGCCACTAGTAGCAAAAATAAATGATAGAGCATTTTTCATATTATATTTTATTTTACTACAAGCGATGTGCCCCGGTTTCTCACGGGTGATACCTGGATACTAAAACAGCGCCACCTACCGTATCTAACAATGCCTATAACCTTCGCGAATGTGTAAGCAATTATGTTGACAAAGTTTTACCGCAATCTGATTAACGGTATGGCAGCGCATAAAATACGAACAAACAAAAATTTATTTTTGTATATTAGATCCGAGACCAATATTAGTCTTGATATAAGTAAATAAACATAAGGTGGTTTAGACTGGGCTAGAGATGACGTAGAGACAAAACAAAATTACTATATTTTATTTATACTGAGAACATAGAATTATTACGTATATCTAGGGTTCCTGTTCCCCTTTGGAGTATGACTGGGTTGGTTCCACTACTGCTGTGTTTCCTTTTGAAGCCTATAATTACAAGCCATGAGACGTTTCATCTTTGTCCTCAGGGTAATTAAATAGCTGCAGCTTTCTTTGATTCCAGCGACCTATATGCTGCGGAAACATACCACTAGATGAGCTGCAAGTTATAATATCTATATAAATAGTGTAAAATAACCGCTTCACAGAGTACATTTTTCAAGTCGCTGCTTCTGTAGAGCGATCTTTTCAAGGTTGTTAATACTCATTGGTAGAGATACTATGTTTATAGACGAGGTAGTTATCTCACGTGACGACACCATATTACGTATTTTAATAAAGCGTGATGTCCGCGCGACTCAGCGCTCATCGCATTTGTACCACCACCACCACAACCACTTACACGGCGTGGATCACGGAATCAAGAGTTTAGTTCCCAGCAAAGACTTCATTTTGATTTAAATGAATGAATGATTTATTCTTCACACATAAGCATAACACCACGTACAAAGAAAATAAAACAAGAAGAAAAACAATAAGTACTTACCTATATGTTTATATGACACAAATATATAACCAGCAATGAAAAGACATCCGACTCAGCATGATGCCGTAACAGTGCTGCAACAGCCACAGCGCTGTTAATCATAATTACCGGTGCCTCTAATTACCGAGGAGTTGTCGGACATATTTCTGTTACAATAAATAATAAAATAAAATAAGTAAAACAACAATAATCCATTACAGCCTATAAAAGTACACTGCTAAAGATAGGCCCCCTCATAGATGAACTCATAGGGGGATTTTGCCATAGTTGTTACACTTCATAAACGGATTGACAGAGGTCGTTGAAGGGTGGTTTGTAAGTCACACTAATAGATGGCGCTTGTAGTACTTTATAACTCAGTATGATTTGCTACACAAGGTTTATCAATAGATGCAGGCACTTGTGTTTCCTTTTATGTGTGATTATAAATATAATAATTTACTATTTTTGGAGCGATGATTACTTATAAAGTATCATCGTATATAACAATTTTAGTATATGTATATCCTTCTTTTTCTAAATGAGACGCAGGATCAAAGTTTGATTTCAAAGTCTGTTATTAAAGTGTATTTATAAGAAGTTAAGAAGTAAACATAATTTAAATTTATATTTAATATATATAGAAAATTATTTTAGGTAGGTAGTTTATTTAATAATTATTACTTAAGTTGGCGATTTTCCTTCATGCTTACTAGGCTTAGGAGCTTAGGACTAACAGAAAAGTATTGAACTTATGTACAAAATGCACACAAATATTGCAAATAAATGCACAAACGCAACGTCAAAAATTAATAATTTTATAGATGATATCTTAGTGAATGGCACGCGCCACTAAGGTCAAGTGCGTAATTATTTGATTTGAAAAAATTCAAATTCTAAACTTTCCATCAAAACAAACAAAAAGTTGCCTAAATCAAATATAATGTGGTCATACAAATCTAAGTCTGTGACTAATGTCTTAAAGATCATTTAAATTTGACAATTCTCACAATTATACAAACTTAAAAATTAGGCAATTTTAACCATTTAAAATTCGACCTTATAGCTTTGGTAATTTTAATTCACTATGTGCATTGTGCCGTTGTATGATATACAAGTTAACCTTTGTATAAACTATAAACCGAAAGTGATAACTACATCGCAACGAAATCCATATTCGCTTCATCTCTTTCTACCACACCTTCTACACGTATTTATTTTACGATACCGTCGCAAGAACGAGAAACAACAAATCTTAGATTATCAACAAATATCAACGAAGGACATCGGTTGGTTCATAGGCCGTGTTGGCATATCGTTCCAGTTTGCGTTTTACGTTTCGTACGTTGGTTAGTTGGTTTTGGTTGGATATGTGATAACGGTTATGTACTTAGGTTTATCGATATGATATGATATTTGATAACATAACGTTATTAGTTACGTTTTGATATATCGGTCTCATGCCTACTGTCCGTGAAACAGACACAATAGTTATACAATTGAAATGTTTATATATGTTTCAAGTTGTTGTAAGTGTTGCGTAGCTCATAAATAAATCAATTTTTTTGTTTATTGTACACTAATACATTTACTGCTTTTTAAAGTATTTTCCATTACATTTTAAACACTTCATTTTTCATACCATTTTGTTGTGCATACCATCGATTGTTTAAATAAATTTTTATATATTAATGTGCATCTTATCTAGGGTTACCAACTCTCGAAAAGATCTACCCGGGAGAATTTTATGAAATCGAGTAGCATCTAATATTTGTCGGTTTTTCACCACAAAATCATAGAAGTTTTTACATGAAAAATCGAAGTTTGTTAGTACTTGCAACTCTGCTTTTACTAAAGAAATACTCATTCAGTTTCTTTCCTTGCTCCATGCTTGTTCCATCATGCTGAATACGCACTCGCAAGAAGCATTAGAAACATGGAAAGAACAAATGTGACCATTCAGAACAGGGATTTCTGTCTTTCGATTTCGTAAAGAAGTCAACCCAGCGTAAATCCAATCGATTTTCTTCAACGAGCTGTGGTTGAATTTCACGCAAAAGTCCAACCTCATCGTACAGTTTGTCACTATCTAAGTCAATATTTAATAATTCCTGGAGTCTAGTAATGCCTGTCCATGTGATTGGTTCTTTTAGAGATAAAATTTTCATTGCTTGGTATTCCGGAACTTCATCGGACCGGACAGACACCGCCGAATCGACAACGTCGACGGCGAGACGAACAGATTTACACCGGCAGCGGCGCGCGATTTTGTGTGTGACCGCAAAGCGAGCGAGTAGCGTCACGTGCGAGCGAAGGATGCGTATAATTTTTAGAAAAACCGCAGAAATGATTGCTCCCCGGGAGGTCGGGAGATTAACCATTATTACCGGAGTCTCCCGGGCAATCCGGGAGGGTTGGCAACCCTAATCTTATCATAATTTTGCGTTATACTTAGTTATGCAGTCTGGAAGTAGCCGCAATATCATAAGAACCTGTTTATTCTAAATTGTCCCGAACGAGCACACAGTCCACGTGATGGTAAGTAGTTATTGTGGCCCATAGACATCTACATCTATCCTCGACTACGAATCAAAATGCAGAATGCGTTGTCACCTGTGAGGACTAAGATGGAATGCCTCGTTTCCAGTAAAAGGGGTCTCCGGTTCTCTACTCTTACCATACGAAACACAGCAGCATTAAGCTGCTATTTTACGCTGGTATTCTGTGAGAGCGTGGTTCTTCCCCGGTCGAGCCGACCCATTCGTGCTACAACTACACTACTAATACTTATAGCCGCAGCAAGTATAAAATAAACGTAACATTACAGAAGACGCTGACTCCACTGTAAATTGTTATTGCTGGTCAAACCAACGTGTCATACTTACAGTCAACAGACTTGTTCTAACCACCCTATAAATCTCATCGTAGTAATGTAATCACTTAGTTAAGGAAGTCAGTATTGCACTGAATTAGTTTTAATTCATTATTTATTCCAGACAAATAAGGTCTGAAATAAAAATTTTGGCACACAACTTTGCATTTTTGATATACTTAATGTAGTTTTAATTTTAAAAGGAAAAAACACTTTTGACAATTTTTTTAACCCTTGCCGGGGGTTGCAGACACGAAAACCTGTACAGATTGTTTTTGTATCATTAAAATTACATTAAGTATATCAAAAATGCAAAGTTGAGTAGTGCCAAAATTTTGATTTCAGACTTTGTTTCACTGAACTGATTGTAATGAAATAGTAATAAATATCATTGAGACATTTCTTGTTTTTAAAAGCTTCAGCACCGCTCCCGTAACTAAAAATTACTTGGTAAGTATTTATTTGATAGGTAAACATACTTGAACACTTCAAAGGAACGTAAAAATTTGTTTTTCTCCATTTTCCAATCAAATCGAACTAACAGACCACGAGAGAGCAATTAAACCCTCCGTAACGATATCCGGACGACCTCCTTTTTTCCGCCACCTCTCATGGCGTTTCTTTATTTTTGTCGTCTCCCAGTATCAAAGCAGTGTTTTAGAGTTTTTAATAAAGCTCTTTTGATTTTGTTACGATGTGTGGGTTAAAAAGTTTGCTATTTCTGTTTACGTTGAAGGATAGGCAAAGGAATGAAAAACATACAGCCGTAAATAAAATTAATACGAATATGTCATAAACTTAAAAAATAAAATATCTTGAAAAATCTTACTCGTTTTCTCCTGTTTTATTCCCCTCTTTCGTCTCTTACGACACCCACAGGAAGAAATGGGGTAGTGGATTCTATTACTCAGCCACTTCATGGCAAAACCAGTTTCCAATTGTAAAAATTGTATCTAATTTTTTTTTAATAAGAAAAGTGACAAACGAACTTACAGTCCAGCTGATGGTAAGTGTAAGATGGTATAGGCAGCAGCAACAGATGAGTTGTCACCTCTGAGGACTAAGTTGGAATCTCAAGCCTGTAATTATAATGGCTTTCTTTAGACCGGAATACAGCAGTGCAAGTACTGCTATTTTATGGCAGAAATAGGTAACTAGGTGGTACCTATCCAGACGAACTCCTAGGAACAAATAAAGTTCTACCACACGGCAGCGGTAGGAGCTAGAATTTCTGTATGACATGCTAGGAAGCTCTTTCTTTGCACCCTAACGTAGAGCGTGTACTATATGAAAACACGTGTTAGATTATAGATATATTGTTTTGTTTCATTAAGCGATTTTAAGACTGAACTGCTTGTATTTTTAATTATTCCGTGACAAATGCAGCAAAACGGGATTTTAATGAAATTACCTATCTCTCGGTCTATCACAGAGGTTTAGAGAGCAGTTTTTGTACATGATTGATATTTGGCATGGTTATGAAATGCGGTTAGTACAAAGCCCAAAATATACAATTTGTCGATTATAGGGGCTAGTTTTGGGAATATAAAGGAAAGTAAAAATTAGCCTTTTTTACTTTATTAACTATACAATAAATTGTTAAACTGAACAATTTATTGTATAGTTTTGCAATAAATTTTCTAGTCTTTTTATATGGAAACGATAAAGAGGTCTGAATACATGGAGTGCAAATCATGCCTACCAATTGACTGTTATTATAATTTTAAAGTGTTAACCTGAAGTAAGGTTTCTCTTGTCGTGGAGGCGTGATACAAACATCATCGTTATTACAGCCCTTCACAAGTCCACTGCTGAACTTAGGCCTCCCCCAAAGAATGCCACAAAGCACGGTCCTGAGCCACCTGCATCCATCAGCTTCCTGCATGTTTTACCAGGTCGTCACTCCATCTACACTTCGCCTACCGGTACGAGGCTGCCACTCGAGATTCGAGAACCTTTTTTCCCCATCGGCTGTCGGTTCTTCGAGCTATATGGCCGGCCCATTGCCACTTCAGCTTACTAGTCCGTTGGGATATGTCGGTCACTCTGATTGAGACTGTACAACCAGTGCGTGTTGTCAGTGATGATTTATGGAACTGAGACGTGTTCCTGCACTGCTGGCCGTATGATACATACATACATACATACATAAATTACGTATGATACATACAACACCCGTATGATACATACAACACCCAGGCGCGGAATAATTGTTTGAAGGTCAGTATTTGTATGTCGTTAACGAGAATCTAACCCACGACTCGCAGTGTTGAAGCGAAACAGCTTAGCTACTGCACAACCTTAAATTGCTTGCCTTGCATACAATTATTGATAAAAGTTGCTCTTCGACTTAAACTTTCTACGTTAATGCTAGCGATAAAAACAAAAAGCCCATTATAATCTCTAAGTTTATATAAAACAAGTCAAAATAGTGTCATTCCAATTTCAAATTTCAATAGCGTTTTTTAAAAAAAAAAACAACACCGGAGTCTGAGAGAACATTTACTAATTGTCGCTCGGCATCCGCATTCGATGCGGTGAATTCTGTGAAGAAATCGAATGATAAAAACACGATGTGTCGAATCGATTTTAATGGCTGTCGACAGTCGATCTATTTGCCCACAGATGGCGCTGTCTGGGAAACGAACGACCATTGACATGTACTAATTAACTCTATTTGTGTAAACATGTGGTGCGGTGTGTTAATTTAAAATCTTTTATTGTATTTTAATTAAATGTGATACAAGTTTACTTATAACAGGAACACAAGACTTTATTGATGGAAGAATAAGTTTCAAATTCCATCTACTATACACTTTATAATACGTTATACTAGTGACCCGCCCCGACTTCGTCTGGATCTATTAATATGGTGTCAACTAGATTTAAGATAATTTTCAAAGATTTACTTAATACATTTTCCGATTTCTCAAAAATATACCCAAGATCACTACCGGCACTGCTCTCTATCTGTTCGTAACGTTTCATTACAATCGGTTTAGCCATTCCAAATATTACACCGGACAGGCAGACGGATAAAAATTTTAAAAATGGTTATTCATGTCTTAATAGCATACAAATAACCCCATCAGTTCAATAAAATACAGTTATTTCTTTATCGCATCACATTCAATTTTATACATACTATGTACTTATAGATTACGAACTATATGTTGTGTATTATCTATTCCGCTGATTTGAATTAAAATTATGGTATTTTTAACCAATGATATCAGAAAGAATCCTTCCTATTGCTAAGATTTGTGACATGGCATATTCTCACATACCTACTTATGTTTTGAAACTCCATCAGTCCGTGAAAGTCTGACTGATAGACATAATATGCTTCTCCCATTTTAGAGGGCATTAAAAATTTAATGAACTTTATGGCAAATAAAGTTGTTTGAATGCAATTATTTTTAAATACAACTTTAGTCTTGACAACTAAAGTTTTAAATCAGTTAAAGTTAACGATTAAAAAAATAGTTGGCCAGGCTAACTCCAACTATATTCCCGGGCAAAAGAGATAGTAACAATAAGAATATTCAATAAAGATTATTAAATATCTCATTCCTATTATTTTTTCTGTCATGAAAAATGAAAGCGAATTATATAGTTACCGTTACCGTTACAGCCTATTAAAGTCCACTGCTGAACATAGGCATCTCCCAAAGATTGAGTTATAAGGGGGATATTTGCCATAGTTGCCACGCTGGGTTGGCAGCCACAGTTTATTTTTATTTTTAGTCGTTATTAGGAAGACGTTGCTGCACATCTCCTGATCTGTTTCCCTCTGTCGCCTCTTACGACAACCACGGGACTATATGGGCTAGTGGATATTCTTACACCGCCGTATTGCGCTATGACAACTAAGCTCTAATAAGCTTATAAAGTTATCCTACAAAATTAAATTAACTTGTATGCCAGTCGTATTTCCCTATAGCACAGAATAAATAGTACTACGTACCTATAGTCAAGTACTGAATGAAATCATGCCGTTTTGTTTCAGTTGTACACATTTTAAAATGAAATGTTGTTTTAGGAATTGATAAAATTCCTTATTTATTATAAGCATTAGAATATGTGACTATTCATCTACTTTTAAGCCCGCAAAATTCTGATTAGCGATTGAAGTACCACCAGACCTCCTGCAGGATTTAATGTTGCTTGCTGTCGCTGCTCTGGGCTGAGTATTTTACGTCTGATGTAAACGGGATGGTTATATCACTATCTGTTGGAACCCATGAGGTGTTCATGCTCCTAGTCGCCTTTTACAGGATTAAATAGGATTATGGGTCACTTGATGTGTGACTCTTATTACTTACATCTTGATATTGTGTGTTAGATGTGTTATGTGGTTATATACGATATACTGACCATAATATCCCATCTAACATAAAGATAGATATAATTTTATACTCTAGAGATGACGCTATATGCACTATAATCTTGTATAATCAATGTCAAATCAAGTAAAGTTTATCAATGCGATACGGATTAATGTTAGTAAAGTAAAGTTACAGCCTATATACGTCCCACTCCTGGGCACAGGCCTCCTTTCGTTTCTGAGAGGTACCTATTAAGGCAAAGAAAAGTTCGCCGCGCTGCCTCAGTTAGTGTTGGCGCACTTCTCGACTCCCAGACATTCGTTTTCCTCACGCTGTTGTCCTTCATTGCCGAGCAAGTAGTAAATCAGCACTTAAATCTATATAAATAAAATGATAGAAGTTTGCAGTTGTGCGCGCATCACGGAAAAACTACTGGATATATTTCAATTAGGTTTTCTAAGTTTTGTTTCTTAGACACTTGGCCCTTATCTAAAAAAAAAAAAAATTGCGATGTTTTCATTTAATATAAAGTTATTAAAGTTTTAAGAAACATCGATTTTTATACGGGGTTTTTCACACGGTCAACTGTCCGTCGCTTGCTCTCGCGTTACTAACCCAGATATTTTATATATTTTAGCTACAAACGGAGCAACGAATAACATTGTTTACAAAGAAATTTTCTAAGCAAAGTATATTTTTGCTTGCTATCTTTTTGTTTGTTTTTTCCTTCGCACATACAAACACTTTGTTAATATATCAAGCAAAGCGAGTGAAGTCGCGGGTATCAGCTAGTTGCAAATAATTTCTGCGTACTGTGAAATTTGCAGCGAACGCTTAGCCCTTGGATTTTTATTTTACCATTGATGTTAAAATAGTATATTATAATCACCTTGAAGTTGTCACGTGAGATTCTGTTAACAGATAGTTTCTCGATAACCATAAAACTAAGTTGTCTTCACTCTGACAAATTGATTTTTCAACGTCGCCGAAGGGGCAGGAAAACGCATGACACCCAAGCAATCATTTAGCTGCGACATCCAATTTGTGTTCGATCTGAAATCCTAACAAGCCGTCAAAGCGTTCCAGAAATAGTTGAATAACTAATTATGCTCCAACAAGGGAGGCTGGCGACAATTGACAAATGTATTCCGAACCGAGCTCGATGCTTACAATTAGCTAAGGAATGTATCCGAACGCTTTGATAGTGATGGACCAAAACGAACCGCGTTTGTATTGAACGATCGGTACTAAATAGTTCCTTTTTATCTGCATATTTAACCTTAATAATCTTACGCCTTACGTATACGTGCCTATTTCTAACGTAACAACAGTAGTGTTCAAAAATGGATGGTATGTTTTGTAACAAATATGAGTAATGAGTATATGATTACTCATATTAGTTATAAAATATAAATGGCACGTTATCATTTCTATGATTATTTTTAAATTATAAAACTTCTTTTTCTTCTTTATTAACTCGTAGAGTATTATAGAGTATTCTATATATGGGTTTTTCTTAGTGTAATAAATGTTAATACCTAGACGTAATTATCGGGTCAATTAACCATATAGTGTTTATTATATATAGTATTCATAGTATTCATCAAGTAACCTATAATATGTAGGTAAATTGACCTGATGGATATGTCACGCCATAAATAAAATAAGTTTTAATTATAATATAAAGAAATTAGCAATAATAGCAACATATAAGGACAATTAAATTTTATTTAAAATAAAAATAATGTATTAAACCGTTTAGTGGCGGTGTGAGAATATCTACTATCCCATATCGTCCCGTCGATGGATGCCGTAAGAGGCGATAGAGAGAAACTGAAACAGGAGATGGGCAGCAGTATTTTACTGACACTCTGAATAGCTCAAAATAATAAAAAAATTGCGACTGTCAACTCGCCTGCCAAGCGTGGCAACTATGGCAAAATCTCCCCTATAAGGCAATCTATGGGCAGGCCTATTTTTAGCAGTGGACTTTTATAGGTTGTAATGCATGTGTAAGCAAAAAAAAACACTAAAACGATAGCTGTATCAACTGCAGTGCGATATAGAAAAATAAATAAATGTGTTTTTAATTTTTTTATGTTAGATTATCTCGATAACATCCCTAGCATTTGACGGCGCAGCACATGAGAAAAGTAAACTTTTTGCGCAAACATTATAGAGGTTACTTTCCCTCCGTAATTACTTCTAAATTGACTGTTTGCTTTGCAAGGGGGCTCTATTTAAAGAGGACTTTGTATGGACGGCAATAAATCATTCTGTGCTGTCGTACGATGGTTGTGCGAGTGACAAATTACTCGCTCCACCTATAGGCCTGTTAGATAACTAAATTGGGGTTATATTAAAGCAGAATTAGTGCGATCCAAAGATTGTTTTTATTTGTTACTTCTCGGTAACTTCTTTACTGTCTTTTCTTTCTATTTACTATGTCTATGTCTATTTACTATCTATTTCTGTTGTTTACTGTAGGAATATCCACTACCACATTTCGTCCTGTGAGTGCAGTAAGAGGCGACAGAGGAAAACAAACTAGTCGATGGGCAGCAACATATTCCAAATAACGACAAGAAAGTAAAAAAAAAACTGCGGTTGCCAACCCGCCTGCCTTGCGTGGTAACTAAGGCAAATATGCCCTTAAGAGGCAATCTAAGGGGCGGCATATTTTCCGCAGTGGACTTTGAGAAACTGTAATGAATGAAACTTTAAGAAACGAGCGTACTCGTTTTTTAAAAGACCGGTAACACATCTGAAAATACCATGGTGATGCAGTTGTTGATCGACACTTACATAGACATAGACATAGACATAGACATGCATTTATTCAGCAACTTACACTCGTACAGTTTTGATACAGAAAATAAAATGATAGATGAAAAACATCAAAGATAAAAGTAGATAAGAAAAAACAGACATAAAATTAAACGATTGCATGAGTGATGTGATGCTGAAAGGGGCACTGATTCAACATAATGCTATCGCAGAATTGCGGTAGCGTTGGTTTTCAGCAATACCCATTGAGGTTGGACTCGCCCGCGAGGATAGTGTGTTCGCTTTATTTCTATTTTCGAGAAAGATGTTATCAAAATAATAAAATAAAATAATGGAAATGAAAAAGGATGGGAACTTTATTTATGCTGTAGGTATATATAAATGTATATAATAAATAATATAATGAGTATTTACTATAAAACAATAGATATATTTATATTATGCTATGAAAATAAAATGCAGCTATTTTATCCGCGCTAAAAGTTAAACTGACAAAAGTATTCTTTTACTTTTACCTTGAAAAGGCTGATGGTATTTAGTTGACGGGGGGGGGCAAGTTGTTCCAAGTTGTACCATCTAATGAGCCGCATGCTCGTTTGCCCCCTTTACTATAAAAAAAAAAAATTATGGCGGCGTAAAATAATCCATCATCCCATCTCTACTCGGGGATGGTTTAGAGGCGACTACACATGCTAGAAAATCTTATGGCTTCTGTTAGATCGTGGTATAACCATTTCGTTTATCTCAGACGTAAAATACCCAAATCGTCAATGCGTCAATGGCTTCATTGGCGCAATCGTCAATCCGACGGCCAAGCGAGACGAAATAGGCAAGTCTGCCCTATATCAGCAGAAGCCTATCTAGCAGTAGAGTTTTACAGGCCGATAAAGAAGAAAGAATACGAACGACGATCGGGGTTGTCGGCTTTGCGGATACGTGGGGTACACTTAGTTGTACCATTATTTACCATTATTTCTGTGCGTGTGCGATTTATCTAGTTAATAATAATTATGTAGGCTATTAAAACGTCGGCAAGCATTCAACATCAAAGGAGTGCAACTTCTGTACGTAGTACTATTATTTATTCCCCCCCGAGCTGGATGGGGCCCCGGCCCGAGAGTGCTGTGAGCACAAGAGGATCTTAACATTTATTATTATAACATTTAGTAAAATGTACTTACTTATTAATTTTATCTTTAATTAATTTAAGGTAGGTAACGTGCATACACAAGTTAAACAAAATAATGTATCAAAATTTCAATGCATTTGTTGGAAAAGATATCACCCAGTCAGTTTTACGTACGTTTACGTACGTTTTTTGAACGTATCCGGTAGGTAACAAAATCCTTGCCACTTTAAAACGCAGCGCTGCGCTGTAGCTGGAAGTTTTTTCTTTTTTCTTATATTTTTTTTTCGTGAGGGTAGGCGTAAAAAGCAACACATATTTTATATCGTTCTATTTATTTTTAATTAAAATTATAGTATTTATTGGATTTGTTTAAATTTTTATAGTAAATTATGTACTGCCTGCCTGACTGCCCCCTTCTGCGGCACTGGGTACAAATGCATGTGCCCGGTGCCGCAGAGGGTGGCAGATACTTGAATTAAATTGTACATTAATATTATCCAAGTAATTAATATTAAGTAGTTTTTATGTTAAACAATCGAATTAAGTTAAATTGAATTAAATTAAATTGAATAAGATTAAATTAAGTTAAATTAAACAAAATTAAATAGATAGATTAGATTGAATTGAATTGAATTAAATGAAATTAAATTAGATGAGATAAAATTTATTATAATGTAATGTTTTTTCTTATGTCACTTGTATGGACTCTGTCTGAAATAAATTGATTTTATTTTATTTTTATTTATTTTGTACATGAGAGTGTATCTACCAGCAAAAGAAATCCTTGTGATAATTTCAATTTATTTCATTATCCACTTTAAAGTGACATAATATGGACTCATTGAAGCAATCATTTTCTACAATGTCTGAGATGTTATACACGAAAATGGACGAATTTCAGCAAGATTTGCAAAAAAACTCAGCAGGCAAGACCTCTGCTACCACCTCGTCGATCGCTGCTGACTTCGAGTCTTTTAAAACTTTTATTGTGGCCGCATTAAATACTTTGCAGCAGCAAATTGAGTTTTTAAGGCTGGAAATGGATCGCCAGGAAATGCGGAGAAGGCTGAAGATGCTACTCTTGCATGGCATACCAGAGGCTAAGACAGAGAACCTTACTTGGTTGCTGAGCACTTGGACCTGTCAATTTTTTTTAGTTCCAGCATCAAGACCAGTTATCGCCCGGGCCGTCCTACTGACAACAGACCCAGGCCTGTTGTTGTGAAGTTCGCTGAACTGGCAGTCCGTAACAAAGTGTGGTTTGCGAAAACTAAATTCAAAGGCACTGGCATTACTCAGTCTGAATTTTTGACAAAGTCTCGGCATGCTGTATTTCTGGAAGTTCGGAAGCGGTTTGGAATCACTAAGTGCTGGACACGCGATGGATACATTTACATCATTGGCTCGAAATAGAAACAGAAACAGAAACTTTTTATTCAATATAGATTATAAATAATACTTATTGAAAGTCACTCTTTGTTTAATTACCACTGGTTCGAAAAAATCTCTGTCCTGGGAAGAACCAGCAAGAAACCCAGCGGGACTTTTTTAAATAACAGCTTACAATCATGTATGTTACACAATTAACCACACAAAACAAATTAGAAATAGCTTGTTGTGAACACCTCATTCCCAGGGTTATTATCATCCATAAATTCCTTAATATTATAATAACCCTTTTATACAAACTATGTTTAATAAAGTTTTGAATTTTGAGCAGGTCGAATTTTGTATATTTTCTGGGATTTTGTTGTAAAAGCGTATACATCGTCCCAAGAATGAATTACTGACTCGGTGGAGTCAGTAACTGGTACTACTAGCTTGTGTTTGTTCTAGTATTTACAGAATGAATATCACTTATTTTTGTATATTACTTTTATTATTGTGTACGTACATTACATTTTCATAAATGTATTGAGGCCAAAGTTAATATATTAATTTCCTTAAATTTTGTCGGAGCGACTCTTTAGGTTTTAAATCATAGATTGCTCTTATGGCCTCTTCTGTAAAACAAATATAATTTCAGTGTCAGTTGCGTGTCCCCATAGCAAAATACTATACGACATTTTGCTATGGAAATAGCTAAAGTAAACAAGTCTAGCTGTTTCCACACTGGTAAGATTTCTAATCTTTTTACAGCATATGCTGCAGAACTAAGTCTGCTTGCTAACTTTGATATATGGGCGCTCCATTGAAGCTTCGCGTCTAGTGTTATTCAAGAAAAATGGTGGTATCGACAAGACTTAGTTCCTCCCATTTAAAATTACATTGGTATTTAATTGTCTGACATTTGGAGTCATGAACTTCATACATTTCGTTTTAGTGCTATTTAAATGCAAGTTATTAACATTAAACCAATTTACTTATTTAGTTTAGCATTATTTACTTCGTCATATTTTAATAATTGTCGTTTTAATTTGAAAATTAATGAAGTGTAATCAGCCAATAATACTATATTAGTTATCCCTACTATGTAGGTAAGTCATTAATATATACAAGAAACAGAAAGGGCCGAGAATTGAGCCTTGAGGCACGCCCATTTGTACTATCGACTCGGAAGAGCTCATACTATTAATGACAACTTTTGAGTTCTGTTACTTAAATATGAAACAATTAATTTAAGAGCATTACTTCTTACACCGTAGTGTTGTAGTTTCCTGATTAATGTTTCATGGTGAACACAATCGAAGGCTTTGGATAGGTCACAGATTATACCCAAAGCATCCTGAGAATTCTCCATGCATTGAAAATATATTAATCAGCTCAACACCAGCATCAGTTGTCGAGCGACCCTTGTGAAACCGAATTGATTTTATGAAGTAAATTATTAACATTAAAAAAATTAACATTTGATCAAGAATAATTTTTCAAAAATTTTACTTAGTGTTGGCAGTACAGAAATGGGTCTAAAATTGGCGGGGTCTAATGTACTACCAGATTTAAATAAAGGTATTACTTTACTATGCTTCATCAAATCAGGAAACACACCATATTCGATACTAGTATTAAAATAATAGCTAGTTGAGGCGCGATTATATCGATTATAGACGCAATAACTTTAACGGAAATGCCCACAGATCCGCAGTTTTCTTAATATCAATAGTTTTAAAATATTTTACAATATCTTTTGATGATATTTTATGAAATGTAAAATTCTTTGTACACATGTAAATTTTGTTTAAGTAATGATTCGGATAATAGTAATGACTCGGATGTGACCCATCACCAAGTGGAATGTTTGCGCGAACTTGAGAGCATTCCCGGAGGTCAAAGTCGGCACATACAGCAACATTGCAGGTTCAAAATTCTGTACAGGCGGCTAAAAGCCCGTGACTGGATTACCTCTTCCCCGTTAAAGGCAGTGGTTAAGAAATAAGAATGTTCAAGCAATTTTTTCACAATTCATTCACGTAGTGATTTAATAAATTTATAATAATAATTTATGTAGTGATAACATTTTGCTCATAGATTACAGAACACTATTATACCTAAGGGTATTAGTGTTCTGTGATTATAATTTCTTGCTTCACTCGTTGCCTTACCAAATCATAGACTTAGAATTACGCCTGTACATATATTTTCAGTCTATGATTCATATCATGCATTTTTTACATTATAAAATTATATGTCATACTCAAAACTAACATTGTGACAGTTGTAGAAATTCTACAACACGTCTACAACAGAATCCTGTATGACAATGTCATTTTGACGTTAACCATAGACTATTTTAAATTTCTCATTTTTGCTATAGATTCCTGTATTTTGATAATACTTTCTGAGCACTTTTATTTTTAATTTTTTTTTGATTTGTTTTTATGTTTTGTAAGTTACTTTTATTTTTTATTTTTTTTTATTTGTGTTTATGTTTGTAGTATGCTTTAAAAATAATATTAAAATTTTACATGTCATCTTCCCCTGTCTCATGTGGACTCATGTTACAACTTTTTTTTTTACTTTTTTCTGTTATTTTGATACGAGTTATGACGACGGTCTGTTGCTTGTGGGTATTATGACCTGACTTTTTTTATTATTTATATACCATTTTATTTATTTAAGTAATTTATATTTAGTATTAATATTTATTATACAATATGTCTTTTCAAGATATAAGCCTAGACGACTCCTTTTTTTCACCTTCATCCTCTGATGGATTGAATAGTAGTAATAGCTTCTACAGTCTCCCTTCTCTTAATCAAACATTAGATTCGCACTTCTCAGACCTAATAAAAAATTGCAACATTATCCATATTAATGCCCAGAGTATTCCAGCACATTATCCAGACATGCTCTTCTCATTTGATAACAAAAACATACATGCTATTTTGATATCCGAATCCTGGCTTAAGCCTTGTTTGTCCTCCACATCATATGCTCTTCCAGGCTTTCAACTAATAAGGAATGATCGTATTAGTCGGGTTGGTGGAGGTGTTGCTATCTACCTTCGCTCACACTTACCATTTACAAATATAAGTATGTCAACTGACCAAGGCACTTCAGGAGCTGAATATTTAATAATCGAAGTTTTTTTTTCTGGTTCCAAGCTACTACTTGGCGTGTTTTACAATCCTAGCCTTACACTTGACTACTTTTCTACGTTTGAAAGCCTCTTAGGCAAATATATTCCACTGTATCAGCACTCTATCATCATGGGTGATTTTAACACGTGCCTTCTAAAAAGCGACTCGCGCTCTTTTCGATTGAAACCTTATTCTTGTTTCTTCCATTGATCATGTTGATAAACATGGTCAGTGTCCTGCTGATGCATTTTCATATCACGACTTGATTTACTTATCATACAAATTACGACCACCTAAACCTAAATCGAGCATCCTTCTGCTGCGTAATTTTGATGGTATGGATTTAGATCGTCTGAGAGATGATGCTGCGATGATCGACTGGAATGTTGTTCTTACTGGAGCTAATATTGACGAAAGGGTCGACAGCTTTAATTCTCTTTTAACACAACTCTACGACGTTCATGCTCCAATTCGGCCGGTCCGGATTAAGCATTTGCCTGCTCCCTGGCTTACTCAGGAGATCAAAAATTTGCAGCGAAAGAAAAATCTTGCTGAAGCTAGGTATAAATTTGATAACTCTAATACCAATAGAGATAAATATAAAAATTATCCGAGTTGATGGTATGGATTTAGATCGTCTGAGAGATGATGCTGCGATGATCGACTGGAATGTTGTTCTTACTGGAGCTAATATTGACGAAAGGGTCGACAGCTTTAATTCTCTTTTAACACAACTCTACGACGTTCATGCTCCAATTCGGCCGGTCCGGATTAAGCATTTGCCTGCTCCCTGGCTTACTCAGGAGATCAAAGATTTGCAGCGAAAGAAAAATCTTGCTTAAGCTAGGTATAAATTTGATAACTCTAATACCAATAGAGATAAATATAAAAATTATCCGAGTTGATGGTATGGATTTAGATCGTCTGAGAGATGATGCTGCGATGATCGACTGGAATGTTGTTCTTACTGGAGGTAATATTGACGAAAGGTCGACAGCTTTAATTCTCTTTTAACACAACTCTACGACGTTCATGCTCCAATTCGGCCGGTCGGATTAAGCATTTGCCTGCTCCCAACTCAGGAGATCAAAATTTGCAGCGAAAGAAAAATCTTGCTAAAGCTAGGTATAAATTTAATAACTCTAATACCAATATAGATAAATATAAAAATTATCAGGTCATTGCAACAGGTTGTGTGAGATAAACAACAATGCTATTCATAAATCTATACTCGATGAAGATGATTCCGGCAGATTATGGAAATTTCTTAAGTCTCTTGAGTTGCAAAGTGGGTCAAAATAGTAGCCCTAAAATATTGACTTAAACCAGCTAAATCAGCATTTCTCTTCTTCTTGTGCCATAGATGATGTCACAAAAATTCAAACTAAAACTCAAATTTCAGCTTTAACCAAATCTGACAATCCTGCTTTTATTTTTAGTCAAATCACTCATAGTGATATTAAGAAAAGCATTGTTGAGGTCAACTCTGATGCCATTGGTACAGACCGCATTAGTCGTAAAATGTATATTCCTGTTATCGATATCTTGACTCCTGTTATAAAATCCATCATTGGTTATTCCATTTCGTCCGGAAATTTTCCTTCTTCTTGGAAAGCAGCCCAGATTACTCCTATACCCAAAAAAGCAAATCCCTTCAGTTTCTCTGACTACCGCCCCATATCCATAATTCCATTCCTTTCAAAAGTTTTTGAGCGTATAGTTCATCGCCAATTGAGCCTCTACCTGCCGAGGTGGAGTCTTTTCAACTTTTCAATAAGATTAACCTAAGAGTAACAAGGTCGTGTGTAACATCCATGTTACAACAATGCTGGTAGTTATTGGGAGTACAACGCTCGAAGTTGTCGACGAGTATGTTTATTACAGTATATAGTATGTGTATGACTATTATAGGTAAGTTGAACTTCGACCGAGAGGTCAATCGACGGATTCAACTAGGTTGGGCATATTTCGGAAGATTACGACACATCTTCTTGTCAGGTATACCTCAAAACTTCAAAACAAGATTGTGCACCCAGTGCGTGTCAGTGATGACTTATGGATCTATGGAGCTATGGAGAGGTCTATGTGAAACCCCTATTCACTGCGTGATTAACTTAGATTAGGATATCCGCAGTAGAACCCGAGTTATCGACATAGCCCAACGGATTATTAAGTTGAAGTGGCAACGGGCTGGCCATATATCTCGAAGAACCGACAAGGGATGGGGAAGAAAGGTTCTCGAGTGGCAGTCTCGTATCGGTAGGCGAAGTGTTGGGTGGCCCCTCACTAGATGGAGTGACGACCTGGTAAGACATGCAGGAAGTCGATGGAGGCAGGTGGCTCAGAACCGTGCTTTGTGACATTCCTTGGGGAAGTTCTATGTTCAGCAGTGGACTCGTGAAGGGCTGTAATGATGATAATGATGATGATCGTCATTAGTAAAGGTAAAAGTCAGCGATTGAAATTATATTTAAAATAATATAAAATATTCTAATATTTCTCATCGCGCATTTTAAAATCACCAAACAATATTTTGACAATCATTACCACTAAAACTACTTATGTTCGTTGTTCTTTTAATAATCGCAAAATCTTATTAATAACTCGAATAATGTGTTAGAAATTATGAAAAAAATTAAGTTGAATAAAATATTCCACCTGTCAATGACATGGAGACAACTGCCATTTTTACATGTATAGGTTGAATCTTAGCTATTTCGGTTTATAGTCGGTTGCTAAGCTATGCTTATCAAGGGTCGAGAAAAAGTTTCTTCGTATTTTATATACAAATTCAAGACATTTTTTTCAAAGTGTAATTACATTTAATTATAATATATATGTGCCATTTTGTTCGATAACTTGTTGCCATCTTGTAGGTCTCTCTACTTCTTCAGCTTGGAATTTTTGATCAAAAAAATGCGACAAGTAATTTTGACAGTCCTCTCTTGATGTTAACCTAACACTACCCAAAGAATTCTGAAGAGATCGAAACAGGTAAAAATCTGAGGGTGCAAGGTCAGGACTGCATTAACACTTCCCAACCAAGCTCTCTCAATTTTTGCTGAATGGCCAAAGATGTGTGTGGTCTGGCGTTATTATGATGAAATACCTACCATTCCTTTCCTGTTGATCAATTCTGGCCGTTTTTTTCTCAATTTCTTGCTTGAGTCTCATTAGTTGATGGCAGTAGAGATCCAAATCGATGGTTTTGCCCGGCGGTAAAAGTTCATAATAAATGATGCCCTTCCAATCCCACCATACACACAGCGTCACCTTATTGCGTGTTAATCCGGGTTTCGCTACAGTCTGTGGACCTTGACTATCCTTTGACCATGATCTTTTTCGCACGTTCTTGTCGTAGGTGATCCACTTTTCATCACCAGTCATCAATCTTTTCAAAAATTGTTCGGTTTCATTACGCTTCAATAGAGAATCACAAATGAGTACACGATTCATTAGGTTTCTTTCAGTGAGCTCGTGTGGTACCCAAATATCGAGCTCTTTTGTATAGCCAGACTTTTTAAAATGGGTCAAAACTGTTTTGTGATCAATCCTCAATTCCTCGGCCATGTCGTAACTACTGATATGTCGATCTTGTTTCCCTTTTTAAAAATGGCATCGACTTTATCCGTATGAGGGCGACCAGAGCGAGCTGCATCTTTGACATCAAAATTCCTGGATTGAAAACGCTGGAACCAACATTGTGCTATGTTAGACGGCAGTTCCTTAAATCACACCCTATGGAATGTACAACGTCCTTCAATATATTATTTAAAAAAATGTTACGTTCTTTGATAATGAATTTGTAACTAAGGATTCAAGTTTTTAATTTTATTTGATTACTAAGGTGAAATAAAATGGCGAGATAGAACACATATAGAAGACTAGCTGTTCTGTAGATCTGTAATAGTGTTATTTGAGCAAATAGGTCAATTATCAAGAAACTAATTTAATCTCCATTTTTTGTTTCTCGAAAACTATGTGCGATATGAGAAAATGGTTAAAAAATAAATTGAAAATATATTAATTTCACGTCAAAGCCCTTATTACCTTATCCTTTAACAGTTATAGTTTTGAACAAAACTATGTTTACAGATTTGATCGCGTTTAATTTACTTATTTTAATTCCTGACATTTCGGGTGCTTTACAGCAACCCATGGTCACGGGGGGGACTGACCAAGTGACCAAGTATAAGTAAATTAAATGCGATAAAGTCCGTAAACATAGTTTTATTCAAAATGAAGTGTTCGCGTTATAGTTTTGTTGTAAGATGGTGTCAAATAAAAAAATTGTATAATTCGATTTTGCACGAAAACTTTAAAATTAAATAAACTTTGAATTGTAAATACTAAAATTGAAAGAAAAAAGTTTTGCTTGAAGCTTTCTTTTATATCTCTTAAAATTTATGACATAATCATCATTTTTTTATCGGTTTTTCGATTTCACCAAAAATCTTGCATGTTTTTAGATACAATAGGTATAGCCTAGATCATTCCTGTCATTGCTTTTTACATGTTTGTGAAGTTTCATCACAACTGGTTTAGCCATAGATACCTGAGATAAATCCGGACAGACAAACAAACATACAACCAGACAGACAATTAAAAAAAATTGGTTATACATGCCTTAATAGCATGCAAATAGCCCTCTAACATTTTTAAATATTATTAAGTTCCCACTGTAGAGTTTACTGACTCTATATTTAATCGTTTAGAAACATATAATGATGCTCTTGAGTGTTCAAAGACCCCATTACCTAAGAAGCTGTTTAAATTTAAATATAGACGGAATCGCTTAGAAATTTCTGGACTATTTATTTTGATATATAAATCCCAATTAGAATGGAAATAAAAACGGCCAGTTGTGTGTCGGGAATAAACTATAGGAATTCCGTGTGATTTCATATTCAATATTTATTTTTTGTTATTATTTATATAATTTACTAATAGTTGTAATGCTTCTTCTTCTTCATCAGGCCTTAAAAGTTCACTTCTGGACATCCCGTTGGAAGGTTTGCGTTAATCGTCGCGTTTGGCGGGCATATTTAAGATCGCACTACATGTAGCCCATGTAATATCACCAACCATCGGAAGCTATAAGTTCTGACAATTCCTCTAGTTGCCTCTTACTTGCACTCTGGAGGTGACACGGTGATAATACACTCAATTGACACTCAAAAAGGCAGGAGGTGCTCTTCAAACTAGGCTAGACACATAATTAAATTAGTTTAAACATCTCTAACATCTTTGCTTACCATTGGGTATAATAGTACTCAAGCACTAGATTTTAATAAGTAAAAAAAACACACAACACAGATCCTGATACAAAAACAGTATGTAAAATATAACAACGAGGTATTATGTTACAAAAGTGACCAGTTACATTTTACACCATCAAAAATATGTAAATTAAAACATGGGACCAAAATAAAACTTTTTATTTTAGTAATAATGTAATATCGTACGATGAAACAATCAATATTTTTTCCGCGCGAAACTGTAAACATAATATCTTCATGATATAAAATTTTATAAAACCGCCGAAGAAACTTGTGATGTAGACCGAATGATATGAAACCAAAAGAATTAGTTTGATATATTTATTGTTGTTTTATTTCGAATAGAACAAAGAATGCTGACAAAGAATCTGAATCTTATGTGATTTAAGGCGGCGAAATGGCCACAGCTATTTTAATTTAGAAAGTATTGATTTATTTATAATTCGTTTATTTGTTAATTTATTACTAATATCTCATCTTGGCGTTGGAGTAATGTTCGTAAGCGCCACTGCTGATCATGTTTTCCCGGGTTTGTATCCCGGTTCAGGCCCAAAAACCAGTTATTGCTTTTCTCTGACAAGGAATTCTTACTAGCAGCTCGGAATCAAGAAGTTAGGCGGTGTTTCACCCCCGTGCTTAAGAAAGCACGTATAGCCACAGGTTCTGAGCCTCATACCTCTCTGCTCGTGTTGGTTTGCCGTTCTGTGCTTGCGCACACATTCGTGCATTTTAGTCCTGTCCTGTGCAGATGGCTAGTCTCAGTTGCCGCCGTCACCATCATTATCATTATTATGACTAATATCTCATTATTAACTAGCAATAATTCGAAAAGATCGAAAAGAATAGCTTTTCATCATCATCTTTACTGCAGGTACTCTACTGCTGAACACAGGCCTCCTCAATAGATTGCCAAAAAGTACGGTCCTGTACCACCTGCATCCATCGACTATCTGCGTGTTTCATCAGGTCGTCACTCCATGTAGTGGGGTGTCAAAAAACACTGAGATTTCTATTAAGAGGCTGTCACTCGAGAACCATTCTTTCTCTTCGGTCGTCGTTTCTTCAAGCTATATGGACGGCCCATTAACAGATTTACCTCATTGGTTATTGATATTGCCTCTGCAGCGGCGTAAGAAACCCCTAAGTATACTAGATATGCCAAAAAGATCTAATGCCTACCGATAGATGGAGATTAACCATCTCGTTTACGCCTCTAGGGTTGCAAACTTTTTTTTGAAAAATATAGTATTTTTCCCAAAAAAAGATGCAAAAATATAGTACTTTTGGGAAATTCAGGAAATAAAAAGTACACATTTATTTTTAATCTTTATGTATTTTTCCATAAATATTCGTTATTGCTCTTCGATTTGGCAATCAATGATCTAACCTTTAAAATAATTATAGGAATCTGAGCAATTTAGATTAATATTAAAATAAATTAACAATTAATTTTTAATTAAATTAATACATGCTCTATTTCTTTTTTCTTTCCATTTTACATATTTCATGACGGAAAAAACTTTCTTTCCGTAAAACGTACTTGTTCCAGACTTCCAGTCACAGTTAATATAAAAAAGCGCGACAGTTGAATTAGGCACAAAAATATAGTATTTTTCGTACTATATAATTTTTCTATAATATATAGTACAATTGATTGAAATATAGTACGATACTACTTATATAATATTATAGTACGGGTGGCAACCCTATTTACGCCAATTGTAAAATACCCATACCGGCGACGAAGCAGTGTCGAAGTTTGAAACATTTGGTTGTAATCTTGCTGTACATTTGGTTGCAATCGTCATCCGCCAGCCAAACGAGACGGTTAAGGCATTGATCATTGCAATGGGAGATGCCTATGTCCAGAGATTTTACGCGCTGTTCAGGTAGCAGAAAAGAAAAAAGATCTTATCATATCAATGAAATTTTTGCTGAAATCATCAACAATCATTCAGAAAGGAATCGGGAAAGGACAAAGATCATCTATCCCAACTTTAATGCAATAAAATGCATGCAAAATTAAGAAGGTTTATAATATATAATACAATATGCTATTTTCTATAGAAACTATCGGCCCGTGGGGATCACGTGCGGCTTATTTTCTGGAGGAACTGTATCCGCGAATGCTAGTGTATGCTGGTGACAAGAGCTAGTTCTATTCTTCTTAGGATACCGAGGGAAGTAGGTCTGTATGATAATTTTAGTATTTAGTTTTTGGAAAGAAGTTCCTTATCGCACGGTACGAATTTGACGGATACGGCTAGGCGAGAAAAAGTGTAAGATTTTTCCGTCACTACCCCTTTCTATAGTGCGAGCAAGATGCAATAATATCCATCTCCCTCGCACTTTTTCTTATCTTGCCATGAAATAAATATCATTTTAATAGACGCTAGTAATTCATTTATTTGTATTTGTTAATCAATAATACAATACGTTTATCAATAATAATATAATAGTACGAAAGGAACTTCGTTCCAACCGAGTCTTCCACGACACTCACGCATGTTTGTTTTTTTATAATTACTGTTTATATTTTAATTTATATTATTTTGTTACATAAATAAATAATTATAAAACAAATGTAAAAGGTGTAATTTTTTTTTATTGTAAAAGGTATTTATTTATTATATGCACTGATCGTAAATATTTACAATATAGTTCTAGTCGTTTTTTTAACAGCACAGAGATCACTAACTTCTAAAATTATATTTAATTTGTCGCGCGCATGCGAGGTTGTTACTCATCCACCTCAAAGCGTCCACTAACAGAGCAATAACAATCCCATCTTGTTTCAGAGCGGGCAAATTAATTCAGATTTATCTCGGCGTTCAATTAACTGAGGAAGACGTCGTTTATAATTTAGACGCGCTTTGTGAAAAAAAATGAACGCGACCGACTTGAAATTTGTTAAATACAAATTGGATACTAAAATTCTTGGCTCGCACGCCGTGACAGCCCGATGGCAAAGTATTTGCAAAAAGAAAGAGTCCTCCCACAAGGCTTTTTTTGTTTTATTATTATTTAGATTACAATATGTTTAAAATTGCTTGTTTATCTCGTTGTTTAAAAAAGAAAACAAGAATACAAGGGATGCTAAGACCATAACCTGTGTGTGTTGACCACTCTGAGTAACATTAAAATTCTCGTGGTTCACGTCAGTAGTCGATAGCGGATTCGAACCCACGACCATTAGGCTTCTGTCGCTTTCTAACAACTTCTTTTTTCTCTTTACTTCGTACAACCTTGTCTTTTTTCCTCACAACACCATGTAACGATATTTCGACAAAGATTTATTTAAGATTAATTTTTCCCACAATTTGATTATACACAGCTTAAAAAAAAATGTTGCCCGGGGGCTGGTGTCCGGACCTGTATTATGGATCACCAGGCCTCCACACCTTGGATAAATACAATATTTGCGGGGTTCGAACCCGCGGTCCTAAACGCCGTAACCATTTCTAAGGCACTGAGCCAAGAAGCCGTCGAACATTTATGACGACAAATGGATCTTTGACGTGGTCCGTCATAGTTGTCCGTATGAGGAAGCTAGAAGTTGTTCAGCGAGTTATGGAGAGAATAGAATAGAATAGAATACAATAGAATATTTCTTTATTCAATATAGATTACATGTGTAATTCTTATTGAAAGTCATTTTTTACTTTACCACTGGTTCGAAAAAAAACCTCTGTCCTGGGAAGAACCAGCAAGAAACCCAGCGGGACTTTTTTTTTAAAAGTAAATTTTACATTAATGGTTGTACAAACTATTTAAGTACAAAATTTATTTTATAAACTGCTTGGAAGCGAACACCTCATTCCCAGGGGTTATTATCAATCATGTATTCATTTATACTATAATAACCCTTTTTATACAGTTTCAGCTTAACAAAACATTTAAACTTGGCAATAGAGAGAGCCTGTACACTTTCCGGGACCTTGTTGAAATAGCGTATACGTTGCCCCAAGAATGAATTACTGACTCTGTGGAGTCGAGAAACTGGTATCACTAGCTTGTGTTTGTTACTAGTGTTTACAGAATGTATTTCACTTTTTTTACTAAAACTACCTTTGTTTTTGTGAACATACATTAAATTTTCGTAAATATACTGAGAGTGTTATGTTCGGAATTTCTTGCGTGATAGACTTCGAAATGAGGTTATCGGCAGAAGAAACAGAGTGACTGACATAGCTGATCAGGATAATTATGTTTTTATATTATTGGAATAGTTAATAAGCTGAAAAAGAAATTAGCCCGTCATATAGATCGTAGAAGCGAAAACCGACGAGGAAACGTATGGTAGCCCTCCACTAGATAGAGTGACGATCTGGCAAGAGATGCAGGAAGTCGATGGATGCAAGTGGCTCAGGATCGTGTTTTGTGGCACTTCGTGGAGGAGGCTAGATGAGAATTGAAATGAGACCCGTCATTATTAGGAGAGGAAAGGGGGGGGGGTAGTTTGCCGCTTTTCAGTAACGGTTGGTGAACTTCACATCATATCAAACGATAATATGAACGATAACGATTTAACGCCCTAGATAGAAAAATCTGTGAAGGGCTGAAATGATGATGATGATTAACACATATAATTGCAATTGACAATTTCATTTTTTGGCGGCTTTGAGAAATAAATTGTAGTTGCTCATGTCCTATGAAATTTAAATTAAAAGCTGCTAGAAATTAATTCTTAAATGAGTTCATTAAATTATATTTTAAATGAAACAATATAATGAAATCCTGAATTCCATTTCGATTTTATTTACCACCGTTGAACCGTTTCTAGATTTTTGACAAAGTTTTTAATTGAAAGCACAAATTATTTTTAAATTGGTCTTCTTTAATCATAGCGTCTGATAACTTTGTTTTATCGTAAATTTAGAACCGACAAAACTGGACCCCGCCTGCAGTAATAGAAATGTTAATTGCACTTTTAAGTACTGAATTACAGTGAAGGAAAACATCGTTAGGAAACCTGCATGTCTGAGAAATAAAAAAAAAAAAAACATTCGAAGACATGTGAAGTCTGCCAACTGGGGCATCGTGGTGGACATTTCCTTAACCTGTGCCGAGGATCGGGACGTAACGGTAACTGTATTTTACCTTTTTTACAACTGACAACATAATTAAATATAATGTTACAGGTTACAACCTAAAGATGTCTTGCTTCGAAAATAGACTATTAGGTCCATGTAACGTCGAAAATACGGGAATAATCATTTTAAAAAATCTAGCAAATAACATGCAGTAGTTCATAGACATAATATGCTACTTGCGTGGCGTGGCGAACGTGGCTATACGACATGAAATGCTCAAATGTGGTTATTTTAAGTGATTAAGTGTATATTTAACATAAATTTCATTGATCCTTGAAAAGACTACTGCTGAACATAAGCCTCCCCCAAAGATCGCCTAAGGAATTTTCCCAATTAAACGCGATAGAATCCGTAAAAATTAGTTTCATTTAATGTGAAGTGTTCGTGTAAATATAAGAAATCATTATGAATTTTGCCATAGTTGCCACGCCTGGCAGACGCGTTGGCAACCGCAGTTTTTTTAATAATTTTGAGTTATTATTAGAATGATGCTTCAGTTTCCTTATGTCGCCTCTTACGATACCTTCGGGACGATATAGGGTAGTGGATATTCTAAAACCGAGACTACACGGCCTAAAGATGTGTTGCTTCGAGTATAGAATTCCGAATAGAAGTCCGAAGGAGTCGAAAACACAGAAAAATACATTTTAAATCTCAAATCTTGCAATTAACATGCATCATAGCAGCAGCTATTTATCTAAAACAAAGAAGCTGTAGTCTTTTTACATTTTTTATTATACTTTATTAAAGATGTTAAAAATTATGCACTATCCCCGTCACCACTACTCCCAGCACTAAACTACATTAGGAAAGACACACCACCGTCAACAATACGACAACATGTTTCGCCTCTAGATAAGGCATCATCAGGCGAAATAATTTCAACGATAGCTTATGGTGTTTATTTAAATATACTAAATGTTAATGGATTTCCGCAATTAATATAATACGTTGCCTCTGAGGACTAAGATGTGATATCTATCAGTTTAACGCCCCGCATCGGCACACGCTCATCAGAGTTTCTACATTAAAGCCGATCATTCATTCATTCATCACAAACTATTTACCTAAAGTCCACTGCTGAACATAGGCCTCCCCAGATTGCCTCATCAGAGGGATATTTGCCATAGTTGACACACTTAGTGGGCAGGTTGGCAAGCGTAATTTTTTGTTTTCTAGTAGATATTACGAATGCGGAGCGCAGTGGTAGATACAAGAGTTTACCGGGGATCCAACGTAGGGACGGATCATTACTTGGTCTTATGCCGAATTAATGGTCTATTCAGGCGTTGGCGGCATCGGACATCTGTGTCTACCACTGCGTTACAGCGTATAAGAACAGAGAGGTTACAAGATGAAGGTGTGAAAGAGAAGTATAAATGTAGACTGAGAGAGAATATAAATGGTTTGAATGAAATATGTATGAATGATTTAGACCTGAAGACTGTATGGAATAATGTTAAGAAAGTTTTGGTGGATGCAGCCACCGAAGTATGTGTAAGTAAGAGAACGAATGAAAGGAAAAATAATACGTGGTGGTGGGATGATGAGATCGGATGGAAGTTGAAGCAAAGAAGAGAGCATGGCTAGATTTACTGGCAACCAAAGCTGGTAATTCTGGCGGTATGAATGATGAGATTGAAAGAAAAAGGCAGACTTTAGACTTATAAATAAGAGTAAAGAAGTTGTTGAAAGGAAAAAGCAAGAAAGAACGGATAAGAATGATAGAAGGATATCTGATAACTTCCAGGCAAATATTAAAATGTTCTGGAAACTCGTAAGAACTGCTAGGGAAATTCAAAACAGCCTAGAATGAATGCTATACGAGACGAGAATGACTGTATGCTGAATGATGAAGTTTCAATTTAAAGAGATGGAAGGAATACTTTGAAAGCGTGTTTATGAGTGAAGGGTCGTCTGAATTAAGTGAAAAGAAATTCCGAAAGAAGTGGAGAAGTAGGGAGATAAGTGTAGATGAAATAATAAAAGCAATGAAAGGCATGAAAGCAGGTAAGGCAGCCGGATATGATAGAGTATCACTCGAAATGCTAAGGGCTGGAGAGGGAGTGGTGGCAGGCCTGCTGTACACCTTGTTTAATTTATGTTGGAACTGAAGCGGGTACCGGAAGACTGGTGCAAAGCCGTTATAGTCCCGATATATAAAGGAAAAGGTCACAGCAGGACTGTAAAACTACCGTGGTATCAACACTTGGCATTGTGGGTAAACTGTATGCTAAGGTGTTAATTGAAAGAGTTATGGAAGAAACTGATGGAAAAATTTGGGATGTGCAAGCTGGATTTAGAAAGGAATGGGGTGTACGGATCAAGTATTTTCCATGCGCATGATTGCGGAGAAGTTTTGGCCAAAACCAGAAAGTTTTTGTGCTTTCATGAACTTGGAAAAGGCTTATGATAGAGTGGACAGGAATGAGTTATGGCAAACACTTAACTCATTTGGTTTGAGCGCTGGTTTGATACAGGCATTGAAGTCTCTTTATAGGGACTCTAGTGCTTGTGTCAGGATCAACGGGTCTACTCGGACTGGTTTGGCATCCAAAAGGTGTCAGACAGGGCTGTGTAGCTTCCCCTGGCTGTTTAACCTATTCATGGACAGTTGTTTGCAAACTTTGAAAGTTGAAGAATGGGTTGAGAATGGGTGAGTTAACCGTTAAATGCCTTTTGTACGCCGATGATCAAGTCATATTTGCATCGTCGGCGGCCGAGTTGCAATGATGGTTACTAATGAACCGATCATTAAAAGAAAGAGGTATGAAAGTGAAGGCAAGTAAGACGAAAGTGATGGTTTTGAAAGAAAGTAAAACGTTACGTGAAATAAGAATAGAAGGAGTTGATTGAGCAAGTGGATGAGTTTGTATATTTGGGATGTTTATTTAGTAGGGATGGTAGATATGATAAGGATATAGAATGACGAGTGAACGCAGGAAATAGAGTGAATGGGGCTCTA
Organism: Parnassius orleans; assembly: GCA_029286625.1. Taxonomy (NCBI): domain Eukaryota; kingdom Metazoa; phylum Arthropoda; class Insecta; order Lepidoptera; family Papilionidae; genus Parnassius; species Parnassius orleans. Next base: position 1,806,686 of record JAGSMP010000145.1, read on the forward strand.
CGCTATTGTGAAGAGTCAGAACGTGTCAAAAGGCACGTTTGGCAATTCACAATGCTGTGTTAGTCCCTACTTTAATGTATGGTAGTGAAAGTTGGGTCTGGCAGAAGAAGCATGAGAGTAGAATAAATGCTGTAGAAATGCCGTCATTAGGAGTATGCTAGGGCTGAATCTGAATGACAGGGTGAGAAATAGTGTGATAAGAGAAAAGTGTGGTTTGCAAGATGACGTTGTGACCAGGATTAAGAAAGAAATGCTTCGGTGGTTTGGTCATGTAGAAAGAATGAACGAAGAAAGAGTGACAAAGCAAATTTATGCTGCAGAAGTGAACGGCAGAGTCGGAAAGGGATGCCCTAGACGAAGGTTTATCGACCAAATTGGCGATATATTGAAAATGGGCCAGATTAGGAGTACCCTTAACCGACGAGCGTGTATGCGTAGATATATGGATGTAAAGGAGGCGAGAGAGGTGTGCCAGGATCGTGCCAAGTAGAAGTCCGTAGTCTCTGCCTACCCCTCTGGGTGACAGGCGTGACTGTTTATGTTTATGTTTTTATATTACGAAAAAGGTGCTGCCCATTTTCTGGTTTGTTTCCCTCTATCGTCCCTTAAGACATCCACGGGGCGATATAGGCTAGTGGATATTCTTACACCATATTAAATCCATATTAAACATAACTTGGTACGCACTGTGTACTATATTTGTATAAGTTAAACTGTCGTAAGAAAAACTAAAGTGGTAAACTTTCAATAAGTATTATGTAATAAACTATAATGAATAAAAATTATCCTATTCTATTCTATTAAAATAGTTCGAAATCTTCTTTAATATATTTAAAAAAGTTTTTGTTTAAAAATTTATAGCAAAAATGCAAGTTGATATCACAGCGTGGGTGAATTCAAAGTCGGAAGGAATAATGAATGCCAGCCGCGAGTCTAATCACGCGGGGATAAACGCGACACGCAAAGGAATCTCATCGTTTTTATAGCTGCTCGACAAAATACAGACTGTTCAATTATAGGCAATTTGACAACTTTACAAATTGTGGTCATCCATCATCCTATCAGATAATAGCGTAATATATATATATATATATATATATATATATATATATATATATATATATATATATATATATATATATATATATATATATATATATATATAACTTTATTTTAAACTAAAATATGTATATTTTATGCAAAATAAACGAAAATAAAACATAATAATTTTTTAAATTTTATCTGTGGCTGGAACGCCCTGTGATGGGTTGCAACTCTGTTGACGTCACACACGAGTAAACATAGCTGCCTTGACTGATTATAGTTCGCGTTCTATATTTTTGGGTGTTATATTCGATCTTTGAGCTATTTCTGAAACAGTATTTTGATAAATCTTATAACTAGCTAAATATTCGTTTTGAATCTCAAAATGTAGTCAAATTTTGTGCGAGCCGATAACAGCAACCTACCTAAGATAGACGGACTTTTGGTTGCAGATTTCTTTAAGAATAACACTGATTAGGTACTATGCTGCGGAACATAAGAATGTGAAAACAGCAGTGTAAGTACTACGTAGGAATTATTTATTTACAAACCTTTATGTATGATCATCATTCAGAAGTTTTGTAAAATCTCATTTTAGGTTATTTTGATATACTTAGAAATTTCTTGTAAATTAAAAAATTAAATAAAACTATAAAGATAGCTAAACAACATAACAGAAAATATTGAAACCCTATAGGGTTTCCTTGGGTTTGGTTGAAAAGGATCCTTCCAACTTAATATGCTGTAAGATTAAGCCATATTAAGAGTTAGGTATTAAAGATGTTATTACTTTATATAAAAACTGATATTCAGCTACTATCTAGTATGTATAAAGTTAAATATTACTTACATTAAAGTGATCTTCACACATAAAAACATTGGTATGAGCTAAAATGCTCTTTGGGTCTCTTAGAGCTAATTGTAAAAACATTTTTCGTCTTTTGGGATTCGTTGGAACAGAAACAAACAGTTTCTGTGGACTACTTAAAGTCGTATTAGTACATTGTGGCACTACACACCATTATACACCATTTTATCGAATAAATATGAAGAAAAATGTTTAAATTCACTTCAGCTGCACTGTTTTATTACGGTTATTGACTTTTTTACTTGTGTGTGACGTCACACATGTTACATGACTAGCGCTATTACAGAATCAGCGTCTTTGGCGTGGTTTTGGAAATTTAAACTTTAACTATGATTTTTATTGTTAATACAGTAGATCTCCCGGAAATATCAATGTACTAGTGTGCTTATTATATAATAATTAAAATGGTTTTCTAAAATTAGTCAAATAGCCTATTGGAAAGACAATTTTATTTTTCTCTACATTTAAAAAAAGTAACAAGCGAACCAACATTCCACCTAATTTTAAGTGGCACCTACAGCTAGCTTTAAATAAAGAAAGCTCATAGGCGTTGTCGCCTCTTAAGACTAAGATGGAATGCCTCACAGCCTGTAATTATACCCTTCAGACTAGCATATCCCTTCACAATAGCACCCTACACTCAGCAGCACACGTACTGCTGCTTGGCGGCAGTAGTACCGTCAACGTTACCGTTACAGCCTATTAGTAATATAGCAACTTCAAAAAATAAAAAATTACTGCGGTGGCCAAGCGTTGCAACTGTGGCGAATATGAGGCAATCTATGAGATTGCGTCATATTTGCCACAATTCTTTCAAAAAAGGAGAATTTTAAATCCAACATTAACGAAGACAACTAAATTTAAAAACAAAATTTACAACTAGGCAGTATTGAAAAAAATACACTACTTAATGAATAAAACAACATACTGTATACAAACAATTTTGTGAAGAAAAGCGTGTCTGGGACGTTGAAATCGTGCATGTCATTGGTGACTCTTAATGGAAGATCTTTAAAGGCGATTAATCTTTGAAAAAAAAAAGAAAGTGACAACTGAAGCGACATCGAGCCGTCAGTTGTCCACATCTGACTGATCCGATTGTCAAAGGCGCACCACTTAACTGTGGCCTTAAAGCTCTTAGACAAATTTCAGCTTAAGTTTAGTTAAGTTAATTATCATAGATAATCGCCCGTCGTGTCAAAGTAAAATCAAAGTCAAAATATATTTATTCAAAATTAGCATTACAAAGTTTTTTTTGAAAGTCAAGAAAGTAACGCAATAATTTCAACAAATCCTTACTGCAGAAGACCTTGTGAGAAGGAACAGCAAGAAATTCAAAAGTAGACTAATTTTATCCCAACAGTTACAATTTCATTTTTTATAAAATATATACATAAATAAAACGGTTGGCGGCCGAAGTTTTTTATAAACTTGAATTGTTATCAGGAGGCAGCTGCTACTAATTTCCTGTTTCAGTTTCCCTCTGCTACCTCATACGTCAACCACGGGACGAAAGGTTAGTGATATTCTTTTACTGCTACTACATGGTTATCCATACCATCTATGCCATCAGCAATATCTCATATCTCGCTTCACAAATTATTTCATGACATTTGGTAAGATTACTCTAAAGCTAAAAAGGTACTGCTGACGTAAACATAGAACTTTTCAAACACATATTTGAAGTTTAGGAAGATAAACATGTTGCTAGAGTTGTTTTTGCGATCTAACCAAGGCGTTAGACTGCGTACATTATCAAATCATCATCGATCAAATTGGGGCATGATGATGTCTTAAATAAATCGTTTAACCTTATAAAATCATACTTGTCTCACCAGTTGTAATAAAACGTTATTAATGAAACGTAAGTCTCCTCAAACACTTTATGGGGGTGCCGCTAGGATCAATATTGGGACTATTCCTTATTTTAATATATATAAATAATCTTCCTTTCTATGCTAAAGACTTATGTGAACAGTACCCTAATAAGCAATAGAAGGAAACTGAAACAGGAGATGGGCAGCAGCATCTTTCTGATAACAATTCAAAATTGTTTAAAAGTGCGGTTGCTAATCCACCATCTACCAAGCGTAACAACCATGGCAAAATATCTCCTATGAGACAATCTGTGGGGGAAGCCTATGTTCAGATGTTCAGCAGTGGAATGGATTATAAAGATAGTAGAATAGATAAAGGCTGAAAATGTTTGTGATCACTTTGACCAGACTTAAAAAAGGGAATTAAAAAGTACCATTGCCAACATAATAAGTCTTTACCTATGAAATTGCCGTTCCGTTTATTTTCTTTCTGTTTATTTTAATATTTTCATCGCATTTGAAACTTTTTCGTTATCATAGATACGTTAAAAATTCGAGTAATTATGGAATATGAATACCGTTGTGGCAGCAACGCGGCTCAAGCGGCACGCAACATCAACGACGTTTATGGAACAAATACTACAAACGAACGCACCATCTGTTATTGGTTTGCCCACTTCCGTTCTGGAAATTTTGACCTGAAAAATGAACCCCGTGGTCGTCCGAAAACTTTGGTCGACAATGACGAATTAAAGGCGATTGTGGAAGGTGATGATACTTAATCTACGGCTGAATTAGCATCAGCTTTCGACGTTAGAATCAAAACAATATTGGTGCATTTCCGTCAAATTGGCAAGGTAAGAAAGCTTGATAAATGGTGCTCCACGACCTCAATGATCACCAGCGCAAAGTACGTGTCGAGACGTGCCTTGCACTGCTCAACAAGCAAACAAACGAAGGAATTTTGAACCGCATAGTTACCTGCGACGAAAAATGGAGTCTGCGACGAAAAATGGATGATGCAAGTTGGTTGGATCCTGGCTCAGCACCTAAACAATGCCCTAAACGAAAACTTACACTGGTCTAGCGCCGGTGTGATTAATCACAGCTTCTTACCAAACGGGATGAGCATTACTGCAGTTGTGCACCGTGAAAACTGAATACTTACAGAATGATGGAGAAGCTCGCACGTCTTCAACCAGCTTTGGTCAATCGTTCGTCCCCAGTGCTCCTGCACAACAAACAAGTTACAACCTTTGAAGAATTTGTTGCCTCCCGTTCAGCTGATTTCTTCAAGAAGGGCATTAATAAACTGTTACTGCGTTGGCGAAGATGCATCGACTGCGTGGGTGATTACTTTAATTAATAGAAGTAAAAAATATATAAAAAAAATTACGTTAACTTATTTCATAAAAACGGCAGTTTCATAGTCAAAGTCAAAGTCAAAGTCTTTATTTGCAGAATAAAATGTTTAGTAATACAGGTATTTAGTATTAGAGTAAGTCTCAATAATATTCTACCGGGAGTTGTACCGGTGTGCAAATATATCTTAAAATAATCAAATTAAATTGTACATAATGTTAAAAGCTTGAATAAATTACATAATACATTAAATAATATTGCAATCAATTAAAATATTCCTTAACACTATAATAAAACTTGTCAAGAAGCCATTTATTAATCTCAATTTTAAATTTATTCAAAGGCATGTCTTTTAAGTAATTGGGTAATTTATTATATATTTTAATAGCCATTATAGGAGCACTGTCTGCATAAAATCTAGAGCTGCATTTGGGGTAAAATAATTTATTTTATGCCTTGTTTGCCTTTCGAGAGATTCAGCGTGGGTTTTGAAGTAATTTGGGTGTCGCTTTACAAAATACATATTTCTCGAATATACATGCATGGCAAAGGCAATACGTATCTTTTTGAACAAGGGCTTGCAGCTATCAAGAAACCACGCACCACATACCGCTCGCACACATTTCTTTTGTAATTTAAACGCTCTAATCACATCAACAGAATTCCCCCACAAAGGCAGACCATATAATAATACTGAAGACACATAACCGTGATAAGCAACTAGGGCTGCTTTTTGTGATATTGTTTTTCTCAATCTTTTTAGAGCATATACAAACCGGTTTAATTTTGTACAAACCTGGTCAATGTGAGGCTTCCAGTTTAAATTTTTGTCAATTTTTATACCTAAAAACATAACTGATTGAACATTTTCTATCTTCGAATTTTCATATTTTATATTCATATTTATAGGTTCCATTTTGTAATTTCCAATTTGTATTATTTTTGTTTTGTCAATATTAAGTAAAAGATTATTTGAATTAAGCCATGTCACAATGTTATTAACAGAATTATTTATTAAGGTTTCATATATGTCTTTTTTGGTGCATTTAAATATAAAAGTTGTATCGTCTGCGAACAAGATGCATTTATGCTTGGTTATTTTAGGCAAGTCATTAATATATAGTAAGAAGATTAAAGGTCCTAAAATACTTCCCTGCGGGATACCACGGTCATTAGATCTAAACTGTGAACGATGTAGTTCTTTGGTAAATATGCTGTCTTGCCGTGCTTGCGTTAGCCGAGTGATTTCTGTGCATTGTTTTCGGCCTCTTATACCGTAACTTTCAATTTTGTTTAATAGATTTTGTGGTCAACAAGATCAAAGGCTTTGGTCATATCCAGCATGAGAGCAGTTACTGGAGTTTTTTATCGATACTCTGCTATGTCTTTAACAAAGTTGAAGCACGCCAAAGTTGTGGATCTGTTTTTGCGAAACCGAATTGATCTTCAGTTAAGATACCAAATCTTTGTATAAATTTACTTAGTCTATCGTACATAGTTCTCTCAAATATCTTTGATATTACGGGGATCAAAGTTATTGGTCTATAGTTATTGAGATCCTTTTCATCTCCTTTTTTGTGAACTGGCTTTATTATAGAAATCTTAAGATGTTCCGGGAATGAGCCCTCGACAAATGATAGATTTATAAGGAAAATCAGTGGTGTACAGATATAACAAACACATGACTTTAGTATTTTGGTACTGAGTTCGTCGTAGCCAACTGAATCTGTGTTTTTTAATTCTTTGATTATTTTTTTAATTTCTGCTGGTTCCGTTGGTTGTAAGAAAATTGTATTTGGATTTGTATCTATATTTGGTTGAGCAGAATTGTTACCAGACTTATTTGTATTATTAATGTTACTTAGGTCAATAAAAAAATTGTTAAATAATTCACATATCACATAGGTAAAGACATAATATTTATTAAAATATTATATCTATTATCTGCAGTTGAGATACCCCAAAACATTATTAGTCTTTTTAATCATAACAGTGTAAAAAGTTTCACTGTTAATATGTCTACAATATTCTTACCAACACTTGACTCTCAGAGGGCAACAACCTAAAGAGTATGTTCATAAAGAGTTTGTTTATATTACATAAGTCTTAACGGGTATATTTGAAAAAAAAAATTCAAATGCATCGACTACTTCATCATCTGAACTGAAAATTCTATTACTATCTCCTGACGATAATGTGCGATCAATATATTTAGTGCTATTAGTTTCACGATTTCTACCTCAAGTAGCAAAGCAATTAAAGTAGTAAGTAAATTTTGTTAACCGAATTTTGAATATCTGCGGCGATTTAATTAATTTTTAGCTTTCGTACAAACTTTTTATACATTTTGGAATAATTTTTGACTTATTTTAAAAGAACAGGGACGGTTGAACTTGATTATAATGCATATAATTTATACAATTTTCTTTCCTACTTCTAAATTACCTATTTTTGTCCAGTCACTAAGTTTCTTTTTGAAATTATTAAATTTTAGTCTTCTGTTTTACTTTTTATTTATTTAATACTTGGTTCAAAAATATTTGGGCACTGAAATTATCTATCGGTTAGGAACACGTTTTTTGGTAATGGACTTGTAGGTTTTGAAAATATTAGGTTTTGAAAAGGCAATCTAAAGTCTGAATTTATAAATATTAATTTATATTTTTATTTAAATTATTACAATAAATATTATAAAACAAGTAGCCTATGCAGAGGTACTTCTAGTAGGATCAAAGAAGGCATAGATTAAATTAAATGATTTAATGAACTTAATTGACTCCAATATTTTTTCTTCATACACAGTACGAGTACTATAGTAACGGTCTAAAATAATCCATCACCCCATTTCCTTCTACCAGTGTCGTAAGAGGACTCTGGAAAATGCGAATGATCATGATCTCTACTTCTATCAGACGAAAAATACATAGACGAAACAGACGACTAATACTGCGATGGCCAATTCACCTCTCAAGTAAGATATATATGGCAAAGAAGTTCGGTAGAGTAGTAGAGTCAGTAGCGACTCCACTTGCCTCTGTTCTTTAGTGTTGTAAGAATCGACAGATGGCGGAATATAATAGTTCTATTCTGTTCTGTGAGTAGAATAGATTAGACTAAAAAAATTTTATTCAATCAAGATCTGGGCGTCTTCAATGCAAGTGTGAATAGGCTAAGACAGTGCGATTGACCATCTAGGGCTTCATCGTCACTTACCACCAGGTGGGATTGTAGTCCAGCACTGTCTTAAAATAAGATAAAAAAAGTCTCAAATATCATAAAACATAAACCGTTGTAATATGTAAATAAGAACATTGAGCGTGGAGTAGATAATAATGATCACGTCCCAAGTTCATACTTTACGTAGTTAACATGTAAACAAAAAATCGTTTATCAAATTGTCGACGAAGGAATGAGGCTATTGTAGTGTAAACATTCAAATTAGATCTCTTATAAAACTGCTACTTGATTCTTTGAAAACATTTCTAAAAAAACAGTACAGCTTTTTATAGCTTATTACTTTTTACGTAATTTTTTGTACGTGGTAGAGCCATGCTGCAGCTGTATTAGTAGTATAGTTGTAGTACGAATGGGTCAGCTCGACCGGGGAAGGACCACGCTCTCACAGAAAACCAGCGTAAAATAGTAGCTTAATGCTGCTGTGTTTCGTATGGTCGTATGGTGAGTGTGGAGAAACGTAGACCCTTTTTACTGCATTTCATCTGTGACCTCTGGGGTGACAACGCATCTGCATTTTTAGTCTCTTAATCGATGTGGACTGTGTGCTCGTTTCTCACCCTTATTCTAAAAAAAAAACGAATAAAAACAAAAATATAATTTTAATTTAACTTTGGTGAGTTCGGATTCAAATTATATTGAACGTATATGTATGTAAAAGTTACTTATCATAAAGAATCAACTTTTCGAAATTTGGATGTTTGTTCATGTGGAATTTATGAATGTTAGACGCCCCTACGGTAAAGAAATAATAATTATTATAAATGGGTTATCTTTGAAATCACACCCTTCGAAACCTGTTTATTATTACATACCTATTGGTACAACATTTGTAGTGGTATAATTTGCCGGCATCTGTATTTCCATCCGAACACAATGTGGGTGTCTTCAAGGCAATAATGAATAGGCTTTTGTTTAGCTAAGTAAGGAAGCTTTGCCATTTTTGGCTACATCACCACTTACCATCAGGTGGCATAGTAGTCAAGCAAGGCTTATATAAGTTAAAAAATTGTTAGGTATGTAAAGACGAAAAAAATGTCATATCGAATTTCGATCACAAATACTATAGTCTCAATGGAAACTAGTTATCTGTGCAGGACAGGATTATAGTGCACAAGCGGTGCATTCTCTATTCTATACTCTCATAGTTTAATACAGCAAACCGACACAACCGGAGACGGAGAAAGATCAGGTGCGAGGCCAACGGCTTTATCTGCTTTCCGAGACAAAGGGGTGAAACACCGACAAATTTCTGACTAAGGGTTGCTACATAGGATTTCTTGACAGAAAAGTCCAATAAAATTTTGGTCCAACCCGGTAATCGAACCTGGGACCACATGACTTGCAGTCGTGCTTACGACCACTAGATCAACGAGACAGTCAAGAGTAGAGCCCTATAGGTATATGTAGGAGTATCTTCAAAATAATGTATACAGCTTCAAAAGGAGAAAAAAATACTGAATTTGTGTACTCGACCCGTAGTTATATTTAATTAAGCTACAATTTAAATCCAGGACTCTCAATGCAATTTATTGAATTGAAAAGCAAATATTTAACTTAGCGAGGAAAAGGACATTCTTAGTGCTAATTAAAAATTTATTACAAATTAAATCTCAGACTATCTCATCTAAGACATTAAAAGTAGAGTAATCGGAAATAAAAGCAGCGATAGATATTTTAATTATTCTGTTCAAATTACATTTCATTATATTTATTATATTTAATTATTTGCCGTGTATTGTCGACATAATAGAATACAATACCTACCTCATATCATCCAGTGGATGTCGTGAAAGACGACAGAGGGAACCTTAAACAGGAGATCGGTAGTAGGATCTACCATAATAACAACTCGTAATTTTAATACCTAATAAAAAACTGCGGTTGCCAATCTGCCTGCCAAACGTGGCAACTATTCTCCCCTATTAAGCAATCTATAGGGGAAGTCAGCAGTGAACTTGTGATGGGCTATAATGAAATGAATTCAAAAATATAACAATGGACGATATACTCGTGTTATACTGTACGAGGTATAGTTGAGTGAAATAACATTTTCCAAATAGGCAAGTCAGATGTCAAACAAATATTTTAGTAAACTATCTGGCAACACCAAACACGCTAATGGCGCAAATCGTTCGCATCCGCACACTGAAACCTATTAAGTTCTAAACTCAATAAACGTCATTGTTCCAGCGCTTAACTAGGAAAACCCGCGCGGGCCGCACGGGGCCTCTTTGGCCTCTTCAGTTCGCCGCGACCTCTAATATTCATAAGTCAATTTCCTGCCCCATTAATACGTAACGAAGTAGCGCAAATGGCCTTATCGCTTGTGCGCGATTACTTGCTCGCCGCTCTCTTACATAATTCAACGTATTAAACGAAATTGTTTAAACCTTATTGCTCGATTACGCTCCTCCACCCCGGGCACGCCTCGCTTCCCGCCGCCAATCCGATGGTCCCTACTTCGTCCCCCCCTGAGGTTTGTCCCGGCCTCCTGCGTTAGTCCCGCCTGTTTTCGCGCTCCCGTTTCCAGTCGGCGTCCAGTTGTGACGATCGAAAGTTAGACGGTAGTGGACGTTGCGCTTGCGTAAACGGATTTCAGTGACGCGCCGTCGAAGGGTTAAACATTTTGTCTCTTACAATTAAAAAAAAACATGCTGTGACTTAAGCGTAGACTGCATAAAATCGCTTCAAAAACAGTAGCACAGTGAAGTGTTTAGTGTCCTTTTGAAAACAAAAAACAAAAACTATTAAAGAACCGACCGAACAAAGCAATCCTAATGTTAAACCTAAAATTGCTCAAATAGACGTTGCTATGACGATGCTTGCGATGGCGCGAGGCTCGGAGGATCGACGCGAAGAAGAGGCTGAGGCGGAAACCGAGACAAATGGGGAGGTCGACGTCGTTGGTGTCGAGGAGGCCGCTCCAGTTGACCTAACAAGGAGGCTCGGGCTAACACGGCCTCCTGATCGCCCAGCTATAGCGTTCTCCGTTGAGAATATTCTCGACCCTAATAAATTTACTGGGCGCTCAGACGTCCCTTTAAGATATGATGACCATTATTGGAGACCGCATTACGATAGAGACGACAGTGATTCTGGTAAGATTATATTTGGAAATTACTTCACTCGTTTAGTCTACGGTTGGATACATGCCTATACAAAAATGCGTCAATAGGCATGCATTAAGTACTTAGCAGATATTCACCATACTAAGCAGGCAGATTGGTGAGTGCAGAGTCGAAACTCTTGCGCTAGTAATACCCCAAACCGTCACTTATCTGTAGAATTTGAGTTCAACGTTTTTATCTGTACGCAATCGTTCGCAATCGCAAGCCCAATTTTCATTTAATAATTTTACTTAATATTATGGAGGATTCACTTGAAACGTCGGCTTTCTTTTATTGATGTGACATACAGTAAATTGTTTACTGTATAGCACATCAGCAGCCGACGTTTCAAGTGAAGCCTCCATAATATTAAGTAAAATTATTAATGAAAATTGGGCTGTAAAATACTTAAATTTTACAAGGAAAACTTATAGAATCCCTTCCCTTATAGTCTCCCCCATAGATTAATGCTGCTGTGTTTCGTGAGTATTGGTATCGTAGAGAACCGGAGACCCTTTTACTGAAAACGAGGCACTCCATCTTAGTCCTTAGGGGTGACAACGCATCTGCATTTTGATTGTAACGCCGGCATTCCTTTATTGATGTGACATACATTAAATTGTTTACTGTATGTCACATCAATAAAGGAAAGCTGGCGTTTTAAGTGAAGCCTCCATAATATTAAGTATAATTATTAAATGAAAATTGGGCTGTAAAATACTTAAATTTTACAAGGAAAACTTATAGAGTCCCTTCCCTTATAGAGTCTTCCCCATAGATTAATGCTGCTTAATGCTGCTGTGTTTCGTGTGTATTGGTATGGTAGAGAACCAGAGACCCTTTTTACTGGAAACGAGGCACTCTATCTTGGTCCTCAGGGGTGACAACGCATCTGAATTTTGATTCTTAATGGAGGATAAATGTAGATGTCTATGGGCCACAGCATCCACTTACCATCAGGTGGACTGTGTGCTCGTTTGTCACCTTTATTCTATAAAAAAAAATATTGCCTCATAGAGAGAATATTTGCTTGGCAGGCGGGTTAACAACCTCAGTTTTGTATTAGGTAGTTTGAGTTGTTATCAGGAAGATGATGCTGTTCTCCTGTTTTATTTCCTTCTCCCGTCTATAACGACAGCCACGGGATGATATGGGGTAGTAGATTTTAGTGGAAAGAATCCACTACCCTAAATCTAAGGAAATCTCAAAACGTACGAAAATGGCTACCAACTTTGTAGTTTTCTTTTTTTTTTTTTGAAAAAACGGAACTAGGATTTTCTCCTGTATCCTGGGGACAGTTTACAAACATAAATTGCACAAGGCAAACATCCAGACCCGGAATAATTATTTGTAGGCTATACAAATACTTGTTCCGCGCGAGATTCGAACCCACGGCCCTTAGCGCTGCAACTCAATTGCTAAGCCACTGCGCCACGGAGCCGTTTCGGTTCCGTTGCTCCCCAGAAAACCGTGGATTTCTTACATTCTTTATTATCAATATATTTTTTATTTGTAAACCACCAAAGATTTTCTAAGTAGGTATTATTTTTGATAACTAGGTATAGAAATACTTTTAAGCATTGCGTCATCGAGCCCAACTTAATGGGTGGTATTAATTTAATTTTAGGTTAGTTAGTAGATTTATATGTCCTTTGTGGCTGTCAATATTACAGAACTGCTATTACCTATTTCTCCATTTAGGCTGCAAATATAAGGTATTCGTACAAGTAACACATTGAATATAAATTACGGATGAGCATGTTTTGCAGTTCTAGCAGTACTACCACTTTAGGTTGTCACAAAGCTTATAATTTGACCGGAATTCTACACGACGACCCTAAAGTCTTTAGACGAGATATTAAATAACAAAAAATAAAAAAAATTGTAAGACCGACTTCAATATAAATTAATAAGGATGACTCAAAACTATTGGCCACAGACCTTGATCAAATTTATATGGGACTACATGAGAAGCACCAGCTTTCAAATGAAAAAAGAATCATCGAAATCGGTTCTCCTAGAAAAAGTTATGAGGTAACACACATAAAAAAACATACAGTCGGATTGAGTACCTCCTGCTTTTTGAAGTCGGTAGAAAATGTGTTTCACATACTTTAAGGGGCGATTTTTATATTTTGCCATTGTTTTGATGCATGAAAATTTATTAAAGTATTGAACTTAATAAAAATTTGAAAGAAAAATTGTTAACCGGTGTAATTGGGCGATGACTATTAGGTACATAAGAAAGAAAGAAAGAAATACTTTTATTTGGCACATACATTATAACAAAGAGAAAAAAATTGGGTAAGACAGAAAAAAAAAAATATACTTCCCATCTTAACAAAAAAAATACACATGATAGATGTTTTTATATTTTGTTTTCGTAGCTCGTCGATCTCGGGAGCTCTCGGTCGGTCGTAGCCTCGTAGCTGATTAGAATCCGACATGCTGCTCTGTTATGGGATGTCGGATATTGTACAATTTCTTTGATATTAGTATGTTTTGTCTCTAAAACTAGAAAATATTGTGGAGAGCATTCAATACAGTAAATTAATAGCTACTTAGAATTATAATTGTGTTACATTATAATATTGTAATCAAATATAAATGTAATCAAATACTCAACAGCAATATAATTCTAATATCTATTTTTATTTACTTTCTATGATTAATACTCAAAATGTAAATCATATTAGTTTGATAATGCTGTGTACATCTAGTACTCATATCTGTATTAGGTTTAAATAAATAAAAAATATTTAAAAAAGAACATCCTCACGACGTTAAGCTAGTGGATAGTGAAACTACAAATGAAATTAAAATTAACAATTTTAGTGATTTCGACCTTAGGAATTGAACTGGAGTTGTACAAGTACCTTAAAATTTAAGGCGAGCCTATACACTTGATTTGCTACGAATTTAACGCATAGACTTTTGTTACGCTAAGAAATTGCGATTAATAAGGGGTAGGAGTCCTTTCCTGCCTCGGAGTCCGTCTGGGTAAGTACCACTCTTTTACATATTTCTGCCGCCAAATGGCTGTGCCTGCACTGTTCCGGTCTGACGGGTATAGAGAGTCAGTATAGTTACGGGCTGTGAGGCATTCCATCTTAGTTCGCGGAGGTAACAACGCATCAGGAGCCTCCTTTTCGGTCTATAAAATTACTATTAATTTTATAGGCCGGTAGCCGAGAAGCAATTTAAAAATATGTATTATCAACACTATTGATTGACTACGTGACAACGAGCCGATAACAAGGTCGTTTAAGTTAACTAATGTTTAAACAATTTTATTCTTTATTCCTTTAATGTAAAGGCTGTTCAAAAGTCCCTTTAAACTCTTCTAATAGTAGTCTGGTTCGTTTTTGTGACAACCTTTGAAGTCTCAATTAAGTACGTGATGAAAAGTTAACGTTTTAACTACAATAGTGCATGCCGGAACTTGTGTCGCGCTTTTAAAACCCAATTATCGAGGTGTCTATTGATATGTCAGTTCCGACGTCACAGTCTTTTTTTAATTAAAGGCATTTGCGACTTTCACTGCGAATATTTTACTAAGCTGTTGTAACTATGATATAAATTAGGGGGCTAGTCTCGCAGCCAATTTTTTTTTGTACGCGATCAATCCAAGTTCAATTATCGCCGCGCCGGCTCCATTGTAAATATAAGATTAGTGAAGTAAAGTTAGCATATATGCATCCCACGGCTGGGCACAAGGTTCCCCTCGTGAATGGATTTAGTGAGGAGGGGGAACATTTAGTCCGTGCACGCTAGTGCGCCGACCTCGTTTGTCTTATAAATGTTATTCCTGAGACATGCAGGTTTTTTTTTAAAATTTCAATTAACGTTTTCATCAATACCGGCGGGAATCGAATACGTGCTGCTGATGCTGTGAAATTACGGCGATAGCTTAGCCCCTGAGCTACTAGTAGGTACTATATGCTATAAATGCTGTTTGTCGCTAAATCTATGGAAAATAAAATATTGTCAGGAAACCTGCATGTCTAAGGAATTTAAAACATTTCAATTGTGTGAAGTGATACGATAAAGCTCGAAGAACCGACAATCGATAGGGAAGCAAGGTTCTCGAGTGGCAGCCTCGCAGATGGGACGGTAATTCGACACGACCGGAGAGAGATCAGGCGCAGGAAAAACAGCTTTACGAGCTATCCGAGGCACGGGGGTGAAACCCTGCCAACTCCCTGACTCCGGGCTGCTACTGAGAATTTCTTACCAAAACCCAATAACAGATTTTTGCCCGACCCGGGATTCGAACCGGAGACCTCATAATCGGTAGTCGCGTTTACGACAACTAGACCAACGAGGCAGTCAAAAAAATATTAATAATGTTGTTCTAGACTACAAAACACCTTTGATGCTCCTTCCTGCCGCCGCCGGTTTTAGTATTTTTGGTTAGGTAATATATTGTGCGAGATAATTATTCCATAATTCGGCGTATGTCTCAAGATTTTCCCGATATTTTCCGACTCTGTAAGTGAGTTTGGACATGGGAGTGATTTTCTTTTGTTTATCTTACGCTGCTATGCCACCACCAAGGCTAGGCAAAGGCCTCAGAGAGGGTTAAGAAGCTATTTAGCCGCTTTGCTGCCCCATTGCGTGTTGACGGACTACACTTGTAATAGAAATAGTTTATTTTATAGAATAAGGGTGATAAACCTGATGGTGGAATATGTGCTGGTTAAGTGGATGCTGTGGCCCATATATATCTTCATGTACTCGTATCTTCGATTAAGAATCAGAATGTGGATGCGTTGCCACCCTGAAGACTGAGATGGAATGCTACATTTCCAGTAAAAAGAGGTCTCCGGTTCTCTACACTCACCATACGAAACACAGCAGCATTGAGCTGTTATTTTACGCTGGTATTCTGTGAGCGATTGTACTTGTTCCGTGCAGGATTCGAACCCGGGGCCCTTAGCGAATCAACTCATTGCTAAGCCACTGCGGCACGGAGCCGTCAAAACCACTTCTCTAATTATTTTGGCTTATATTTTATTTAATATTTAGTTTTTGTTTCATTTACTTACAAAAACATTTCAAAGAAATTAATCTCAGGGATGTTTTCGTTCTTTTTAAATACAAAGAGTTTAAATAATGTTCCTTATTTTGAAGTTAAGTTCAAAATTTCCTTGTTAACAATAAAAATATTATTTAATCTCTTAATTAAATGCGTACCTACATACTGATGAAAGGTTCGTATCCAAAAATCACTGTCGAAAAGACCCACTATTATTTTTTTGCGCAGCGGGCAGTGTCCGCCGCGTCCGGAAGCAACTAACATGTCGTCGCTACAGTTGCTTGTACACGTTCGCAAATTGATTTATTGATTATTTAATAATATATACGTCTAATTTTAAGTACGCGCTGATATATTTATTATTTTATAGGAAAATAGTGTTAACCAAATAAAATGGTCTTTTGCTACTGAAACTTTATAAAATATCTATATACAATTCATATTTAAGAAAGATTTTTCGACTTATACCACATTATTGTACAAATATGTGTGAAAAGAGAATTGACGTTGGATTTATATGCTGTCGTAGAGTTAAAATAGCGTTTTTTATGCGCTGACATATTATTTTATAAAAAAATATCTATACTATTCTTTTTTAATAAAGATTTTTCGGCTATATTTGTAGTGTTTAAATAGCGTATTTGCCGTACTCAATGGTTAAAACGGAGCCCTGTTAATATCACTATGCTGTCTGTCTATTCATCCATATCTCTAACCAGAATGGAGAACGGAATAAGTTACTTGTATCACAAAACTAAACTAGTGAGAAATTTGAAATTTTAGTATTTAAACAATAAAGTCCAATACCATACATTCACACATAAACTCTCACGCCTGTCACCCAGAGGGATAGGCAGGGACACTTTTGTTTGGCAAGATCATGACACACCTTTCTCGGTAAAACTCTTCAACATAACGCTAAATTTCATTCTAGGGCCTCATTTGCCGACTCTATCATTCGTTTCTGCAGCATAAATTTCATTTAATTTCCTCATTAATTTGTTCTTCATGTCGAAACCACCGAAGCATTTCTTTCTTAATTCTATAGTCACAACATCTTTTGCAAATCACACTTTTCTCACCCTTATATTTAGAGCCACCCGTAACCCATTTCTACAGCATTTATTACTTCTCTTGCTTATTCTGCCACACTCTACTTTCACTACCTTATTTTAAGGCTAACACTGAATAATGAATTACCATACTTGCTTTTTGACACATTCTGACTTCCCATAATTAAGTGAAGAGACTTATTTTCTCTCTGTGTCTTGCATTCACTCTTTGTCCTACCATCCCTGCGAAACAAACGAAATACACAAACTCATCCAATGCACAACCAACTCCCATTATATTCTTATTTCACATGTCGTTTACTTTGACGGCTCCGTGGCGCAGTGGCTTAGTAATGAGTTGTTGCGCTAGGGGCCGCGGGTTCGAATCCCGCACGGAACAAGTATTTGTATGGCCTACAAATAATTGTTCCGGGTCTGGATGTTTGTCTTTGTGTAATTTATGTTTGTAAACTGCCTCCACGATACAGGAGAGAATCCTAGTGTGGGGGTAACGTTTTTTAACAAACAAACAAACAAACTTTCTTCTCTATTAAAAACCATCACTTTCATCTTACCGTTTTCGGTATAGCCTATTAAAGTCCACTGTTGAACATAGGCCTCCCCATAGATTGCCTCACAGGGGGATATTTGCCATAGTTGCCACGCTCGGGGAACGGGTTGGCAACCCCAGTTTTTTTATTTTTAGTCATTATTAGAAAGACGCTGCTGCCCATCTTCTTTTATGGAATAAGGGTAACAAACGAGCACACAGTTTACCCGATGGTATGTGGATGCTGTGGCCCATATTCATCTACATTTATCCTCGATTAAGAATCAAAATGCAGATGCGTTGTCACCCGTGAGGACTAAGATGGAATGCCTCGTTTTCAGTAAAAAGGGTCCTCGGTTCTCGACACTAACCATACGAAACACAATAGCATTAAGCAGCTATTTTACGCTGGTATTCTGTGAGAGCGTGTTCCTACCCCGATCGACCCGACACATTCGTACTACAACCATAATATAGTTGCAGCGTGGCTCTACCACGTGTAAAAATCTCCTGATTTGTCTCCCTCTGTTGCCTCTTACGACAACCACGGGATGATATGGTGTAGTGGATATTCTTACACCTTCACTACACGGCATCTTACTTGTGTTTAATTTCTCTTACTTCAATGGCATGGTTATTAAAGTATCTGTCATCAGCAACTCGCCTGGCGACGAAACAAATATGACTTGATCGTCTGCTTATAAGAGAACTTTCAAAGCTTCCTAACAACTGTTCATGTCAGATTGAACAGCCATGGAGAAGCTAAACATTCCTGTTTGACACCTTTATGGATGCTAAGCAAGTCTGGGTTGGCCTCGTTAATCCTGACACAAGCATAAGAGCCCGTGTAAAGATATTTTCATCGCTCAACCCAAACGAGGCCAGCGTTCGCCATAAAGCGACCCTGTCCAAACTGTTATAGGCCGTTTCCAAGACTAAAATGCGCAGAAAACTTTCTGTTTTTTCTCGCCAAAAACTTCTCTGTGATCTTGCGCACAGAAAAAACCTGATCCAAATACCCCATCCCTTTTTAATCCAACATCCAAAAAAATTTCGTCAGTTTCTCATAACTCTTTCAATCAACACTTTAGCATGCTGTTTTCTCATAATGTTAAGCAAGCTGATTCTACGGCAGTTTTCACAATCCTGATGTGACCCTCTTCCCTTATTAGGGACATACACAGTGGACTATAACGGCTTTGCACCAATCTGCCGGTACGCCAAATACAAAGAAAGTGAACAGGCCACCACTTCTCTTTAGCCAGAAAACATCGATCCATCATATTCTTTAGCCAGAAAACATCGATCCATCATATTCATCATCATTCATCATCAATCCCATATGGTTTCTTAGCAAAATTTACCTAAAATCTTTAAATAAATATCTAAAATATAATTTGTCGTAATATAAATGGAACCCTAATAGAGGCCCTTCACATACTTGACCGATTTTTATTTTTTTAGTCTTTCGTGCTAAGATGAACAAACAAATACAGAACAATAAATAGACAAAATAAGCTATAATTATCAGAATTAAATATATACTATAGTCGAGTCAAAGAACCGTGTACAACATAACTGCGTGAATTATAGAATTTTGTACTGTACATATCTAAGAAATTAAAAAAAAAAAGATAACATCGGAACTTCTCTTTACTTTAATATCTACTACCCCAATGGTTAGAGTTCTTTTTCTGATAAGTAGACTGTATAGCATCTATATAGGTCAACTATTTATGTCGCAGAATTGCACTCGCTGCCATGTTCTGCAGCTGAGAGCACAAGGAGAGCTAGTATCACACATACATCCACTTCTCCTCATGCTTCAGAGACTACGGACTTCCATTTGGCATGATCCTGAGACACCTCTGTCGCTTCTATCACATTCATATACCTACACATTCATGATCATCGCTTAAGGGTACTTATAGAGAGAGATAATAATTACTGAATTTATCTGGATGCTATTTAAAACATAAAACACCACTCAAAGTTTTTCTCATACATAAATCTACGTCAGCAAATTTTTTTTGACATGTTACAATTTTGTTACATTGAGTATTATCTAGTTCGCTTGATGTATCCGCTCATCCCTCGAGGCTGCCAACTGAACAACTGTTATATTTTAAACGACTTCCAAATAGGGGACATAATAATTTGTTAATTTGATTAAAATATGTTTGTTTAATGTACGTAACGTGATATTTCCGAGGTTTTCAAGAGGCGACAATGAAACAAACCAAGAGATAGGCAGCATGGTCTTTCTAATTCAAAATAAAATAAAAGCTGGCGTTGGCAACCCATCTGCCAAGCGTGGAAACTCTATGTTCAGCAGTGGACTTTTGATAGGCTGTAACAGTAACGCAAACTTCGCTAACTCATTAATGTAGACTGTGGACCCATCACGCGTTCCATTACCTTCTCGAAAATGAGAACAAAGCTGATAGATTTCGCAATAGGCTGTTTAAACGTTGTTAGTTTATTTATCTTTCTCGTGATAAATCAGTTTGTTCGCGTTACAAACATTTTTTAAAATTAAATGATTTTATTTTGGAACGAAGTTCCTTATCGTACGGTACGAATTTGACGGATGGGGGCTAGGCGAGAAAAAGTGTAAGATTTTTCTGTCACGACCCCCTTTCTATAGTGCGAGCGAGATGGAATAACATCCATCTCCCTCGCACTTTTTCTTATCTTGCCATGAAATAAATATTATTTTATTTTAAATGACGCTTCATTTTAATAGACGCTAGTAATTCATTTATTTGTATTTCTTAATCAATAATATAATACGTTTATCAATAATAATATACTACGAAAGGAACTTCGTTCCAAAACACTCGCGCATGTTTTTTTTTTATTTAAAAAAAATTGTAAATAAATATAATGTCGTCAAAATGTATATATGCGTATATTCCTGTATGATAAGTGTTGAGTCTATGCCTTGTTTTCATAACTAATGCAAATTAATTTTTCATTACTATCCTAACAAAAGCATAAATATATTGGCAAAAAGCAATTCCGTCCGGGATACACCAGTCTAATGTGTGGTTACAGAAAATTTTTTTTATTTATTATAAGCCAGTGCTTGGCCACAATCCCACCTGGTATTAACTGGTGATGTAGCCCTAGATCAGGGTTTTCCAACCTTTTTTTGACCAGGGACCACTTTGATTTCTTTGTAGTTAGCAGGGACTACAAAGTGAAAGAAAAAACTGTGTTAATCTAACAATAAATTATTAACACAAATTTTACCATAATTATATAATAAACTGAAAAGAAGCATTCGTTATCAGTATTATTTGTGTATTTATTTTATTGTAACAGCTAATAGGTACTTACTATTTTTTTTTGGAGTTTATGGCCTGGTATCTAGACCTTTAGGCCAAGTCTTAGGTATTTTTATTCGGTTTATTATAATTTTCTTCATAGTACACTGCTTCACAATATGTTGATGCATCACATTGTGCAGCCCTTGGGAGATTTTGACGGCAACTTGAGTCAGCAGACAGCTGACAGTTGGCGATGGTATCTCAAGGCGCCTAAGCAGATAGACACCTTATCTTGAGCATCACATCACCATCAGAGCACTTGTTTCACCGTTTCCACTGATAGTTCACATGCGCAGACACTTAATACACAAAATCGCACCACTTTTACATATCAAAATCCACTTCAAACCATTATTCAAACAATAATACAGGAGCAGCAAACCGCCGCCGATCAAGTTCCCGCCAAAACTCCAATAAATGTGTTATTTAAAACGATTACGTAGATAAAATATTTAAATCTTTCGCGGACCATATATAAGCTTTTGCGGACCACTGGTGGTCCTCGGACCACTGGTTGGGAATCACTGCCCTAGATGGTAAGTCGCACAGTTTTAACGCAACAAACACCTATTCACTCTTCCCTTGAAGACGCCCAGATTGTATTCTGACCAGGTTATTCCAGTCCTTTGCTGTACACATTATATGAAAGACGAAATAAGCCGTTTGGTTCGAATGCTCGGAATAGTAACAAGAAAGGTGAAGACCCGCTGACCGCTTGGTTGTCCGATGGTGGAAAAGGAAGGGGGAGTTAAAGCATGTAATTCCTGTGCACAGTCTCACTCTCGGGAAAATTTAGGAGGGTGTTACTAACCTAGACGAAATCTTTGGTAGAAAAAGACCTACCATACTTATTTTTTAACTGACTTCAAAAAGGAGGAGGTACTCAATTCGACTGTATGTTTTTTATGTGTGTTATTTCATAACTTTTTTCTAGGTGAACTGATTTTGATGATCCTTTTTTTATTTGATTTATTTGAAAGCTGGTGCTTCTCATGTGGTCCAATATAAATTTGATCAAGGTCTGACTAGCAGTTTTTGAGTTATCCTTAATAATTTATATTGAAATCGGTTGTTCAACATTTTTAATTTTACCACTTGTTATTTAATAAATTGTCATCATCAATTATATTGCGGTCAATAGCAAGTCCATTGCTAAATATAAAGTCTGTACTCAGTTTTTTTTTCAGACTTACGTAAAATACTTGCGAAATACATAACCCGCCAACTAATGAACGGTCGACTGATTTTTTTTATATTTCATGGCATAAACAGGTCAGCATATCGTGTGGAAAGATTTCAGATAACGACGCCTCGATTGTAAATCGACTAAGATGTCAGATAATAGAGTAATGGTAAATTGCCGATTACGTAGGTACTCCTTACCTTTTATGTTTTTTTTTCGAAGTAGTCTAGTGTGTGGCTGCCTCTATCTTATTTTATTTTAAGTTAACTTTTTGTTAGTACTGGTATTATAACCGCATTCATAGACAGAGAGTGGAAAAGATTGCAATAAATTATTTTATTTTTGTTTTTTTTTATTATTCGATATGCAGTATTTTAGAAAAGTTTGGGTTTTATATGTAAACTTTGATGCATTTAGGCCTTGAGATCGTTTAAACAGTTATCGTTTAAACAATGTGTAGATAACATTTTTTTCAATAATTAACAACTATCAGCACGTAAAATCGTCTTAATAATCCTTCCAACTTAAAGAGATCTAAATTAAAGCAGCTTTCTGAAGAGGAAGTTGCAACAAATTAAAGGAAAAAGCACAAAAAGAATGTTGTGCTTTGTGCATCGCATAATACGTGACGAATTAAATTAACACCTGTAAGCCATTTTATTTATCAGGGTACACACACTCACACACACACAAAACGATTTGCGTTATAGGATAGAAATGTCTTTATAAATTCTAAATAGGTATAATATATATTTCAATTTAATCGAAAAATCTGTCAATTTGTAACTCTTTTAGCACAAAGAAATCCTTCGAAAATATCGTTATACAAAACCCGCAAACACTCAAAATAAGAACACGGACCCATCACAGCCTGCGATTGGTCGAATTCAGACAGAGATATCCACTAGTTTCTGACGCGCCAGAGCGAGACAAACGCAACCCTAAGCCAGCGTCCCTTTGCGCAGCAATCCGTGAAATTAGAGTCGTCTAAACGAATCTAACGATTATTTTATTATCCCTTTTGCACTAAGATTTGTTCCTTGCTCACTCAAATAAAAATAAAAGGTGAGTAAGGCGTCGCGAGGGTCAAGGGGCCATAAATTTCGCCAGTTTACGGTCTGAACTGGCTTATTATCCGGGCCTTTAACTCCGACTGGGCAGGGTAAAACTACTTGTTTTCTAGACCTACTACTTACTTTTTTTAAACAAGTTGTTTCAATTTTTTTATTATTGGACAACAGTTTAGTAAAATGACCTTAACTAAACTTGACCTTTTATTTCTGTGAATAGTAAAATTTTATACGTGGTAGAGCCATGCTGCAGCTATATTATGGTTGTAGCACGATTGGGTCGGCTCGAACGGGGTGGGATCACGCTCTCACAGAATACCAGCGTAAAATAGCAGCTTAATGCTGCTGTGTTTCGTATGGTGAGCGTAGAGAACCGGAGACCCCTTTAACTGGAAACGAGACATTCCATCTTAGTCCTCACGGGTGACAACGCATCTGCATTTTGATTCGTAATCGAGGATGTCTATGGGCCACAGCATCCACCTACCATCACGTGGACTGTGTGCTCGTTTGTCACCCTTATTCTATAAAAAAAAATGTAGAGTATATGCGGATAAACAACCATTGTCAGTAGAAGGACACCGGTGTGTTTAATGGCCGATTCACAGTGTTCACAGTTCAGTGAAGTCACAGTTCCGACAACGTATCCGCACAGGTCCGTATCAGTGTTACAGTGATGGGACAGTGCTTCAATGTACTCAGGCTACAGATCTTCAGGCAAAACGTGTGCGACGTACTGCGGTAATTGCGATTGTTGCTATGGCTCTTTTCTTAACAGCCTATATAAGTGCACTGCAGAACATAGGCGTTCCCCAAAGATTGTCTCATTGGGAGGATTCTTACATAGATGCCATGCTTATCAGGAAGATGCTGCTGTCCATCTCCTGTTTCAGTTTCCCTCTGTCGCCTCTTACATCCACGAGTTGGTATGGGGCTAACAGATTTTTTTTTTAAAAACGTTACCTCCACACTAGCATTTTCTCCTGTATCGTGGGGGCAGTTTACACACATAAATTTTACAAGGACAAACATCCAGACCCGGAACAATTATTTGTAGACCATACAAATACTTGTTCCGTGCGGGATTCGAACCCGCGGCCCTTAGCGCAGCAACTCATTGCTAAGCCACTGCGCCACGGAGCCGTCCGATAGATATTCTTACACCGCCACTACACGGTACTATATGGTTCTATTCAATAATACGGAACTAGCAATGATAGACATTGCTTTAGTAAAGAAAGATACTTGCTGGAGGAAGGCTATAACTCCAAGAAAGCGGCTTGTTTTATAAAGCAGCGGCGTCCGCGATCCGACAAAAAAATTCGTCGTCGCCGATTGCCGTCCGTGATTGCCGGCACCGGTACTGTCACTGAAAGCACTGTGTCGTCACTGACACTGACAGGCTGGTGTGGACACGTGCATAGAGAACATACTGTGCCAGAACTGTGACTTCATTGATATGTGTGAATCGGACTTAAGGCTTAAGTTAACGTTTCTGACGTGCTGTCTTGTTGCCATTAACGTTTGTCTATAACGTTCTCATAAAAAGTTTCTTTAATGTGATATATAGTAGAAGAATAAAAAATAATAATTTTACAGATTTATTACAAAATGTATTATATATTAATAAAATAAAACTTTCAGTACTGCGCTGTGTATGAAACTAATTTTACAGACTATTTTTAACTTATTTCTAATTTCCAACGAGACGTATCTGTTTTCGACACCCATGATCACGAAGGGTCTAAGGTTTGAACTTGTTGATGTAATTGTCAATCTGGGCAACCTATAAATTATAAGTATTGCCTTATATTGAAATCAATGCAAAAGAGCTAACGGTATAACTGCATCTTAAGCAGCGAGTAGCGCCAGCCGTCTTCTCTGATGACGTAAGGACGTTTTAATTTTCACATGTTAGATGATATACATAGTCTTTAGGCTTTTGCCCATTTTTATTATCATTATCATTAAATTATATTCTTCTCTTTCTCTTTCTTTTTTATCAACTCCCGCTGTAAAGAAAATCTACCTTAACCATCATGCTTAGCACTACTACTATCTAAATTCCAGACTATCGCAATTCCAGACGTCTCGCGACTTTACGATGCTGCTCGTCGCAGGTCTAGGTATTTTAAGTCTGGAGTAAACGAGATGGTTATACTGTCGTTAATTGGAAGCCATGAGTTCTTTCTACTAGCATATCTCATAGTCGCTTCTTATAACACCCACGTAACGGGAGATTCCATCATCCTATGTGATGAATACTCTCACGCCGTCACCCCACGGTATTTCTATGTAAAGAATAAGTTATATTTCCTACATGGAAAATTATGAGAGTTAAAGAATCGAGTATCTGGGCAACCAAGCTTTACTCGGCGAAGATATAATTTTCTCAGGGATTACATCTACCTAGATTTTTTAAAGTAAAACGTTATCTAAGTACAAAATAAAGACCACATTGCAGAATACAAAATCGCGCACTCCGGCGTGGTAGCCCTACCTATGTTCTAGCCATTAGGTTGTTAAAAGGATGATCTCTGTGACCAAATTATCAATAATATTGCGCGGGCAAATCAAGTTGTTGCTTTGTGGGTGACATAACGAATTTGATATATGGAGAATGTAATGAGTTGGGACGAGTTTTGACCCCGTAGTAAGTTAAGACCCTTTTACTGGAAAAAGGCATTCCATCTTAGTCCTCACGGGTGACAACGCATCTGCATTTTGATTCTTTATGGAAGATAGATGTAGATGTCTATGGGTCACAGCAACCACTTACCATCAGGTGGACTGTGTGCTCGTTTGTCACCCTATCCTATATAAAAAATATATATAAAAAGTAGGTAATATTGTAAATTTTATCGAAATCCTTAGAGCTGTTTTCGAGACCGCGAGTACACACAAATATTATATACTAGCTGTTCACCGTGACTTCGTCCGTGTGGAGCTTATTACGATTTCATGGGTTTTGATTTTTTTTTGCGCGGTACCCTAATTCTTTTTCTAAAATAAAAGTAGCATAAGTTACTCCTTACACTATCTGCCAGTAAAAGTCCCGTCAAAATCGATCCAGCCATTTCGAAGATTAGCCAGAACAAACAGACAGACAGACAGAGAAAAATTTTAGTGTTAAGTACCGTATATACTTTCATATGCATTTAGTAAAAAACTGTTATTTTGACATTACAAACTGACACTTCAATTTTATTTATTTGTATAGATATTGCTCTTATAATAGTATAGGATTCTCTTTAAATAATTTTCGCAGTAAGTTTTTACGACATTAAAAGTTTTAAAGGGTAAAATTATGAAACACTGAAATTTCCTTTTAATCGAAAGGGTGTTTAAAGCCTCCAGGAAAATGCCGCGGCGTGTTAACGAGCGGCTTAATGTTGGCAACACTGCTCGCGCTGACTTTTTAATTACCAACCAGAAATGACGTGATAACATCCCGGTACTGTTTTTGTGAATAGAAATGAGCTTTAAGTCTCAGTTTATTGAATGTTTTGCGACGATAAGTTTTAACTCTTTTCAATGCAAGAGTTTCGGTTGTTGGTTAACTTTTAGACCGCCTATGATTATCAAAAAATTATATATTTCTTTTTTAATTGTTTGCCGTGTTAATAAAAAATCTATAATGAGACCTGATTTCTCAGTCCTGGTCTTCGAATTCTAATCCAAAATGCTGAGATTTTGGGGCTAAATGTATTTTTACTTGTCTCTGCGCCTTTGATACTGAATGTGTAGAAGAGTGGTTTCTTGTTTTGTCAGGAGCTATTATTTGTGATTAAATTACATTTTAAAAGAACTAACAGATGTAGTTGATTCTGGTCAGGAAGACAGAATTAACCAAAAGAACCAACAGATGTAGTTGATATTGGCCAGGAAGACAGTGTGTCACCTACACTTGAATAAAAATAAGATCATAATAAAAAGTAGGTATTAAAGGTTATCAAACTGTCAATTGTGATTTGTGTAATTTTTCTTTTGTGTGTGTCAATAAATTATTATTATTACCTTTGAGATAGGGTCATAGAATAGGCGCGATTTAGTCACGATATTCCAATGCGAATCGGAAGATTTCACGTGGCTTCAAAATATATTAATGTAGATTTCATCACGGTGACCTTCACTATTGAGAACGTTGAACGTTGTAAACCAACGCTTAAAATTCTAAAATATGAAATTTAAGATGGGCATTTACCTTACTGCCGAGCATGTAGGTCCTAATAGGATCGGATTGACAATTTCGTTTTTATAGAATAAAGGCCATCAACGATCACACAACCCACCCGATGATAAGTGGATGATGTGGCCCATAGACATTACATTTATCCTCGATTAAGAATGAAAATGCAGATAATGCATCTGATCACCCCTAAGGAATGCCTCGTTTCCACTAAAACGGTCTCCGGAACTCTATACTCACCATTCGAAACACAGCAGCGTTAAGCTGCTATATTATTAGCTAACTATTGAAGATACTAATATAGACGATTATAGTTTCGGATTTAAAGGAACGTTTTGCTAATCCCATATCCCCAACTAAATTAAGTTTAAACATTCAAATATCGCTTAACATAACTGCGAACATGGAACCCATTCGCCGAACGCAGCGAACCGAGAATCCTTCCCAAATTACTCTTCTCCATTTTCTTCATTTAACAAATTGATGGTTCTTGTTTGCCGATGCACCTAGCTGTTCCAAAACAAATCCTAAGCACATAATCGCTAAGTCGAAAATCCGTCGTTACGTCAACAAACCACTCAGCCCTCTCGAAGCAAAACGCTTACGCCCAGAGATAAGGTTGAATTTGGGTTAATGAAGTAGGGTTCGGGGATTTTTAACCTTAGCAAACAGAACTTAAAGAGCGTAATTGTTTGACAATGGTCGCTTTTGGGGTGTTGGGAGTTCTAAAGTGGGGGAAAGGGGTTGCGGTCCAAGTTTGTAATTAATAAAGCCCTCTCGATTACAAGTGCCTTTCCTCGCTGGAGATTTCGGGTGTGCTGGGATATGAGAGGCGTGTGGTCGGAAACGTCTGGAAGGAGTTGTGATTTATTACGCAGTGACTCAATTAAATAATTTTGTTGGGAGTGTACCGAAATAATTGAATACTCAATTAAAAATATTAGAGATGTTAAAGTTAATTAGCTAAGAACCGTGTAATAAAATGAAATGATGTGCCTGACCTAGTTTGAAGAGCTCTTCAAACTGGTTAGGAAGGGTAAGACACATTATTTTATTAGCTAATTAATTTTTAACATCTTTAACTTTTTTATAGGATAAGGGTAACAAACGAGTACACAGTTCACCTGGTGGTCAGTGGCTACTATGTCCCATAGACATCTACATCTACCCTCGATTACGAATTATAATGCAGATGCGTTCTCACCCGTGAGGATTAAGATGGAAAGCCTCGCTTCCAGTAAAAAGGGTCTCCGGTTCTCTACACTCAGCATACGAAACACAGCAGCGTTAAGCTGCTATTTTACGCTGGTATTCTGTGAGAGCGTGGTCCTTCCCCGGTCGAGCCGACCCATTCGTGTTACAATTATACCACTAATATAGCTGCAGCATGGCTCCACTACGTATAAAGAAAAATATAATGGATTTCCGCAAAGTGACGCCTAATTCTATTTACCTATCTTAAATATATTAGGGTCAATGGTATACATAATTTTTACGCCGTGAAATACTCTTACTGTAGATGCGTACATACGTAAAATTGTACCATAATAGATACTGCTGTGTTTCGTGTGACGCGTGAAGAGAATCCGGAGAAACTTTTTTACTAGTAATTTACTCCTCGGGATTGATAACGCATCTGCATTTTGATTCTTAATGGAGGACAGATGTGTAGATCTCTATGAGCCACAGCATCCATTTTCCACGGCGGTTAGATAACACATCTGTGAGGCGTAAAATATTCATAGGTAACACCGTTACGAAAGTAGCGTTGGACAGATATTTAATCACCCTTCCCTTTTTATAGGGAGGGTTATTTTTCTATATATATAGAAAATAACCCCATTTTTCTATATTTTTTATAAATGCCTGTAATTTTTAAAATACATAGCAAAGATTTTTTTTATATTTTTCTGTTATCTATTATGACTTGACCTATCACCTGATTCCGGCTTGACGTCGACTTCTGGGACAACCTGTATATATACCCTTTAGTCCAGTGAAGCTGTAGAAGTCAAAAGGCTAACAGCACTAACATCACGGAATCCAGCTGCAGCATTAATTTATTTATTCTTTATTGCATTCCTTTCCTTAATATAATAGACCTACAAAGGGCGGACTTAATGCCTTGAGGCATTCTCTACCAGTCAACCCATGGAGTGGTGAGAATTTGACGAATATTTGTATATATATATTGTATTGTATATATATACAAATATATACATAGATACATAAACATACATATATACATATCAAAATACATATATAAATAGTACATATAAATAAATAGCATCCATTTTCCATTAGGATCAATTTTTTCTTCTATAAAAAAAAGTCATTACGTTGGGCAAATGGGTTCGTAGGCGCAGGGCTGATACGTATTGGTAACGCTGCTCCCCATCAACCAACTGTGAAAGTCAAAGTCAATCATTTGTTAATGTCACAACAATATTATACAGTTTATAGCCGACTTAAAAAAAGGAGAAAGCTTACAATTCGATTGTATGTTTTTTTTATTTTCATTATTTTGGTAGTAGATACTCATTCTAATTATCAACTAATACATAATATTTCTTAGCATTATTAGAACTCACATAATACGATAATATTCTATATATCTATAATATACATATAGCTGGAATCTTGCACTACTCAGGTGCCCTATAGCACTCAACGTGGGGGCCTTCAGAAAAGCATTGAAAATCTCTAATATAATGTATATTGTCATTCAGTCTTTTGAACGTGGTAGAGCCATACTTCAGCTATATTAATTGTACGGTTGTAGCACGAATGGGACGGCTCGACCGGGGAGGGACCACGCTCTCACAGAATGCCAGCGTAAAATAGCGGCTTAATGCTGCTGTGTTTCTTATGCTGAGTGTAGAGAACCGGAGACCCTTTTTACTGGAAAAGAGGCATTCCATCTTAGTCGATGCTGATTCGCAAACGAGGACTATGTGCTCGCTTGTCACCCTTATCCTATAAAAAAAATAAAAAAATTCAAATGGTTATTTATTATGATTAGCTTCATACACACTAAGGAAGGAACAAATCTGTTTTATTTCATTAAAATGTCTTAGTAAGCCGCGTGTTTTAATATTTTGGGGCTCTCTCTATCTTAAAACACGCGGCTATCTATCAGCCGGTAATATTCTTGTGCTCTTAGAATAAATGCGCAACTGCAAACCTCTTCAATTATTTATTTTCACAAATCTCTAAAAAATATATTTAGGTATGTTATAACAACTTTTAATAATTTTTTACATGGTAGAGCCATGCTGCAGCTATATTAATAGTATAGTTGTAGCACGAATGGGTCGGTTCGATCGGGGAAGGACCACGCTCTCACAGAATACCAGCGTAAAATAGCAGCTTAATGCTGCTGTGTTTCGTATGGTGAGTGTAGAGAACCGGAGACCCTTTTTACTGGAAAAGAGGCATTCTATCTTAGTCCTCACGGCTGACAACGCATCTGCATTTAAATTCGCTAACGAAGATAGATGTAGATGTCTATGTGCCACAGGAACCACTTACCATCACGTGGACTGTGTGCTCGTTTGTCCCTCTTATTCTATAAAAAAAATATTACAATTGTTACTTATTCAAGCAGGTTTTCTTACCATGTTTTCCTTCCACGTCAAACACGTGGTAAGCCAATACTTACAATTGCAGTTAACAATTTTATTGGTGCCGGCGTGGGCATCGAACCTGGATTGCTTGCGTGTGTACGACGAGCGTTCTAAACCTAATATTGTAATTATTATACGTGGTAGAGCCATACAGCAGCTATATTATGGTTGTACCCAGTAGCGTAGCTAGGCGTGGGCGAAGTGGGCCCTCGAACACGGCCTCGCACTTAAAGGGGCCTCGCGAGGCCCCCTAAAATGCGATGCCCCAGACTTTACCACAGATGACTAATTAATTTGATCACTTTTACGCTCGAAAAAGAAAGTTACAAATTTAAGTGTGTTTGTTTGGGGCCTCTCAAGAAGCGACTGCGAGGCCGTTGTAACTACCTTTAAAGACCGCGACCGTTACATTGACGGAATAAGAGACTTGTCAGGAATTAATAGATATGAGTAGGTATGTCGTGTCAAAGCATGTTTGGTAGGTAGATCTTTGGAACGAAAGGTGAGATTGCCATTTCCGAAAAAAGGTTACATAGCTTTTAATTGGCTGCGTCGTAGCGCTGCGGGCCTCGGGCTTGAATCCCGCACAGAACAAGTATTGCCCACAAATAATTGTTCCGGGTCTGGATATTTGTCTTAGTGAAATTTACAAAGTAAGTTAACTTTGCTCAAGTGCGTGTTGCCGAAATTTTTTTGACGAGCCTGCATCTTCGACTCGGTTTGTTCACGTACTGTCAATCTACGGCGAGCGTCTATTCCTTAAGCTAAAATATATTATATGTTTGAAAAATTAGACTTGATAAAAATTAAAGCTAGTTTCTATAAATTATAGCTAAAAGTTCTTATAAAATCTGCTCTAAAAAGTTACAAACACTCTTCTCCCCACAACGTAGTGCAAAAGTTACAAGCACGTGTAAACTACGTGAGTTTGTAGTCTGTAATGCGGCCTCAATATAAATCCGGCAGTTTACTGCATTCGCTAACTTCCCGTATTTTTTTTAAATCACTATGTATTAACGTGGTAGAGCCATGCTGCAGCTATATTAGTAGTATAGTTGTGGTACGAATGGGTCGGCTCGACCGGGAGGGACCACGCTCTCACAGAATACCAGCGTAAAATAGCAGCTTAACACTGCTGTGTTTCGTATGGTGAGTGTAGAGAACCGGAGACCCTTTTACTGGAAAAGGGCATTTCATCTTAGTCCTCACGGGTGACAACGTATCTGCATTTTGATTCTTTATTGAAGATAGATGTAGATGTCTATGGGTCACAGCAACCACTTACCATCAGGTGGTGTGTGCTCGTTTGTCACCATATCCTATTAAAAAAAATCAAAATCAAAATACGGCTCATTTAAAGTTTTAAGACATTCTACAAATTATATTACTATCTAAAAAACGGGCTATTTGTAGAGTAAATGTTCCTAATGTAAATATTTACGTGTTACAGCTTACTGTTTTTCTATAAAAAAAATGTAAAGATTTGCGAGTAAATCTTTATATATATTGTTTTAAAGAATAAGTATGACAAATGAACACGTAGTTTGCCATAGACACTTACATCAATCCTCAATTATTATATTTATCGACATTTTTTTTATATTTTTTTCTTTAGTTGCTGTGTTTGTGAGAGCGTTGCACTTTCCTGTTTGTTTATTATGTCGCAGGTCGTTTACGAAACACTATATTTCTATATATTCGGATCTAGGGTCTTTATAACTGTCTCTGGGTCTCTTAATCAGGCTCTACCTTCGATATTTTTGCTCAAGCATTACATCGGATATGGATGTTTTTTTTTTATAGAATAAGGGTGTACACAATTCACCTGATGGTAAGCGGATGCTATAGCTCATAGACATCTATATCTAACCTCGATTAAGAATCAAAATGCAGATGCGTTGTCACCCGTGAGGACTAAGATGGATTGTCTCGTTTCCAGTAAAAAGGGTCTCCGGTTCTCTTCACTAAGCATACGAAACACCTCAGCATTTATGTTGCTATTTTACGCTGGTGTTCTGCGAGGCGTGATCCTTCCCGGTCGAGCCGACATTCGTGCTACAACTATACTACTAATAGAGCTGCAGCATGGCTCTACCACGTATAATATTCCAGATATTATATGGCAATCTATGGCGAAGACCTTTGTATACACTGGACTTGTATATGCTGTAATGAATGATCGAATGAATACTCTTATTAGCTAATTTGTCAATTAGTACCGTAATATGTTTGTAATATGTATTCTATTTCCTGTTCGAGCCGACCCATTCGTGCTACAACCATAATATAGCTGCAGCATGGCTACCACGTAAACGTGAAGGATGTTTTCGGACAAGTATTATTTTTTTTTATAAAAGTCCTTAAAGATGGCCAGTTATTAGTGGATGTCTTCAAAACTTTAGTGTTTTTAGAAACTATTTTTATTTTGCAGAAGCGGACAATTATAACTGAAAATCCAAAAGAGTCTCTCATAGAAATATTTAAAGAAATAAATATATTAATTAAGACTCTCATTATATTTACGGAAATATGATGTATGGTTACAAAAACAATAGAAATGAGATGATTTAGCAGTACAGGACGTAAAGCTCTAGGCTACTATTTTACTTTTGACTTTACAATATATTTCAACCTTGTTTATTTCAAATTGGTAACCCCAAAATACCAAACATATCATGTAAAAAGTTACAGCCTATATACGTCCCACTGCTGGGCTAAGGGCCTCCTCTCATTTCTGAGAGGGTTTTAGAGCAAGGAAGTGTCCGCCGCGCTGCCCCAATTTGTTGGCGAATTTCACATGTCTTCGAAATATTTTTTTTTGATTTCTCAGACATGCAGGTTTCATCACGATGTTTTTCTTCACCGCCGAGCACGTGGTAAATCAGCACTTAAAATTGCAATTAACAATTTGATTGGTGCCAGCGGGTATCGAACCCGGGTTGCGTACTGTGAAATTTACAGCGAGCGCTAACCATCTGAGCTACCACGGCATAAAAATAAGTAAAATAATAAGATAAATACATCATGGGCGCTCAATAATTTTCGCGAGGCTGTATTTTGTTCTTCAATTCTTTTAACTTTTTTGTTGTATTCTTACTTTTTTGTTATCCTTACATATTACAAGTTGTGTTGTAAAGAAATAATATTTTTTGATGTTAATTGTGACACATGGATCTGAAACTTGCTCCTACACTGCTGGCTGTATTAGAAAGCTAAGGGCCGCTCAGCAAGCAATGAAAGAGCTTTGCTGTATATCCGAAGTAAAACGGGGCTAAAGTACGTAGTCTAACAGTCAGCAAAATTTGTAAAATATTTTCGCAACATTTCTTAAAAAATAATATAAATGGCTTAATATAATTTTTAGGAAATGTGCATTTAATATAAGTTGTATAATACGGTTTTATTACAGAATGTCTGCAAGGTACACATTTAAATAGCACTTCAATGTTTTCAGATTCCGCTGTGTAGTCATCTTTACGATTTTTGATGGAGCGTTACGTACCTACGTTTATATCTTCACACAACCCTTGTCTGTATGTTCAATTTTTATAAAATTACTAGCGATCCGCCTCGGCTTCGTATTGCTGATTTCTGGATCAACAGCGCCACTTACCGGCTGCAAATATGAATCTAAACTATCTAGGGACCCATTTAAATTCAAAATTTTCTTTAAAATCGGTTGTGCCGCTTTTGAATTCTAGCGAGACTAAAGGGCAGCAATTGATTTTTATATATAGAGATTTTGTTGTTGCGCAATAATTATATTTAAGTGGATTTACAGAAATTCAAAACAGTTAAAAATAGTTTATAATTATAGAATGTATAGAACAAGAATCTTTTCAATCGACTTAAAAAGAGGAAGTACTCAATTCGTCTGTATTTTTTAATGTGTGTTAGCTCAGAATTTTTTTCTAGGTGAACCGATTTTGTTGATTCTTTTTTTATTTGAAAGCTGGCTTCTCATGTGGTCCCATATAAATTTGATCAAGATCTGACCAGTAGTATTTGAGTTATCCTTAATAATGCGTATTTAAGTCTAGTTTTTGAGTTATCCTTAATAATGCGTATTGACTTTGGATACATTGAAGTCGGTTGTACAATTTTTTTAATTTTACCACTTGTGGTTCAAAAAGTTGATTTTTGCCTTAATAGATTGAATGCTTCGAACATATACCAATCATAATCAAAAATATGTATATGTATATCGATTTCTGTGGACCGTAATGGCTGCTTAAATGGAAATGTTTCATTCATCAACAGAATTTGGCATTTACGTCGGATGTCACAAATCACTATCGTTCAAGCGAGCGTAAAGAAATGGAAGATAGGAGAGGAGACAGGATATTTAGAAAATGAATACGATATTAATGATCTGCAAAGAATGTAAGGAGTCAGCCAGGAGTCACTATATTTTATTATATTCTACATTGCACTCATCACTACTGCACATTGATTTGGATGTACGTCCGCGACCTTATTCTATAAACATTTGCCTGTAACGTACCCGGCAATGGAGATGACAAAACCTCGTTTTGTAAAGAAAATTTTCTTATTTGATTATCCATCCATCCATCCATCCATTACATTCTATAAAAGTCCACTGCTGAACATAGGCCTCCCCTTAGATGGCCTCATAGGTTGCATATTTGCCATAGTTGTCACGTATGGCAAGCGGGTTGGCAACCGCAGTTTTTTAAATATTTTTAGTCGTTATTAGGACGCTGCTGACGCTGCTGCCCATCTCCTGATTTGTTTCCCTCTGTCGCCTCTTACTACACCCACGGGATGATACGGGGTAATGGATATTCTTACACCGCCACTACACGGCATCTTATTTGACACAATTTAAAATTTACAAGCGAAAATCTTCTAATAACACATCAAGTCTTCCTACGTATTGTGGCTCGATCTAAAATAGTTCAAGCACTCTTCTGTTTGGACTGACAATTAGCGTGCTATGTGAGACCATTACACAAGTCACATCAATCCGTTCACAGCTACTTACGGATAAAGTCTGGAGCACACTAAATGCGTGCACGTAACGTGTGTGCACACGGAACGCAGACGGTGTGACGCCTTCAACACAGTTACGTATATTACGACTACTGCCGTTAAGCACGCGTCTAGCGGATGTGTTTCAGATAGTTTGTTAATATTAAATATCGAGGTGAAAGCAGACACATTAAATGTGTATAGTGAGAAGGTAGAGAGCTTCGGACCTTTTGGTTGGAAATTCCTCGACGTATCGACCGGTGAAATTTCCTGCATAGTGTGTGTGTGTGTGTGTGTGTGTGTGTGTGTGTGTGTGTGTGTGTGTGTGTGTGTGTGTGTGTGTGTGTGTGTGTGTGTGTGTGTGTGTGTGTGTGTGTGTGTGTGTGTGTGTGTGTGTGTGTTATTCCAGTGAGAGTTACGTTGTGTCTCTAATTGGAGATAATACCGAATAGGTGACCATATCCACTTTATTATCTACATTTGATAACTATTTTTCCACGCGGGCTGCAATTTTCAAAGTTTCCTGCCAATCCTTTGACTAATTCCTAAAATCTACCAAATGAAATCAATCATATTTCTATAGCCGCTTTAGTCTTTTTGTTATAGTTTTCATGCTACGCTTCAGGCTACATATTTTGCAGCTGCTAAAATGATTCCAGA
This sequence comes from Parnassius orleans, assembly GCA_029286625.1. Lineage (NCBI taxonomy): Eukaryota > Metazoa > Arthropoda > Insecta > Lepidoptera > Papilionidae > Parnassius > Parnassius orleans. The sequence goes on from JAGSMP010000145.1 coordinate 1,843,813, forward strand.
TTTAAAAATATCTAATTATAGATATTTAGTAAATGAATCGCGTTCAATATTCGTTTTGCGAAAAATGCTTACACTTAGTCTAGATTCTTAGGCGTGTTTTTTTTATAGAATAAGGGTGACAAACGAGCACACAGTCCACCTAATGGTCAGTGGTTGCTGTGGCCCATAGACATCTACATCTATCCTCAATTAAGAATCAAAATGAAGATGCGCTAAGGACTGAGATGGAATGCTTCGTTTCCAGTAAAAAGGGTCTCCGGTTCTCTACACTCACCATACGAAAGACAGCTGCATTAAGCTGCTATTTTACGTTGGTATTCTGTGAGAGCGTGGTCCTACCCCGGTCGAGCCGACCTATTCGTAGTACAACCATAATATAGCTGCAGCGTGGCTCTACCACGTTTAAAAACGTTGTCTTTTTTACGTTTATTCCGCTAAAGAATAATTCAGATTCTCTTTAAACCAAACCTCCTTAAAAGCATTTAGTGGAATTTACCTTTAATAATATTCACTAAAAGACTACTCATATATCCAGCAAAATTGCGCTTGTTATATACATATATCAGTCGTCAGAACATCTGTTTCTAATGTCAATGTGCTAATTCGTTCCGATAGCTGTGGACCACAGACTTTAAATTTAGGAATGGTTTACTACAAGTTAATTTAAACTTAATACACATTAGATTATGTGTCTTTTTTGGTTTTGCGGTTTTGTAAACTTCAAAACATGTTACACGTGAGCTGTCATTCTATTTTGAACGTATTGTTGTACAGTTAAGATTCATTTTTAATGCTTCGCTATGTTTATTTTTAGTCTTGTATTAGAAGAAGTTTATGTGTTTTCATTTGTCCTAAACAGAAATAAAATTAAACTTATGTGTTGATGTTGTGAAAAGGGATGTGGAGGAAAGCAAACGATAAATTACGCTAAATAAGGTCTTTACTATACGTTATAGACGATTAATGCAAAATATTTATAGGAAACTTTAAAATTATTTTGAGGGTATCTTTATTTTAATGTTTTTATGTTGTTGCATCTAGAGCCATTATTATTATATTTTTAATAGCTCTTCTTCAATCGACATAGGTATATATATACTGCCTTGGTCTGTAAACAAATACAAATTTATTTGTCACAGCTTTTAAAATTACAACTTACATTCATAAAAACTAAAGCTTCTAGAAATTAAAATTAAATGCGTACAATATTTGTGTACCTAACTCTATCTAATAGATTGGAAAACATCTTTGATGTTCTATATAAAACTTTTAATGGGTTATTTGATTTCAAATGCTTTTAAATAAGATTATCAAAGCTTGAAAGCCAATTTATTGCATATATTACTATTATATTAAATCTCACAAAAACGCACTGTCGTGATCTCTATATTACTTGTCTACCCATCGTAGAGAAAAAGGTATGTTTTATTTTTTAATCGACTTTAATAAGGGGGAGGTTCTCAATTCGAGTGTATGTTTTTTTGTATGTATGTTACGCGATATCTTCGTAGATTGTGAACCAATTTTGATGATTCTTTTTTTATTAAATAGGTTATACTTCAAGGGCGGTCCCATGTTTCCCAAATATAAATTTTGAGAAAAAATTTCACCCGTAAGGGTAGTGAATAAATAACTCCTTTTTTAGCAATTTGAAGTCGGTTTTTACTTTTTGTTAAAAGTTATAATTATCCAGTAATGTATATCTTCATCATTATAAATTATTTTAGCTTATATTTGGATTAGAATGGGGTAGATGTGTTTTTTTCTTTTTCGAGACTAACAATTTCAAAATGTTAGATCCATATGCTCTTCCTTCTAGATCCATCTTTACTTGCTGCTAATGAGGAAACGCGGCTCTGGAAACCAAATAATAGGGAAAAATCCGCCCAGAAACAATAATAATTTTTTACGTGGTAGAGCCACGCTGCAACTATATTATAGTTGTAGCACGAATGGGTCGGCTCGACCGGGGTAGGACCACGCTCTCACAGAATACCAGCGTAAAATAGCAGCTCAATGCTGCTGTGTTTCGTATGGTGAGTGTAGAGAACCGGAGACCCTTCTTACTGGAAAAGAGGCATTCCATCTTAGTCCTCAGGGGTGACAACGCATGTGCATTTTGATTCTTAATTGAGGATAAATGTAGATGTCTATAAGCCACAGTACCCACTTACCATCAGGTGGACTGTGTGCTCGTTTGTCACCCTATGCTATAAAAAAAAATAAGCCCAAATTTTACAAATTGGTAATGGGGAGAAGCATTACCAGAACTCGTACTCGTGTAGGTTTTGTCATTCCTATCCGTCTGTGTAACATTTTTTTTCTCTGCAGAAAATTCTCATATCCAAGTAATGCACCATGCATTACTCTGTAGGTATATATCTACTCGTCATTGCACTACCGATGAATATAAATAGGTTTTGGTATCGTTCTATCCACTTCAACACTATATACTTCCTATAAAAAGCCATTAATGATAAAAGTTATAAAAGCCATTAATGATAAAAGTCATTAATGGCTTTTTATAAGAAAAACAATAGTGGCTGTACATACAAATTTATAGTTGGTGAATAGTGGTGCTAGTTGATTTTAATACAGTTTATCATTCCTTCTTTTCTTTAATAAATTTTTGTCCTTTGGACGCTTGTCCTTTAAGATTGCTTCACAATATGTTGATGCCACATGGCGTAGCCTTTGGGAGGTCTTGACGGCAACTTGAGCCAGCAGACAGTTGCCGATAATATCTCATGGCGCCTAAGCTGAGACACCTTTTCTTGAGATTCACATTACCATCGGAGCACTTGTTTCACCGTTTCCACTAAGAGTTCACATGCGCAGACATTTATTGCACAAAATCGCACCACTTTTACATATCAAAATCCACTTCAAACCATTATTTAAACAAGAATACAGGAGCAGCAATCCGCCGCCGGTCAAGTTCCCGCCAAAACTCTGAAATCCTTCTCCCCATTCTATCCCGTCAAAATTTTGCGCCTACTATTTCGGAACGGTTTCTAATCTATATTCGTGCCCGTCAGCAATTAGTTTTCGTTGCAATATGCCTTTTAGAAAATTAATGAAGTATTTTTGAAGTTATTGCGCAGCAATAAATTCTCCTGTATTTTCGTACCTTTTATAAACCTGAGATTATTATTTTTAATGTTATTTAATTTGATATTAACGAGTTTTTTTCATACATTTCATATATTATGTGCCATCAGAAATTGAGGCCTTCATGGTGAGATTTAAAAATAAATATTGGTCTTCATTTATGAAGTACAATAATAATTTCGTTTCCATATCCTTTCGCTGAGAATATGCAAGCATTAGAACATAGAGATGGATATTAATAATTTGCTTTCCTCATCTAAAGATAAAGGAAGTTCATTATTGAATAAATAAATAAAGTCTTTCCTGTCACTAAAACTTCGATAATTAAACTTAGGATAAATATATCAATAAAAGATATTTAATTTTTATTCATTCTTAAAAGAGATTATAAATCTACTGTTATGATCAATTCAATTTTATTATCACTAACTAATAGTGAACTTCTTTCTATAATGTTTATGAGGCAAATTTAATGATATGATGCCATAACCGCTTTGATATCGATTTGACAATTATTAATGATGATTTTACCGCCATTTCGCGCTTACTACTCATAAAGGTGTAAAACACAGCGCTAATTTAACAATATTTATACGTCCTGTATACCATTAGGATGTGTATTTCACTAATTTTACTAAACACAAAATAATCATAAATTAAACTTTAATGTTTCCGGACGTTAGAATTTTGCTGCCGATGGTGCCACATGAAAAATTAATGGCGGTTTTAAAACTATTTCGCACTGGCAACACTGGCGGCCACCGACGGAGGAAACGGATACGTCTATTATATCATCTGAAAACATGAAAATTTCTGAATAACGGCCATGAGGAAATTATAAAATGTTTAATTTATATGAAGTTTATTTGTATTCAGCCCTCTTTTCTTGTTTATGTCGGGAGCTGTTAAAAACATATTGGCCATAGTCATTAGTTTGAGAATTTTATGGGACTGTAAGCGTTCACTACGGACGTAAATCCTGACAAGGGGTATATAATAAGATAATTTGAATTTCACGCAGACGTTCTGGCTACGTTTGTTAACATTAAACGGTTTCAAATTTTTTGTAAATTGAAGCCAAATTGTTCGTTTAGATTGGTTTTTATAACATAGTTTGTGTTTAATCACTGCTGTTATAAGTTTCACATTCCTAGAATAAAATAGCTGTTTTTTCATGCATTAATTTATAAGTACTTAAATTTTAGCATACTTTCAACTTAGTCGGAGTACCTACTATGTATTTATCGGTGTAAACGGTGTCAGTCAATGTTCTTTCTAATTCTATTCTTTATTCACCTCCTTTTAGTGGCGTATCTTTGAAAATGCCTATTAAAATTGTGTTTAAGACGTTTCGGGTGCTTCGTAACATTATGTTCACGAGCATACTTAGATGATTAACGTCCTGATGCTGTAGTTAACTCAGGCGACTATAAGTTTTAATTATTGACTTTGATCAAATTAACTTCGCAAAATTAACTTACAGTGTTTCGAATTCTTGTAGTGGTATGCTCGGGGTTGGATTTAATTTTATTAATTACGGGAACTTAAGCAGCTGTTATCACCCAAGCACATTCACTAATGAAATTATTAGGATATTTTTAAAGAGTTAAGAATTAGTTGAAATTAAACGCAATAGAATTCGTAAAATTTGTTTTATCAAATCGGTATACATTGTTTGTTACAGTGAAGGATCATCTCCAAAATTCAGATATCGAAGCTGATGACGTGGAAACAGACGACCAGACGTCCAACATGGACGACGACGTCCTCACTCAATCAGATCTCGACGAAAACGGCGATCCAAAGAGTCCGGTCAGCTCCAGTTCGAAGAAGGGTAAAAACGGGTCGTCGAGGGACTCAAAAGGGGGGACTAAGCCAAGAAGGGCAAGGACTGCGTTCACATACGAGCAACTGGTCTCTTTGGAGAACAAGTTCAAGACTACGCGGTATTTGTCCGTGTGCGAGCGGCTAAACCTGGCACTCAGTCTTAGTCTGACGGAGACACAGGTGGGTTTGTAACATTAATATTCTTCTATTTAAAATAGCAACATAAGTTTTTAACATGGTAGGATTTTTTTTTAGGATAGGGTGACAAACGAGCACACAGTCCACCTGATGGTAAGTGGCTGCTGTGACCCATAGACATCTACATCTATCCTCAATAAATAATCAAAATGCAGATGCAAATGTTGTCACCCGTGAGGACTAAGATGGGATGCCATTTCAGTAAAAGTGTATCCGGTTCTCTACACTCACCAAACGAAACACAGCAGCGTTGAGCTGCTATTTTACGCTGGTATTCTGTGAGAGCGTTGTCCTTCCCCGGTCGAGCCGACCCATTCGTGCTACAACTACACTACTAATACAGCTGCATAATGCTATATAATGGTTCTAGCACGAATGTGTCAACTCGACTTTGGAAGAACCACGCTTTCACAGAATACCAGCGTAAATTAACAGCCTAATCCTGCCGTGTTTTGTATGATTGTATTGCGTATAGTGAGTGTAGAGAACCGGAGACCCATTATTACTGGTAACGAGGCATTCTATTTTAACTCTCAGGGGTGAAAAGCATTTGAATTTTGACTCTTAATCGAGATTAGATGTAGGTGTCCCATGGACAACAGCATCCACTTACCATCAGGTGGACAGTGTGCTCGTTTGTCACTTTCATGCTAAAAAATACGGTGTTTCGTAGGTTGAGCAGGCGTAGCCGACTAAAGGAAAGGCTAGGAGGAACTCTTTGCTCCCGATAGATTCGAGGTATTCTACCTTAGTCCTTAGTTTATTTAGTCCTTAGGGATGACAACGCATCTACATTTTGATTCTTAATTGAGATAGATGTAGTTGTTTACGGTCCATAGCTTCCATTTACCATCAGGTGGAATGTGTGGTCGTTTGTACATATCCCTTATTCCATAAAAAGATGGTGGTATGCCATCTCCTATATGCTAGATGTAAATCGACAAGGAGCAGTGTTAAAGCCTGCCAAGCGTGGCGTTTGTGGCAAAGTGCTGGGTGGTGTCCTTTTTGGTATATTATATTCTTATTTGTTCTATCATAAACAATGAGTATTTAATTATATTTAATTTTTAGTCAAGCGTATTTTATTAGTTTAACCAAGTAAGATTTAAAAAAATATTTTGTCTTTCAAGTCTTCCGATTGAGAAAAAGAAGAAGAAAGATTGCCATAACTTTATGTTTCCTAAATCATATATTTATATTACATTTAATCTTTAGATTAAAATTGCTTTGTCTTTGTCCAGGTCAAAATTTGGTTCCAAAATCGTCGCACAAAATGGAAAAAACAAAACCCAGGAATGGATGTCAACAGTCCTACAGTACCGCCTCCTCCTGCTGGAGGGTTCCCATCTGGGCCTTACCCAGGCGGCCTCCTTTACTCTCATGGAGTCCCTTACCCATTCACTGGGCCAGGGCCTTACGCACCATATTTCCATCACCTCGCAGCCAACCACCACCACACCCACGGCAGTATAGGCCATTCTCACACGTGATTATGGGCCCGCCCTGGCTCTGGGGACGCTAGGGTCGATAAAGATAGTGAAAACAGTTGTGGGTTAACAAACTAGTGATGTGCGACACCTAAATTAGTCCATAAGAGTAACTTTAAGAACTTTATTAAATAGTGCAATTTAAGGTTAAGATGAAATTATGAATCGATTGTGATACATTTATGATAAGGATCGTTGTTTTTAATTATAATCCCAGCTTTATTGTGAGGAAATTCATTCATGGACTCTATAAAATATTTTTAGCACAAACGTATTAAGTGCTAAAAATGGATAATATAGTTTTAGGGTTCATCGCATTAATGATTGTAATAAATATAAAACGTATATAATTAGAAGCGATGTGCCACTTTATTTTATATAGAGTTAATGAAACTTGTAAAATTCATGTAACGTAAAAAGAGAAGATCCCTTAAAACCAAACTACATTTTGATATTAAAATATTGGCAAAAGTATTTTGTACAAAATAATTTAAATTCATATATAATTAATTAAATATAATTTTTTTCTCATATTACTCATGCTCATGACATCGAAACAGACTAATAATTTGTAAATATATATTTCCCACCGCTTTAGTGGCCAGAAATTTGTATATATATGTAAAATATTTGGTTAATTTTCTGTCTTTTCAAAATGTAGTTTGAAATTTCGTTATCACTATTAACACATGAATTTAATATCGTTGCTACCTACGTTAACACTTACCGAAAATCGCACATAATAAAAAACTTTTTAATTTTTTTAACTATTTTATATTTATTGGACAGTTATATTTTTTACACTTTGTACAAACTAAATCATCTATAGTAATTTCTATCCCAAATCTTACTCACATTTTAATAGTTTCATTACTATTAATTTTATATTTGTAAATTTTTATATTCATATATTGTGATTGTAAAAAGGATTTGTAAATATTCAATATTAATTAGGTATTGTAATGTATGTTAAATTAACTAAATTTTAGTTTAACGGTAAAAAAATAAACAAAAATGGCCTATTTAAATATTCTACTGGGGTCAACTGTGGTACCTAATTGATTTCGCATGGACATAATTTAGATTAAAACGGGCATTATACTTTTGAACTTGAAAAATAAAGAGTTTTTATGTAATTTCATAAAACACTTTGACTTGTTTTACAAAATAAATGAAGATTATTGCATTACTTAACATTAATTAAAATAATGATATATCTAAGAATGGTGTTATAATACCCATAATACCTAGCAATACTTAACAAGTTGACCAGACGAACAGTTACCAGAAACATGCCATAATAAACAAATTATAACTACACATTTTATGCTCCTCTTCCTCATGATTTTATTTTAATATTAATAAATCTAAAATTCACAAACATAAAAATTAGACTTACCGAATAGGTGCACCATGTGTTAATATACTGATTGTATTATAATCGAACATTTAATACATTACATTATAGTTTTTACAGTATCTACCTATCAAATAAATATAAAAAGAATAATATGTATGTATATTAGTAAAAACTGGAATGACCCTAATTACACATGACATACAAAAACAGTAATTCGTGCTGCGAATTAAAATACATACAGACCGTATGTATTTTTTGAAACATGTCTTGCTGCGCCATACTAGCGACGTGTAGCTGTTTTTTTAATTTTCTTAATATTTATAATAAGTAAATTAAAAAACCTTTAATATTTATAATTTTATCCAAAATCAACACCTGTATATGCTCATTACTTTTAACTGATAGTTAATATTGTTAAAATTATTGTAAGTAACATTAACCTATATATATATGATGAAAGTCGGACGTTGTGAGGAATGCGGCTTCACAAAATGTATATATATATTGTATATTCATAACAATTTAACATTACAATTTTAAATCATAAGGTCTGTTCACAAGAGCGCATATAAGTGCAGCGCTGATGCATCGTAATTTTAGCGGTTTTATAGTTTTTGTTTAAGTCATCATCATCATCATTACAGCCTTCACAAGTCCACTGCTGAACATAGGCCTCCCCAAGGAATGCCACAAAGCACGGTCCTGAGCCACCCGCATCCATCGACTTCTGCATGTCTTACCAGGTCGTCACTCCATCTAGTGGGGACGCCCTACACTCGTCCGCCGGTACGAGGCCGCCACTGAGAACCTTTTTCCCCATCGGTTGTCGGTTCTTCGAGCCAAATGGCCGGCCCATTGCCACTTCAGCTTACTAATCTGTTGGCTATGTCGGTCACTCTGGTTCTACTGCGATATCCTCATTTCTAAGTTTATCACGCAGTGAGACCTGAGCATAGCTCTCCATAGCTCGCTGAGCGACCTTGAGCTTCCTCATCCGGCCAGCAGTGAAGGACCACGTCTCAGTTCCGTAGGTCATCACTGGCAACACGCACTGGTTGTACAGCCTCGTTTTCAAGTTTTGAGGTATACCTGACGAGAAGATGTGCCGTAATTTCCCGAACGCTGCCCAGCCGAGTTGAATCCGTCGATTGACCTCTCGGTCGAAGTTGGACTTACCTAGTCGGACTATTTGTCCCAGGTAAACATATTCGTCAACAACTTCGAGCTTAGTGCTCCCAACAACTACCGGCATAGGTGTGACATGGACATTAAACATGATCTTTGTTTTGTCCATGTTCATGAACCTATCCGTTGGGAGGCACTATTGAGGTCATGAGCATAGTGCTTAGGTCCTCCAGCGATTCTGCCATAAGACTATATCGTCGGCAAATCGAAGGTGAGTGATGTACTCGCCATTGATGTTAATGCCGTATCCTTTCAGTCCAGAAGCTTGAAAACGTCTTCCAATGCAGCGGTGAAGAGTTTCGGGATATAACGTCACCCTGTCTTACACTCTCTGCAGTTGGATAGGTTTTGTACTCTGGTTCTGTACTCGGATAGCCATCGTAGCCCTACTGTACAAGCACTTCAACACTTCGATATACCGACAGTCAACTTGGCACCGCTGAAGGGTGCACACGCCAAATTTCGACGGAATCAAAGCTTTCTCATGGTCACATACGCCAGACATAGTGGCAAATTGTACTCGGACTTCTGTACAATTTGCCGAAGGGTATGTATGTGGTCTATGGTGCTAAAGCCTTTCGGCTCAACTTGTTCGGGAGGCTGGAAGTCGTCGAGTCTGCGTGCGAGACGATTCGTAATGACTCGAAAACAGCACGTAGACGCGGCTCAGAAGGAAATCGGTCTGTAGTTCTTCAAGAGCGTTGTCGCCTTTCTTGAAGAACAAGACCACTACACTTCTGCTCCACGCCTCCGGTGTATGCCACCATGAGGACGGAATTAAGAGCTTCTGAAGGACTTCAAGTACCGGTTTTCCACCGCTTTCAAAAGCTCCGCTGTAATTCCATCCTCGCCTGGGGCCTTGCGTTTTAAGGTGCTGGAGAGCCATTCTAATCTCGCTCAGACTGACGTCCGGATATCATCGGAATAGTGTCGGATAAGACTCGCTCTTGGATCGTTACTCACGCGTGTGGCTCCAACGATGATGTGTACAGCTGCCCATAGAACCTCTCAATCTCACTCAAAATCTCAGGTGTCCCGGAAACGACGCTGCCACTCGGTCTTCAGCTTCAACAGTTGGCTCTTTCTGGCAGACAGATCTCTGGCAAAGACTTTGGAGCCCTGGTTCCGCTCGATCGCTTCTTCAATACGAGCTGTATTGAAGTTGCGCAAATCCCGCCGCATGCATTTGGAGATCTGTCTGTTCAGTTGCCTGTATGCTATCAAATCTACTGAAGATTGCAGCTTCATTTCCGTCTAACAGCCATGAGATTAAGAGTGTGATCGGAGTTTTGTGTTCTTCTGCGGTCTTACAAAACTTAGCTCCGACCATGGACAGTTTCCACGAGCTTGTCATTCATATCGTCCACTGCATTGCAATCTTCTAGGCACTGAAAACGGTTTTGTAACTCGAGCTGAAAGGTTTCGGGACTTTGGATTAGAGCACGAGGGGACGGGCGTTGACTTCATTAGACGACACCTCTCCAACTTAACGTTTAGGTTCAGTGTGCCTCTAACCATTCGGTGATCGCTACCAGTTTTCACCCTCGCGATCACTGAGACATCACTGAACAGTTGGCGTCTAGTCGTCATAATGAAGTCAATCTCATTTTTGTCGAACCGTCGGGGCTCGACCAGGTCCACTTCCTGTGGGGCCGCTTCTGGAAGAAAGAGTTCATCATAAGTCCCTCTTTCTCCATGAAGTCGGCCACTGCTGTTATGGGTTCCGTTGCCCTAATCCGAATTTCCTACTTTCAGCTCACCGTTCTCTTTCAGCTTTTGCGTTGAAGTCTCCCATTAACACCGTATAGTGGTTTTAGAGAATGCATGGCTCTAGAGATATCCTCATTCCTCTACCTCCTCATCGGGGTGTGCCGAAGTTGGTGCGTAAACCTGTATGACCTTCAGCGAATACCGTTTGGTGATTCTGAGTATAAGGTACGCAACCCTCGTCGACACACTCCAATTTTAACGTTGTTAACGAGAGACTTGTGGACGATAAATCCGACACCTCCTTGGGACAGATGGTCGCCTCGGTGATAGAACAAGTTGCCGGATTCGAGGATTACCGTGTCCTCCCCTCTTAACATAAAAGAGAAGATCCTAAAACCAAACTACATTTTGATATTAAAATATTGCCAAAAGTATTTTGTACAAAATAATTTAAATTCATATATAATTAATTAAATATAATTTTTTCTCATATTACTCATGCTCATGACATCGAAACAGACTAATAATTTGTAAATATATATTTCCACCGTAATATATTACCAGTGGCCAATTTTATATATATATAAAATATTTGGTTAATTTTCTGTCTTTTCAAAATGTAGTTTGAAATTTCGTTATCACTATTAACACATGAATTTAATATCGTTGCTACCTACGTTAACACTTACCGAAAATCGCACATACCTAATAAAAACTTTTAATTTTTTTACTATTTTTATTTATTGGACAGTTATATTTTTACACTTTGTACAAACTAAATCATCTATAGTAATTTCTATCCCAAATCTTACTCACATTTTAATAGTTTCATTACTATTAATTTTATATTTGTAAATTTTATATTCATATATTGTGATTGTAAAAGGATTTGTAAATATTCAATATTAATTAGGTATTGTAATGTAATGTAAAATTATCAAAATTTTAGTTTAACGGTAAAAAATAAACAAAATGGCCTATTTAAATATTCAACTGGGGTCAACTGTGGTACCTAATTGATTTCATGGACATAATTTAGATTAAAAGGGCATTATACTTAAGAGTTTTTATGTAATTTCATAAAACACTTTGACTTGTTTTACAAAATAAATGAAGATTATTGCATTACTTAACATTAATTAAAATAATGATATATCTGAGAATGGTGTTATAATACCAATACATACCTAGCAATACTTAACAACTTGACCAGACGAACAGTTACCAGAAACATGCCATAATAAACAAATTATAACTACACATTTTCTCATGACTTTATTTTAATATTAATAAATCTAAAATTCACAAACATAAAATTAGACTTACCCAATAGGTGCACCATGTGTTAATATACTGATTGTATTATAATCGAACATTTAATACATTACATTATAGTTTTTACAGTATCTACCTATCAAATAAATATAAAAAGAATAATATGTATGTATATTAGTAAAAACTGGAATGACCCTAATTACACATGACATACAAAAACAGTAATTCGTGCTGCGAATTAAAATACATACAGACCGTATGTATTTTTTTGAGCATGTCTTGCTTGCGCCAGACTAGCGACGCGTAGCTGTTTTTTTTTAATTTGCTTAATATTTATAATAAGTAAATTAAAAAAAACTTTAATATTTATAATTTTATCCTAAATCAACACCTGTATATGCTCATTACTTTTTAACTAATAGTTAATATTGTTAAAATTATTGTAAGTAACATTAACCTATATATATATGATGAAAGTCGGACGTTGTGAGGAATGCGGCTTCATAAAAATGCATATATATATTATATGTTCATAACAATTTAACATTACAATTTTTAAATCATAATGTCTGTTCATACGAGCGCATATAAGTGCAGCGCTGATGCATCGTAATTTTAGCGGTTTTATAGTTTTTGTTTAAGTGTATGCATACAAACACTTGTTGCGTATATGACTGATTTCGATTGACATAACTATTAATCATATTATAAATCTATTTTATTACTAGATTATATTTTATATTACATTACTGTGTCCGACAAGCGCTTCGATATCTATTTGTCAGAAACCTTCGCAACGCGCGCACAACTACTCACCAAAGGTTTATTGTAATTGGATGAATGGTATAGGAACACATTGAAGACGAAAAAACAAACAAAAATTCATTTCACATTATTTAATTACGTTGAAATTATTTCAAAAGTCAAAACACACGTCAAAAGGAGTTGCCATTATAAGAGTTAGCGTGAGTGAATGCGCGTGTGGAGAGGGTTTTATTGTGAACCTCATTTTTTGTTTAAACTTTGTACAAAGATTAGAAATATGCATTACCATCAATATGTATGATGTTATCCGTTAATTTGATTTTGTATTCAATGATTGAATAAGAAAATAAAGCAAATGCCGCATTCCCAGTGAGCCCGCTTCCACTTTAAGTTATTTGATACATTGATGCTCAATGCTGTAAATATGAGTGGCCGGTGAAGTCATTACCTTGTAAACTTGATGTTGACATTAAAATAGTTTACAGTTATAATGAAGTTGTTTTATTTGTTGTCTCGTCTACAACACTGCAATAAATTAAATGAAACCCTTCTATCTTTCTCTAAAAAGAGCAATTAGTAAAGGCTAACAACTTTCCTCGCTATGGTGATAAGTGGTAGGGCTCCTTTTCTTCCTAAATGCCAGGGTAGTTACCACCCTCTTATCTAATTCTGCTGCCAAATAGCAGGGTCTGAATGGTATAAAGAGCCAGTATAATCTTAATCCTTAAAAGTGACAAGGCATCTGTAGCCTTTCTTTATGGGATAGGGTAACAAACGAGCACAGTCCACCTGATCGTAAGTGGATGCTGTGACCCATAGACATCTACATCTATCCTCAATAAAGATTCACAATGCAGATGCGTTGTCACTTGTGAAGACTAAGATGGAATGCCTCTTTTCCAGTAAAAAGGGTCTCCGGTTCTCTACACTCGCCATACGAAACACAGCAGTGTTAAGCTGCTATTTTACGCTGGTATATTCTGTGAGAGCGTGGTCCTTCCCCGATCGAGCCGACCCATTCGTGCTACAACTATACTACTGATATAGCTGCAGCATGGCTCTACCACGTAAAAAGTTTTTGTTAGAAGTTGGTTGCAGGTGTCTATGGGTTGTAGTAGCCACTTACCATCAAGTGAACTGAAAAACCGCTAGATAGAAACAGATAGAGACAAATAGAATTAGAAAGGTTTGGTGTTTGAAATAAAACGCGATAAAATCCGTAAAATTTATTTTGTTCTTTTTTTATTCATTTAGTTACGTTGTCTTAAGTTATTTAAAATGCCAATTCAAAATGTTCTTTGTTCAAATCCGCTCGAACCATTGTTCAAATAGGCATACTTCTTCTTCATCATCATCTGCCCGTGAAAGTTCCAGCTTCTCCCGTTGTGCGGAGAACTTTCCTTAACTCATCACATAATGGCAGGATTGCCAGTCGGTGTCTCGCACCTTTAACGCTGCTGCCGGTCTGGATATCACGATAAGGTATACTGTTATCTTTAAGGAGCCATCAAATTTTTTTAGCATTTCCTATGCTTTATACGAGACTCGTGGGAAGAAATGGGGTACTTTTACGCCACCATCACGCATCAGTAGACGAAAATATTGTGTGATTGCGCTTACTTATTGAAATAAATTAATAGTAAAAAAACATTTTTAAAAACAAGCTTTTATTGAATATACTTATTTTCTTCCCTTTAGAGCATTTCAATAAAAGCTTGTTTTAAAAAATGTTTTCTTTTTACTGTTAATTTATTTTTTATTTTTTAGTATTTGCTGAACATGTTTTTAAGTCTGTCAATTTAATTGAATGCATCATTGTTTGTTATTCGATCTCTACAACATTTGTTCGAGCACCACCAAACTATCCCTAGCCTTTGCCGAGTTATAACTCTTTAAAATAGATATAGTGGCCATCTTGTTTTCTACCATTTTGAATGTTTTCACCACCTCTACAATTTGCCCAGGGTGTAGGCCGATATTAGTTAAGACGCGACTCCGCTAAGTCTTACCGTTTAGCCGGGCAGGCACACTATCTCCTCGCAGAGCTGAACGTCCGCAGTCATTTTATTTGTATTCTTCTCAGCGAACCCTTTCATTTGATATCCATATCATGGGGTGAATAAAAATACATAGTCCGCCATCTTTGGGGTCTACCATATTGGATTTAGAGTGACGTCATTTTATATTTGTATTTTTCTCAGCAGACCTTTTCATTTAATAACCATATCATGGGAGTCCATAGAAAATAACTAGACCACCGTCATGAGCCGTCCACCATATTTGATTTAGTATGACGTCATTTAGCTAACCATGCATTGTCCTCCAAACCAAATATGTATGCACAATTTCAGCTCAATCGGTTGAGGATAACTGCTTTAATATTTAGTTGCAAGATTTGACCCTGACAAACATATTATATTGCAAGTTAAATAAAAGCTTTAAAAAAGGCATAGATTCCTTTTTAAATTATTCAAATTACCGCTACGTCATCAAAATATTTGTGATGTTAATAGCAATACTAGTATTTTTAAAATTTTATCAATAAATAATGACAGCTGAATTCAAAATGAACTAAAACTAGTTGCATATTGTAAACTGTAAGAATTATTTTAAGAATAAAACGACTTATGCATTACCACAATAGCTTTACTTTTTTCTTTGCGGTGTAGGCAGAGAGGATCGATCGCCAAGAGACCGATCCTGAATCCTAATTTTTTAGTTGGTAATTATTGTAGGCCTCATTAACAGTATTCATACAATCATATAGCCTCATACAGTTTCATTCGTGGTACTCTTGGTTTACGCGGGCGACCCTCTGGATAGTGTAGGGAAGTGGTGGTTTACGGGAAGGTTCGTTATGGTCATATATATCTTGGGGTTGCACTGCCGGGAATATATAGATAGATAGTCAACTATGAGCATTATTGTAAGGACTTGGCATGTGAATGATTTGCTGTAGATTGTATTATTTTCTAAATCGAAAAGTTTTTAATCTTTATTGAATAACACTCCCTATAAGTCTGATTTGAAAATAACTCCTTCAGTTACGATCCATTTTTAGTCGTTATAGCGGTCAGAAAAGTCAAGAAATCCCCTTCTAAGTTCACATATTGTGACAGACAACTACGGAACCCTAAATTATGTGTGTCTCGACACGCAATTGGTCAGTTTATTTTTATTTTGTTGTTATTATTAGGAAAACGCTGCTGCTCATCTCCTGGTTTGTTTCCCTCTGTCACCTCTTACGACACTCACGAGACGTTATGGGCTAGTGGATATTCTTACACCGCCACTATACTTTACTAGTTACTAGATACAATTACAATAAGTGGTAATTATTTTCTCGAAACATGCGAATATAATTTTTTTTATTTAATAAAACGTTGCCTTCACATTTGAAATTTTCCCTGCATCGTGCAGGCATTTTACATACAAGATTGCAAATGGAAAATCACCCAAACATGAAGCAATTTTTTGTAGGCCTCCCTACTTTTTATTATTAGAAATGCTGAGAACACTTTCTTTAATTAATACTGGGAAATTAAGCGAGTACCCGGAGACTGGTGCTGTGACTGAGTCACAGTGAGACTAAAAACTACCGCGGATTAGCCTCCCTGTATCGTGCAGTCGCTTTACATACTTTAATTACACATGAAAACACACAAACATTAAAAAAAACATTTGTCGGCTTACTTACTAACGATCATTAGAAATGGTGAAGGCTAGAGATGGGGAGGGAGTGGTGTCAGGCCTGCTGTACACTTTCTTTAATTTATATTGGAAACTGAAGCGGGTACCTGGAGACTGGTGAAAAGCCGTCATAGTCCTACTGTATAAGGGCAAAGGGTCACAGCAGGACTGTAAAAACAACCGTCCAATTAGCCTTGCTACCATAAAAAAATCTGAGAAATATAAATGTATTAGGGAAAGTATGTACATAAGTAATTTAGTAAGTTTACGGGTTTTTTTGTATATCGATGATTACAGCCGATGAAAGTACACTGCTGAAAATAGGCCCCCCATAGACGGCCCCCTAAGGGGGATATTTTCCATAGTTGCTACGCTTGGCAGGCGAGTTTGCAACCGCACTTTTTTCACCTAATATCGTCTCTTAAGACACCCACGGGACGATATGGGGTAATGCATATTTTTACATTGCAACTGCATGGTTGAAGTAGAGATAAGTTTAGTTTTTTTTTTGATAGAGATAATACATTATTGATAGAGTTAATGACCTGTAAGTTTTTATACCTGGTAAAGCTACACTGCAGATACACGACTGTAATTAATAGAATCAGGCGTTACTTTACGGAAATCCATTATATTAAAGTTGGTAAAAATCGATATTATCGAGCGGATGTACGCAAGGTAATTTTTACCAACTTTAATACATGACTGTAGTCCGAATGAGTCCACTCGAGCGGATGAAGACCACAAAATGAGGCCATGGATTCACTTACGACGCCAACACAGGGTTAATTCGAACATTATAAGGTTTTAATGCATAAAAAAATTCAAAGGATTTTTTTTTAATAGGATCAGGGTGACAAACCAGCACTAAAAACACTAAAAAAAAACATTTTTAAAAACAAGCTTTTATTGAATGTACCTATTTTCTTCCCTTTAGAGCATTTCAATAAAAGCTTGTTTTAAAAAATGTTTTTTTTAGTGTTAATTTATTTTTTATTTTATGCTGAACATGTTTTTAAGTCTGTTAATTTAATTGAATGCGTCATTGTTGCTTTTCGGTCTCTACAACATTAGTTCGAGCACCACCAAACTATCCCAAGCCTTTGCCGAGTTATAACTCTTTAAAATTGATATAGCGGCTATCTTGTTTTCTGCCACTTTGTATGTTTTCACCACCTCTACAATTTGCCCAGGGTGTAGGCCGATATTAGTTAAGACGCGACTCCGCTAAGTCTTACCGTTTAGCCGGGCAGTAGCACACTATCTCCTCGAAGAGTTGAATGCGGACGTCATTTTATTTGTATTCTTCTCAGCGAACCCTTCCATTTGATATTCATATCATGGGGTGAATAAAAATACATGGTCCGCCATCTTTGGGGTCTATCATATTGGATTTAGAGTGACGTCATTTTATTTTTGTATTCTTCTCAGCAAACCTTTTCATTTGATAACCATATCATGGGAGTCCATAGAAAATAACTAGACCACCGTCATGAGCCGTCCACCATATTTGATTTAGTTTTTTTTAAATAGAAATAGGGTGACAAACGAGCAAACAGTCCACCTGATGGTAAGTGGTTGCTGTGGCCCATAGACATCTACATCTATCCTCGATAACGAATCAAAATGCAGATGCGTTGTCACCCGGGAGGACTAAGATGGAATGCCTCGTTTCCAGTAAAAAGGGTCTCCGGTTCTCTACACCCACCATACGAAACAATTACTTGTATTATGTGTATTATGGAAAATAAGAAGTAATTAGAAACTATTCATAGAGTAACATTTTATACGTGCAGAAATTTTTGGCTCAAGCCAGAATGGGTCGGCTCGACTGAAAAGGATCACGCATATAATGTTTTTTTTATAGAATAAGGGTGACAAACGAGCAAACAGTCCACCTGATGGTAAGTGGTTGCTGTGGCACATAGACAGCTACATCTATCTTCGATTACGAATCAAAATGCAGATGCGTTGTCAGCCGTGAGGACTAAGATAGAATGCCTCTTTTCCAGTAAAAAGGGTCTCCGGTTCTCTACACTCACCATACGAAACACAGCGGCATAAGCTGCTATTTTACGCTGGTATTCTGTGAGAGAGTGGTCCTTCCCCGGTCGAGCCGACCCATTCGTGCTACAACTATACTATTAATATAGCTGCAGCATGGCTCTACCACGTAAAAAAAGTTAGCGTAAAATAGCAACATAATGCATCTGCGCTGCGTATGATGAGTGATGAGAAACAGAAACACTTTTTATTGATTTTTTATTTCATCTTTGTTCTTTGGGGGTGACAACGCTTCTACATTTATATTTTGTGGCATTCCTAGGGGGAGGCCTATGTTCAGCAGTGGACCTGTGACGGGCTATAATAAAGATGATGCTGATGATGTGTATCAATCGAATTTGATAGCTTTAGGAGTTCCTGAGCCGCAGATTCAACTTTTACCAGGTGGAATATGAGCTCGTTTGTCACCATAGTATCTAATCCTTTCAATAATAGTACTTTCGTCTGGATGTCAGCCTGCAACTTTGTGTAGACAAGTGTTATATTTTGAGGTATGGCAAAATATCGAAACGTTTTTACAGTGTATCGGAAAACGCAGAGTAATGCTGCTGGGGTGAAATAACAAGTTTCATCTAGTGAGTGACGACAAATGAAGACCCTTATTACTAGTAACGACGCGTCCCATCTTAGTCTTCAAGAGTGAGTCAATGGACCACAGCTTCCACTTACCAGCAGATGGACTATGTATTCGTTCATCTCACTTTTTTCTAAATAAAATGCGTGGTGAAGAATAACTAAAATAAAGGTTGATAATATTTCATCATAAATTAAGGTACGGTAATGCCATACCAATTAAATAATAAAAAAAGCTATTAAAAATATTGATTTAAAAACCGCAAAGAACTTATAAAACTGAAGTAGTCCTCAAGTGTGACAACGCACCTGAATTTTTATTCTTCATCGAGGATAGATGTAGATGGCTATGAGCCACATCATCCACTTACCATCAGGTGGACTGTATGCTCGTTTGTCACCCTTATTCTATAAAAATACTGTGCGTTTAATTTTTTTTATAGAATAAGGGTGACAAATTGTGTACACACGTACAAAATTAAACTTCTTTAATCTATAATTCTTCTTTTATTTTATATTTTACATAAATAGATTAAATAATGTTGTGAAACGTAAAAGACGTTAAAAAACGAAAGTGGTGAAACGTTACAAGAAAAAGTGATGCATTTGTTTTTTAATACCGTACTAAATTTCTCCACTACTTGGATAAGGAAATTTCACTTCTTTAAATAAATAAGAAATACTGAAAGCTACAACAAAAAAGCAATTTATCCAACCTAATTTTAGTTAACTATAGTAAACTGTAATATACAAATGTCCAAAAGTTTCATCATTGAACACAGCTCAAGTTCATAAAACTTGATTGATGCGTCGCTACGATCACCCAAATCCATCAAGCTAACTAGCTTAAAATGTGTCGGCCTGTTTTTTCAGGCGCGCACTTTCAAGGGAATACCGCTGTCGTTCCCGCCGGCATCTTTTGAACGTGCGAAAATAAAATGGCGTCGCGTCATCTGTCATTTTTAATTGTATGTCAAACCGCGGCCGTTCGGGAGCGCGTTACGCGTCGCCGCGTATATATTTAGTTTATTGCGTTATAAACGCGGCCATTATTGTGGTGGAGATGCCCTCATTAGATTCGCATTTTGTTGGATATTGATATAGAGATATTTTAATGATTATCATAGAGGTATTTCGAATGTTTTGCTTCATTAATTTTGACTTTGAAAAGATGTTAAGACATTTTATGAGCAATACTAAAGGTAATAAAACCAATTTTTATTTATCATGATACATTCTTCCAGCCACAAGATTGCTTTTATGCAATGTACGATACAAAATAAGCTATAGAGTGACGGATTTTTTGTAGAATCAGCATAAATATTTTTTCGTTTTCATCTTTTCATATATTATTCCAACTTAACATTATAAATGCGAAAGTGAATTTGTTGGTTTGTCCTTCTTTCACGTAACAACACAGCCACGGATCGATATTGTTTTTTTTTTTTGCATAGAGCTAGTTTATGAGCCGGAGAGTGATATAGGCTACTTTTTCATGGAAAAATACATCCCGAAAATATGGTTACTGTGGGATAGACCTAGTAGGTAATTTTGTAATTAGCTACTAATTACAAACGGATTTTTCTGTTTTGAAAAATCAAGGTAGCGAAATTCAATTTCCACGTGAAATTTGCCATCTTAACTTATTGCACACGTTTTCTAAAATATAATGATGA
Organism: Parnassius orleans; assembly: GCA_029286625.1. Classification (NCBI taxonomy): domain Eukaryota; kingdom Metazoa; phylum Arthropoda; class Insecta; order Lepidoptera; family Papilionidae; genus Parnassius; species Parnassius orleans. The sequence goes on from JAGSMP010000145.1 coordinate 1,864,734, forward strand.
TTATATTTTTGAAAATGTGTAAACGTTACGTTAAATGCATTATGAATAATAGTTAAGTGAGAAGGCATACTTTCGTCAAAAACGTATCTTTATCAAATAAATTAATAAAAGTATTAAAAGAGCCAAGGTGCCAAGCAATTCCCCTGGTGTTGCAGTTGTTCATGGGCGGCGGTAGTCACTTACCATCAGGTGAGCCGTAGGTATGCTCGCTTGCCCCCTCTCATATAGCTCGCTTGCCCCCTCTCATATAAAAAAAGACTACTACCCATCGATAGGGGCTGTAATGGCCAGTGACGACAGCACTGCCTACCCAGTCGAGTTACTTAACTCGGGTGTGCCTTCGCAAAAGCTGGAACTAAAAGTTAGCGTCCCAGTTCTGCTGGTTCGTATTCTTGATGAATCAAGATTGTAAGAAATAAAATATATTGTGTGAATTCAATCGGTCAAGTCGTTCAGAAGTTATACGATCACTAACAGACGCACCAACGATTATTTTTATAAAGAAGAGAACATGTAATTGTATGATAAAAGTATCATGTCATAAACAATATGAACTCCATGTAAAAGAATTCATAGACAAAAAAAATTTGCAATGATATAATTCAGTGTTGGGCTGTTGCTGTTGGGTTGTAGCAACAAAAATTTTCGGCTACTACACGGATGAAGTCGCGGACAAAAACTAATAAATAACAAAAGTGAAAATGGGCTGTAATATTAAGAAAACATGTTAGTTTTCGAACTCCACGCGGGCGAAGCCTTGAAAAGCTTGTCGTGCGATAAACCCACAAATGCAGCCTGATTAATGTCGTGGGCGGTCTTGAACATGTTCATAGATAGCAGACTTCCTGAAACTTTAGTGCACTATATTTACGACTGGCAACACCCTAACTTTAAATTTAATAATCCACAAATACTCGCTAAAGATATACATAGACAAGGAAATTTCAACCGACCGAAATTCAACCTACTTCAAAAAAGGAGGAATTGCTCAATTTGACTTTTTTATGTGTCTACCTCAGAACTTTTTTCTAGGTGAACCAATTTTGATGATTATTATTTAATTATTTGAAAGTGTTTCTCATGTGTTCCCATATAAATTTGATCAAGATCTGACCAGTAGTTTTTGAGTTATCCTATGCGTGTTTAATTGACTTCAACTACATTGATGATGTTCTCATTTTACTTATATTGAAGTCGGTTGTAAAAAAAAAATTACCACTTGATGATTATTATACACCACTTAAATAAAATTTGATCTTACACCACTTAAATTCAGTTTTTCTTAATAATTTTCATAACTTTTTATGAACTTTTCCATAAGTCCTTTTCCACACTTCTGTACTTTTGTTTCCACTTCCTTTCAGGACAAATCCAATGCTGTGATTAATTCACCATCGCCGAAAAAGCAGCGGCCTTATGATTTTAAGAGCCGTGGTAGCTCAACAGGTTCGATTCCCGCCGGCACCAATGAAATTGTTAATTGCAATTTTAAGTGCTGATTTACCACGTGCTTGGCGGTGAAGGAAAACATCGTGAGGAAACCTGCATGTCTGAGAAATAAGAAAAAAAATATGTTTCGAAGACATGTGAAGTTCGCCAATACGCATTGAGGCAGCGCGGCGGACATTTCCTTGCCCTAAACCCCCTCAGAAATGAGGGGAGGCTTGTGCCCAGCAGTGGGACGTATATAGGCTGTAACTTTACTTTACCTTTTATGATTTTAAAGGATAAGTTGAAATTCTTTAAAATCATGAGGAAGAATCCAAAGTCACCAGTACAGGATCACAGGGCTATATGGAGGATGTTCAACAAGAACTAGATCAGTTTAACACCAATAATTTTGGCTCAATGCGCAAGCACGTTGGCATGATGCAAGTAACAAATGCATTGGTAGTATTTCTAGCACAGGTTTTCGAGTGTTTCAATCAGCTGAGGCTAACAAATTTCTGCATACCATTTTGCGGTAACGATCTTCTGTTATTTTTTTTCATATTATATAGATTACATTACACTTCTTTTATCTAAATATACCACAATCATTTTCTTTTTATCGATCGCGATCGTTAGGATTTAGACTTGACGTCATAATGTAGACGGTAGGTAGGTACTACAATACCTGAACCGACCAGATCTAGCTGAACATTTTTTGAATAAGAAAAGTGACTAAACATTGACTACAAATGCTTCAACTAATGACTTTATACTGAACCTTGAATTAGATCGATCGATCGATTTTTGTCTCTTTTATAATAAATTGCCAGATGTACCACATTTCGCCGTTAGTAACGTATAGTTACGGTAACCCATTTTACGAATTACAGTGAATCATTTAACAATTACATTAAAATTAGGCTTCTTAACCTTTACAAACATGATTTGAATTTTTTTACAACATAGAAATATCTGGACGTCACATATTTCTATAGTCCATTGAAACTCGTTTACAATTCAAAACAAGCTAACATCAAAGTCACTATCAGCGACGACGTATAAATAAGTCCTTTGAACAAAATAACAACATTTCTGTTCCTTTTAATGTCTTAATTTCGAATTGAAAACGGGCGTCTCGGCACAAGGGACACCTTACCGCGTTTATTTCACAATAAAGTGAATATATCGCTTTACTTCGGACGTTTTCGACAACCAACAAGTGGCAATTAAAAGTGACAAATGGTATGAGTTATAAGTGTCGCTGCCGTGTCGACGCCACGTTGTTACGCCATGTTGCTTTTGACAGCGCGCGCTCTAAAGCACTATCCGCCTCTCTCTGATCTTTCCACCGTCCACTTCATTCTTTTGAGGAGCTGACAGATTCACAATGAGCTTTTAAGATTCAATCTAATATCATAAAAATTCAAGGTAATTTGTGCTTTAAGTCTTTTTGATAGAGACTGTAATGTTGGCGCCTTTATGCGCCATCTTTGCTAGTCATTACTCTTTGACGGATGTCCGTTTAAAAAATAAAGATAAAAGCAAACATTTTGAAAGGTTATGACGTGTGACGGTTGGCTGTATAGCAAAACGCCTTGTCGTCTAGTACATTAAAAAGCGATAAATGTTCCCGCAAAATATAAAAACGGATTCTGGTCACGAAACCAGCGCAATTTTGTAAGTGATTAGTGTCATTCATCAGACAAAAATAAGCGTTATGTTTTCTAGTCATACGAGACTATTTTAATAATATTGCTCTAAACTGAGCAATTATAAAATATGATATGATGTTTGTAAAATTTATATTGGCATCATTTGAAATTTAACAAGTCCACTCCTTCAAAAATTCGCTGTAAGAATGAACATTGACTTTTGAGATAGCTTTATTTGTGTCATTGCAAGTGAATAAAATTTTATATCAATTACCGCGTTGATTGAAGTTAGGACTTACACAAATAAAAATATAAATGAGCAAATTTTTGCAAACCATTCCATTGCGCACTTAAATGTGCAATTTGCACATAAGTACATATTATAATTTTTACGTTGCATATAACGGTCCAGATCCAGAACAATTGATAATAATTTATATTAATTCATAATTCATAGCTTATATTATAAATACATGCTACAATTAGTTTTTTGTTTCAGTTTTTTTTTAATTATTATAAAAGTTTTAGAGAGTAATTACTTTTGTTATATTTGATAATAAGTTCTTTTTAAAACGCTTGTATTCATAATATACTTTCATCCCATCTCTGTTTTATATTTCTAGCAGCGTAACTTACTACGTTATTTGGTATAAGCATTGATATATTTTATATATCAGTGGGTAGAAGATATTTCTTTATTCATTCAATCATTCATTATAGCATATCAAAAGTCCACTGCTGAACCTAAGCCTCCTCTATAGATGGTCTCGTAGGAGGGGATATTTGCCATAGTTGCCAAGCTTGATAAGCGGGTTGACAACCTCCATTTTTAATTTTTGTGTTGTTACTAGAAGAATGCTACTGTCCATCTCCTGTTTCAGTTTCTCTGTCGATTCTTACAACACCAATGGGATGATACGGGATAATGAATTCCTTTACGTCGCCTCTACACGGACAATTTATTAAAATATAATGTATAACACTTAAAATCTTCCCTTTCGTGTTTGCTATCCGTAGTCCACAATACGACGGAAAACCGAGTTCGACTCTAGCCGGCACCAAATGAAAATAAAACTATTATTAGCATCATTAAGTTCTGATTTTTCAAATGCTTATCATTTTAATTTTAAGAGTAAAGACCACGGGACGATGTAGGGTAGGGTAGGGTAGTGTATATTCATACACCGCCTCTACAAACAAAATTCCACTGCTGAACCTAAGCCTCCTCTATAGATGGCCTCGTAGGAGGGATATTTGCCATAGTTGTGGTATCTTACCATCCCGTAATATCCCATAACTTGTCTATTGTCGGATCAGAGGGCAAATAAACACACAGGCCACTTATAGGTAAGTAAATAAGAATTATAGGTAACATATCACACTAAGTGGATGACAACAAAAAACCTGTATTTTTGCACAAATACCATGAAGAAGCAGCGCTACAGCTGTGTTATGGCTACAAATATAAGCTGTAAATTTTGAATGAAAATAAATTTTGAACACCAGAGTGAAATAGCAGCTTAATGCTAGTGTGTTTCATATAATAAGTATAGAGAAACGGAGACCCTTTTTACTGGAAATTCGGAGGAGATTTCAGACTCATTCCATTTAAGTCCTCAGGGTGATAATGCGTTTGCGTTTTGATCTCTGGTTTCTGATGATGTTAATGCTGTTAGCCTTTTTGGCTTTTACAGCTTCATCGGTCTCAGGAGCGTTTTGATTCTTAATTGAAGATAGATGTAGATATCTATGGGTCACAGCATTCACTTACCATTAGGTGGACTGTGTGCTCGTTTGTCTCCCTGATTCTATAAAAATAGATAAGTGTGTCGTATGGTGACAAATGGGAATCGGCGACCCTTTTTAGTGTGTAATAAGACATTCCATCTAAGATCTCAGAGGTGACAATGCATTTTGATTCATAATCGAGGAGTAGGCGAGGTGTAGGTGTAGGTGTTCTTCGACAACAGCATCCATTTTGCCATCAGTTGGACTGTGTGATCGCTAGTTACCCTTACTTGAATAAAACCATTTTATTTTTAATAGAAAAAATTCTGTTAATTGGTCATTACAAACTTTTATTTATAAATAATTAACGCTAGATTACGAGGACTTTTATAATAACTACAATTAGTCGAGGAGCCCGCAGACCACCGTGTCATCACGATCAAAGTCTCATTGGAGCCGTGACGACGGTAATGGTGGCAAATTTACATTTAATTAAACATAACACGCCAGTTTCCTCGCAGTTGCTCATCAATTTTGTACGTCTGTACTTAAAGGGGATTTGCATAACTACGTAAGAAATTCTACTTCTATGATCGTTGCTGGGTATTTTAAAAGCTTTTTTTATTTAGATAAAATTAATCGTCGTCACTCGCAACCATTTTATTTAAGTTTTTTTTCATATTTTTTCATATTGGTGTTAAATGTTATAAATCCAGGATTTACAAATGCCATAAAGGCATTATTTATAGAAAAATTAGCGATCCACCGCGGCTTCGCACGTGTGATTTCTTGACCTCGAAAACAGCGCCACCTATCGGATCCAACCAACTATAACTTATTAGTTAAAACTTTTATAGAGTAATTATAGAGATAAGTACCCTATATATTTATTTTCTAAATGACCTGCACGATTTTTTATAAGGTGCAGTCTCTCAATCGCCATCGCTAATAAAGACCAAGGCATGAATACTCGTAATTGAAAGAAATCGACCATATCCCGGAAAAATCTTACGTTATTGACTGCAGAATTTAAAAAGGTGAAACATCGATCGAAAGTTTTATTCCACCTATATACTGTGGATTTGAAATAATTATTCGTAGAACTCTACCAAGCCGAAACACCACAACGTTATAGTCGATAAACACTACTACTACTACTGGCAATTTCCTTAATAACAGTATATAACGGCGCTACATCGGACACAGTATAGGATAAGATTCTCTTATGAGTTTTAAAAGTATTTACTTTTAATATTTTTAAATTAGCACATTTAGTGAAAGGGTACTTTAACCGAATCATGTCTGCAAATGTTACGCTAGGATTACTCGTCTCTCTCTGCGTTATTATGGTAAACAGAGACAGAAACAGACTTCAAGCGATGCTACTTTAAATGAAGCAGAGAACTGAAGCTCTTTGATAATGTGCGGTTTGCGTCATTATGGTGTATATGCGATGTATTTTTAAATTATACAGATTGTATAATAATATTTTTTTATAGTATAAGGGTAACAAACGAGCACACAGTCCACCTGATGGTAAGTAGTTGCTGTGGCCCATAGACATCTACATTCATCCTCGATTACGAATCAAAATGCAGATGCGTTATTACCCGTGAGGACTAAGCTGGAATGCCTCGTTTCCAGTAAAATGGGTCTCCGGTTCTCTACACTCACCATACAAAACACAGCAGCGTTGAGCTGCTATTTTACGCTGGTATTCTGTGAGAGCGTGGTCCTTACCCGGTCGAGCCGACCCATTCGTGCTACAACTATACTACTAGTATAGCTGCAGCATGGCTCTACCACGTAAAAAATATTAAGTTTAAGTATATATACAATTCCGGTATGCATTCGTAATTCTTCCCCTCCTAAACGGCTTGACCGATTTTAATGACAATTGTATGAGGTACTTATGGGGTAACCTGGACGGTTCTTAGCTATAGTTGGAACCGGTAGGTGACGCTGTTGTCGAGATCTAGAAATCACCGTGCGGAGTCGGAGTGGATGTAGTGAGTGGAGTGTTATTTTGATAAGTACATAAACCCTTAAAAATGTATGTAACTATTGCAACATATTTCCTCGTCCAGTATACTCCAGAAAGTCTACAAACGGTATGTGTTGTCAATGGTTACTTACGGAATCTAGATGTGGGCCTTCATGGTCGTATAGCCTAAAATCAACAAGTGAGCTAAAATACATAACGAGGATATTATCCTTAATAGAACAAAATGTTCCTTACTGACATAGCCCAACGGATCAGTAGCCATGGACCGGATCCACTTCTTGGATCATGAAGGCTGGTGGTTCCGAGTGCTCGTTTTCCTGGCCCTATGGCCTCCGCGTATCAAATTTAGGAGGGTTGGTTGCATAGGTAGAGGTGGTGCCGTGTACTTGGTGGCCTCAGTTAAGGCGCGCCTGTGTTCCGACGTGCCTTAACTGAGATTGAATAGATAGAGAAGTTGTCCTCTCCCGATCCCGAAGAGGGGCACCATGGGATAGCTGACGTTGTTGGGACTACGTATGTGTGCATAAGTATTTCCGTAGCAAGCCCTGCTGATATACAAAGAAGGTGGAACACTATGGGATTTTGGCCGGTGCGAGTCCAATATAACCTGTCCTAGCCCCCGCGAAGCAGGCATGCAATGCATTGAATAAGACATATTCTGGAGTGGTACCCTCTTATCGGCAAGCACTGTGCTCGGCGACTCGCTAAGTGGCACACCATTACAACCTAAGGAATATACAGGGAATTCATTGATGCTGGCGGTTCAGTGCTGTGCTTTGTGATAAGTGAGGTCAAGCGTAAAAAACTGGTACCGAAATTTGTTAAAGAGAAAAATGATTAGTCGTTAACTTGATTCAATATATGCGAATACTATTTAATTAAACGTATTTCGTTATCGTGTTTAATTTGTATTTAAATTGTTGATTTTGAGTTTATGAGAGTGCTAGAGGACCCTTAATTACGGAAGGATTAAGGTGATTGATGCTCTAATATTCGCCAACACGTACAGGAGCAGCATATCGGTGTATTTGCACCATAATACACACAGAAATGAGGTGTGAGGTCTGTGCCCAGCAGTGGGACGTACAATAGCTATACTTACTTTTTATATACTTACAATTCCTTCGTTACAAATGGCCCTCTTTTGTTTATCGCAACTTTCATGCTTGTTCCAATATATTTTGTTACAATTTACGTGCACAATTTTACCTTCAGTTATAAGATACACTGCTCTATAAAATTAAGCGTTTTGTCTATTCCTTATCTATCGAAGTATTCGAAGGAATGATCAACTTTATACCTTGATACATTAGGTATAATTTAGAATAACATTGTAGAAACTGTTGCTTGAATTGAACAGTAAGGAAATCTTTAGTATAGAGGTCCTATTATTGGCGTTGATAAAACATTTTATGTTCGAATCTATTGACAGTTATTGCAGTATTTGTTATAGAACTGATAAACATATAGCATGGTGCTAGGTTAATAGTTTTTACCTGCTAGTTATATGCCAGAGCTTAGTTACGCAGCAAGCTATGGACGAGGCTAAGATTGAAGTATATATTATCTAATGGAATCATAATTCAATATAAAGGAGAAGAAGTAAGGGTAACTAACGAACATACAGTCCAACTAATAGTAAGTGGATAGTGTACCCATAGACATCTACATTTGTCCTCGATTAACTACTATCTTAGATTATTTACAAATAGTACATACATACATACATATAATCACGCCTCTATCCCGTAGGTAGGCGAGACCACTTCTTTCCACTTGCTACGATCCTTACATACTTGTTTTGCTTCGTCCACTTTCATTATTCCTTCATACATGCTCTTCGGTTTAGGGTACTCTTGACCTGGCCTTTTTCAAGACGTCCCTGATTTGGTCGAGAAACGTCCTCCTAGGTCTACCCTTCCAACACTTTCATTCACACTCACCTTATACACTTTTTCGTCAATCGTTCTTCATTCATTCTCTCGACATGGCCAAACCATCTCAGCATACCTTTCTCAATTTTGTCACTACATCTTCTTTCAAATCACAACGTTTCCTTATCTCACTATTTCTTATCCTGTCACTCAATTTAATAATCACTAGCGACCCACTTAATTTAGATGCGTTGTCACCACTGAAGACTGCTGATAGAATCCCTCGTTACCGTAAAAAAGATTCTGTGGGTCTCTACATTCAGCATACGATTTGTTTGATACGAATGTAAAATGTCGTAACATCAGGTTAATGAAGCCTAAATGGTGCAAATGTGCAAGTATGTATATTAAAAATTTGGCAGTAATTCTCTGAGATCAAGGCTAGTAATTATATAAAAACTTTCGTAGTTTTCTTTAAATAAATAACGATATTCGCTTCGGTATTTCACATTAAGCCGTGGGAGCCTCATTTATCATAAATAGCAGAGTATACCTATTGCAAGTGAGATTGAGATTTAAAAGATAAATATATTATCTCCCTTTTACCATCGTTTTATATCTGGTCATTGGAATTCAAAGCACTCTGTAAGTGTTCTCAAAATTGTAGTAAGAACTTCTTTGTATCTAGCATACATGTAGAAAATTGTATAAAAGTAAACAAGATGGCGGGTGCGGTGTATTTTGCATGCGCTGCTTAGAACGTGATATCGAGGGTAGTTCTGTTACAACGTGCATATTTGATGAACGCGTCTGTTGAAGCTACTGCTAAGGGATAGTAACTGAACTGGCAAAGTCATTTATAGTATATGCATAAAGTATATTGAGTATTAAGATATATAAAGTTATATTAATGTTTATTTGAAACTAGCAATCATTTTATCAGTCTTTAAATCTGTCATCTCTATGTATAACAGAATCTTGTAATTACAAGAAATTGGTAGCATTTTTCAATGTAATAAAGTCGCGACTACTAGAACAACGTGTCAGTTATAATGTGAACATGATTATAGGTAAAAATATTTTAAACCTTTTTGTATTTCTCCAAATATAACTAAGAGTGAATTTATAAGCTTCCCTTATTATGGCGCGTAATTCCCACACTTGTTGATAGATGATGTAAGATGATATTATAAAAGTTGCTATGGTATGATAATTGCTATGATATTAGTATAATAAGAAAAAAACTTCTTGATATGAATGCCTATAATGCACTGATCGCTGAGATTGGCGTTTGGCCTTGAAAGGAAAAGGGGAGATCTCCCGCCGGGCAAGGTTTTCTGCCCGGGGAGCGGCCAACGCTCCGTGTGTTAAGGCTGATTTACACAGTGTCAGTAACAGGCGCCAGTGCTGACGCCGAGGACTGACTCGCACTGTTTACATGCAGTCAGTAGTCGTGGTAACTTCTTGATCACACATTATTGAAGTCAGTGAGCGAAAATGAATTCATGGAAACGGCAGAATTTACAACGATTGAAATATTTGTTGAGAAAATGTTCCTATCTGCTGTTAAAAGAGTTGGCGGAAATGTTATAAGAAGAGATATTTAAAAATAAACGACTTTGGATAAGAAAATGGATAGACGACAGAAAAGAAACTGGAGGTTCTGCTTTGTTGTTGATGCGACGTCACCTTCACCCTTCACCCTACAATGCAGCGCCAGCGACTGACCAAGTACTGACTTGGTCGTTTATACAAAGTCAATACCGCTGGCACGGATGGCGGGAGGAGTGGACTGACTTTAAAATTAAGGATGTTCGATGATCATCGATGTTAAAAATTAAAACATCGATGTTTTAACATCGATGTTACCACATGTCAAACATCGAAACATCGATGTCAAAGAACTCATAATCTATTATTGGGAACTTGCGAACCTGCGAAATTAATATCAAATAAATCTTGCATCTCCTCTAAAAGATTTAAAATTTTGAATAATTCAGAATTCCTGAACGCATCGATAACCTAACAAAAAAATGTCATTAGGGTGTATCAAACTTAACTGTCAAGTGTCAACTGTAGTGTCACAGTTGTCACTGCTTTCGCTTTATTATTCTCTGGTAGCGTTGTTGGTTATCTGTTTCTTTGTCGGTTGTTTTTTAAAAAATACAGTGATTAATCTTAAACAAGATTCAATTCATGTTTAGAACAATGTTAATGGTCCTATTTATATAAATTTAAAAAAAAACTTGCGGTGAGATATTTGACCGCTATAGCTATACCAACGCCAGCTGAGCGGTTATTTTCAAAAGCTGGCTCAACTTTTTATCAACAGAGAAACAGATTGAAAGGTACTTCTTTGCCAAAATTACTATTTCTTCTATCAAATCAATCGGCAAAAATTTTGGACTATATTAAATATTTGTTAATTTCTACCATTTTTAAAATTACTGTTTTACACTACATTGTTTAATAATTTCTTTTATTTCGTTAATAATAAACCATAAACAATATGATTATTTTTTATTCATCTAATTCTAACTTATTAAATACATGTGCAAAAAACATCGATAATGGCTAACATCGATGTTTTGAATAGGATAAATATCGAACATCTATGTTGAGCTATCGATGTAGTGATGTGTCCCTCACTCATGAGTTGCCTCGTTTGAGGTCCTTGTGACGGCGAATTGAAAGAGTTACTCGAATTTTAACATTGGAACACCTTACTCACTCGTTCACGACCTCACATAATATGACTGACAATGCGAATCGTATCGCGAGTGAGTGAGCGAACGACTCGATTAAAAATAGTTCAAGTAGGTATCGAGATTATGTATTTTGTAGCAATAGTATCTAAATGAGTGAGGTTTCGGTATTGAGAAAAAAGATTAATAAGTAATAAAAATAATTTACACATAATGGAATATGAAACAATCAAATCATATATTTGCGTGTGAAAATAAAATCATGCGCGCTTTTTTTTTATATTAACCAATTTTGCGTTTACTGGACATAACCAATGATCTCAAAATTTATTTGCATGCTTTCAAGAAACTTTCGGAAGGAGGCGACTCGCATTGTGAGATGAATACGCCAACGAGCGATTCCTCACCTCAAATGAGGGGTACCTCATGAGTACCTCGCGGAGTAAAATGAGGTACTCCTTCATCCTCAAATAAAATAGATGAGTTACCCATGACTATATCGATGCCAACAGCGATGTCATCATCGATGTTTCTGCAATATCGATCATCCCTATTCAAAATATTCAAGCAGGAATATTGAAGTCAGCACTGGGGCGATAGCACTGTACAGCCAAACACTTTCCAAAACAATTTACACTATGTCAGTATCGGGTCAGCACTGACTTGCCTGGAATTTGGAGTCAGTTACTAACCCTGTGTAAATGAGCAATTAATTAGAAGCTGTTCTATATATAGCGTTAACTTCAGTACTTTGATAGCGTGATTTAGGTTTCGGCGCGTTTCGCTTACGGTGTGACAACAGCGCCGCCACAGGCGCATAAAAGTGCTGCTCTAATAAGATTGCTAAGTAGGCACTGAACTCTATATGTACAAGTACGCTGGACTGGCTATACCATACAAAATGCCTATGCCGATTTCAAGCGCCCTCATTGTCCGTACCGGGAACTAAAATTGACATAATATGCCAAAGTCTGTTGTGTTATTTAAATCGTATCTCTGTATTTTGAGCTTTTAAACTAAAAAATGAAAGTATTTTATGTGGTTTGATTATATTTGATTTTAGTTACATAATAAGAATTATTTTTAGTAATAATGAGTGTGCTTAATTATGTAAAACTCGTTACCAAAAGGAAAGTGGGATAACATTCCACAAGTAAGTGAATTACAGATAATATTAAACAAATTAAAACTATTTGATAATATAGGTATACTTAAAATTTGTTACAAATTTAATATCGTAATTACAAACATGTTTGGCTTTATATTTCTGAGTTTTGATAAACAATAAAATTCAATAGGGTTGTCGAGTTCCTTGTTTATAATACTTATCGTTGTTCTTTTCTACCCATATCTGTTAACAACCAAAGTAGCCGACAACAGATAATTATCAAATATTTATTAATTAACAGGTTTCCAACTTAACCTAGACTAAAACTATGGCTACAAAGCACAAAATTGGGAATTGGCGTCCGAAACAAAATGATTATCTTTGTTGTAAACACTTCACATACGACTGTTTTATTGGACATGAGAAAGGCACCCCTTTGAAAAAGTGCAGTATACCCCACAATATTTTCTGGTAGTACCAATACCAGTAAGTATAAAATTATAAGATTATTATTTCGAATGTTTTTTATTTATACTCTCCTTGTTTTCCCCCAGACTCAAAGGGCCATAGCCAAGTGTAGAAAGGTCGCCTGATGATGACTTTATGATTACACAAAGTCATCATCAGGCGACCTAGAGGCTGCGGCTAGAGGAGAGTCCTCTCTCTATATCACTGCAGCCGAGATGGAGTCGCAAGGGAAGAGGATTGTTGGTATGGCGATGTGCCACTCAACTATCCTCCGCTACTTTAGCGGGGCTGTACCACTGGGTGTTTCCGAGTGCTCATTTTTTCCTGGCTCCATGACTTCCACACATCGGGCTCGGGGAGTACGTTGTGCAGGTGGAGTGAGAGGCCGCAAAGGGCAGTGTGCCTCGTGTTCCTGGTGCGCCTTATCTGAGAAGAAGAAGGGGGAAGAGAAGTCCTCAAATAAGGAGGGGTCCTTGCTGGTGGGACCACGGATGTGTTTGAAAGCGTTTCCGTGGCCCTGCCAATGTGTGGCGAAGGTGGAACACCATGGAGTTTTAGTAGGTGCGAGTCCGACATAATCCGTTCTTGCCCCCGCGAAGCAGGTATGCGTAGGCATTTCCTCATTTGAAACCCGGAATAAAATCCGTTCTGTAGCTACGAATAAAAACATAGATAGAACAACGCAGTGTCAATCTTGGTTTTATATGAGGTATAAAACTTGCATCTAAGGCCTAGATATTAATTGATACATTTATTTATTGTATGGCATTATATTAGTATGGTACATAAATAGAATGGACGTTATGGGTAGGCCTGGGTATAGAATTTTTATCGATATATTTTGTCACACTGTCTTATCTCTATTATTAGTTCCGTGGACGTTCACTTCTGCTGTCAGCGCCAAAATGGCGAAATTCAAATCGCCTCATTATGTCACGGTGAGGCGATTCCAACCACATATAGAGGTCAGTGTAAGTATACTCAACCAAATCTAAAATACCTTTTGACAGCTGTCAGACTTATTGTACTAGGCATGCCAACCAAAAAAATCGGTACATACAATATTCGATTCTTAAGAAAAATCGATATCGATTCTTTAGAGTTGGTAATCTTTTACAGTTTTGTTTCGATAATATTAAAAAGAAAGTAATTTTGGGTATATACTTACTAATCATTAAAAAAGTATTAAAACAAAACCTTGACACCGCGCCTGTCTTTCTGTTGTACTTTTAAGATACTACTTTGGAAATGATGACTTACAATAATAAATGCAGTGGCATTTTACTTTGTGTCCTTTATCCTTACATAACCAGTTTAAAACATCTTCCTTACTATATAGCGTTTATAGGTAAGTTTATAAATGGACATATTAATCCTTATTCATCTTGGCTTTAATCATATTTCTTTAATTACGGGAATGGTGTCTGGGATATTCACTAATCAATCAATACATGTAAAATATAGTCTCCACACCACGTTTGTATGCACTATATTTTGCCGGAATCACTAAAAGGATTTTCCATCAATTTTAAATAAATGTTGAATTTACCACCTACAACTTTGTTTTATACTATTAGGTCCTTACATATGAAATTAGCGTTTTGTCGTACTGACCACTTTGATCTGAAATATGTCCTCTTTGGTTAAGAATTCCAAATTCAAATTTATAAATTCATTTAGCTGGTACATTTGAGTTTTGAAAACAGTCATTTATTTGTTTTCCTCATTGTTTTATCCTTTGGCGTCGCTTATTACCACACAATGGAAAACATGAAATATCGGTATATTTACGAGTACGAGTTCTACCGTGGCACCGGTGCTGCAGAAACAGCTCGAAGGATTAATGATATGTACGTCGCTGCTGTCGCAAAAGAAAGCACGGTACGTTTTGGTTTCAACGTTTTCGTTCTCGAAATTTCGACTTTCAGAACCAACCCGTGGACGGCCGGAATTCAAAGTGGAAAATGAAGAATTAAAGGCTATTGTGGAAGCGGATCCATCACAAAGCACTTCAGAGATAGCTGCAAGCTTCAGGGTAAGTGATAAAACTGTATTAATCCACTTGAAGCAAATCGGAAAGTAAAAACTTGAACGATGGGTACCTCATGAATTGAGTGAATCGCACTTGCAAACACGCGTCGACTGCTGTGTTATTTTGCTCAACCGACACAATAATAAAGGGATTTTAAATCAAATCATTATTTGTGATGAAAAGTGGATACTGTACGATAATCGGAAGCGCTCGTCGCAATGGCTGAACCCTGGAGACCCAGCCAAATCCTGCCCTAAACGAAAATTGACTCAGAAAAAGTTACTTGTGATTGTTTGGTGGACTAGCGCCGCTGTCGTTCACTACAGCTTTAAAATCTGGCCAAACGATTACGGCAGATATCTATTGTCAGCAACTGCAAACCATGAAGGAAGAACTAGCTGCTAAACAACCGAGATTGGTCAATCGCTCTAGGCCACTGCTGCTTTACGACAACGCAAGACCACACACTGCACAAAAACAACCACTAAGTTAGATGAGCTACGATTGGAATGTCTGCGACATCCACCGTACTCCAGACCTTGCTCCAACAGATTACCATTTTTCCAACTTCTTACAAAGAAAAAATTCAACTCCGATGCGGCAGTCCAAACCGCCTTCAAAGAGTTTATTGATTCTCGCCCCATGGCTTTTTTAGTAAAGGGATCAATGAACTACCTATGAGATGGCAAAAGTGCATAGATAACAACGGTGCATACTTTGATTAATTAAATATATTTTACAAAAAATTGACTTTATACTCCAAATATTAATAATTGAACAGTGCACTGTTTTAACTTATAATACCGGTGAAAACTACTAGACAATCGCTTTTAGTTTGTTTTTAGGTTATTGTGATTTTCATATTTTAATTTTTAATTTATCAGTATTCCCATTAGATGCGGTAAAAGTAATATTAGTATTGTAATCTATAGATTATAAGGAATAAATCGACATGCATTTTATCAAGTTACGCCACATTTTGTGGTGGCACCATTCTCCATACGAAAAGAAATTGTCTCCTTTATGCTGATTAATGGTGGTAGAGCCACGCAGCAGCTTTTGCTGTTGACGTATGGGCCGGCTCGAGCGGGTTAGTACCACGACCTCATAGAATACCGGCGTGAAGTGGAAGCTCTGCTTTTGCATTTCGTCTGGTGAGTGCAGGTGACCGGAGGCCCAATTCTCCCCATCAACATGGTAGCGGAATTAAATCATAGACTACCCCAGGAGGGTACCAGCACCTGGAGAATCCTCGCTGAGCATCCACGACCATGCTACTCCACTCCTGAGCGTGGGTGCTCAGGCTGCCCCGCGTATTCTGGGGGCAATTTCGCCAAAACAAGAACTGTTCGGGGCAAACTGAGCAACAAGACCAAGGCGACCCCTGCCACGCTATCCGTGAATTTCTGCAACATCAGGGGACTTCACTCGAACCTAAACGCCGTCCACTACCATCTCGAGACGGCGAAGCCGGCCTTGCTCTTTCTGACCGAGACGCAGGTGTCCTCTCCGGCTGATACTTGTATCTTTCATACCTGGGGTACAAATTGAACACTCCTTTGTGCCTCGGGCTGGAGTTTGCGTATACGTCAGAGAGGACATCTGTTCTCGACGCCTCGGTAGTCTTGAAGGTTCGGACCTGTCCATCCTTTGGCTACGCGTAGATAACGACGACCATAGCGGTAATGCCGAAATAGACCGACTCATCGACCACGTCCAAATGGCTACAGATTGCTTGCTACAACAGATCCCATCCGCAGAGATCGTGATCCTTGGCGATTTTAACGCCCACCACGCCGAATGGCTCGGTTCACGTTTAACCGATCATGCGGGAGATCTGTTTATGATTTTGTCTTGATATATGGTCTGACACAACTGGTTACTTCGCCTACGCGGATTCCAGATATGAAGGATCATACACCTTTCCTGTTGGACCTTCTGCTGACCTCTCATCCGGATGGATATCAGGTTTCCGTCGATGCCCTCTCGGCTCTTCGGACCATTGTCTGATTCGGGTGTGGTGCCACTCACGCTCCCTCGCGGTTGCGTTCTGCAGGTTGCCGCCGTGTTTGGCATTACAGGTTGGCGGATTGGGACGAAATGCGGTCTTTCTTTGCATCCTACCCATGGGGCGGGTTTGCTTCTCGCCGGATGATCCCAGCACTGTTGCTGACTCTGTCACTGATGCGGTGCTACAGGAATGGACTATTTATTCCATCATCTGTGGTACCCATCGGAGGCAGATCTCAGCCTTGGTTTGGTCGCTCCTGTAAGACTGCACTACGCAGTAAGCAGGAGTGCTATCAGGCCTGGGCTGAGGCTTCGGCGACTCGGGATGTAAACACCAGCATGCTTAAAAGAACTATAACTTCGCCTCCAAGTCCTTCAAAAGAGTTATAGGAAGTCTGAGCACATAGGCAGAATTGGCGAGAAACTAGTTCGCCTTCCTTCGGGAACCCGTGCATTCTGGTCTCTCGCCAAGGCTGTCCAAGGAAATTTCTGTAAGCCATCACTACCATCTCTGCACAGGAGGACGACTCACTGGCCCACGCCGCAAAAGAGAAAGCCGACCTTTAGGCCCCTTTGCGTCCAACTCGACTCTTGATGACGGGGAACACACCGCCGACCATCCCGCGGTGTGAGTGCTCCATGCCGGATGTGCGGTGCTCACAGCGCTCGGTTCGCAAAGCACCTCTCCCTGGACATCCACAAGTCGAGTGGGCCTGACGGAATCCCCAATTGTGCTGAGGACGTGTGCTCCGGAGTTGGCACCGGTTCTAACGCGTCTTTTCCGGTACTCTTACTCCCTAGGCTTAGTCCTGAAATCATGGAAGAAAGCTTTTGTCCAACCGATCCTAAAAAGGCGACCGCTCAGACCCATCCAACTACAGGCCTATCGCCATCACTCCCTTGTTCTCCAAAATAATGGGGTCCGTTATAAACTGCCAGCTCATGCGTTACCTTGAGGATCACCAGCTGATTAGTGACCGCCAATACGGTTTTCGTCGGGGTCGATCAGCTGGTGATCTTCTGGTCTACCTGACTCATAGATGGGCGGAAGTAGTAGAGTCCAAGGGGAGGCATTGGCTGTTAGTTTGGACATTGCGAAGGCTTTCGATCGGGTTTGGCACAAAGCGCTTCTTTCGAAGCTCCCTTCCTATGAGCTTCCCGAGAAATTGTGCAATTGGATGACCAGCTTTCTTGCAGATCGGAGCATCAAGGTCGTTGTAGACGGTGCATGCTCCGACTACAAGCCTATTAACGCTGGTGTTTCACAAGGCTGCGTGCTATCACCAACGCTGTTTCTTCTGCATATCAATGATATGTTGCAAACCTTCATTGCTATGCGGATGACAGCACTGGTGATGCTCTATAGACCGGCTGTGCCAATATTTCTCGGAAAACGTCGCCGAGTACCGGAACAAACTTGTGTCTGAAGTCGAGTCTTTGCTGGACAAAGTCTCGGATTAGGGCGACTAAATCTAGTCCAGTTTAATCCTCAGAAGACACAAGTTTGCGCGTTTACCGCTAAAAGACCCCTTTGTCGTATCTCCTCAGTTTCAAGGCACTCCTTGTTGCCTCAGCCAGTATCGGAATCCTCGGCGTCGACATATCGAGTGACGTGCAGTTTCGTGGTCACTTGGAAGAAGGCCAAATTGGCCTCTAAAAGCAGCGTTCTCAGCAGAGCGGGACAGTATTTCATGCCGGCACAACGCCTGCAACTTTACAAGGCGCAGGTTCGGCCTCACATGGAATACTGTTCCCATCTCTGGGCTGGGGCTCCCCAGTGCCAGCTCCTTCCCTTGACCGCATCCAGCGCAGAGCGGCTCGAATCGTAGACGACCGCGTCCTTTACGATCGGCTCGATTCATTGGCGCTACGAAGAGATGTTGCATCTCTTTTCATTTTCTTTCGCATTTACCACGGGAGTGCTCTGAGGAATTGTTCGGATTAATCTCAGCCGCCAAATTTCACGAACGCACATCGCGGCAGAACTCCCGATACCATCCACACCATCTGGATGTTTGGCGGTCCACCACTGTGCGATTTAGAAGATGTTTTCTTCCTCGCACAACTTTCTTGTGGAATAGTTTACCACCAGCGATTTTTCCGGACCGATACGACTTAGGGACCTTCAAGAAAAGAGCCTACTCCTTTTAAAAGGCCGGCAATGCATCTGCAATTCCTCTGGTTCCCTGGTGTTGCAGTTGTTCATGTGCGGTAGTCACTTACCATCAGGTGAGCCGCATGCTAGTTTGCCCCTCTCCTATAAAAAAAAACAAAGTAGGAAATTATAAAAAAATAAACTTGTTTTATTCATGATTCATATAATTTAAGCAATTTTAAAAATTAAAATTAAAATAAACAAATAATAAATTTAAACATTCGATTATTTTTATATTTTTACCGATTATTTGAATATTTTTTCCGATTATTCGCATAAAAATGAATTTTAATCATCCAAACACTACGGTTGGGTACATAGCGATATATCATTGAAACAACGTCAGGCAAAAAAGTTGACTGTAGTTAAATTTTTTATATGTTGCTCTTTTTGAAAGATTCTAACTTAAATTAGTGATACATGTTGTAATGAAATATAGACTTTACTTCATAATTATTGGGATTTATGTAAAAGGTTATTTTAAATCGTGTGAGTACGCTTATACAAAGTTATGATTAATGTGAAACGTCAAAAGGTATTTCTTAGATTTGGTTGAGTATAGGTAATTGTGAAATATGTACGTTTTATCGTACACTTATTATTTTTAGCCATACACATTTATCAAACCAACATAACCCAACAGAGCAGTAAGCTGAAGTGGCAATGGGCCGGTAAAATAGCTCGAAAAACCAACAAACATTGTAGAAGAAAGGTTCTCGTGTTGCAGCCTCGTATCGGTAAGCGAAGTGTAGGGCGGCCCCCCTGCTAGTTGCAGTGACGACCTGGTAAAACATACAGCGAGTCGATGGATGCAGGTGGCATTCCGGGGGGAGCGCATGTTCAGAAGTGGACTTGTGATGGACTGTAATGATGATGATGATGAAAGAAAGAAAGAAAAACACATTAATGACACATTCATTGTTACTCAACGAGACTAAACGAGGGTTTTCCAACACACAGTACCAGGCGTTTTGTATTATTGATACTGCGCTTTGTCGACGGTCTGGATATTTCAGCCTGGCGTGTCTCGCATGTGCAACCATGCTGCAATCCGTTAGATCTCACAAGATCTTATTGGTTTTTTTTTTTCAGAGAACTGTAAAGATATCTACGCGTCAAGAAAGGATTCTCTAATTCCGCTATCTCATCTTGCAAGTATTTAATTAATAAGATACTCGCCACCATCATGACATCATCCCGTGGGTGTCGTAAGAGGCAACAAAGGGAAACTGAAATAGGGGATGGGCAGCAACATCTTTCTGACAATAGCTTCTCTATCTCTACATAGTATAAAAGAAAGTCGCTTCCCGCCGTGTGTACGCTTAGATCTTTTAAACTACGCCACGGATTATGATGCGGTTTTCATCAATAGACAGAATTCAAGAGAAAGGTTTATATGTATAATACATGCATATTATATATTAATATTTAATAGAATAGATTTTATAAGAGATACGTCCAAAGACGGTAACACTTAATGTAAACACGGTAACATTAAATATTCGTAAACGACTGAAAGATACATTTCTATGAAAAGTATAATGTACTACCTACAATAAGTATTAATAGATAGAGACATTGTAATAAATATACCTAAGATAAGTATGTATGTAACATAAAGTACTTATTAATGTATAGAAAAGAGCGCCAGTATCGCCAACAAACTGTTGCACAGTTAGGCGATGTTTATATAAAAAAAATATAATTCTTCTGTCCGTGTGTATATGACTGAACACCTCCTAAACGGCTGGACCGATTTTTATGAAATTTTGTGTGTGTGATTAAGTTGATTAGAGAATGGTTTAGATTCACAATTGGACCCGGTAGGTGGCGTTGTTGTCGAGATCCAGAAATCAACCGTACGAATCCGGGGTGAATCGCTAGTTTAATAATAATAAAAAACTGTTACTCAGCCAGGTTGTTAACTATGGAAAATATGCCTTTTTTATATAGGATAAGGGTGACAAACGAGCACACAGTCCACCTGATGGTAAGTAGTTGCTGTGGCCAATAGACATCTACATCTACCCTCGACTACGAATCAAAATGCAGATGCGTTGTCACCCGTGAGGACTAAGATGGAATGTCTCGTTTCCAGTTAAAGGGGTCTCCGGTTCTCTACACTCACCATACGAAACACAGCAGCATTAAGCTGCTATTTTACGCTGGTGTTCTGCGAGAGCGTGGTCCTTCCCCGGTCGAGCCGACATTCGTGCTACAACTATACTACTAATAGAGCTGCAGCATGCTCTACCACGTATAGTATTCCTGATATTATATGGCAATCTATGGCGAAGGCCTTTGTATACACTGGACCTGTATATGCTGTAATGAATGATCGAATGAATACTCTTATTAGCTAATTTGTCAATTAGTACCGTAATATGTGTATCACAATAAAATATAAACAAACTAGCTGGCCAGGTAGACATTGTGCTGCCCTCTCCGGCGACCCTTTGTCCTATAAAATATCCTTAAATTCGTAATTAAAAATATTGAGGGTCACTTATCGGGATAAAAACTTTCTCTCAAGTTGGACCAAACTACACACAGTGTGCAAAATTTCATTGAAATCAGTTTAGGAGTTTAGGAGTTCATCGCGGACACACAATATGACAAGTAATTTTTATATATAAATATTATATTTAAAAAGCTATACACGGGGATACGAATATATTTTGCATGAATCCCAATGATCACAAAAATATTTAAATTTTAACTTTGCCTTGATTATTTCTGCAGTGAGCCTCTTTAAATCGGATAGAGGGGATTTCGCCAGCGCGGCATCGGCACTTAAACGTCATGAATCGCCAGTAATTGAGTATTCAATTCTTTAATAAATTGCTGCCGAGATCCTTGCGTCCTTAAGAGAAATTGTGTCCATTGTACATCCGACATTTTTTTTATTTCATTGCAATATTTAACATTTTAAAGTACTTTATAGCGTTTTGAGTTGTTATATAAAAGTGATAAAGTATACTATTTCTAGAGAAAAATTAAATTTAGTTAACAAATCTCGGATCTCGGTAAAAAAATTGTTACATAGGTACTTTAAAATGTGTTATGTAGGTACTTATTCTATTAGTATCATATAGTACGCGCGTTAAAGTTATACTTTCCTTATTAAATTATTATGTTTAATTCAAGTTCAATTCTTATCTCAAAATTCAAGACCATACCAGTTAATCCCGCATCAGCAGCAAGTCATCATTATAATTACGTTGTCCTTTCTAAGGTACATACCAAACTTCTGAGTAAAAGCAAACGGTTCCTGCAGCACCATGAATCATTAGACCGGAAAGGACAGAACAATGTCTGCCAAGCCTAAGTGGCTTAGTTAGTTTATTATAAATAAAAAAGCTCTTTCAGTGCAATGCCTTCGGCGCCGCGAACTCCAAACCGCCAGCAGAGCGTGATGGGGTACTTAACTGACATTATAATTTTGTTTTTACTCTCTCTCTCCCTCTCTCTCAACCTGCATATAAAACTTATACGTAATACAAGCAACTGTAAAAAGTTCTTTCGTTCAAATTTATCTAACTTTCTATTACAAACCAGTGGTAATTAGACAAAAGAGTGACTTTCAATAAGTGTTATTTATAATCTATATTGAATAAAAAAGTTTCTGTTTCTATTTCTGTTTCAAACTGAAGCTGCTAAGATATGAGTGAACTTGCTCATATTCATTTCTCTTCGATAGCCAACTTCAGTTTCACGCTAAAATGCAAAATTCGAACGCAATGCGTCTAAAGAATTAAAACTCCAAAACAGAAAATACAATCATATTAATATCCTTCTCCATTTTACAGATATCGACCACTGCGCAGGATATGAAGCCACGCTATAATTGTTATACGGCTGCAGTACAAATGAGCTGGCTCGATCTGTAACGGAATGCCAACGTAAAATAGCAGCATAATACTACTGAATTTTTTTGCTGATAACGAGGCATTTCATCTTAGTCCTCTGTGATGACAACGCATCTGTATGTCATGTGAATGTAAAAAATATGGTTTGGGGACTTTAAGGTTCTAAGGAAGTGGCACTAGAGACAATTTTCCCTCACGGCAATGGAAACAAGCAGCATCTAAGACTTCATTTAAAAGCTGCATATTTAGGCGGATTCTGAACGTGCTTTAAGCTTTTAGAAAGAATCATAGCGACGGCTGTGCACACCGAGAGGAAATGCAGAAAATAATCAGAAAAGTAACAAATTCATAAAGTATGTTTCAAATGTTATGTGTTTGAAATTTTCGCATGATCAAAATGTTAAAATTTCTTACTGCTCAACGGTGAATGAAAAACTCGTGATGAAGCCTGCTTGTCTAAGGAATAAAATATTTTGAGGACATGTGAAGTCCACCAAAATACACAACTAGCGCGGTGGACTAATAGATATTCCTATCAGAAATGAGAGGGGGCCTGTGCCCAGCAGTACGGATATAGGCTGTAACTGAAATTCAATAAAAGATAAGATAAGATTTTCAAACGTGGTAGAACCATGCTGCAGCTATATTAATAGTATAGTTGTAGCACGAATGGGTCGGCTCGACCGGGGAAGGACCACGCTCTCACAGAATACCAGCGTAAAATAGCAGCTTAATGCTGCTGTGTTTCGTATGGTGAGTGTAGAGAACCGCAGAACCTTTTTACTGGAAAAAAGCATTACATCTTAGTCCTCA
The DNA here is from genome assembly GCA_029286625.1 of Parnassius orleans. Classification (NCBI taxonomy): domain Eukaryota; kingdom Metazoa; phylum Arthropoda; class Insecta; order Lepidoptera; family Papilionidae; genus Parnassius; species Parnassius orleans. Next base: position 1,888,584 of record JAGSMP010000145.1, read on the forward strand.
CGGCTGACAACGCATCTTCATTTTGATTCGCAAACGAAGATAGATGTAGATGTCTATGGGCCACAGCGACCACTTACCATCAGGTGGACTGTATGCTCGCTTGTCACCCTTATCCTATAAAAAAAAGATATATGATTATAATATAATGCGTGGTAGAGTTATGCTCTATTATGGTTGTAGCACGAATTGATCGGCCCGACCGGGAAAGACCATGCTCTCACATAATACCTAGTGTAGATAACCGGAGACCCTTTTTACCGGAAACGAGGCATTCCATCTTTAACCTTAAGCGAGGATAGATGTAGATGTCTATGGTTTACAGCATTCACTTACTATCAGGTGGACTGTGTTCGTTAGTCATCCTTATTCTATTATAGATTTTTTTTGCATGCATGTTTTTTCATACTTTCTTAATAAAACTAAAAAAGTATTCACGCTTACCTTAAAGACATCAGATATTGTATTGAGATGAAAAGACAGATGCTGACAAACTATTCCACTCCATTGCTGTACGCATTACGAACGACTAAGAAAACCATTTAGTTGGAATGAGTGGTATGTCCACAACAAAATGGTGGAGACTGGCCGAACGTCTTATCCTCGGTTGTTCGATAGTGGAAAGAAGAGGCAGGAATTAACTAATAGATTTCATACGGATACTCTTAAATGTTACCTATAAAATACCGAGACCCTGGCTATTTTGCGCCTATGCTCGAGACTTGCAAGATTGGCATTTACCAAATTTGAGCTCACTAAAAAGCCTCTTAGAATAAGTGAAATCTATATTTGAACATACATACATAGGAAATTGAAACGTCTTTTTTATAGAATAAGGGCGACAGACGAGCACACAGTCCACCTGATGGTAAGTGGATGCTGTAGCCCATAGATATCTACATTTATTCTCAATTAAGAATCAAAATGCAGATGCGTTGCCTCGTAACCAGTAAAAAGGATCTCCGGTTCTCTACACTCACCATACAAAACACAGCAGCATTAAGCTGCTATTTTACGCTGGTATTCTGTGAGATCGTGGTCCTTGCCCGGACGAGCTGACCCCTTCGTGCTGCTACCACAATATAGCTGCAGCATGGCTCTACCAAGTAATCTGCCTGTAATATCGAAATAACCGGGGTTTGTATTATGCTCAGAGGGTTAGTTGCATGGTATTAAAAGTTTCGATAACCATGTGTAATTTCCATTTTGATTTTTATTCCATTTTGTTATATCGTACATAGTTTTCGAGATAATAACAAATAACGATTTAAAGTAATTTTTCGATAAATCAACTATTTGCACCAAGAGAACAATTATAGATCTGCAGGTGTACTATTCATACGCAGTTGTGGATTAAAACTAGTTAATAAAATAAAATTCAGCACCATAATCGAAATCACCGCCGGGTGTACAAACGCCTAGCGCAGTAAAAGCTCGCATTAAATCCGTATGAGAAAATTGCCTTCGTCGATTTGTTTTGTTAGACGCATAAGCTTTTTAACTTAGCCAAGTAAGATTTCAAGTAAAAATTGCAATTTTTACTTGAAATCTTTACGTGGTAGAGTCATGCTGCAGCTATATTAATAGTATAGTTGTAGCACGAATGGGTCGGCTCGACCGGGGTAGGACCACGCTCTCACAGAATACCAGCGTAAAATAGCAGCTTAATGCTGCTGTGTTTCGTATGGTGAGTGTAGAGAACCGGAGACCCTTTTTACTGGAAAAAAGCATTCCATCTTAGTCCTCACGGCTGACAACTCATCTGTCTATGGGCCACTGCAACCACTTACCATCAGGTGGACTGTGTGCTCGTTGTCACACTTATTCTATAAAAAAAAAATTAATAGCTCTTACTGCAAGATTTTTAAATAGAGTCTAGATCTACGTAAACCCTACATTTTTATAAAAACGTTTCACATCACAAACTAACAATAATGATATGAGTACTTATGATCACAATCATCATTAACTCGTATTGTTCAAGGTGTATCGTGAATTCGTTTAAGGATTAAATTCCAAATCAGTACATGTAAATAAAACTGAAGTGTCTGTCTGTCAATATCTCTCGACATAACTGTCTATCGAAGTAACTGCCTTTTATTGAGCTCAGCGCGTTATTCGCATGCCATAAAGACATATATAACTATTTTAACTTTTTTGTCTGTATGTCTGTCCGTCTCTATGTCAGTCAGTCTGTCTGTCTGTCTGTCTGGCTAAACCGATTGTGATAAAACTTCATGAACACATTGCCAGGAGCGAACCAGACCATATTTTTTTTTTAAATCTTGGATTTTTTTTTGTGAAATCATTGATCACACAAATGACGCCACCTTAATACATCCTACCCAGGCAATGCCGGGGTGGGTTTCTAATTGTAAATAAAACCTTGTACCATTATACCTCATTATAATTTTACCCCCTAGATCTGCCCTTTTTTTAAATTCGTTCACTTAATGAGTGAAGCAGTTTTTAAATTTTGAGCATTGGTAGAAGCTTTATTATATACTATGGAATATATATCATCTATAAATGTTTCTATTTAACATTATACTTTTAAACAAAGTATATTTTAATAGTATATTTTTTATGTTATAATATAATTTGTGGTAGGGCCACGCTGCAGCTATATCATGGTTGCAGCACAGATGGGTCAGAGGTATTCCATCTTAGTCCTCAGGGGTGACAACGCGTCTGTATTGATGTAGACGTCCATGGGCCATAGCATCCACTTACCCTCAGATGGACTGTCTGCTCGCTCACCACCTTGTTCTATAAAATATAAAATTAAAAAAATAAGTAAAGAATAAATAATAGGTGTAGGTACGGCAAGAGACCAAATGGAGCTTGATCTCTTAGAAGAGGGTAAAGCAACTACTATGCTCGTAGCGTCCCACGCTACGTGCTTAGCCCGCCCATTTTAGCGACGCCCAAAGGTATATAACTACTACATTTTAGTCGACGCCTGGACAACCTTTAGGTCTCAATACCGAGAGTATTGAGTACCTAGTATAGAGCTGGAGCATCAGAGTCGAATGAACTGTATAAATGGCGCAAATATAAGTCTCTGGGAAATGACTACATCTCTGTCATTGAATGAGCGCTGGTTCTTAATAGAATCAATATATAAAATAATATCCACATAATGACGTGTCTAACCTAGTTTGAGGAGCACTTTCCACCCTCCGTAAATCGCGTGCACTATCACCGTCCGCACTAATCCTAACACCACAACTCCAAAAACCTCTACACTATGAAGAACCCACCACTGTCGATAATACGACACAAGTTTCGCCTCTAAACGTAAGTAACTAGAAAACCGCTAGGAGAATGATAACATTAGTTTTTGTTGTTGTTTTTATATACACATATATTTAAAAAATAATGTATATATGTATATTAAATACTAAAACTACGTAGTACTATTATTTATTCTGTGCTAAAACTAAAAACTTAAATTATCATACAAGAACGCTGGCTGTGTATCCTCGCTGAAGCCATTTAAATATTGAATATATTTCAATTTTATGTAAATAAGTATAAAAATAATGTATATATCAATGTCAAAGTATTCGAATTGCTTCAAAATTAATCGCTTTCCCTATTAATATGTAATGCAATGGGACAGTCCCTACATAATTTTCGGCTTTATTAAGCCTCCGTCGATGCGTGTAATTAAAAAATGGATCTGTGTGACGCTCTTTATAATGACAATGGAAGATTTAATAGCCGTATACACACTTTGATACTGTTGATACTTTATTATTTACAATTTCATAATAAAGGAAGTAACCTTACGCTATATTTTACGATGTTGAGATATCTCCTGATATTTCTGCAAACCTGATTTATAATTCATAGGGCGTTTACTGTGTCGTGGATTTTGATTTTGAATACCAGCAAACTAAAGCTAACTTTTAGCACAAGAAAACGTGGGGTGTACTGAAAATATGCTAAGTTTTACTAAAACCTTGTAGACTGACGGATGAGGCTTTGGTGAACAACTGATGGCATATATTCATCCAAAATTGTCGAACCCGAATCTCATAGATTGATATTTTTTTTTATATAAGTATTTTAGAAAAGAGTAAGCTCTTTTCTTGAAGGTCCCTAAACCGTATCGGTCCGGAAAAATCGCCGGTGGTAAACGATTCCACAAAGAGGTCGTACGAGGAAGAAAACTCCTAGTAAAACGCACAGTGGTGAACCGCTAAGCATCCAGATGGTGTGAATGGCATCGTGAGTTTTGTCGCGATGTGCGTTCGTGAAATTTGGCAGCTGGAATTAATCTGAACAACTCCTCAGAGCACTCCTCGTGGTAGATGCGATAGAAAATGCAAAGGGATGCAACATCCCTTCGTAGCGTCAGTGAATCGAGCCGATCAGAAAGAACTGGCCCTTATAGCTTACCCCGAAGGAAGCAGCTATGGTATATGGGTGGCATATGGGTAGCAGCTATAGCTATGGTATATGGTACCCCATATGCCATAGCTGCCACGATCTTATTTAAATATTCAGTTTATGCTTTAGGTGTATTGTAATTATTCCCTTAAATTAATAACTGTGTACAAGTTCACTTTCATTTTTTTTTCGCACAAAATATAACATATCCTACTGTTAAGACAAAGGTGAAGAACACATAAAGCCTCTCACATATCAGTTTTCAGGAGTGCAATGCACCTGCATATTGATTCTCAATCGAGGATAGTTTAGCTATCTGTAGGCCACAACTCTGCCTTACCATCAAGTAGACTGTGTTCATTTGGCAGCCTTACTTCAGTAAAATAAAAATTTCAAGGCGAAATTAAAATATGCCACAAGTTTAAAAGAATACGCCTTTATCGTTTAAATTTCCCTGAATACAAATGATACTCTCTAGCGTACCCATCGTAAATAAATTATAATTTATCTTACACGTATAATTACATAATCATCTAAACGAAGTTACAAGCCGTTTAATAACACACTAAAAAGGCTTCGTCATCGGAAAATGGAGATGATTCGTTCCGCTAGCGCCAACAAAAGCCGATCCCGCTTACTCGTATATTATTCTATAACTACCCCTCGATATCGCGCGTTCTACGGTATTAGCTGCTTACTCGGTCGTGTGATTAAAAATTATGCAAGCAATCGCTGACGGTAGTGTTGGCCTTGGTGTATCGATAATTGTAGATAATCATAAATAAAAATATCGATAATTCTTCTGTACGTGTATTTGTCACTGAACTCCTCCTAAACGGTTGGACCGATTTAGATGAAATTTTTTGCGCGTATTTGAGTGGGTCCCAGGATAGTTTAGATTTACAATTGGATCCGGTAGGTGGCGCTGTTATCGAGATCCAGAAACCACCCGAGCGGAGCCGGAGCGGATCGCTAGTATTTTATAAACGCTAAAAATTGTAAAGCATTTAGTTATTTTCTTATATGTTAAGTTAAAGTGATTAAATAGTTTCCCTGTTCGCGAAATAGACACACTTTAATCAATCAAAATTTACATAAGTGACCCACGTGTTAAGGAAGTTGTAAATATAGTACTGTGTCTACTGTTGTAAATATAGTATCAACAACACACCATAGTATTCCCATATTTTCGACGTATTTAAATAATAAAAAAATATGTAGGTAGTGGCGGTGTATATATATATATACCTATACCCTATACCCAACTCATATCGTCTCGTGGGAGTTGTAAGAGGCGATAGAGGGAAACGAAATAGGAGAAGGCCAGCAGCGTCTTCTTAATTAAATAGTTCTCTTACGGTTGCCTACCCGCCTGCCAAGCGTGGCAACTATGGAAATCTATGGGGGATGCCAGCTATGGACTTTCGATAAGCTGTAACGGTGATTATGATGATGGTGATAGTATTTATTAAGGGGAGAATTTAAACTAAAGCTTTTGTTTATTTTTGAAATGTAATAATGTTTATTTTTTAATACATATACTAATATAGTTATAGCATTTTGAATTTTTCTTGCTGGTTCTCCCCAGGATAGAGGATTATCCGAGCTAGTGGTACTATTATTTATTCTGTGCTAGTGGTAATAATAAAAAAAAAATATTTTTACTGAGAATCACTTGTAATGTATATTTAAAAAAATATTCTATTCTGCTCTATTCTAAAATACTGTTTTCCCATTAATATCTAGCATTGTCTTAACAATTATTAAAAATATCGATATTTTATTAAAGACAGGCACTATTAAAAAGCGCGAACGCAATTGTAAAGCGGACGAACGCACGGCGCGTGTGGCTATTATTGTCATAAAAGCTTTTTAAAAAGATAATAAGTGGTTATAATAGCTACGTTGTTATTTTTAATTGTTTATAATTGTAATTTATGTCGTATTCAAATGTGGACTTTAAGATGTGATGTGAGCACCGGTAACAGAATTTACTTCCTAATACGAGTTACTATCGGAAATTGTAAAATGTTTGGAACGTTTTGTCTGCAACACGATTTGAGAAAGATCATGCTCGCACAATATACCAGCGTGAAATAGCAGCATACTGCTGCTATGTTTCGCATAATAGCTTATTTTTACTGGCAACGGGGCATTCCATCTTAGTCCTCAGGGTTGATAAAGTTTCTGTATTTTGATATTGGCCCGACCTGGAATTTGAAACCGGGACCTCATGATCAGCAATCGCATTTACGACCAATAAACCAATTTTCCTTCTATAAAACAATTAATAACGCTCCAAATTCCGAAGCATTTACTCTTAATGAACTACGGGTAACCGATGAAAGTCGTTTCCAATAAAATCGGAAACAGGCTTTAGTGTAATAGCTTGGGATGGTGGGTAGTCACCGTTTTTCCTACCGTGTAACGCTGCTCTTGTGATGTGGTATTAGTTTCTCTTTTAAGAAATAAATGTAATAAAAAAGTTTTATACGTAAAACTTTTTTTTTGTACAAATTTGGTCTTTTTATACGAATCAAACGACCGGTAGCACATCAAAGTGAACCCATACAATAAAGAAATCTCCTTAAATATCTCGAAGAGTATTCGTCCAACATACACGTATAAGTTGCGAACTCGGGGCGGGGTGTTCAGCCGTGAAATGGTTCGCTCTTGCCGCATATCGATTTGGAGCTTAAGCCCTCCTGAAAGGCATTAATAGACTACCGGGGGGGCTGCATGACAGCCACTGAGATTTCATATGAAGGTTGTTTGTGGTGGGAAACTACTTTTATTTGCAACTATTGTAGGTTTACATAATGATTTCTTATATTTACGCGAACACTACACATTGAATAAAACTACTTTTACGGATTATATCGCGTTTAATTACTTATTTTTATTAATTCCCGTCGTTTCGGGTGCTTTACAGCAGTCCCCCGTGACCATGGGTGCTATAAAGCACCCGAAACGATGGGAATTAATAAAAATAAGTAATTAAACGCGATATAATGCGTAAAAGTAGTTTTATTCAATATTGTAGGTTTATATTGATTTAGCATTTGGATTTATAATTGCTGATAAATTGGATATAAATGACGAATTGAATCAAATTAAAAGATTTTAGTAATTTAAAAGAGCGTAAAAATCACTTTTTTTTTAGGAATTTTTTTAGTATAGGGTAAGGGTGACAAGCGAGCACACAGTCCACCTGATGGTAAGTGACTGCTGTGGCCCATAGACATATACATCTATCCAATCAAATGCAGATGCGTTGTCACCCGTGAGGACTAAGATGGAATGCCTCTTTTCCAGTAAAAAGGGTCTCCGGTTCTCTACACTCACCATACAAAACACAGCAACATTAATCTGCTATTTTACGCTGGTATTCTGTAAGTCCTGAGCGTGGTCCTTCCCCGGTCGAGCGGACCCATTCGTGCTACAACTATACAATTAATGTAGCTACAGCATGGCTCTACTACTTTTAAAATATACTTGTTTGACTATGGCCCATAGACACCATTTCACGTGGGGAAATCTTCATAGATACCTTCTGTTACGAGGGCATCAGAGGTTAGCAGGACTCTTATCTACTAAAATCCACCCATTACGGGTCTAGAAGTATCCTTTCGGTATGCAACCGGAGCCTTTCATTATTTGGCATGCCTAGCAACATTCATCATCATTAGCATCTATCGCCGTAGGAAAATATTTCCATTACGAAAATACATATTATCCTTTATCAGCTCTTTAGAATTAATTTTAATTCTAAAGAGCTGATAAAGGATAATATGAGGAGATATGATATGAGCAAGAATTATAATTTTGCGAGAACGAGAATGAGAATTTGTCTTATTTTGCGTTTGAATCCCTTGTGATGTCGGCGAATAAGATAATCCATCACCACATTTCGTCCCGTGGGTGTCGTAAGAGGCGACTATGGGAAATTCCTAAAAAAATATTATCCATCCATCCATTACAGCCTATAAAAGTCCACTGCTGAACATAGGCCTCCTTTAACATTAGCGACTTTGGTTTTAGCGAGACTAAGGGTCAGTTCACACAGAGACGCGACGCGACGCGTATATAGAGAAATGGATATATTTATAAATATTCTGTTTGTACATTATCAAACCACACAATTTTCTGCTTTTTAGGATCCTATCCATCCAAAGGTTGTCTACCAACAATTGTGACACTTATATCTTTTTTTTTTTCTTCTTCTTTCTTTCTGTATTTTGGTGAACAATGAAGTTAACTATTTATCTACGAATTACCAGGACTTCATAGCGTAGGTACAAGTATACGAAACAATAGGGTGCCGTCTTAAGCTCAACGATCTTCAAACTTCAAAGTTCGTTGTGCAAACAATCCAATTATATCGGATTGCTGTGATACTGAGACTGCTAGATGAAGAGCGACTTGTTTTGAAAGCTATTCGTGTTGATTAAATATTGTGCTAGGTGTCAATTTATAGCTGAGTCTTTAAAGTATTTGTTATTATATATTATTATTGTTTCAGATATAGTTTTTTATAAGTAATAATTATAAATATACACTTAAAGTAATAATAATATATCTAATATGTAAAAACTAATGTTTGTTTGTTCGTATTTTATGCGTTGCCATATCATTCATCAGATTGCGTTAAAACTTTGTCAATATATTGCTTGCACTTCCGCGAAGGTTATAGGCATAGTACTATTACGTTTCAGTAGGTGGCGCGCGTATCGTACCGACAAATTTATTTGAACGTTATATATCATTCAACTTCAATCAACGAATTATCATTCTCAATTAAACAATATACCTAAGTCTTTCAAATTTAAAACGATATTTCCGCAATTATTTCTCCTGCGACAGCAATTCCCCGCGTATCAACTAGTAATAAATAACAATTAATTTATTTGCATAGGGTTGGGTGACTGTACGCTTATGATTAAAAAATCGGTTCGCGAAGTTAAAAATCATGTGTTCGAATCCACCATTCGACTGCTATTGTGAACCATTCCTAACACAATTAGACATACTTTAGTAATCTATGGATATTGGTAGCTTTAAAAAAAACAATAACAAATGAAAATGTGACCAAAGAATTTATCCTATAGTAAGTCTGACCTAGCATATTTTGTTATTAAGTCAGATGTGCGGATGTCTTTTTATTATAATTGAAATTTTAATAACAGCGTAATTATTAAAAAGTAACATCATTGATTAATTTACATATTATTCACGAGTAGACAGACACGTCCGCGAAAACAGATATGATCGCAGGACGATTAAAAAAATATTAAATATTTTATCTGTTCAAAACTATAATTTTTTTTTTTGTAATACGGAAGGAAGAACAAACTTACAGTCCATCTGATGGGAAATGGCTACTGCAGCCCATGGAAATCTGCAGCCAACAGACAGTCTGATTAACTTTTATTTAAAACTAACTTCTCATTTATATGACTTTGTGTAACAAAACTTCACCTCGGTATCGACTGGCGACATCTGGTGAGCGGGGGTTATTGGCCCTCACGGAATTTAACATTGATTGAATAGAATAGAATTGAATATTTTTTATTCAATATAGATTACATGTGTAATTCTCATTGAAAGTCATTTTTTACTTTACCACTGGTTCGAAAAAAAAAACCTCTGTCCTGGGAAGAACCAGCAAGAAACCCAGCGGGACTTTTTTTTTAAATAGTCATAAGTAGCACATGGGGGTCTGTAAACACTTACAACAATGAGGTGCTCGAGCTCGACACAAGCAATTTCTACAGTTCGCTCAACAGAGAGGCTCACAATATTCAACTTCCAATTCTTTGCCCATCATGCCTTGTATATTTTGATGCACCAGGTGTAAACAATTTTTATTACTTAATTGTTATGTATGTGTTGTTTGTTAATTTGTTACAATGTGGTTTTTTTTCTTTCTCTTCACCACTCATAAAAGCTTATAAATGAGCCTATGTGTATAACATAAATAAATAAAAAAACAAGTTCAAACAAAGAAAGTTACATTACGTAAAGATACGTTGTCACCTGTAAGGACTAAGATGGAATGTCTCACAGCCTGTAATTATTCTGGCTCTCTATGCGCTTCACAAAGGAACAAAGCAGTGCAAACACTGTTACTTGGCGGCAGAAATATGTAAAAGAGTGGTACCTACCCAGACGGACTACTAGGTAGAAAATAAGGGCCCCACCACCAGTAAAGAATGAATGATAATTTAAATATATTTAATAAAAACAAAACCAGTCTAATAATAGCGATTATAAGCAGCAGGCCTCTGGTTTTTCAGGGATACGCTGTCATACGTAGGACACTCAATAAGTTTTAAGATATACAAAAAGTATTCTAGATACTATTAATATTTATTTTACATCTTTTCAAAATATTCTCCATCATGCTCTATACAAAGTTCCATTCGCCTAAACCAACTCTAAAAACACTTTTGCCAGTCTTGATCTGATAGGTCGGAAATCGCTTCTTCGTAGGCAGCCACGGCTTCTTCGGCGCTTGAAAAAAACTTGCCTTTTATTTTTTATTTGACTCTTGGGAACAAAACGAAATCACAAGGAGCTAGCTAAGTCAGGGCTGTAGGGTGGGTGACTTAAAGTTTCAACACCAGATTCCTCAATAAATGCTTTTGTTCGAAAGGAGGTATGTGAAGAGGCGTTATCGTGATGCAGCATGATTCCCCGAAGCCCGGTCTTTGGTCTTCTCTCCCGCACAGCTTGAAAAGCTTTGGGTAATGCAACTGTAGTATACCATTCAGAGTTTACTGACCTACAATTTTCCAGCATTGACGTCGACAAATGTCCGCTCCGTGAAAAAAAACTAGCCACCATTTTTTTGCCGACGTTGCGAGGTCTTTGCAGTTTTGTCGGTAAATGTCCTTCTGAATAGACCCATACGGATGATTGCCTTTTATTTTCCGGATCATATTGATAGATCCATGTCTCGTCACCAGTAACGATTTCTGAAACACGCCTAGATTCTCCGTTTTCGAAACGTAGACGCATTTCATGGCACCAATCCACACGAATCTGTTTTTCGCTTTCGGAGAGCAAACGAGGGATCCATCGACAACAAAGCTTCCTCACTCTAAGATGTTGATGTAGGATGGTATGAATGCTCCCCGAACTAATGCCTACAATCTTTTCGATGTCCGTATATGTGATTCGTGGGTCTTCTCGCACCAACATTTCAGTAGTCCATACATTTTCTGCCGTTACTGCTGTTTGCGGGCCCCGGTTCTTTGGTCATCTTTAAGATTAATTTTACCCTTTGAATTCAGCAAACCACCTAAAATTGTTGCGCGTGATGCAGCTTAGTCCCCTAATGCTGACTGTAACCGTTGTAAACTTAATTGTTCGGTTAAACCAAATGTAAAATCATAATATATCATAGCGCAAATGTTCACGTTTAAATGAAAAGCGCGGGAAGCGTTGCAGGAAAATTAATAGAACTTTGTTTTTTCTTAATATTGAGCAATTGGCTTGTGGAGTTCTATTTTTAAATAAATTTGCTTTTTAGAAATATATAACACGAGTGCGTTCCATTTTAAATTTCGAACATCTTAAAACTTATTGAGTGACACCTACGTGCAATGATACGATAAATCCTTGAAATGTCTCAATTCACTTTCTTTATCACAAAGGATTACTTCAATAATTGTTTTTTTTTTAATACGATATTTATAAGTAAAAATATCTTTATGGAAAATAGATACGTTTTAATATAAAAAATCTAAATAAGACTTGGTATACATAGTTAATAGTACGGAGGACGCAGTAGCTGCCAGCAATCGACGGCAATTCCACGGTGCAGGACGGCTTTGTGATGCAGATAACCTTAATCCGTGTCTGTCGGCTGCGTGTCAACACCAGCCGCAAGCCCGGATAGTCTAACATGGACATAGCTTTTTATTTTTATAGTATTTTATAAGTTGTTTATTTATTTTATTATTTTATCATATATTTTTTTTACATTTTAGAGTACAAGCAAATAATATGATTATGTTTTACTCTAATTAAAACACATGTATTAAAAACACTTTTATTTATTAGTATATACAAATATCCCTTAAATCTGTATAGTTATTACAAATTTTCCCAGTTGTAAGGCGGAACCTAAGTAATACTTTTACAATAAATTATATTTTTTTAAATGTTCATGTAAAGTTATAATAAGTCAAGACACATATTTGTTTTCATTAAGGCTTAATACCTTACCTTACCTATATAATACCTAATACTTTTATAAATTATGTACCGTGATAGAAAATCAAAACATCATGGCATATCCGTACTACTCTGTCGTTAAACGGTACAAGCAACAGCGCGAAAGGATTATGAAGGGCTGAGATAGCAATTTGCGGCGTACTTAATTACAAGATAAATTAGTATGTAAATTAATCGTCGTATACACAGCCCGTGAGCGCTGCCTGACTGCCTGAGTGAAGATGGAGTCTGATGACTATATACATAAAACACTAGTAAGCATTGTCTGGTTTTACTTTCCGTAAGCTTAGAATCTTTAAAGTTAGGTAATGTTTAGGTAAAATGGAGGAAATGATGCCTGCGTCTCTACTCTCAAACTCCTGTCACTCAGAGCAATTGAGAAACACATTTCATTCATTTATAAAATAAAAACATGCGGGAATGTCGTGGAACTGCGTGGAACACTCGGTTGGAACGAAGTTCCTTTCGTAATATATTATTATTATTGATAAACGTATTAATTATTGATTAACAAATACAAATAAATGAATTACTAGCGTCTATTAAAATGAAGCGTCATTTAAAATAAAATAATATTTCATTCATGGCAAGATAAGAAAAAGTGCGAGGGAAATGGATATTATTCCATCTCGCTCGCACTATGGAATAATATCCATTTTTACTACACTATTATATGGCAATGATTTTAAAAAAGGTGGTAATGCATCAAAATTACGTCATTATACGTTTCAATATTTATTTTTTTAATAAATATTGAAACGTATAATGTTGTATAGCTAGTGTATATCAACTAAACAAAATCTCAATTAAACATGAGCCATTGTAGCCCAGGGGCTAAGCGCTTGAATTTCATAGCAGGTGTAACCCAGGTTCGATTTTTTTTTTGTTGAAATTGTTTATTCAAATTAAAGCGCTTATCTACCACATCCAAGCCGATGTAGTAAAACTTAGAAAAAAAACAGAGAGAGAAATAATATTTCGATGACAAAATATGAACCCCGCCAAGGCGTACTGGAATAACGCGTCGTACTAACTTCTGTATGTATTTTACACTCTGAAAAATAAAAGGAGAACTCTGAGCAGCAGTAGGACTTACATAATCTGTAAATTATCATAGCATACTAAGAGAAAGTCTAAAAATGACATAAAATTTTATTTTTGTAATATATTTTACCTTTTATTGAGACCTATATTGAAAGAATATGCTTTTAAATTTTAATCTCACCTATAATATAAGCAGCTTCACTACTGAGCATTACTAATAAGGATTAAGTGAAAAATAAATTGATTTATCAAAGCAACTATCTAGCTGAACAAAACGAGATTATGGTACTGCTAATTAGAAGTCATGTTGACAAATAGGACTGGCGAACAAAACTATTTTTAAAGATTCCTTGTATGACAGCTTTTGAATATAAATTTTTGATCCGATCTACGCATCCCAAAGCGAGCTCACAGTATAATTAGGACATTAAACAGATCAAACAAATCACGGGAGAGTGACCGCCGGGAATTAAAAATGAGCTATATTAAACACGATAAAATCCGTAAAATTATTTATAAGTATCCAATGTATATTCGTGTAAATATAAAAAGTCTCCTAAAGTCTTATGTCGAAAAACTCATAATATACTTAATATATGTATTTTTTTTTGGAGTTTATGGCCTGGTATCTAGACCTTTAGGCCAAGTCTTAGGTATTTTTATTCGGTTTATTATAATTTTCTTCATACTACACTGCTTCACAATATGTTGATGCGTCACATTGTGCAGCCCTTGGGAGATTTTGACGGCAACTTGAGTCAGCAGACAGCTGACAGTTGGCGATGTTATCTCAAGGCGCCTAAGCAGATAGACACCTTATCTTGAGAATCACACCACCATCAGAGCACTTGTATCACCATTTCCACTAATAGTTCACATGCGCAGACACTTAATACACAAAATCGCACCACTTTTACATATCAAAATCCACTTCAAACCATTATTCAAACAATAATACAGGAGCAGCAAACCGCCGCCGATCAAGTTCCCGCCAAAACTCCTAATATATGTATAAATAGTATAACGGGGATGCCAGATTCCATTATATAATTAATCACACAAAATCTTGATTCGCTCTGGAAATCAGCATCCCCTAAATTTCCACATCCGTTGTGTGATTAACTTTAAACCCCAAAAAATAATAAGGGAGGAAACAAGACCAATTACAAAAATTATATTTGCACAGTAACCCTCGTAAAGAACAATGTGTTTGCTGATATTATATTAATAACAATTTGATTCCGCTATCGGCAGCCATGTTTATTTAGCTGTCAAACTCGTGCCACGGCGCATGAGCGCCACGTGACCTATTGAGAAAGTTACGATGTAATCTAATAGACTGAAGAATAGAAATGTGCCAAGGGCGAAAAAACTGTTATTAAAATACAATTTAGATAATTATTTTTCACAAAATATGCTGGAATTATATTATTTCGTGGGAAGTTAGGAAGACACAATAATAATTCATAGCACGATTGAGCACTGACATATACAAAATTAAAATGTTTTTTTTCGTGACAGTGATAAGCGGACGAGATTATCGGATACCGGTTCCTAAACATTCCACTAAATGCTTGGCACATCTTGCAATAGATTGTGTCAGGCCGGTAATTAAAATACTTTCTGGTGAATATAAGATTTTCTTATGACATAAAAAAAAAACTTTTATAAATTCAACTGCGAGTACATAAGAACAGAGTAACAACATACGGCAGCCTTGTTACGGTAAGAGAAGTGTAGTCGGGCACCCTACTACCCTAATAGATGGAGTGACGACGTGGTAAGAGATGTTTCCTACATCGTCGGTGGACGCAGGGCGGAGCTACTTGCATCCACCGACTTTCTACATCTCTTACCTTGCTTTGTGGCATTCCTTGGGAGGGGCCTCTGTTCAGCAGTGGTATTGTGGTTTGTTATAAAGATGATTATGATGATGATGATTATTTATTCGGGCAAGAATATTCAATATGGATAAAAATAATAATAACAACAATCGCTGAAAATTTAGAGAAGTAAAATCAAAAGTCAAAAAAATACATTATTGAATTAAAATGACCTACCTTTATATCAAATCAAAGAGTACCTTCTAATGAGTCTAGTGGGAGCATAAGAGAATCTCCATATTTTTCCGTGAATGTCGTAAGAGATGACAGAGGTAAATGAAACAGTAGATGGGCAGCTGCATCTTCCTGATAACAACTCAATAATATTAATAAAAAATCTGCAATTATCAATCCGCCTGCAAAACTTGGTAACTGTGAAAAATATCCTCTCTTTATGGTGATCTATGGGGTTACTTATGTTTAGCAGAGAACTTTTGATAGGCTGTAATAAATGAATTAATATATTATTTATGACATAACTTATTATATATCAAATCATATTATATTATGTAACAGCACTATCCAAATAGTCCTAAAAGTCCTTTCCCAATTTGGAAGGATTTTCCGTAATCGACAAACATTGCAGAATAGCGCATAAGTATGTTATTACTCTCAACAAAATTTGACAACAATCGGAGTCATCGTGTTTTTTTAATTGAAAATATTTGCTACCAAAGACGTATTATAAAATGGCGACAATATTATTAGCAAAGAATACTAGATAGCTAGGGTGACTGACGTAAGATATTAGGTATCAAATCACAATTTGGCGCGAGATTGCGTCGACAGATCGGCTGACGATAATTTGCGGGAACCCTGTTTGATTAGGTGTTTTTATCACAGCGGGGTAACTCCATTTATTATTTGTTGCCCAAGGATATTATATTCGATAGCCAGGGGATTTTAGCGATATGACACCGTAGTAAAACAATTTGTACTTTATTGTAGACAATTTTATAAAATAAAAATGTAACATAATTTTATAAAATTTTATTTTCATAAAAAAAATATTTTAGACTTTTTTTTTAATATTTTAGATACTTACTATAAAATATTTGTAACGGTTAAATATTTATACTTTACATGTACATATTTGCCAACCTGCTTGCCAAGCGTGGCAACTATGACAAATGTCGCCTATGTTCAGCAGTGGACTTTAATAGGCTATAACGGTAACAGTACATGTTTACCACAAACTTTGCCACATAAGTATTATTTACTTACAATATTTCAGATATTCTTCTTTAATGCAGATCTTTGCAATCGATACTAGTAAATCAAATTAAATCTAAATGCCATTTACTTGAAAAAAAAATTAATAACTTTGACACCCTTTAATAACTTCTTAAAATACATTCAATCTTTTCCATCTCTTTCCGCGATTACAAGAACACGAGCATAAATTAACTTCACAAATTACGTAAAGCGAGCCCACTCAAAAGACATTGACACTCAAATAAAACAAGCTCCGAAAAACTCGTTTGTTTATAGTTATTATGAAGGTGCCTAATAATCCTAAATTAGTAGCGCTATTGTTCCCTTAAGTTAATTCAGCATCAATTGGAACATTTCGCGCGCTGCGGCCAAACGATAGCTTTGACATTTCTCTTTAAAGCATAATGGAATAAAGAAACGGGAAACTGGCAACCCTCGTTTGGGGGAACACTTCGTTACCGGACGAAAAGTTGGAGCAATTGATATTGAAAGTTTATATATTGCTATTTATGTAAATAAAATAAGTAATCATAATGTAATTATTAACAATTATATATTAGGTCCTTACATATGAAATTAGCGTTTTGTCGTACTGACCACTTTGATCTGAAATATGTCCTCTTTGGTTAAGAATTCCAAATTCAAATTTATAAATTCATTTAGCTGGTACATTTGAGTTTTGAAAACAGTCATTCATTTGTTTTTTCCTCATTATTTTATTCTTTGGCGTCGCTTATTACCGCACAATGGAAAACATGAAATATCGGTATATTTACGAGTACGAGTTCTACCGTGGCACCAGTGCTGCAGAAACAGCTCGAAGGATTAATGATGTGTACGGCGCTGGTGTCGCAAAAGAAAGCATGGTACGTTTTTGGTTTAAACGTTTTCGTTCTAGAAATTTCGAGCTTCAGAACCAACCCCGTGGACGGCCGGAGACCAAAGTGGAAAATTAAGAATTAAAGGCTATTGTGGAAGCGGATCCATCACAAAGCACTTCAGAGATAGCTGCAGGCTTCGGGGTAAGTGATAAAACTGTATTAATCCACTTGAAGCAAATCGGGAAAGTAAAAAAACTTGAACGATGGGTACCTCATGAATTGAGTGAATCGAACTTGCAAACACGCGTCGACTGCTGTGTTACTTTGCTCAACCGACACAATAATGAAGGGATTTTAAATCGCATCATTACTTGTGATGAAAAGTGGATACTGTACGATAATCGGAAGCGCTCGTCGCAATGGCTGAACCCTGGAGACCCAGCCAAATCTTGTCTTAAAAGAAAATTGACTCAGAAAAAGTTATTTGTGAGTATTTGGTGGACTAGCGCCGGTGTCGTTCACTACAGCTTTCTAAAATCTGGCCAAACGATTACGGCAGATATCTATTGTCAGCAACTGCAAACCATGAACGAAGAACTAGCTGCTAAACAACTGAGATTGGTCAATCGCTCTAGGCCACTGCTGCTTCACGACAACGCAAGACCACACACTACACAACAAACAACCACTAAGTTAGATGAGCTACAATTGGAATGTCTGCGACATCCACCGTACTCCCAGGACCTTGCTCCAACAGATTACCATTTTTTCCGGAATTTGGACAACTTCTTACAAGGAAAAAAATTCAACTCCGATGCGGCAGTCCAAACCGCCATCAAAGAGTTTATTGATTCTCGCCCCCATGGTTTTTTTTAGTAAAGGGATCAATGAACTACCTATGAGATGGCAAAAGTGCATAGATAACAACGGTGCATACTTTAATTAATTAAATATATTTTATTTAAAAAAATTGACTTTATATTCCTCCCGTACAAAACGCCAATTTCATATGTAAGAACCTAATATTTCAAATAGTACATGTGGTAAAATTAAAAATGTTGTAAAACCGACTTCAATATAAATAAAATAAGAACATCATCAATGTAGTCGAAGTCAATTAAATACGCATTATTAAGGATAGCTCAAGAACTACTGGTCAGATCTTGATCGTGGATAACTGTAGATGTCTATGGGCCACAGCATTCACTTACCATCGGGTGGATTGTGTGCTCGTTTGTCACCCTTACCCCATAAAAAAATAAAAAATAAACATCAACAATTTTAATGAATAATAACAGAATAATAATGACGATGTAACATATTTTATCAAGTATAAAAATTAAATAAATAGATAACCACGCAAGTAAATTCTGACAAAAGATAGTTATTATACCGCGAAAACAGTGCGAAGTTTTGATGTGTCTGGAAATGATTGATCGGGTAATTGTGTAGGATGACGTAGAGGCGGTGTCCTGTGACGCTTTTTGTCACGGGAAACTCCTTTTTTATTTAGCGCGGGAATTTCGGGGTAACCGTAATTGCGGTTTAGTTGACAAGTATACAATCATGATTGATGTTTATTCTTAACAATCTTTACGTTTTTATTCTAATTAGAGGTCGCCTAGTGGTCGATCGTAATTCATAAAATTTTTAGGTTTGTATATTAAGCAAGCTGTATTTCACCTTAACTGTACATTATTATATAAAACACATATCTAATATATAAAATAAGCGGTTTGTTTGCCTTGACATACACTCCACAGGCTATTAAAATGGAACGAAGTTCCTTATCGGACGGTACGAATTTGGCGGATGGGGGCTAGGCGAGAAAAAGTGTAAGATTTTTCCGTCACGACTTCTTCTGACGTAGTAGTAGACGGCCTTGGCGCCTATAAAAAGCGAGTAATATCCATCACCTCGCACTTTTTCTTATTTCGCCATTTCGAAAGAAATATTATTTTATTTTAAATGACGCTTCATTTTAATAGACGCTAGTAATTCATTTATTTGTATTTGTTAATCAATAATATAATATGTTTATCAATAATATTATACTACGAAAGGAACTTCATTCCAACCGAGTGTTCCACGACACTCACGCATGTTTTTATTTTAATTTTATGTAATATATTAGTAACATATATTGTTTAAAAATTTTAGCTTTCTACACTCCTTCTCCATATCAACTTTATCTATACCAAATCTCACACTCCTCAGTGCGCGCAATATGCCTAAAAAGGGGTACAAATTTTTCCATTTACGTATTAAGATATACATTACTACCTAAGCGGCGTAAAATTAAATTAAAATAAGATTGAATTATTTTTTGGTTCTTGAATCTTATTGAACGTAATTATATTATACTAATTATCTCTCCAGTCGAAAAACAGTCAAAAAGGAGACGGGGATTTCTGGGCCTAATTTGTAATATGTTGAAATATGGTATAAAAAAGCGTTATATTTTTCTATTTCAAAATATAAATAATTAACCCAATTCACAATCTGGAAGACGAGAAATTTTAAAAATAAGTTTGTCACGAATAAAATAGAAAATCGATTACTTTAATCGATTAATGTGAATGAGTTATAACAATTAAACATAAAAACAACTTACACCAGATGATTGATTCAATCAAAGTAATTATATACATTACAATTTACATAGTGTCAACAGTTTAAAAAATAAAATATCAACATAATAAAAATATACCTTAAAATCGATTCTCGTTTACAGTTTGGTTTATTACTTGTGTTGACTGTGCTGACAGTGACAGCTCCTGCCTCACTCAATCTACGATCACTCGTCTCGTATCTTATTATATATTTATACATTATGTTTATATTTTAGTCGACAGCTCACGAAGAGGTAGGAAAGCAATATTTTAACATTATTGCAAGTTGTAACTGCATCGTAGTCAAACGAACTGTAGGCTGCTGCGCACGTGTAATGTCTATAATATGGTACCTTAGTTGGGCTAGGTACCAAGATAATATAGTACCACCTGCACAATTCTTGGATGATATTCTAATTGTAATTGAAGACGCATAAAAGATAATTTAAAAAAAGTTTTTTTTTAATTTTAAACATTACCTCCTAACCTTCCCTATCTTTCAATCTATTCGGGAGTTTCCTATTATCCTCCCACTCAATACAATACAATAAATACTACAATTAATATAGTAAACAACTGTCTAATAAAACAAAATACCAATCGCACTTCAAAAATCTGCTGGTTGTTGCCAATAAACGTAGTGATTATCTTCTCTTTGGTTGCCAACTTGTTGCATAACCTCACTTTTACTAAATCTCTTATAACTCTGATCTCAGATTGCCAAAATCCGCAGAATTTTCAGTGATGTTTTGATAGTATATAAGCTATTAATTGACACCACTTTCATCTTTTTATAATCTCGGCGCAAGACTGTATGAAAGCGTATCAGTCTCCTTTATCGTAAAAGTAATAATTGCTTTGAATTACATGAAATAAAATTAACGATTATAATTAATTTAAAAATAAAAGTTTATTTAGTTAGCATGTCACAAATAACTAGCGCCTAATATGTAACCATGCAGTGGCGGTGTAAGAATATCCACTACCTCATAACATCCCGTGGGTGACGTAAGAGGCGATAGACGGAAACTGAACCAGAAGATGAGCAGCAGCATCTTCCTAATAACAGCTGTAGGTATAAAAAAAAACTCTATGAGGCAATCTATAGGGGAGGCCTATGTTCAGCAGTGGACTTTTGACAGACTGTAATGGTATGGTAATAAGTAACAGTTCTAATGAGTAGTACAATTACCAATCCTGTCTAGCAAAATTTTATCCCCGTTGTGCCAAACACATACATTTTATGATCTGTGATCTATGATCTGTTGACTGCCCCGTTGGTCTAGTGGTCGTAAATGCGGTTGCTGATCATAAGGTTTTGGGTTCGAATCCCGGGTAAGGTCAAATCAGTTTTTGCGTTTTTCTGTCAAGAAGTTCTCAGTAGCAGCCCGAAGTCAGGAAGTAGTTGGTATTTCCCCCCCGTGCCCCGGAAAGCACGTAAAGCTGTTGGTCCTGCGCTTGATCTCTCTCCTGTCGTGTCGGATAACCGCCCCATCGGACTATGAGAGTGTGGGAATAGAGAGTGCACCATGTATTTGCGCATACACTTGAGCGGGCACTATAATCCTGTCCTGCACAGATGGCTAGTACCTATCCGTTGAGACTGGCCGCCGTGACTGAAATTCGGTCTGGAGGACATTATTATGATCTGTGCGCCAAGCGAATGCTTACAAAAAACTCCTCATTTTTGGGTTAGGAGAAGTCATTGTTCAGTAATGAACTATTTTTAGCTGATGATGTTGATGATGATAAAACAAAATATTTTTCTATAGTATATTTAGAATTACAAACGAAAATGTCTCTAATTTTTAGGGTTCCGTATCCGTCGCATACATAGTATTAAGTATTAGGCGATGGTACGGAACCCTTCATGCGCTAGTCCGACTCGCACTTGGCCGGTTTTTTTGACCAACAATAAGATATGGGTTGAACAATATGTCAGCTATTTTGCATACAATTAATATGATTAACACCGCAAAGTCATAAATTTTGCGCGTCGCGCTACTAACAGAATTATTGGAATAATACTTAAATTTATATTTTTAATAAATTTGATTATGTAAATTCGCCTAAATACAATCACGTGGCCGTGTCGGTGTTAAATAGTGTGTAAAATTTATCCTTGTCGCCTTTGTATCGAGACAAGACAAACGGAGGGTAGTTTCGTAATTTTTCGACCGGCCATACTTTGTCATTTGAAATCAACTGCGTGTTAAATTTAAATAAACGATACAAATGCCCTTCGAAATTAAAATTTCTGCCTAACGCCGCGGTTTTGATGTCTTTATTCAAAATGAGTGTAATAAGAAATTATGTACGCATCAGCGAACGTTTTCATATTCAAATTAGGTGTAAGTAATTTCTACCATTAGTATTGTCATAATTAATTTTGTTCACGACTCGCTTAAACTGAATAAATAATTTTATAATTTGTTCCATTAAACTTCCTTTTCACTACAAAGTTGACAATTCATTCCGGGATTATTACTTTTATTATAAAACTAGCTGATACCCTCGACTTCGTCCGCATTGCTTACACACGTCACTGAACACCATTTCTTTGCCTATATCCAATATATATTTAAAAAAAAAGAAATTTCATGTTCTAATTTGCTGTACGGTCCAAACTAAATGTACCAGAGACGTCCGTCTGACGCGTGAGTGTTTCTAGTTAGTTTGTGCTGAACACGTAGTGCTTATAAAAATCGTTGTTTCTTAAAACTTTAATAAATTTATATTAAATGAAGATATCGTAATATTTTTTTAGATATGGGCCAAGTGTCTAAGAAATAAAACTTAGAAAACCTAATTGAAATCTATCCAGTAGTTTTTCCGTGATGCGCGCACAACTGCAAACCTCTATCATTTTATTTATATGGATTATCCCGAAGCTTTGAATGTTACATAGGCGAAAAATTGCAAATTTTAAATTTGGATTTAGTGGCTGGCCTAGGGCAAATTAAAACAACTTTTGAAGTAAACTGAATGCAGAAAAACTTGGAAAAAAGTTTACAAGATTGACTTCCGACTCCACTACATTATCAAATGATAGAGAACTTATTTCAAAAAAAGCTAAGCATTGTCCTTAGCAAGGTATAAAAAGACAAATTGAAAATTACCTCACACACATATTAACATGTATTATGGCAATTTTCATTTATTCATTAAAGTTAGTAAAGTTACAGCCTATATACGTCCCACCGCTGGGCACAGGCCTCCCCTCATTTTTGAGAGGGTTTTAGGGCAAGGAATTGTCCGCCGCGCTGCCCCAATGCGTGTTGGCGAACTTCACATGTCTTTGAATTTTTTTTCTTATTACTCAGACATGCAGGTTTCCTCACAATGTTTTCCTTTACCACCGAGCACGTGGTAAATCAGCACTTTAAATTGCAATTAGCAATTTCATTGGTGCCGGCGGGAATTGAACCCGGGTCGCTCGCGTACTGTGAAATTTACAGCGAGTGCTAACTATCTGGCTACCACGGCTCTTTATTCATTAGCAGGTTATCAAAAGTCCACTGCTGAACATAGGCCTCTCCCATGGATTGCCTCATAAGGGGAAATATTAGCAACAGTTACCACGCTTGGCAAGCGAGATTATAACCGCTGTTTTTTAATTATTTTCAGTTGTTATCAAAAAGATGCCGATGCCCATCCCCTGTTTCAGTTCTCTCTGTCGCCTCTTACGATACGCACGGGATGTTATGGGATATGATGCAACGACGACCCAGGTCGCCCAAGTTTCACGGTCATCAAACTGCTGACAGGCGGTATCGCGTGACGGAGTCGCAATCATCGGTGAAATATGACTCCTCGTACTATTACAGTTATCTCGTGTCGTATTTACATTGCGGTGTTCAATTCGCAGATGTTGCAATTATGTTGCGCAACACAGTGATTATAAAGCACGGTCCTGTGCCACCTATTTTTAACCGACTTCAAAAAGAGGAGGTTCTCAAATTCGAGTGTATGTTTTTTTTGTATGTATTTTACGCGATTTCTTGGCAAATTGTGAACCAATTTTGATTTTTTTTTATTATTAAATAGGTTATACTACAAGGGTGGTCCCTAATAAATTTGGAGAAAAAATTCCACCCGTAAGGGTAGCAAATAAATAACTCCTTTTTTAGCAATTTGAAGTCGGTTTTTACTTTTTGTTAAAAGTTATAAATATAGCGATAGATACGCTTACGTCGGCACCACGCGGCAATGAATGATGTATACTGTGACCCATAAACGTATACCTACCCTCAATGAAGAATCAAATAACAAATTTGCTGTGACCCTTAACTAAGATGGAATACTTCGTCAGCAAAAAGTGTCTCCGGTTCACGAACTCTCCAAGGTCTCCATTCACTAACTGTATTTCGCATATTTGCATTGTATTGCTGTTTTACGCTGGTATCTTGTAAGAGCGTGTTCCTTCCCTGGTCGAACCATCACATTCTCGATGTAGCCATATTACACCTGCAACATGGCTCTTTTAACTATAATTGTAATTAAAGATTTAAAATACGTTAATCTTACAGCTAGCCAGTTTTTTACGTGGTGGTGCCACGCTGCAGCTATATTATGGTTGCAGCACGAATGGGTCGGCTCGACCGGGGTAGGACCACGCTCTTACAGAATACCAGCGTAAAATAGCAGCTTAATATTGCTGTGTTTCGTATGGTGAGTGTAGAGAACCGGAGACCCTTTTTACTGCGAACGAGGCATTCCATCTCACTCCTCGGGGGTGACAACGCATCAGCATTTTGATTCCTAATTGAGGATAAATAAAGATGTCTACGGGCCACAGCATCCACATACCATCAGGTGGACTATGTACTCCTCCCTTTTTCAACAAAACTAAAAAATTGTACGCCAATCTCATATGTCAGTACCTTGTAATGGCGGTGTAAGAATATCCACTACTCCAGGGAAACAAACCACGGGATGGACAGCAGCAATAATAACTAATAAATAAAAAAGTCTGCATTTGGAAAATATCCCCCCTATGAGGCAATCTATGGGGGAGGCCTATGTTCAGCAGTGGACTTTTGATTTGCTGTAACGTTAACTGTAATTTGATAAGTACAAAATGTACTAGAACTTGCCTATCACGGCATTGAGCAAAGTTAATTATCGTCGCAGCGTTCAGAAACAAACACCTAGCGCTCCCGAGTCGATCATAAATCAACGAAACTGAAATAATTCCCCCCCGGGTGCTCTTGGAACTGTCAGTTGACATAATAGGGTCCTCCGTATCGCCGGTATCTCGGTAACGAGCGACGCAATGATAGTTTTATCTATTATCTGTGTACCTATTGTTCAGTAGATGAAAGTTTAGATATTTATTAAATAGGTGTTTATTTTATGTGGTAAATATATTTCATATATTTTAATTAAGATCCTAGGATCTTAATTAAAATATATGAATTTCTGTAAATACTGTGCTTATAGAATGTAGCACTTTATAAAATGTTTCGTAAAATATGTCCATAAAATCGACAATTTGTATTTCTGCTAGTGTTCACTTCGACTGGGACTCGAAATGAGACTCGATAATAAAGGCACTCGTCTAACCACTAAATTAGGAGATCAGAATTAAAGTTATATATATTATACATAATAAATTCATTTCTTATATATTTCTTCATACTTCTTATACTGTAGACAACGAAGACAATAGTTATCAGGTTAACTTTAAAATAATATACATAATTAGTTATCAGATTAAACTGATTTTAGACTCAATAAAAGTCAACTGCTTTAATTTAAACTAGGTTAGACACATCGTTCTATTTTATCACGCGAATCTTAGCTAAATAATTTTTAACATCTTTAATTTAAAATATAAAAGTTTTTATGTCTCAAATTAGAACTAGAAAAAAGCCCTTGAAGTAGCGTCCACTGCGGCACGTGCCCGTCTAATTTTCCCCCGCATTGAGCATGCCATTAAGATTCCCGCAGGATTATCGGAATCAATGAGGTGCTTTGGTGCAGTGGGTGTCCGCCCGTTGTCATTCCCTACCCTGTATAGTGTGCAGTATTCTTATGTTTGTCAATGCATTCAATCCACTTTTATGCATTTTTGAATTTTAACTAAAAGAACTGAAATGAGTAAAAATTAAATAATAGTGCAATGTTATAAATATATACAAGAATAAAACCGAGATTGTTTTCAAATATTTTATAAAGGACAAGTTATAATCACTATGCGTGAGGTGAGTACAAGTGAGGTAAAGGCAAAGGGCTAAAATAAAACATATTCTAACTTTTTTTGATTCATTACCTGTCAGTCACACTGTTGAAATTATCGCTTTGGCGCACACTTTGCTTGTACCAGCAGTATACGCTGTTGGATTGGAAAATTTCGATGAACGTTACTTATGAAGACAGGTCTTCGAGTACCTTTAAAATAGCAGCACTTTAATTCATTTTACAATGTAATATATTTTATTTAGCATAGTCATCACTGTACCTCAGGGGTCATTACAAGTACAGATATAAATATATTACAAATAAATATACAAGGTCTCTCTATTACCAAGTTTAAATATTTAATTAAACAAAAACTGTATAAAAAGGGTTATTCTAATATAAATGAATACATGGTTGATAATAACCCCTGGGAATAAGGTGGTCGCTTCCAAGCTGTTTCTAAAATAAATTTTGTAAATAGTTTGTAACCATTTATATTGTAAAATTTATTTAAAAAAAGTCCCGCTGGGTTTCTTGCTGGTTCTTCCCAGGACAGAGGTTTTATTTCCGAACCAGTGGTAAATTAAAAAAAATACTTTCAATAAGAATTACTTGTAATCAATATTGAATAAAAGTTATTCTATTCTATTCTATTAAATTAAATAAGTGCGAATTCGAAAACCATAACAAGAATGAATTCGTTGCGTACAGCAGCCACCGCACGCAATCCCTTTACCATTGATTTATCGTTTGGCACACCTGTTAACGTTGATGTGATTGTAAAAGATATTACGATGTTGGTCGGTACATGACATTGGTATTTCCTGGCAAACATTTGACAAATTCTGCATGCGATCAAAAATTTATAAAAGTTGAATTACGATCAAAAGATGATTCGTTTGATCTTCACAATGATTACAGCTATTTACTGGTCCATTCCTTACACTAGCCTCTTCCTAAGATTGCAACTAGCCACAGTTCTAGGCTACCTACATGGATCAATTTCCTGCTTGTTTTACAACGTTGTCGCTCCTGGGCTATCGACCATACATTGTGTTTGTCAAGTACTATTCAAGAACCTTCTTTTTATATACATACCATAATACGTTTATCCGTACTTCAAAATTCCCAACGTCGCGAATGCTGGTTTCCTCTCTCAGAACGGAATCAGCTCTTGCGGAAGCGTCCTTGCGAGCCAAGCATTTTACATTCAAATTCAAATTCATTTATTTATTTGTGAATACAGTGAGTTAGGTGTTAGTAAAATTTACAGTAGGTATCGTGTATTCTACAATGTCAAATTGTGGTGTACAAATATATTTCTTTTTAAATTTTAAAATAGATAACATATTATTAAAAAAAAATACAATAATCCTCAGTGTAGGTGGTATTAAATATTCACAAAAATGCTGGATATTATAGGCGAAAAGCATCGTGCAATGATACCCATGACAAAGAACACATTTCGTAATGGCACCCTTACGTCTATATTGAAGAAAAAAAAGAATATGTGAAATAAATAAAAATGTCATCTATTCAAATTATTATTACTATTATTAAATACACGAGTCAACAATAAATACTACATTCATTTACTCATTCCAGCCCATCAAAAGTCTACTGCTCTGTTGCCTCATAAGGGGAAATCTTCCATAGTTGCCACGCTTAGCAGGCGGCCAGGCGCAAATTTTATTATTATTATTGAGTTGTTATCCGGGTGATGCTACTGCTCACCTCCTGGTTTATTTCCTGCTGTCGCCTCTTACTACACGCACGGGATGATATAGGATGGTGGATTCTCTTCGCCGCCTCTACACAGCAAAGCGTTTTACATCTAGCAGCCAAAATACTGACAATAGTAATTTCAATTTGAACATTTTTCTTATATTTTTAAAGGTCAACTACGCATCCAAATCGTGCACTTGTGTACCTATATCATAACGTTTTTTTTAATGAAACTCCAATCGATACCGAATCTCCGATAATAGAATCACATTTTGTGGCTGCAGCGTCCCCATGAGAGTCAGGACATCGAGTAGAAATCGATTCCGTATTCGAATAACTATTTGACTCGGACTCACGAGCTTACAACCGTTCCCCACTAAGTGTTTGTACATCGGTTAGTGTAACCAAGTTGATTGAGTTGCAAGAATATTCCGAATTGATAACTTGTTAAAAAACCGTTAGCTTAGTTAAGTTGGATAGATACTCGTGTCGATTAAAATACTTTTAATGAGCTGTAAAAGTAAATGTTCTCTATTTTTCTATCAACGATTCTAGACTGTGCAAATTGGTGAATCTAAATAAAGTAATAATTTAGATATTAATTATCTTTATAAGAATTATATCCATTTTTCATTTATTTATAAGTATGTTAACATGAGGTATATACCTTTAACTGTTTGTTTTACCTAGATTTTGTTATATGCATAGAAAGGTCTATTTACTAGTACATAGTGTAAACAAATGTTGGTGAATAAATAAATAAATCGTTCAAAAACTGTAGTAAATGACGTCATAGTTCCTTGTGATCAAAAAAACACTTAATTTAGATAGTAAAGTAAAAAAGTACAGTCACAGAATATATGCGACCCAGTAGGGAACTGATCTCATCAATCGGAAAACCGAACAAGTTTTTAATTCAAATTACATGATATAGTAATTTATTAATGTAAGTGTCCACCACTCAATAATCGTCGGTAAAAGAATAGTAAGAGCATGATGGGCATATCTTCCTAAGAGAAGTTCTAAGATTTGCCCTACATACTACAGTCCATCACAAGTCTACTGTTTAAACAGGCTTTCCCCATAGATTACCTCAAAGTACAGTCCTGAAGCACCTGTATCCATCGACTAGCTACATGTTTAATCAGGTCGTCATTCTTTCTACTGGAGGGTCACCAAACACTAAGCTTGACAGTACGAGGCTGTCACTCAAAAGGATCTTTCTTCCCCATCGGTTATCGGTTCTTCGAGCTATATGGCCAATAACATAATGATACTAGCTACCTATTAAAGTTAAAAGTTAAAGTTACAGCCTATATATGTTCCACTGCTGAGCACAGGCCTCCTCTCATTTCTGACCCTTAGCCCCCGAGCTACGACGGCTCAGGCATCAGCTATCTATTAATACTTACAAATTCTAAGAATCTATCGCCAAAGGTGACTATGAGAAAGTCATGGCGATTTTACCGTAGTAAATAACGGTAGAGACATCTTATATATTATATCAATTATAAATTACCTAGAGCGGAGAGACAGCATCACGTCAAAGATGTGTAATGTCTTATACTGTGAACGCAAATCTGCCTTCGGAGTGCAACAATTACGGCAAATTAAATTTTTATACGTAGTAGGGCAACGCTGCAGCTATATTATGGTTGTTGCACGAATGGTTTGGCTCGAACGTTGTAGGACCACGCTCTCACAGAATGCCAGTGTACTCGTATATAGAGTAATATGGTAAAAATAACTGACCATATTTTACTGAAAACAAGGCATTCTAACTTATTTAGAGGTGACAACGGATTTACATTTTTTTTCTTAATAAAGGATAAATGTAGAGTCTCTCTGCCAAATACTCTACTCAATTTTAAGATGTCGTTATATTGCGTGGTGTCACGGTCACTTTGACTTAAAGTGATAGAGACAGCACGAAACTTAAAGACATCTTAAAATTGAGTAGCGTTTGAGTATTTGGGCATATGGGCCGCAGCATCCACTTTCTAGCAGGTGAACTGTTGTTATCGGTGACTGTTCGTTTGTTACCTTTATTCCATAAAAAAATTCTTTATAGGGAAGAGGTTTTGACAAATTAATTATTTACACGAACATAACAAAAATATTATAAGAGATTCATATCCAGCTGTAGATTTTCATGAGCTTAAAAAGAAGAAGAAGAACGAAAATATTTAAATAATTTCTAAGTACACGAATCTGCACTCAGTCCTTTGATCTCTAAAATGCTGGCTATCCTAAAGCGGTGGTAAAAGAGTGTAATCGAAGATGTCGGAACTATTTGATTTGTTGTTAGCATAGGAAAGTAGGTTTTAAACAGCAATCGACGTATCCATGTTTGTGTATTAAAATTTATTTAAATTGAACTTGTTTGAACTTCAATTCAAATACTATTTAAATTCCAAAAGAGGCGGTCATCAATATCAATATACGGTATATTATGTTTCCTTTTCTTTCTTAATCGGCCTGTCTCCATCTTTCCTATTGTTAATATTTTAATTATTTTTTCTTTCACACATTTTTGTATTGTAAAGGCGTTCCACATAAATAAATTACAAATGAACAAATATCCAGACCATAAACATACTTACTAACACTTAATCCTTGCAGAAATCAAAACCGCGGCCCGCAGTGCCTCAGCCAAAAGCATTTTATTTATAATTGCCTCATTCATTACAGCTTTTCAAAGTCCACTGTTGAACCCTAAGTTCAGCAGTGGACTTTTTTGTTGGAATTGTCTCATAGGAAGTAAATTTAAAAGAAGTAAAATAGCTGCCACGCTTGGCAGTTGGCATGTTGAGTTGTTATCAGGAACGTACTGCTGCCCATCTACTGTTTCATTTACCTCACTATCACACGCTATTATACACTATCATGTGGAGAAACTACGAGCATAGCCCTTTCCATAGCTCATACGGCCAGCAGTGAAGGACCACGTCTAAAATCCATATTATTATGTTATCACTGGCAACACGCACTGGTTGTACAATCACACAAAAATTTTAAAAATGGCAATTCATATCTTAATGGCATTCAAATAATTTCCTCGGCTCAATGAAAGGCAGTTATTTCGATGTTACAGATAGATACTTTAATTTTATTTATAGGTATAGATGTATATACGAGTATATCTAATATATAAAAAATAATATTTGCTTATTCGTATTTTATGCGCTACCATACCGTTCATCAGATTGCGCTAAAACTTAGTCAACATATTGCTTGCACTTCCGCGAAGGTTATAAGCATAGTTGGACCCGGTAAGTGGAGCTGTTGTAGAATCCAGATATCACCCGTGCGAAACCGGGGCAGATCGCTAGTTTTATATAAATGTAAATATAACTCGTATAAATTAACAAGCTAATAGTTTTCAAAATAAAATAAAAATAATATAACTTGCGTAGATATTTTATGAATATCTAGTCTAGAGCTTCTAATCCCCGCATCTAGAATTCCAAGCAGTATAGATCCGGGGTGAAGGGTCGAGCTTTCAGAGAGAGGGGGGAGCCTGTTAAAACGTTAATCGAATTTGAACGTAATGGGATTTCTTTCTTGAGGGGCGCATTGCTAAAGGATTAATTTATATCAATTTAAATGGGTCTGATGTTTACAGCATGTTACATTTTTCTTTTTGGTTTTAGATTATAAGTACATTATTTTTATTTTAAAATTAAATTCTGTTTCTTTATTTATCAAAGTAATAATTTTACTGTTTTAAAATAACAATAACTAAGTATGCAAATGCAGAAGCAGTAAAAAATTAATAAAGAGCCCTTATTGATGTTTTTACACATACAATATCCTTAACATTTATGAATAGACTGTCTTGTTGGTTTTGGTGGTCGTAAGCACGACTACCGAGTAAGACTGCTGATCATGTGGTCCGGTTTCCAATGCCGGATCGAGCGGGGTTGAGGACATCATTATGATAACTTAACATTTATGAAACTAATTTGCTCATATTAAAATAAATGGAACTGAGACGTGGTCCTTCACTGCTGGCCGGATGAGGAAGCTCAAGGTCGCTCAGCGAGCTATGGAGAGGGCTATACTCGGAGTTTCTCTGCGTGATAAACTTAGAAATGAGGATATCCGCAGTAGAACCAGGGTGACCGACATAGCCCAACGGATTAGTAAGCTGAAGTGGCAATGGGCCGGCCATATAGCTCGAAGAACCGACAACCGATGGGGAAAAAAGGTTCTCAAGTGGCAGCCTCGTACCGGCGGGCGAAGTGTAGGGCGTCCCCCCACTAGATGGAGTGACGACCTGGTAAGATATGCAGGAAGTCGATGGATGCAGGTGGCTCAGGACCGTGCTTTGTGGCATTCCCTGGGGGAGGCCTATGTTCAGCAGTGGACTTGTGAAGGGCTGTGATGATGATGATGAAAATAAATAAAGTTTTTTTATAACCATAGATCAGAAGAAAATTTTATTGCGGAAAATTGTTTAAAATTGACAAAGGTTGTGGTATTGTTATTGTTGTGGCAATGTTATTAATTTTATATTTTTTTAATTTATCATTCATTACATCCTATTAAAAGTTCACTTATAATAGGATGTAATGACCATAAACCTCCTTATAAATCGCCTCATAGGGGGTACTTGCCAAGGTCCCCAAGTTTAGCAGGCAGATTGGCAACTTCATTTTTTTTATTATTTGAGCTTTTAACAGGAAGATTTTAACAGGAGAACCGTGGTAGCTCAGAGAGCCGTGGTAGCTCAGGTGGTTAGCACTCGCTGTAAGTTTCACAGTACACGAGCAACCCGGGTTCGATCCCCGCTGGCACCTATGAAATTGTTAATTGCAATTTTAAGTGCTGATTTACCACGTGCTCGGCGGTGAAGGTAAACATCGTGAGGAAACCTGCATGTCTGAGAAATAAGAAAAAAAATATATTTCGAAGACATGTGAAGCATTTGGGCAGTGCGGCGGACATTTCCTTGCCCTAAAGCCCTCTCAGAAATGAGAGAAGGCTTGTGCCCAGCAGTGGGCCGTATATAGGCTGTAACTTTAACAGGAAGATGCTGCTGCCCATTCTATTTCAATTTCCAACTGTAGCCTCTTACGACACCCACGGGATGATATAGGGTAGTTGATTCTCTTACACCGCCTCTGCACAGGAACCGGAGCCACATTCAACTAAAAACGAGGCATTCCATCTAAGTCCTCAGGGATGATACGCATCTGCATTTTGAAATTCGAGGATATAATACGTAGGGGTAATTATTATTATTAATCATGCATAAAAAGTATTTTTCCTAAAGAAATCGTATTTAACTTTCACCGTCCTGTATATGTTTCGCAGACCGCTCTTACGGGCCAGTCTAATCCGTCGCGTTTGTTTGCGTCGATCGTAATGTATGTGGGAGCGCTCGCACGTGGACAAATTAAGAACGAACGGGAAAACAGATAAAGAATACATATAAACAATAAAACAGAGGGCGTTTTTTATTCAGTAAAGTTATTAAAAATTGAAATTAAGCGGAAACTCTGATTCCAGATGGTGCACTGATCATTGCGAATATCAAATTTCTTGTCTTTGTAAGGTAAATAGATCGATCTGCTTATGAACGTGATCCATAAATCCAGGCTCCTGCGTACTTCAAGCCAGGATCCTCCCTAACGATGCCTTGAAGTTTATTATGGTTAGACTTAGTGAAGAATTGGTGACAATTAATGCAAAAAGAAAAAATATTTAAGTAAATAAAGCCCGTTTTGGGAGGATTCAAGGAGATACGAAAACACTTCTACACAGAACACAATTACTCTCTACCAAGAGCACTTCTACTAAAGGGTTCAATGAGTATCATGTACCGTTTAAGACATTTTGTTCCTATGGAAACGAAAGTA
This sequence comes from Parnassius orleans, assembly GCA_029286625.1. NCBI lineage: Eukaryota > Metazoa > Arthropoda > Insecta > Lepidoptera > Papilionidae > Parnassius > Parnassius orleans. Next base: position 1,922,567 of record JAGSMP010000145.1, read on the forward strand.
ATTCATAGAATATCAAATATAGAAGAATTCCGGATATATTACAGAAAATAGAATTACTCTTTATTCGTCAATTTCGTTTTTAACTGTGTCAAGTTTTATTGACCAATTAGTGCATCATGTCTATACCTTATAAGAATCTAAATGATTTATCAAATATAAAACTTGCCTAAAGTGAAATGTATACAACGTTATTGTGATGTACAATTATGTACATCACATATATTTTTAAGAAATTTTCGTTTAAAGTTGTATGTATTAGAGAAAATTTTCTCGCATTTAATTCATTTTGACGCCGATAAACACCTTATTTCAAACACCCAGTTTTTTCATCTGCATTGTTACTTCAGCCATTTCTAAATACGTAGTAAATACTATGTTAAGTCTTGGAATAACACATTAACTGTAATTTTTCGAAATCATGTCGTTTTTAGACCTCCACGCGTTCAAAAACGCGGATAAAAGCTAGTAATAATAAATTTTCATACTCTATTTAAAATTTTACGGAAATTATATTACGTATAAGTGAACGTAGATCTGTTTATTTCTTTTTAAATAATAAGAATTCAATTCTTTTTATTCTCTTTTAGGCGTTGGCTTGCACATGTACAAATAATCTGCACTGGACATTTTTTGCTCGTGTACTATTGGCGCGCTTACAAAGCACCCGATCTTCTTAGTCTCGTATACGAACACTTTTTGTGGTATTAACGGTCAGTGATAGTATCCCTGTTTTTATTGCTTCACCTTCTTCTTTTACTTTTCCTTTTTTTTAAATCGTAAATTCGTTTTGTCTTTAAATTATATCACGCAATTTTGCATTTATAACATTCTTAGTATATTTTACCAAACTATGTTTCTAAGCACAAAATTCATAAATTGGGTACCATGAAGCTCAAAATATCACACGATTCTATTAAATGCCATATCATACGATTTTAGTATACTACGTTTTAGCTCTACAGCTTATTTGCAACGTTTATGTACCATTTATAAGGTATGTATTTCGGAATCATGTAATATGCAAGTTTATAAGTCTTACATCGTTGTCAGTGTATCCGCTGCGATTCGTTACGTTGACGAATATCATATTAACATATTACCGTTACAGCCTATTTAAGTCCACTGCTGAACATAGGTCTCCTCCATACATTGCTTCATATGGGGGATATGTGCCATAATTGCCACGCTGGCAAGCTGCTTCGCTACCGCAGTTATTTATTTTTAGTCGTTATTAGGAAGACGCTGCTGCCCATCTCTTGATTTGTTTTCCTCTTTCGCTTCTTACGACACCCACGGGATGATATTCTTACACCGCCACGAGTACATATTAACATATTGCTTACTGTGAAATTTAATCAATGAAAACTTTAACGTCATTCTTTTTTTACAAACTTAGAATCACTTAAAGATCCCACGAGAAAATGAAGACATTAAATTAATTAATAAGACGTTTTTTATAGAATAAGCCGTAGTAACCTAGGGGCTAAAAACACTCGACGTTAAATACACCTGCGTGAATAACCCGAATACGATCCCCGACTACACATATGAAAATCTTAATTGCAATTTTAATGCTTACCAATGTGCTCGGCAATGAAGGAAAATCTTGAGGAAACCTGCATGTCTAAGGAATACAACATTTCGTAACCACGTACTCATACAGGAGCAGCGCTGCAGACTAATAGCTCCTAAGCCCTTTCAGAAGTGAACTTGTACTGACCTACTTGTTCTTGAAATGAAATGGCTTGTACCCGGCTGGGGATGTATATAGGCTATAGATCTACTTTTTTATATATGAATTAGACCTTTGAAGTGTTAAATACCGTTAAAATCTACTAAAGTCCACTGCTGAACGTAGGCCTCCCCTATAGCTTGACAAGCGGGTTGGCAACCGTAGTTTTTTTTTATTTTAGCCGTTGTTAGGAAGACGCTGCTGCCCATCTCCTGATTTGTTTCCTTCTGTCGACTCTTGCAACACCCACGGGATGCAATGTGGTAGTGGATATTCTTACACCGCCACTACGAAGTGTTAAAGTGTTAAATAAAATAAACAACGACGCTAACGCTCCAAGCCCACGTACTACCAATAAAATAAACAATTAAAATATTAAACTAAAGCTTAAAGCCCACGTACCTACACAGCAATCGGCCATGACGGATCGTCGCACGTTGCTTAGCAACGCGACTAATTGGCGGGAAATCGGCGAACGGATTAATGTTACGAGCCAGCGACGCATGAATCGAATGAATTTTACTCATACTCGCGTCCATTAAATAATGTTTTTATTTACCGTGTAAATTGATTTCAATGCGTACAAAAATAATTGTTTAGCCAAAAGAAATGCGGGAAGCATTTTTTTAAAGAAATTAAAATACTCTAAGCTGTCGACAAAATCCATACAAAATCAAATATAGGCAATATTATTAAAACTAACGAAAATATTACACTTATTATAAATATATATTATGGTTGCAGCGCGAAGGAGTCGGCTCGACCAGGGAAGGATCACGCTCTCACAGAATACCAGCGTAAAATAGCAGTTTAATGCTACTGCGTTTCATATTTTGTGTGTAGAGAACCGGATACCCTTTCTACTGGAAACGAGGCATTCCATCTTAGTCCTCAGGGGTGATAATGTGCATTTTGATTCCTAATCGAAGATAAATGTACAGTATCTACTTACCATCAGATGGACCGTGTGTTCGTTTGCTCAGTCTGATTCTATAGAAGTATAATTGTTTTCTTGTTATATTTTATACTTGGTAGAGCCACGCTGCAGTTATATTAAGGTTGTGGCCCGAATGGGTCGACTTGACCGGTTTAGGACCACGCTCTCGCAGAATGGAAACGAGGCACTCCATCTTAGTCCTCAGGAATGAAAACGCATCTGTATTTCGATTTTTAATTGTGGATAGATATAGATGTCTACGGGCCACAGTATCCAGTTACCATCAGGGGGACTGTGTACTCGTTTGTCACCCCTATTCTATTAAAAAAATATGCTAGTTTGCTAGTTGTGTTACTGGTAGTGATTTTCTATATATATATATATATATCCACTCCACCATACTACTATATCCACATAACTGTATCCCTTTGATGAAAAGACGCCTTTTTCCCAACGCTTTCCTGAATTGGTCCTAATATAGTAAAAATAAAGAAGGTTAAAATTTACACGACTAAGGAAATTGTAATTTTAGTTTTCGGCAAATAAAAGCAAACTGGCAAACTACTAAATCGTAAAGTTAATGAAGTGATAGGTGACATCAATTTGCAAAAACGCACACGTGTGCTTTTCCACCTTAGTACAAGCCACGTGGCATGGTCTTTATGTCAAAACCTGTATGTCATTTAACAAATGGCGCCATTTTGGAGGGTTGGCCGCTTTGTAATATTCTTACACCTGTTACAGATTACAATTATAACAGTGAAGTCATCGAATTAGTACGTAACATCAATTAAAAGGGATTATAAAATACTGCGCTTTTTGCCGTATTCCTATAAAGGAGTTAACTTAATGTAGATTATTATGTAAGAAACAATTTTCTAATGTATGCGGCAGACATTATTGAAATGTATATTGAGAGTATATATATATATATATATATATATATATATATATATATATATATATATATATATATATATGTGTGTGTGTGTGTTTAGGGCGGGTGTTTCAAAATCTCTACCACGGAATATTATAATACTCACGAAACTTGCCAACGAATTAAAAGTAAATAAACATAAAACCTCTCTCATAAACCTTTAAGCCTCTCTGAATAGAAAACATCCTCGAGATAACTACACACATAAATAAAACAAAAAATATACAAAAAGTATCATGTGGAAAAGGGGGAGGTTCTCAATTCGGGTGTGTTTTTTTTTGAATTATAATACGCAATATCTTCGCACAATTTTGATGATTCTTTTTTTATTAAATAGGTTATACTTTAAGAGTAGCAAATAAATAACTTATTTTTTAGCAATTTGAAGTAAGTTTTAACTTTTTGTTAAATAATTATATTATATGAATAACTGTTATAATATAATCTACATTATTATTTGTGGCTTATTAGCTCGTCCATCAGGCGGAAGGAGAATAGCGTTATCGTCCCAATTATAACTCACCGGGCAAATGACGCCGTCATTAACGGTCGTTCATAACCAGCTTATCCGTGTACTCGGCTACAATATATGTACCGTCGGCAGAATCATTAAAAAATATATTTATTTTACTTCTCCCCTTGTAGGGAGAATTTGCCATAATCCTATATAAGAATTGGTTATCGCAGACATCTCGTACCTTGACACTGCTTCCCAACACCTGTCCAGGTGTTTTACGTCTGATGCAAAACTGGATGGACAATCATGTCGGAAGCCATAAGATCTTTCTGGTATTTCCCATTGTCTTCTCTTACGACACCCTTATGACAAAACTTACCATTAAATGAACAAAAGCTCACTCCAAATTAAATGTTCCGATGTCATTTTGCGTGACATTATTTGGAGCAATTTATCCGCCTCGTCACTTGGTGTGTTCACACCGCAGAATACTTTTACTCCTAGGTTCGCACAGACTTCAAGTGGTCTCGTCGATATTTTCCGTCACCGTAGAGCTCATGATAAATTAGCACTATATATTTAACCGTGTAGTGGCGATGTAAGAATATCCACTAACCTATTTCGTCCCGAGGGTGGTAAGAGGGTGACAGAGGGAAAATTTAGGAGGTTGGTAGCAGTATCTTCCTGATAACAACTCAACAATAACAAAAATAATAAAAAAATTGCGGTTATCAACCCACTTGTCAAGCGTGGCAATTATGGCAAAATCCCCCCATGACACAATCTATGAGGGAGATCTAGGTTTAGCAGTGGACTTTTATAGGCTCTAATGGATGGATGAAATTAAAATGGTGAATTTGACGGAGTGCGCTTATCACTTTGCTACTAAGGCTCCATACCACATTTTAAATCATGTATCATTTGCTTGAACAAAAACCCAACTTGTTTTGCAGTCTCTCCCTAGGTGGGTGGGAACACAATGTGACCCCACCCTCCCTTTAAACAAAGGCAAGCCAATTATTATTAAATATTCTGCACTGAATTTACGACCAGCCAGCCCGGTAATTGTCCGACGGGACAATGCAGCTTTATAATCGTCGATCGCACTTAATTAGGGTAATTAATGCGTTTACAATAACCGCTTTAACAAACAGGACGGTATTAACACTTAGCTGCAGCTAAAAAGCGAAATTATTCATGTAAATATATGATTTAATCCGTTACATAAATAATTTCATAATGAATACAGAATTTGTCGTTTGGTTTTGCGGCGTCAGAGAATCACTTGATTCATTGATCGTCATGTGTTCCGAATAAACGAAAGACCTCATAGACTTCGGAATCCTTTTTTACTGGTAACATCTTACTCCTCAGGGGTGACAAACGCATCTAGATTTTGATTCTTAATAGAGAATAGATATAGATATATGGATAGACCAAACCGGATAACCAAAGAAAAAGAGGTATTTTTGTCAATTTACAATAGTTAATCTACATCTTAACTAACTTGGATATTAAGTGTCATGGAGCCTTGTCATAGAGTTATACTTACGTCGTATATAGTTACTCTGCAAGTACTTTTACGTGGTAGAACCGTTCTGCAGCTATATTACTGGTATAGTAATTGTATCACGAATGGATCGGCTCGACCGGGGAAGGACCACGCTCTCACAGAATACCAGCGTAAAATAGCAACTTAACGCTGCTGTGTTTCGTATGGTGAGTGTAGAGAACCGGAGACCCTTTTTACTGGAAACGAGGCATTCCATCTTAGTCCTCGCGGGTGACAACGCATCTGCATTTTGATTCGTAATCGAGGATAGATGTAGATATCTATGGGTTACAGCAACCACTTATCATTAGGTAGACTGTGTGCTCGTTTGTCACCCTTATCCTATATAAAAAAAACCTTGATATCAATTACAGCACCTAAACTGACTTTAATAAACGGATAAGATGTAATTAGCTTGCTCATAGAGTAGGTACATAGGTACACTCTGCTGCAGGCCTATTCGCTAATTATGTTGATATCAAAATGATAGTTCTTTGTAGTACATTACGTGGTATGTATGTTTTGTAATATATTTATGTTTTTAAAAAAAACTATTAGCATACGACGCAATGTACTTCAAAGTGACTTTCATTTTGATATCAATGCTGACCTGCTGGCTTTTAAAGTATAGGAAGGATCCTATACTTTAAAAGTGATAAGGAAAAAACTGATTTATCATAGTGGACAGTGCTTGTTGTTTACCCTCGTAACAAAAAACCTTGAGATCTCATTAGTTATAATAGTAATTAAAATCGGTCCAGAGCCTGATATGTATAATGAGTTTTCCTTCAAAAATCTTTCTATTGTTACCCTACAAGGTAATATGTAATATCAAAACACTTCCCTTTTATCCCCCAAAACTAACCCCCTAATCAGTGGCGAAGCTAGGGCTCCAAAGTAGGGCAAGCACAAGATATGGCTTTGTTGTTTTTAGCAGTTTTATAAAAAAAATCCTTTTCTCTTTTTCGATTTTACCTTTTCCTCGCCGATTAGCACTTTAACACACTTCAATTTATCACAAGGAACTCTATTATCCTCCATTTTCACTAAAAATCATAAAAAAGCATAAATTTTCAACTCGCAATATTCATTCGCTTAAGTAAGCACACAGAGTAAACATTGAAATGTGAAGTGAACTTGCAAACGTAACGCCCGCGCGCCCCCGCGCTTGACTAACTTCCCACCAAAAGCCCAACTTTATCGCTCTATACTAATTGCTATATAAACAATCTTAGTTATATTTAATTATAGAACATTTTGCCACAGGTTAGAAAGGGAGCGATCGTCTTCTCGATAGCCCGGTAAAAAACCCACGCGTGCGAGAGAGACGACTAATCGATCAACTCAACTCGTTTTTTATGACAGCAGTATCGCGCAGTTTTGCCGCGTGTTGACGTTACATAATAAGGCTACGAGGTCATGATCTGTGTAGAACAGAGAAGCGCGCGGGAAATTTGAAATGGTTTGAAACAGTTTACGAGTTATTTTATTAGTTGATATTATTGATTGAGCAGTTTGATAGGGCAATCCCTTAACACCTCACGTCTGTAGTAAGAAACACCTCTGTGACTGACACCGAGATAACCTGTGATATTCCGTTTTGCTGATTATGGTACCGAACGGCAAAATTGATAAACCATTAGAGTATTTTATCTATTGACCGTTTTATAGCAGTGTATAGCATTTTTTTTAAATACTTAGGGGCATATTTTATTTTTCTGGAGGGTTTTCAAATAGACGCAATATAAATGCCGCCACAAACACCAAATTAACTTTATCTTATCACAACAGCAATACTTCAAACAAACGCGCAAATGCGGCCCCAATCACGTCCCATTCAAAGCAAAAAGTGGCATATGGGTGCGTTGTAAACGCCTGTCATTAAGAATAACTAGCGATGGGGTGTCGGTTTAATTCCCCGGCCGCGCAACTCTCCAAGGAGCGCTATTCCGTAGCTTTTATGGCGACTCGTTTATTTTAAATGATGTCGAATTGTCGCGAACAATGTCGAGTTAAAGATGGCGTCCGATATAATATTGTCACACCACTACACAATTAAGAATAGAAGAAAATGTAATCATTTTTAATAAATTTAAATTTAGAATGGATATTATAGGTAATAAATAATTGAAAATCATATTACGATTTTACCACAAATTCAAATTATTTCGTATACTAAAATACCTTTACATCCTATACTTTAATATTAACTTACATAATATATATATGTGGTACTAATTTACTAATTTTCATTTCAGCGAGCAATTCTTGTATATATGACTGATTGGTTTCTCGAAAACGGCTCTAACGTTTTAGATGAAATTATGTATTTATACAATGTTTAACCTTCTCAAGTTTATCTAGATAGGTTTAATCCATGAGATAATTTCTTTTTTCGAACGCCGAGTCACCCAGCTATGTAACATTCTTGCTCGAATTAAAACATATTTTTAATACTGCTTCATATATAAAATATAAGAGTAGAATCTCTTCGTCCTCCACTAATTAAAAGAATTGCCAATCATCATCATGATAATTACAGCCCTTTTCAAGTCCACTGCTGAACATAGGCCTCCCCCAAGGAATGCCACAAAGCACGGCCTGAGCCACCTGCATCCATCGACTTCCTGCATGTCTTACCAGGTCATCACTCCATCTAGTGGGGGGACGCCCTACACTTCGCCTACCGGTACGAGGCTGCCACTCGAGAATCTTTTTTCCCCACCGGTTGTCGGTTCTTCGAGCTATATGGCCGGCCCATTGCCACTTCAGCTTACCAATCCGTTGGGCTATGTCGGTCACTCTAGTTCTACTGCGGATATTCTCATTTCTAAGTATATCACGCAGAGAAACCCCGAGCATAGCCCTCTCCATAGCTCGCTGAGCGACCTTGAGCATCCTCATACGGCCAGCAGTGAGGGACCACGTCTCAGATCCATAAGTCATTGCCAAATTTGGCTTTCTTCCAAACAATGCGTTTATGCATATGACCTCCTGCTAAAAGCAGGCTCCAGATTACTGGCATTGTAATTGGCATCTAAATTATCAAAATGAAAATACAATTCCAGTATCCAAATGAATATCCCAAAAAAGCCTTGGTTTTTTCGCCACTTCAATAAAGCTACTACCTCGATCTCCGATTAGGTTATACTTGTACCTAGAGTACAGTATATTGACTAATCCTATGTTTAGTAGAGTACACTCGGCTAAACATAGGATTAGTCAATATCGCCACGCTTAGCACGCGGATTGATATTCGCAGTCCAGGTTATTTCGCCTTCAGCCACAACATTTTGCTTTGCATTTTGTTCTTACAACATTTGCAGAATCAAATAGGGTGACAAACCGCTAGTTTCTCTTTTAATTTTTTCGGCTTTATTTCATCTATACGTATAAATAAAATTAAATTGTCAGTCTGTAATATTTCAATTTTATTATATATATATTACATTTAGATTTAAGGCTGATTTACACGGGGTCAGTAACAGCCAGTGCTGGCGCCGAGAACTGACTTGCACCGTTTACACGCAGTCAGTAGTCGCGCAGACAGTGCTGTACTGACTCCAAATCAATTTACATTATGCCAGTAGCGGGTCAGCACTGACTTGCCTCGAATTTGGAGCCATAGAGATACTTAAAGATTTTTTTACATTTAGCGATGCTACTCTGACGAAAGCAGAGCGGGTCGCTTGTTATTATTATAGTTAAAGTATAGTCGAAAGACCACGCTCTCAGAATAACAGCTTAAATAGCAGTTTAATGCTGCTGTGTTTCGTATTGTGAGTAGTAGTAGAGTACCAGAGACCCATTTACAGGAAACGAGGCATTCCGCCTTAGTCCTCAGGGGTGACAACGCATCTACATTTTGATTTTTAATTGAGGATAGATGTATATTTCTATAGGCCACAGATTCCACTTACCATCAGGTGGACTGTGTGCTCCTTTGTCACCCTTATTCTATAAAAAAAGTTTAAAATAAAGTTGTAGGAAATTATTTAATATTGACCATCGTTATTTAATATTGAAAGTCGTGAACGTTTTTTTTAACAAACCTTACAAAAAGATATCGACTATTTGTTACATTACAATAATTATAATGGCAAAGCATTTTAGGGTCGTAAGACGAAACGCCGTAATCCATATTAATGATTAAGAACAAACAAAATAAACAAGTCAAACATTTTCCAAGTCAAAGCTTGATTAATGAGATCGACTCTTTATAATAAAACCGTAACAATTGGAGATGATTATTAAAATTGTTTTTCGTATTTCATTTCTCCGTTTTTTTAATATTACTTATTTATATTTTTTATATGAGAGGGGGCAAACGAGTATACGGCGATAATCACTTACCATCAGGTGAGTGAGTGACTACCGCCGCCCATGAACAACTGCAACACCAGGGGAATTGCAGATGCGTTGCTGGCCTTATAAAAAAGAGTAGGCTCTTTTCTTGAAGGTCCCTCAGTCGTATTGGTCCGGAAAAATTGCTGGTGGTATTCGATTCCACAAGGAAGTTGTGCGAGGAAGAAAACCTCTTGTAAATCGCACAGTAGTGGACCGCCAATCATCCAGATGGTACGGATGGTATCTCGAGGTATACAAGGTATGTGGTGAAATTAATACCTGAGGTATCCACTATGCCTATCTTAGGGTGGATCAGTATCTGCATTTTGACTCTTGGCCATACACTCCACTTTTACATATAAAAGGAGAACAATGACTAGTGACAGACTTTATGGAGCGACAAAATTTGAAAATATCAGTCATATTTCAATTCCAGAACCGATTGAGATTTCTTTCTACTCTTTTTTTAAGTTTTTTTTAATCAACAAGTTTTTTTTTTTTTAAATTGTTTTATCATAAACTTTTATGACGCGGTAGAGCCACGTCGTACCACGGCTCCACAGCAGCATATAACTGCTGTGTTTCGTATGGTTAGTGTACAGGACCGGAGACCCTTTCTACTGGAAAAAAGGCATTACATCTTATTCCTCAGGGGTGGGAACCCATGTGCATTTTGCAATTCTTAATCGAAGCCAGATGTAGATGTCTACGGGTCACAGCATCTACTTATAATTTGGTGAACTATGTGCTCGTTTGTCTCCCTTATACTATAAAATAGCATACAATAAAGGCGCCATACAATGGCGTTTAACTTTAATCCTGTACTAAGCTGATGTAATAATAAGCTAAACAAAAGTAAAAACAGTAAGTAAAAGCAAAATTAGTTTTACCGCTTCTAACGGGAATACTGAGAAATTATCAATAAAACATTAATTCCACAATTATTTAAAACTCACTAATAATGTCCTCCAGACCGAATTTCGATCACGGCGGCCAATCTCAACGGAGACTAGCCATCGGCGCAGGACAGGATTATAGTGCCTAAGTGTATGCGCAAACACAGGTGCACTCTCTATTCCCTCACTCTCATAGTCCGATGGGACGGTAATCCGACACGACCGGAGAGAGATCAGGCGCAGGACCAACGCTTTACCTGCTTCCTGAGGTACGGGGTGAGACACCGCCAGATACGAACCCGGGACCTCATGATCAGCAGTCGCACTACTACAACCACTAGACCAACGAGGTAGTCAAAATATATGAACAACAACGAGGTAGTCAAAATATGTACCTACTCTATTTTAACGTTTAATACTAAAAGAAGTATTAAACTTTAAAATTACTTGATGGATGGAACTTTCTTTTAGTAGTTTCGGAGAAAATAGTACACAGACAGACAGAAGCGTGTTTGTGAACTTTGCTTTTAAATTATATATGGATTGATTAGTAAGTATACATCCTATGCACCATTAAAGCTAAAATGACTACTGATAAAATGCCCTTTTGTTTATTACACACTTTATTGTTATTTTTGCGTAATTGCGTATTGGTATTGGTTAAATTGCGTATTGGTTGCGTAAGGACAGAAAAACACGATGATAATGTCACTGTATGTGCTATTGTTAGTTATTATCATTTTCAATGTTGTTTTAAAAAAAAAAACAAGAAGGGCGCTGTGTGGGGACTTTGTTTATATAATATGTATTGATTGATTGTAAGTATTACACTCATGGGGGGTATGTTTGCCATAGTTGCCACGCTTGGCAAGCGGATTGGCAACCGCAAGCGGATTGGCAACCGCAGTTTTTTATTGTAATATTACTGTTATCAGAAAGATGCTGCTGCCCATCTCCTGCCTCAGTTTTCTTCTGTCGCCTCTTACGATTTTGTAGCATGTCTTGGGGAGGCCTATTTTCGGCAGTGGAGTTGTGAAGGGCTGTAATGATGATGATGATGATGAAGTAATTATTACACGTGAAATATCATTAAAACCAAAATGATAAAATGAGAAAATGATGCATGTACTCGCAAATCGGTAAATATATTTTTTAAATTACCAAAACTACAGTAAATGTGTTTGTTGGTTGATATTTCGAGCTTTCTTTGCATTTAATATTTATAAATTAGCAATGATTTAGCCAGTTGTTCGTTCACGAAATCCCCAGAGGCGGTGAGTAGGGTGCAATGTTTGACTTTTGTATTGCAATTTGCTGTTGACAATAATATTCAATTTAAAGTTCTAAATTTGTTTTTTTAATCTTGTAGATTAATATAACGACGAATTTTATGACATATTCAAAATATAAATATTTAAAAAAAATTATTCCGCATCTAATTCATCGGGCCGTAAAAGTATTAAATGGTTGTTCACAACACACAGATCCATGTATTTTAGATAATATGATAACACTTTTTACTTACATAAATTCTACAATAACCGTACTATATAAATGTAACAAGCTTACTAGCTCAGATCCTACACACTTCAACCAGATTCAACACACTTTCTGTGGCCCCGAATCGGCGACATCAGCACCACGTAGGGAAATGAGAACATAGGCTTCAACTCCATCACCTCTATCGGGGATTGGGCTACTGCGCACTTTTGCCCGCCGCGTGCTGTTACCCCGAATGACCTACTTGTTTTGGTAAGTTCCAATTGGCTGCTTAGATTTGAAGGGTACTCTTACCCTAATATAGACTGTTAGGCTTTCAATCTTCGTACCTACGTAAGGGTAAAAGGCTCCGATTCCTTATTTGTTCAGAGTTTTTTGCAAGTGTCAAGGAGCTGCAATGGTCCCTCACCATGAGAAGGATGTTCGTGTGGCTTTGTAACTGACTTACACGTCTTTATAGAAATAAAGATGACAAAGCAGCACAGTCTGCCTGATGGTAAGTGAATGTTGTGGCCTACAAACCTACATCTATCCTCAATTAGAATTCAAAATGCAAATGCGTTGTCTCCCCTGATGACAAGGATGGAATGCCTCTTTAGTAGTTTTTTTTATAGAATATAATAAGCGTGACAAGCTAGCACACAGTCCACCTGATGGTAAGTGGATTCTGTGGCCCATAAACACATCTATCCCTGAGGACTAAGATGGAATGCCCTGTTTCCAGTAAAAAGGGTCTCCAATTTTCTACCTCACCATACGAAACACAGAAGCATTTAGTTACTATTCTACGCTGGTATTCTGTGAGAACGTGGTCCTACCCCGTTTGAGCATGAGTCGGCATTCGTGCTACAACTGTAATATAGCTGCACCGTGACTCTACCACGAAGAAAAGAGTCTCCGGTTTTCGTCACTCACCATACGAAACGCGGTAGTATTATGTTGATAATTCACGTTGATATTCTATGCAAGTTCTGTCAACCTTTCCCGTTCCAGCCTACTCATCTCGCACATAATACGTGGCCCAGCGTGGCAAATATGACAAATATTTATACTATGAGGCGATCTATGTTCAGCAGTGGACTTTTAATAGGCTTTAACAGATTCATCTGACATACATCTGGCCCAGGACTGTATAAAAGGAGAAAAACTTATCTTGATAATAACTTTCGACAAATTCTGAATGTTGTAACCTAGATGAAATCAAGTAGGCACCCGACATCAATGTGATATTAAATAACTTGACAAAAATATTGCACTTATTTTAAATTGGCGAGGAAAAGTTAAAAAATTATGAATAAGATGTGTGAGCACGTTTGTTCTAAAAGCTATGCATCTACAATAAGACGTTATGCGCTTACAAAGTGATATAACAGAGCTATAATTAAGACATAATGTTATCTGCGAACGTAAGAATTACCTCACAAATCAAAGCGCAAAATCTTCCTTCCCCTCACTACCTGCAATCACAGTAACGACAATATACTGAACTTACCTTACAGCAGGCAACACAAACCATATCTTTTAAACTAAACAATGGCCAAAGCAACTTTAACCTTATCAACAGTAATTACGTTTTGATTTCAAGCGTCTTAAATGTAAAATAATTTGAAGATGTTCCCGCCACTTCATTTGCGAAAATGTTGGCACGCCCGGCTTAAGTGTTGCACGCTGTTAAATTAATGAGCCAATCTCAGCCGACAGGGGTTACCAGCTCGGCGTATATTTAACAAGGTGGTAATGTATTTTACAGTAGTGCTTAACTTGCAATTTTAGTAACAAGGCTTCTCTAAAATGACTCAATAAAGCTGGAAGTAAGATATTTTAATAGTATTATTTTATAACAACAAGTGGTAAAATTAAAAATTTTGTACAACCGACTTCAATATAAATAAAATAAGTACATCATCAATGTAGTACTCATAAAAAACTAGTCAGATCTTGATCAAATTTATATGGGACCACATAAGAACCAGCTTTCAAATAAAAAAAAGAATCATCAAAATCGGTTCACCTAGAAAAAAGTTCTGAGGTAACACACATAAAAAAATACAGTCGAATTGAACACCTCCTCCTTTTTTTGAAGATGGTTAAAAAGATGACATATTATACCAAACATACAAATCTCCTCCTGGCCTTAATCTTCACGCTTAGTATGCGGATTGACGATCGCAGTGACTACCCGCATGTAATGAATAATAATAAAAATATCCTCCAGAGCGAATTTCGGTCACGGCGGCCAGCCTCAATGGAGACTAGCCATCGGCGCAGAACAGAATTATAGTGCCCCAGTGTATGCGCAAGCACAGGTGCACTCTCTATTCCCTCACTCTCATAGTCCGATGGGACGGTAAACCGACACGACCGGAGAGAGATCAGGCGTAAGACCAACGGCTTTACGTGCTTTCCGACGCACGGGGGTGAGACACCACCAACTTCCTGACTCCGGGCAGCTACAGAGAATTACTTGACGGAAAAACTCAATAACTGTTTTTTTTGGCTCGACCCGGGATTCGAACCCAGGACCTCATGTTCAGAAGTCGCACTAGTACAACCACTAGATCAAAGAGGCAGTCATTACTAGGTCGTTATCTAGTGGAGATACGCCTTACACTCCGTTTAACAGTATGAGGCTTCAACTCGATAAACTTTCTTCCCCATCGGTTGTGTTTTTCAAACTATATGGCTGACTCATTGCCAATGATTCGTTGTGCTATGCACAGCGTGCGTTTCATGTGGTTTATTCATGTTCTACTCCTGACATCATCGTTACTCATGTTCCGCTGTTGATATCATCGTTACGGAGAAAACCTCCTAGCATAGCCTCCTCTAAAGTATTATATTTGCATTTTATCATTATTATTTTTCCGTAACGAAAAATCACAACGTTTTGCACACCAAAAATAAACTATGTAATATGCATTTTCGCAATAATCTATGAGAGAGGCCTATGTTCAGCAGTGGACTTTTGATAGGGTATAACGGTACAGCCTTATGGATATGACATATGATGACATTGACAAACGAATTAACAGTCCTCTTAATATTGGTTACTGCATCTTACAGACAGTTGCAACAAACATTAAATAAAAAAAGCTGTAGGTGCATGCCTATATGTCTTGTATTACAGCCTACTTTCCTGACACTCACTAACGTACAGTCCTTTACATAAACTTCCAACTGAAATACATCAGTGCGTGCGTGAGGCTGTACCGTGTCTACCATCCCAAATGAACCATATTGTATTGAACCATTTTCTAATACTATATTCTATTATATGTGGTTATACCAACGAAAGATATAGGAATTAAAACAACTTAAGGTTTTCTATCACTCTTCTATACCGATTTTCCCTAACCTCCCCACGACGGGTAGAAGCGGGTAGTTCGTAACCTACAAATGTGGCAATTAGACCCGCTGCTACTGAGTAATGATCACCGGCCCGTGATTAAGACGGCCCTGAAGATAATACTTGTAACAGGGATGCTGTATTACGTGTCGATATTAAGAGCAAAGCGATTTGCTTAGTAATAGGAATAGAGAGGACAACAGTATTGCTTAAAATATAATTACTTTAATTTTGTCAAGACTTTGACAGACTACTTTTTATTTTAAGCAATTTAGAATGGGCCTATATAAATTAAATTATATTAATCAAAATAAACTACGCGTGGAAGAGCCACCCACACATAGCTATATTATGGTTGTAGCACAAATGGGTCGACTCGATCGGGTAGGACCACTCCTGTGTTTCGTACGTTGAATATAGAAGCCTGGAGGTCCTTTTTACTGGTAACGAGGCATTCTATGTTAGTTCCCAGGGGTGACGACGCATTGCATCCTTAGATCCCATAGATGCTTCTTACGACACCTACTGGACGAAATGGAGTAATGGATTGAGAAGAATCTCTTCCTTAAAATAATAGCTAAATAGTAAACAATTCAATACAATATCACTAAAGAAACTTATAACCAGTCCATTTTAACAATACATTTTAATTAATGTAACATTAACATTAACATTAGAGGGCCGTGGTAGCTCAGATGGTTAGCGCTCGCTGTAAGTTTCACAGTTCGCGAGCGACCCGGGTTCGATCTCCGCCGGCACCAATGAAATTGTTAATTGCAATTTTAAGTGCTGATTTACCACGTGCTCGGCGGTGAAGGAAATCGTGAGGAGACCTGCATGTCTGAGAAATCAAAAAAAAAATATATTTCGAAGACATGAGAAGTTCGCCAACACGCATTGGGGCAGCGCGGCGGACATTTCCTTGCCCTAAAACCCTCTCATAAATGAGAGGAGGCCTGTGCCCAGCAGTGGGAGGTATATAGGCTGTAACTTTACTTTAATCTTTTTAACATTATTTAGCTATATAATAATTATTAAATCATCACACATGGTGCAGTTCTTTAAGAAAAGCAAAGACCTCCCAATGTTGCATTCGCTACTGTACCCAATAGGACAAGGTGGGAGGAGCACAATCAAGCTTCTTTTTTCTTTTTTTTTATATGATTAGGGTAACAAACAAGCACACAGTCCACCTGATGGTAAGTAGTTGCTGTGGCCCATAGACATCTACATCTATAAGACTAATAAGGAATGCCTCGTTTTCAGTAAAAAGGGTCTCCGGTTCTCTACACTTACCATACGAAACACAGAAACTTTAAGTTCCTACTTTACGCTGGTATTCTGTGAGGGCGTGGTCCTTTCCCGGTCGAGCTGACCCATTCGTGTTACAACTATACCAGTAATATAGATGCAGCATGGCTCTACCACGTAACAGCTAGGCAACTGTGTGTGTAATTTCTAAAAGTCTACCGTTAGTTACCCTATCTTGCCTTGATATCAAGATTGAAGTTAGTAGGAGTTCACTTCGAATACAATGTCCAGTTCTTGACAAGAATATGCTTAAAATTGAATCCTTATTGACGTACATTTTGATCTTCGTGGTCAGATATTTATTCCCTTTCTATTATTGATATTTATTACATCTGTTTGTGTGCAGATAGATAATCTGTTTGAGATCATTAAAAGCCGTTCGTGAAATCAACTAAAAAGTAATCCAAACAGGGTCAAAAAGCCAGCTTAAGACAACATGAGACGGCACATATTTAATATTTTTAAAACAATCGCCTAAAAATTACGAGACTATAGATTTTAGACAGACACCCAATGCTCACCAGTACAGTAAAGTAAAATATTTCCTACAGAGACCATGTTGAAGGTCTTATCGAAACACCAAAGGCAAGAAATCACCACAAACGGCAACAATCGCCACAAACTGGGAAGTCTTTTCCACTATACACTTCAACTTTTATTTAGCGTTCATCTTCGCAAATTGAATACAAATTTTGAACCAAGTTAGAGAAAACAAGTTACTTAAAAGCTTGTAATAAAAGTACAAACAGAAATAAACTAATAGAGAACATAGCAAATAATAAAAACAACACAGTATTTTTAAATACGCTAGTTATAACATAGCCTCATAGGTAAAGAGCCTACACAGCAGCGACCCTGATACATTGCAGCGGCACAAGCGCAACTCAGCAGAACGTGAGCATTGACGTCAACGGATGCAATCGGAGCTCTGCAATATACCTTACTTTATTTTAATGTAATAATTAAAATTCATTCTAGATCTAGCATCGATCTGATTCACTTTATTTTAGTTTTAGTAATTATATTGTAATTTTTATATTATAATAAAGTATTTTAAATTAGTTTCGGTTTTTTTGGGGTCCATCGGCTGCATTTAACGTAATTGGCGCAGTCGGTAGGATACTCAAAAGTTAGGCTATCGTAGCTTTTAAGCTTTAAACGAGTATTCGAATCTACTACGGACCAACTGCAAGCCAAGAGGATACATAAAGACATCGTTAATCGAGAAAATCGAGATGAAATTTATGTAGGTACACCAGAATTTTATCTAGTGTAAATCTTTACTGTCAAAATTTTCCATCCAAGGAAATCATCCCACTGTACCCTACATCACGTAGGCAGCCACGTAGACAAAGCTTAGACTATAATAGATATTTAAGTTGCTATTTAGATTTAGATATAATTACCGAGGAATTAAAAATGGCCCACGACCCTGACACTATTTTCAAAGTTTTACGCCCAGTGCCAGAGTTCAACGGTAACCCTAATGTACTAACTAGATTTATAAAACTATGTGACCAAATATGTGCTGCATACCTAAGCAATGATCCTGGCAGTGAACTATCAAACTTATGCCTGCTTAACGGATATTAAATAAAATAACTGGACCCGCCGCGACCACTTTAAATTCAAATGGTATTCCTGAAAGCTGGCATGGCATTCGTACAGCATTAATCAATAACTTTTCGGATCAAAGAGACGAAACGGCGCTCTACAATGACCTCTCGTTAGCTACTCAGGGAAACAGCTCTCCCCAAGAATTTTATGCACGATGTCAGACACTGTTCAGCACTATCATGACGTATGTTACGCTTCATGAAACCTTGCATACTACAATAGAAGCCAAACGTATATTATATAAAATCTAACGAAGCAAGCTGTACGCGGTTTAAAGGAGCCACTTGGCTCACGAATACGTTGCATGCGTCCTGATACCGTTGAAAAGCCTTGAGTTTGTACAGGAAGAACTGAACGTTATGTACTTGCAACAACGCGGTGAATCTTTCGCTGAGAGGAAACCTCAAGCACCTAAGCCTCTTCAACCTAGCCATATGACCTTACCTTTGCAAAAACCATTCAGTTTTCCTGCACCGATGCCAATGCCTAATTTACAGCGACCTTTACATGTACCACAACAACAAGCTTTCAGGCCTAACATGCCACCACAGTATAATATGCCTACGCGAACTCAACAAATGTTCCGCGCTTTGCCACCTAATTATACACCCCATAATAATACGTTTAGATTACCAAATAGGAATCCACCCCATGACTCAGGCCCGAAGCCTATGAGTGGCGTTAGCCATTACGTACCTAAACCAATGCCTCCGACAGGACTGACCGGTCACGATTGGCGCAAATACGGTAACCCGCCACCTTCAAATTACTTCAAAAGTAGGGAAATGAATTTTAACGAATTTACAGATTACAATAGTTACTATTATCCTGAACACCAATACGACTATTACGACTATAATGATAATGACGACTATACCAATACTGTGACCTATGACTATGACGACACACAGCACTACCAATATCATGACGCAACTGAGTTAAACGAGCAAGATGACGTAGACTGTCAACCTTCTACAAGCAGTTCGACTCAGGATTTTCAAAAGACTCGTTCTTCAAAAAAGCCAAAATAGAAGTAAACTTACATACGCAGAGACAGCTTCCATATATATGTATTTCTAACCCTCCGTTAAAATTTCTAATCGATACCGGGGCGAATCAGTCCTTCATAAATCCAGAAGCCATACAAAAATATTTTTCACATATACCTTTAAATTATGACCCGTTCGAGGTAACCAATGTGCATGCTACAACTAGGAATAATTATTCGATAACTATTCCATGCTTTCCCGAATTCCAAGAGCCTGATAGTATTAAATTATATATTTATAAATTTCACGATTACTTGATGGCCTTATTGGTCTCGACCTATTAGAGAAATGGAAGCTAGAATAGATTTAAAGGATAGATTACTTATAACACGATTAGCTAACAACCCTATCTTAATGTATAACTCTAGGAATGTTAATTATTACGAGGACGTGATACCATCCCAATCTTCAAAACTGATAAAACTACCTATTAATGTCCATGACGGAGATGCGTTAGTTAGCGAACAGTATATCTCTAATTGCGTCATAAGCGAATGTCTAACATTAGTGTCGAATAACCGCGGTATTATAGAGGTATTTAACCCGACTCCGCACGATATAATTTTCCCTAGATCGCCCAATATGTGCCGAGACGTATAACATCGAGTCCTCTCACAACGTTCAATCACTCCCGCTTTACAAAGAAGTATTATCACGTTTACGCACTGACCATCTAAATGCCGAAGAATGCGCTAATTTAGAAAGATTATATGCCAAATACGCTGACGTTTTTTATATAGAAGGCGAACAACTAACATTTACTAATAAAATAAAGCATAGCATCCGGACCACTGATGAGATACCGATATATACTAAAAGCTATCGGTACCCTTACGTTCATAGAGACGAAGTTAAACAACAGATCAGTAAAATGTTAGAGCAAGGTATAATTCGTCCATCCGAATCTGCATGGATCTCTCCCATCTGGATAGTTCCTAAAAAAGTTGATGCTTCTGGCAAGACTAAATGGCGACTCGTAGTCGACTTTAGGAAGCTAAATGAAAAAACCATTAATGATAAATACCCAATCCCGAATATATCGGATGTACTAGATAAGTTAGGAAATTGCCAATACTTCACAACCTTGGATTTAGCCAGTGGATTTTACCAGGTCGAAATGAACCCTAGTGACATCCTGAAAACAGCATTCAACGTTGAACATGGGCATTTCGAGTTCTTACGGATGCCCATGGGCTTAAAGAACTCACCATCTACGTTTCAGCGTGTCATGGATAACGTGCTCCGCGACCTCCAAAATACAGTTTGTCTAGTGTACTTAGATGATATTATTGTGTTCAGCACTTCTTTGCAAGAGCACATGGTAAATCTTGAGAAAGTATTTCAGAAACTACGGAATCCAATTTTAAAATACAAATGGATAAATCCGAGTTTCTTAAATTGGAAACCGCTTATTTAGGACATATAATTAGCAAAGATGGCATTAAGCCAAATCCTAGCAAAATATCAGCCATAGAGAAGTATCCATTACCCAAAACCGCAAAAGAAATTATTAGTTAATTAAACAGTTTTAGGCCTTATAGGTTATTATCGGAAGTTCATCCCAGACTTTGCTCGAATTACTAAACCTCTGACACAATGTCTAAAAAAAGGACGAAAAATAACTCTCGACACAGACTATATTAACTGCTTCGAAAAGTGTAAGACTCTCTTGACCAACGACCCAATCCTTCAATATCCTGACTTCAACAAAGAATTCATCCAAACCACTGACGCATCCAATGTAGTGATAGGAGCCATCCTATCTCAGGCACCCATAGGATCAGACAAACCTGTATGTTACGCTTCTAGAACTCTAAATGAGAGCGAAGTGAACTACAGCACTATAGAGAAAGAACTGCTTGCCATTGTGTGGGCAACCAAGTACTTTAGACCCTATCTGTTTGGCCGTACTTTTAAAATCTTAACTGATCAAGATTAATTCCTTAAGATTCATTGGGTAATGAATCTTAAGGAACCGAACTCGCGACTTACTAGGTGGAAGTTAAAATTAAGCGAATACGATTTTTCTGTCATTTACAAAAAAGGAAAAAATAACACCAATGCCGATGCGCTGTCACGGGTGGAAATACATAACGAAGAATCATGTTCTATGTTAGCTAACCCATCAGTAAAAACAGCCCCTAGCACTGGCTCGACAACTCTAACGGCCCACACAAGCCAAGAAAATCCGATCCTCGAAATTCCCATCACCGACGAACCTCTTAATAAATTCCACAGACAGCTAATATTAACAATTGTAGGCGACATAAAAAGACGACCAATAGTGACCAAACCTTTGATACACATACTGAACAGCTGTACAGATAAGACAACCGAAATGGAAGTAGACCTTGTCAACGCCATAAAAGAATACGTAAACCCAAAAGTCAAAACCGGATTACTAATTAACCCCCCTCTTTGCATGTATGACGTCATTCCAATCTTACAAGATAAATTTAGAAGCTCATCTATGAATCTTGTCTTAACTAAAGTGGAAGTCGAAAATGTAAAAGAATATTTGCAACAACAAGAAATAATAAAGAACTACCACGAAGGTAAAACCAACCATCGCGGTATCAACGAGAGTTTCTGGCCCTTTCCAAACGATACTATTGGCCTAAGATGAGAGAACACATTACAAAATATATTAATGAATGCACCATATGGTCAGGCTAAGTACGATAGGAAACCTATAAAACCTCAACTCAATATCGTTCCCCTGCTACCAAACCTTTCGAGATTATCCATATGGACATGTTCACAGTACATAATGAAAAGTATCTCACATTTATAGATGTATTCTCCAAATATGCTCAAGCGTATCTTCTAAGAGACGGAACAGCATTGAGCATTTTGCAAAATCTACTTACCTTCTGTACGCATCATGGTCTTCCTCTTACTATTGTCACCGACAATGGGACCGAATTTACGAACCAGCTATTCACTGAGTTCGTACAATTACACAAAATTAACCATCATAAAACGTTAGCCCACTGTCCTAATGACAACGGTAACATAGAGCGGTTCCACTCGACTATACTGGAACATCTGCGAATCCTCAAACTACAAAGGAAAGACGAGCATGTAGTAAACCTAATGCCCTATGCTATCCTAGGATACAATAGTTCTGTACACAGTTTCACTAAATGTAGGCCTGACGATATTGTTAATGGACATTTCAACCCAAGAGACCCAATCGACATCGACTTGACAAAACACTTACTGCAGCAATACATACTAACACACCGAGAGCAAATGAAAACAGTGTATGAAATAATTAACGAACATTCTTTATCCGAACGTTCAGCATTAATAAATAATCGGAATAAATCGCGGGAACCAGAGGTTGAATACCAACCAAATCAACAAGTTTTCATTTCCAACCCCCTAGCTAACTGACAAAATTGGCCCCACGTTACACCCATGACCATGTTCTAGCTGACCTACCAATTCACATTTACACGTCTAGGAAACGCGGTCCGATAGGGAAGTCTAGACTTAAACGTGTACCTAAAACTGCCGAATTGTTACAGGACTCTAAAATTACTGACTGTACTGACCGTGCTGACGATCGAAGCCCAGGAGATAAAACTTGAATATCTTGAAGACGGACCAGGCCTACTACCATTTAGACTTGGACCAACGACTCTCATAACTCACTATCATACATTTCTTCAATATGTAAAACTTGACGACATCAGAGACAAAGTAACCCTATTACAGGTACAGCTACAGAACTACAAGAACAGACTTGATAACGACACCAACTTACTGTACGAATTGCAAATGGACTATCTTTCTAGCAAATTAGATAAAGTATTAATACAACTAAATAGCTTAGAGCCTAGTCGCACTAAGAGAGGTCTAGTAGACGGATTAGGCTCAGTGATCAAAAGCGTAACCGGTAATCTAGATTATTTAGATGCCGCGAAATATAATAATGCCATAAAAGTTTTGAAGGATAACCAAGATAGGATCGAATCAGAATTCAATAGTCACATTAGCATTAGTAAGGAATGGATGTTGCAACATAATAGTGTAATATACCAGATAATTGAAAATGAAAACAAAATTAACTCAACACTTATCCAATTATTAGATAGAGCCGCTTATAGAGATAGTAGCCTCATCAAGTATGCCAAGTTTGCCCAACTCCTAACAATTTTAACAGAAAATATCGATGATATGCTCAATGAGCTTAATAGGATAGAAAATATATTAGCATTTAGTCGTGCATCGAGCACCCACCATTCTACGTTAAGTGTTAAGGTAATTAAGTCTATGTTAGTAAGATTAAGGCAAATTTATGATAAGGAACATGTATTAAATTTAGAGACTAGAGAATATTACGATATCATTAAGTCAGGTTATTATTTCACAGAAAATCAAATAGTAATTGTTCTAAAATTCCCTGTTATTTCCAAAGACACCTTCGACCTCTTCCGCTTATCCATTGTACCTAACAAAAACCACCAATCTATTATTCCACCCTATCCTTTAATAGCAACTAATAGAGAAAAATTCGTGTACATGGAGACAGAATGTCCGAAGTTGAGTAATCGGTACCTATGCGAAAAGGAAACGAACACCCAAATTCGAACACAATCCGACTGTATCCAGAACCTCATTATCAATCAGTCTATAGCGAAATCCTGTAAGATAACCGACATTGCACTATCAAAAGAAGCCATGGAGCGTCTTGACGACAAGCACTACACCATCTCCTTCCCTCAACCAACTAAGGTCCATACAGTATGCGGGCGTGAAGACATTACTACATTACAGGGTAGTTACTTAGCCACAATACCAATTAATTGCTTCCTGCGAACACAAGAATTTACCATAACCAATATTAACGATCAAGTAGAAGGCCATCCCTTGAAACTAATGAAAATACCAATGGATGTAAACGGAAAAGGCACCCCAGCAGTACCACGAATCAGCCTTAATACAATCAACCTGAAAGGACTCCATGCAGCCCAGGACCAACTCATGATGCAACCACCACTTCATCTGAGAGAGATGGATCTCCTAACTTTATATCACACTACTATTCCCTTTTACGCCGTGTTATCAAGCGTAGTAGTATTCTCTATCATAATCTCAGTTCGTTACTACTACAAGACTAAGAAGCAAGAACAGATCCAGAATAACACCCAACATAGCTACGAAAAGCCCGAAGAATCTCCTAAGAATCATTATCCCGAAGTCGAAAAGGCATTACCAGCAACTTTTTCTCTCAAAGTTCTAAAATAGTTGCTGATCTGAGGGTGGAGGAGTTATAACATAGCCTCATAGGTAAAGAGCCTACACAGCAGCGACCCCGATACATTGCAGCGGCACAAGGCGCAACTCAGCAGAACGTGAGCATTGACGTCAACGGATGCAATCGGAGCTCTGCAATATACCTTTACTTTATTTTTAATGTAATAATTAAAATTCATTCTAGATCTAGCATCGATCTGATTCACTTTTATTTTAGTTGTAGTAATTATATTGTAATTTTATATTATAATAAAGTATTTTAAATTAGTTTCGGTTTTTTGGGTCCTTCGGCTGCAGTTAACGTAATTCGCTATTGCTATTTGCACACATAACAAAAGAGAAATAATGTGCTCGCCAGGGGTGCGTAGCTTGATAGGTAGTACGGTAAAATCTTATTTGTTTTCCTTAAACAACTGTTTGTTTGACTCAACCGCCCAATTAATAAAGGCATCGGATAGATTGGCCTATTTTAGACCTCTACGAACGAGGGCAATTTTAGGTAAATTAATATTATTAATCAAAATCTTTTCCGGTGCAAATGTTAATAATTTTTCTTATTTTAAAGATACTGTCTAATCTTGTGATTACCTGTAAATGGAATTAAACTTCCTTTTTATATTTTATTTCGCTAAAAAAGATTTAACATAGGCTTGTTATGTGGTTGGCTCACGGTGTAATTGTATTACCGCTGCAGCACGAATGAGTTGACACGCCATTAGATGGACAAAATGCTCAATTTTCAATTGTCACCAGAATAGAACATTACTAATACACAAAGTTTTTTTCTTATATAGAATAAGGGTGACAAACGAGTACAAAAACTGCCCGATGGTAAGTGGATGCTGTGGCTCATAGACATCTCCATCTATCAACTATTAAGTAGTATCAAAATGCAGAGGCATTGTCACTCCTGGGGACGAAGATGGAATGCCTCGCTACCAGTAAAAAGGGTCTCCGGTTCTGTACACTCACAATACGAAACACAGCAGCATTATTCAGCTGTTTCATGCTTAATATTTTGTGAGGACGTGGTCCTACCCCGGTCGAATCGGGCCATTCATGCTGCAGGTATGTATGAGTATAGCTAGCACGCAAAGAGCATGTTAATGTTGTTTATTAATGTATATTCGTCTATACGTCTGGTAATTTTTACGTGGTAGAGCCATGCTGCAGCTATAAATATAGTTGTAGCACGAATGGATTGGCTCAACCGGTGAAGGACTACGCTCTTACAGAATACCAGCGTAAAATACCAGCTCAATGCTGCGTATGAGTGTGGAGAACCGGAGACCCTTTTTACTGGAAACGAGGCATTCCATCTTAGTTCTCAGGGGTGACAACGCATCTGCATTTTGATTCTTAGTCAAGGATAGATGTAGATTTCTATGGGCCACAGCATCCACTTACCATCAGGGGACTATGTGCTCGTTTGTCTCCCTTATTCTATAAAAAAAAATCATTTTCATTAATAGCTTCTAACGTTTTGATTTCTTTATTAACTATAATCATAATATGCTGTTAAAAATGCAAACCTTGTGAACAAGTTTTCCTTGTTCTGTTTTTATTTTATAATAAGGATATTTATAATAAGGAGCCGTGGTAGCTCAGATGGTTAGCGCTCGCTGTAAGTTTCACAGTACGCGAGCAACCCGGGTTCGATCCCCGCCGGCACCAATGAAATTGTTAATTGCAATTTTAAGTGCTGATTTACCACGTGCTCGGCGGTGAAGGAAAACATCGTGAAACCTGCATGTCTGAAATAGATGACATGTGAAGTTCGCCAACAAGCATTGGGGCAGCGCGGCGGACATTTCCTTGCCCTAAAACCCTCTCAGAAATGAGAGGAGGCCTGTGCCCAGCAGTGGGACGTATATAAGCTGTAACTTTAACTTTAACTTTAAGGATATTTGTATCACTCACAGATGTAACACGTTTTATAGTTAACAAAATAAGGTTTAAAATAAAGGGTATAAGAAAAGATGGTATTGGGGAGAGTTCGATCAATTTACAAGTCGTATTTGAACAACCGAGAGCTCTCTTGGTTTGGAAAACTAGTGAGTTAGGGAGGCACTTTGCATGAGACTTGATTGTTTATATAGGATCCTTTAATGTGGAATTATTTATTATAGATTTAAGGTAATCATTTAAAAGCATTTATTTTATCAATTATTCGATTTCTCAAAAAAAGAAACTTCGAAGTTTTCGGATAAAATACAGCCTAGACCACTCCTGGCATTGCTCTTTATCTGTTATCTCATTACATGCCAAATTTTAAGTCTCTAATAATTATAGTTATATGGTAATAAGGCAACTATAAAACAAAAAGATAAACCCCTATCCCGTGGGAATTTCGAAAAATCCTTGTCCACAGTATAAAGGGCACATACGTGCAAAATTTCAGCTTTCTAGGTCCAACGGTTTGGGCTGGGCGTTGATAATCCGTGTAGTGGTGATGTAAGAATATCCACTACCCCATATCCTCGCGTGGGTGTCGTAAGAGGCGACAGAGGGAAACAAATCAGGAGATGGGCAGCAGCATCTCTCTTGCTTGCCAAGCGTGACAACTATGGCAAATATCCCCCCTGTAGGTGCAACATTGTAACGCATTTTGCTGACAGCACATTTTTGTATGTTAACCACACCGATCGCCCATAGTCACGTCAGTCGTCCTAAAACTTCCTAACTGAAGTAATGTGTAATAACGTGTTAACGTAAGGACAATCATTGTGGAAGTGAATAGACCTTGTTGTTTGACCAGACTCTAAGTTTCATTCCTCTCCAAATTATTTACCCTCGCCACCGTAACTCAGTGAAAGACGCAGTCAACATGTATATATATATATATATATATATATATATATATATATATATATATATATATATATATATATATATGCCTCGTGTCAGTAAGAGATAATAAAACCACATAAAAAAATTTAATAAAAAATTGGTCGAGTTTAAAAAAAAAAGTTATTTCTATAGGTTTGAATACTGATCCTGATAACGCACTTAACGGGAACCACAGGGTTTTTTTTAAATGTTGTATACATATATATATTAGACACCGATACAATACAGTTCGACATTTCACCCCCAATGAGGCAGTCTGTGGAGGAGGCCTACGTTCAGTAGATTTTCGATAGACTGTAAAGGTAATACATGCTAATACAAGAGTTACTTGGCTAAAGTTTAGGACTATTCGTTTTATAGTCTCTCTACTAACATCTTTAGTTTGTTAATATAATGTTGTTGTATATTATTGTCATAGAGACCGTAATTCATTACGGTCTCTATAGTATGATATATCTATGTATATGTAACAGGCATTACATATACTTATACATAGATTACCTTCAATAATATTTGAATTATAATAAAGTTGAATTTTCTAGTCACACCATTTTGCGACGCCTCAATAATTCAGATTTGCGAAGCGCGAGGTATCCAAACTACTTTGTCGTGGTCGGAAGAAGCTATGCGAAGCTTGGGACTTGAGTAGGGTGACCAAACAATTAATAATTTTTTGCCGTATAGCAGCGGCGTAAGAGAATCCACAACCCCGTATCATACCGTGGGTATCGTAAGGTATATATACCGAGAGTAACAGAAATAGGGGAAAAGAAGAAGAAAAAATAAATAAGGAGAAATATCCCAATTATGGGGTAATTTCTATGGCGGAGGCTTATGTTCAGCAGTATATATCTGAAAGGTTGTAATGAATGAATGACCGGGGAAGGACCACGCTCTCACAGAATACCAGCGTAAAATAGCAGCTTAATGCTGCTGTGTTTCGTATGGTGAGAGTAGAGAACCGGAGACCCATTTTACTGGAAATGAGGCTTTCCATCTTAAACCTTAGGAATGACAACGCAGATAATGCAGGTGGCGTTAGGTATAACACTTTATCGAGGATAGAAGTAGATCTCTATGGGCCACAGCATCCTTATTATACTGGTTGTTACAAACTACCCGTAAAGCCGAAAGGAGATTAAATGGGGCCTTATAACGAGTCCATTCTCAATATTTAAGAACCGTAGTAACATACCCCAAAAATAAAAAATATTATTATTTTCACTGATGTGCAAACCCTATTTCAGTAAAATTAAAGAGTAAACTACGCAGGATGTACCTACATTTCTACCTAATTCGCGGAACGACATAAATTTTAAAAGACCTAACCTAACGAAACAACCTAAACGAACACTTACTTTTTCATAATAAACGTCAAATTTACAGGAACGGCTCAAAGTGTGATCCGCCTTGCTCAATACACAACCTCGCTCGTCGGGATATGGCTTGTGTGGCATTGTGTGGTATTCTTATATATATTTATAGTAACTCGTTGTATAAAAAAATAACCTTATACAATAAAAATATATTTTGTGAGAGTAAAATTGAAGTTAACAATTAATATTCACTTACTGAAGACAAGTAACTATCGCGTTGATTTCTTTATTAAAAATACGCGTATGCATACTCGTACTTCCCTAATTATAATTTATTTCTAATAGTAACAGTAGAGCTATGCTTATTTTGGTTACTATTTATTGTCCTCTGAATTTGGGAATGGACCGTTCTTTCAAAAATCCAACATCAAACAGCAGCATAGAGTTTTATATGAGACTAGCGATCCGCCCCGGATTCGCACGGGTGATTTTTAGATCTCGACAACAGCTCCACCTACCGGATCTAATTATAAATCAAAACCATCCAGAGTTCTACTTAAACACACACAAAAAAAATCATCAGAATCGGTCGAGCCAGTTTCGAGTTTTAGTGAGACTAACGGACAGCAATTAACTTTTATATATAAAGTTATATATTAATTTCGATGATCCTATACTCGTTTGACGCATCCCACCTTAGCCCTCGATTGACAAAGTACTCACAATATGATTTTTTCAACAATGAATGCATGCGATTGTGTACCTTATGAGTTACTTCCCACTGGTTTACAACTTTACTTTTTTTAACTTCAACTTTACCTTTCTTATTAGTATACGTGGTGTAGAAAAGTAAAGTTGCAGCCTATATACGTTCAAATTCTGGACACATACAGGAGGTACGAGCAATGGATCTCAATTATGAGACTCATTTATGAAAAGATTTTGTATATATACAATATAGACTATTATGTAATACTTCTTCTTCTTCGTCCCATAGAAGACCACTGTTGAAAATGGATCTCCCCAGTTTTGGAAGGATTTTCCTTATCGTCGCGCTTGGCAGGTGAATCGACGAACGCAGTGCCAGGCGTCTCACACACTTCACACTGCTTTTAATCTCCCTTCTGGAAAAAAGATTTTACTCCTGGAGTAAACGAGATGGTTACACCACCATCTACCAGAAGCCACCCACAGGACAAAATGTGGTGATGGAATCACGCCACTACCGCACGGAAATATCCATCCATTCCATTTTTTTATATAGGATAAGCGTGACAAGCGAGCACACAGTCCACCTGATGGTAAGTGGTTGCTGTAGCCCACAGACATCTACATCTATCCTCGTTTGCGAATCAAAATGCAGATGCGTTATCAGCCTTGATGACTAAGATGGAATGCCTCTTTTACAGTAAAAAGGGTCTCCGGTTCTCTACACTCACCATACGAAACACAGCAGGCTTAAGCTGCTATTTCACGCTGGTATTTTGTGAGAGCGTAGTCCTTCCCATTCGTGCTACAACTATACAATTAATATAGCTGCAGCATGGCTCTACCACGTTTAAAAATGCGTCAATTATGGTCTATAAAACCCACTGCTGAACATAGGCCTCCCCCACTCATAGGGGGGATTTTGCCATAGTTGCCTCACTTGGCAGGCGGGTTGGCAATCGCAGTTTTTTATTACTTTGCGTTATTATGAGGAAGTTATTGTTTCAGTTTCCCTCTGTCGCCTCTTACGACACCCACGGAGCGATATGGTAGAGTGGATATTCTTACACCGCCACTACACAGCAATATACATATTACATAATACTTATTGAAAGTCAACAATATTTTTTTGTCTCGTTTCAAGTAAAAAGAGTCTGCGGATCTCTACACTCACTATACGAAATACAGCAGCATTAAGCTGCTATTGCGTGCATGGTCCTTCCCCTGTCGAGCCGAACCATTCGTGCTACAACCAATATGAAGCCGTAGCATGGCTCTACCACGGTGCATAACTATTGACTAGTTTTATTCTTAAATGTATCCAAGTCCAAACTAGGTAAAATGTTTGTGTTTTTACGTGGTAAAGCCATGCTGCAGCTATATTAGTAGTATAGTTGTAGCACGAATGGGTATAGTTGTAGTACGAATGGAACCGAAGACCCTTTTTACTGGAAAAGAGGCATTCCATCTTAGTCCTCACGGGTGACAACGCATCTGCATTTTGATTCTTTATTGAAGATAGGTGTAGATGTCTATGGGTCACAGCAACCACTTACCATCAGGTGGACTGTGTGCTCGTTTGTCACCCTATCCTATAAAAAAAATGCAAATTTATGATATTTTTTTCTAGATCTATTCATAATGATATTCGTTTTATCTCTGACACACTACATTCCGCACTTCATAGTCTAAAGCGTTACATCACATATTGGAATTGTATGTCAGCACAGCACTGAAATTTTATTAATGCCGATTATTATTTTGCGATTGAATGATGTTGCAGTTGAATTGGTCTAACAAAAAAAGACTATAATAGCCAGTCCATAATAACACGTGCTAAAATAAATATTGTGTCTTAAAATATGACTGTGTGGTCACCCTAAACGCGCGGGTGTAGTAATAATAAATGAGTGCATTAGGTACACGTGTCGGTCATCTTTTATTCATTGGTAACCTCGTCGCAAACGTCTCGGCAGCGATTCGCTGGCACTAAGTGCAGTAAGCCACCGAATAAAACGTACGTGAAAATTCGGAGTATCTAAAAAGGTGTCTGAAAGGTGTTATCATCATCAACAGCCTCTTGAATTTCATAGTTCGACAAAGGCCTTTCCACGAAAAAGAATTTCCAAGATTATTATTTTGTACTCATTATTAAGGTATATAGTGGGTGAGGGAGGAATGGTTGGGGAAAGCAATAGATAGCACGTATTCTTGAAAACTTCTAACAGTGGACTTAAACAGCCTGTAGGTGTAAGTTATTAAGGTAATTTTTGATAATTGTTTACGTTAGGACACTTAAACTCATGGTACTAATAAGGCATCCATGTAGTTAGCCGTGTAAAAGAATCCTCTACCCCATAACATCCCGAGGGTGTCGTAAGGGGCGACAGACGGAAACTAAAACAGAGCTCAAAATAATTAAATAAAACTACGTTTTTCAACTCACCTACCAAGCGTAGCAAATTATGGCAAATATCTCCTCTATATGGCAATCTATGCGGGAGGCCTGTGTTCAACAGTAGACTTTTCATAGGTTGTTATGAATGAATGAATATGAATGAAGAATAATTCACATAGGTATTAAATATTAAATGATACCATAATTCGGTATTCAACATACGAGATGCTACATTAACTAAACAGTTTCGGAATGGATCGGCTAAATTTCATTTGAAGCGTCCGCACATTCGAAACACCCTCTTAACTCTATCCGGCACTTAGTAATTTCATCTAATCCGATATACAAGTTTTAATACCCTGTCCCACTCAGCCGGCGGCTAGGGAAAAAAGGGACTACAGTTAAGTCTCGAAAAACTGCACCGTTTCACACGGTCACACCCTTGAATTAGAAATGAAAATTTTTACTTTCTTCCAACGCTATGTTCTTCGTACTAAAAAAAAGGGTTAGGTGTTATTTTTTTTTTCCTTTAGGACTTACTAGTACTTTTGTTACCTTATTACGGTGAATAATACAATGATCTTCCGCATATTTGTTTGATATATTATAATTTTTACACAGTTAAAAGTTAGGTGACAAATGAGTACACAGTCCAATTTTGGCCTATTAACACCTAAACCTCTCTCCGATTAAGGATCAAAATACAGATGTATTGTCACTTCTGAAGATTAAGATGGAATGTCTCTTATCGCTCTTAGTTACGTTGGTTAATTAATATTTATGTCGAGATACAATTTTATTTCATGTCTTGCAGGTTTGAATTACAATATTCTTCTAACAATAATCATATAACATGTAAAGATGTTTTTTTTTATAGAATAAGTGTGAGAAACGTCCACTTGATGGTAAGTGGATGTTTTTGCCCATAGACATCTAAAATTATCCTCGATTAAGAATCAAAATGCAGATGGGTTACCCCTGAGGATTAAGATGGAATGCCTCGTATCCAGCCAGTAAAAGGGTATCCGGTTCTCTATACTCACCATAGGAAACACAGTAGTATTGAGCTGCTATTTTACGCTGGTATTCTGTGAGTTCATGGTACTTCCCCGGTCGTGCCGACCCTTTGTGCTACAACCACAATATAGCTGCAACGTCCCCCTACTACGTATAAATGGATCTCTCTCTCATCGCTCAGAGTCACAACAGCATTAACTTGCAATATTACGTTGGTTAATCATTATTTCATAGTTACTATGGTATATAACCGTTACAAAAAATCGAGGTACAATTTTACTTCATGTCTTGCAGATTTAAATTATAACATTGTAAATGTAGAGGATGAACCAGAATCAGAAACTTTTTTATTCAATATAGATTATAAATAATACTTATTGAAAGTCACACTTATGTTTAATTTACCACTGGTCCCGAAAAAATCTCTGTCCTGGGAAGAACCATAAAGAAACGCAGCGGGAAATTTTTTTTTTCAAAAAAAAGAACATTTTACAATATTTTAATAAGTTACACAATAATTAACAACACAAGACATATTAGAAATAGTTTTTCATTGTTTCCAAGAAAAATTGCGGTATGGACAAGACTCAACTCCTTCCCATTCTAAATTACATTAGTATTTTGATGTTTGACATTTGCAATTGTAAATTAAATTACATACATTTAGTTTTAGTGTCATTTAAATTAACGTTAACTATAAATAATTAAATTATTAATAATAAAAATTGTAATTAACGTTAAACCAATTTACTAAAGTAGATATAGCATAATAGGTTCCAGTAACTTCTAACTTTGAATTTTAATTTTAATAAGTTTAATAATGCACGAAACAACAATGATATAGCAGAATAAATGCTAAAAAAAACGATAGTACCTACTCCGCCTAGTAGAACCGATAGGTGCAACAGCAGCTAGTTTTTGTCAAAGTAATAAATAATATCTCAAAATTTCAGTCTGGATACTTTACAACTTAAATGCAAATTATATGACAAATGCAATGGTTTATGAAAGTACATTACCGAAAATTGGTCTCTTTTAGAGATGAGTTATGAGAGAGTTAATTATAATAGCGACGCTTGGAAGGCCGACTGTCTGGTTTTGCGTCTTTGACGCTATCGTTAATCTGACTATTTTATTAGGTCATGAGATTTCTCTCATATTTCCCTTAGTCAGCTGTTGTGATATGGCTCACGGACGTTAATATCTGGGTATAAAAATATACTTACATACATAGCGTCCCGCTTGTAATCACGATGGGGTATGCAGGCCTAAGAACAACGAGTTATTGAATAAAACTATTTTTACGGATTTTATCGCGTTTAATTTACTATTTTAATTCCCGACGTTTCAGCGAGCTACTCGGACCACGTTTAGACAAAAAATGGGTTTAGATGGAAAAATATGAAAGAAGTAATAGGTGACCAGTCACCTACATAATCACAATACCCTACTAATAAAACTAATAAAATTTAGGCAAGTCATCTCTCTGTCAACATTCGACTACTTTCAATTGATACCTACCAACCAACAGTCAAATAAAAGTTAACTGCTGAATATTAAGTTGTTAATAGGGGGGATATTTGCCATAGTTGCAGTTACAGGCGGGTGTCTCAACATATCAGTCAGGAAGATGATGCTGGCGTCTTCTTTTTTTCCTTCCGTCACCTCTTACGACACCCATTGGATGATATTGAGTAGTTAATTATTTTACGACGCCACTATACCGCGGACTATTCCGTAATTATTTAATTACAAACTGATTAAGTTTTTTTTATGAAAGGCGGAGAAGGTCCGCGTTTAATTTCAACTTATTTTGAATTTTCATCGCTTCTAATTCTTTGCAGCATTATGGATAGTCTAAAAATATTTACTCATATTCACGACGCTGAAGGTGTTTGCCAACATACAGCCTCTACGCTCACTACTCTCTTTTTTTTATAGGATAGGGTGACAAACGAGCACACAGTCCACCTGATGGTAAGTGGTTGCTGTGACCCATAGACATCTACATCTATCTTCAATAAAGAATCAAAATGCATATGCGTTGTCACCCGTGAGGACTAAGATGGAATGCCTCTTTTCCAGTAAAAAGGGTCTCCGGTTCTCTACACTCACCATACGAAACACAGCAGTGTTAAGCTGCTATTTTACGCTGGTATTCTGTGAGAGCGTGGTCCTTCCCGGTCGAGCCGACCCATTCGTACTACAACTTTACTACTAATATAGCTGCAGCATGGCTCTACCACGTAAAAGATCTTCTAGGGTAGGATCTCCTAGGGTAGTACTCATAACTAATAGAAGAGCAGCCCCTTAATTTATTAACAAGTAAGTGGGAAATGACAGTGAACATAAAGCTGGAATTTAGAGAAGAAAAAAACTGTACATCTTCCTTACACCACTTCAATACACTTTCTCAAAACCTATAAAAGCTTACCTAGGTATTGCGCACTAATTTAAAAAACTTTACAACTTTAAAATACGAGTTTATACGATTTAAAAATTGGGCACAAATTCCAAACTCGCGCAGTCCCGCAAAGTTGTTGAACGTTAACAATGTAATTTTTCGTATCGCATAAACCGCCACCGCAATCAACAAAAGAAACAAGTCGGAACTTGAAGCGCAGACTGACTCCCCGTTCGATACAAAGGGGAGAGAGCTGCTCGTTACCATTAATAATTTAGCCAAAACTCCTCGTACGTTTTCCCATTAGAAATTTTATAAGGTTTTTATTGCGACTAGGGATGTTTTAAATAAGATATATGTACTTATATTTCCTACATTTAATTTATAACCTATTTTTCTATTTATTTACTTATTTGTGGAGACAACATCAACAGGTTTCGGTTAAGCAACATTATTTTTAATATCAAAGAAATTGTCGAACGATTCTACGAACTATAAGGAATTTTCTCTCTCAATGCACGTAATCTTCTATTATAAATATTATTTCATTTAATTTAATGAGGATATTTTGATAGCAGAAAAGGTGAAATAAAATGTATAATCTCAACACTATAAAATAAAATACCCCTGAAAATTTTGTGACAAAGCGAGGCGAAACTGCAACATCCTATATTATGGAAGAGGCCTATCTTCAGCAGCAAATTATTTTCGAATTTAGTGAAAATAACGAGAGGAGAGACTTGCAGATATCTTAAGACCCGACATATACATAGGTTTTATTCCTTGTAGTCTTGTGTAGTTCATGAACGATGTATAAACGTTTCCGAACGTTGATTTCCCTAATCTAAATCGGTCGTCGGTATATTAGTTTACTTAGTTCAGTACGCACCGATGGTGGCCTTCCACTAGTTGTATCTAGTGACGTCTACACAAGACAAAATCAATTTCTTGCACTGACGATGTTCTTCTGGCCGATTACAACTCATCGCAAATTTACGTTCAAGCATTTTTTATTAAGATTTTTGTCGTGGATGCTTGTCCTTTAAGCCATGTCTTCATTTCATTCGGGATCATCTCTTTTATAGATTTTCAGTATCAAGTGATAATAATCCTTTATAGTACACTGCTTCACAATATGTTGATGCGTCACATTGCGTAGTTTGTGACGCATAAACATGATGGTTCTGATGGTGGACTGTGTGCTCGTTTGTCATCCTTATTCTATAAAAAAAAAAGTTTTTGGGAGATTTTAAAGGCAATTTGAGCCAGCAGACAGTTGGCGATATCTCAAGGCGCCTAAGTAGACAGACACCTTATTTTGAGATTCACATCACCATCAGAGCACTCGTTTCACCGTTTCCACTAATAGTTTATATGCGCAGACATTTAATACACAAAATCCCACCACTTTTACATATCAAAATCTACTTCAAATCATTATTTAAACAATAATACAGGAGCAGCAATCCGCCGCCGGTCAAGTTCCCGCCAAAACTCCCTCACAGCCTATAATTATACTTGTACTAGACTAAAACACAACAGAGGCTGCCTGTGCTAAATAGGTTGAAGTCGCAGTTGCTCATCATCAGTTACAATCAGGTGACACTTATTCCCGTTTCCCCCTTTTCTATAAAAAATAGGTAATAGAATTGTACCGAACTCCAGATAGAAAGTTCTTTGGCTTTGATCCCAACCCAACTTAGGATCAAAAACCTTGATACAAGATTAAATAACACTGATTACGACTATTTACATTTATACGGCCGTGTATTCCATAAAAGATACTATTTAAACGTACCCACTATTTCTAGTATATTTTTTTACTCATTATAAGCCAGTGCTTGACCACAATCCCACCTGGTGGTAAGTGGTGATGTAGCCCTAGATAGTAAATCGCACTGTCTTAGCGCAACAAAAGAAAATTCACTGATGCCTTGAAGACGCCCATATTGTATTCGGACGGAAAGATAGACACCGGTAAATTATTCCACTCAGTAACATAAAAGTAAAACTGCAACATATTTGTTATTTTTTAAAATAAAATAAAAACTTTGCGTAAAACGAAAGTGCTTTAAAAATGATCTCGATAGTTGATCACAGATACATCACTAAATAAGAAGTACCCTGTGGTAAAAAGTTCG
The DNA here is from genome assembly GCA_029286625.1 of Parnassius orleans. Lineage (NCBI taxonomy): Eukaryota > Metazoa > Arthropoda > Insecta > Lepidoptera > Papilionidae > Parnassius > Parnassius orleans. The sequence continues at coordinate 1,960,347 of JAGSMP010000145.1, forward strand.
CACGTGATATTTGACAGCTCGTGAAAGCGGGAAACATGACGCTTTCACGAGATTCGTTTTGCTTTTTAATAATGAAAAAAATTGTTCTAATTGCAATCTAACGCGAACTTGATTCTGCACTTCAGTTTATCGTTTGTTCTACTTCGGTGAGGTATTAAAATATGTAATCAGAGTTTTATACAGAATTTGTCACAAGGATTCTGAATATTCATGTATAGAGCTCTTCATTGACAAAAATTACTTACCGCACTCTTCATTTAGGATGGCAGTGTCGCCTTTTATAATAAGTGTTTCATCTAAATTTCAGACAAATCACATTTTCAACATTCACATTCAAATATACATTTAGATTTTATTTCATCATTACAGCCTTTTACAAGTTCACCGCTGAAAATTAGCCTCCCCCAAGAAAAGCCACAATACACGGTACTCAGCCTACTGCATCCGTCAACTTCCTGCATGATTTACCGGTCGTCACTCCATCTGGATACCACCTACATTCCACCTACATTTTGCTTACCGGTAAGAGGCTTCCACTCGAGAACCTACATATCTTTACCATCAGATTATCGGTTCTAAGAGCAAAGTGGCTGGTCCATATTAATTTAATAATACCTAAAAACTTACCATCGTGCCCTTAATTTTTTTAAATTCCGAAGTAAGTACTGTTTTCCCCAACCTTTATTATTAGGTACAATCGATTTGCAGATGAAAAATCAAGAAATTCCATAGTGAACCATATAGTTGACACACATTTCAAAACAAATAACATAAACGCAAGGCAAAACTGGAATAAAGAAAAAGCAAAATCCGTATTAAAAAAAGGATATTTAAATAGGTATCTAACTCAACTTAATGCTGCAAAGGCTGCAGCGCTGATATTGAGGAGGCTTGTGCCTTCATCGGGAATTCGATGTGTAAGGTTCAAGGGGTATACTCGTATATTAATTATTTCTTCAAAATTCAAGTGTAAATATCACCTGCACGCGATGCATACTGCCGATTTACGACTGACGTGATGACGGAAAATATATCTTATCTTCTTATTCAAATTTCACCATTACTAGCACGTCGGTATCAACTATGCCATATCACCCGCTCAGCGTGGTGGGTATTGAAATCTTTTAATTTTACTTGCCAGCTAACAATTAAAATTACTCTTAAAAAAAAGGAAAAGGAAAAGCTGTTTTTAAAGAATTTAAAAGAATAAATTAGTGTCCACACAATAGCTTCTGAGGGCAGTGGCGGTTCAAGTTAGTGCTCTCCGCAAATATCATAGTACAAAAGCAACCCGGGTTCGATCCTCGCCGGCACCAATGAAATTGTTACTGCGGTGAAGGAAAACATAACATAACATAAATACTCACGCCTGTCACCCAGAGGGGTAGGCAGAGATTACGGACTTTTATTTGGCACGATCCTGATACACCTCTCTCGCCTCCTTTACAATCTTTCGCCTAGGGCGTCCCTTCCCGACTGTGCCGTTCACCTCTGCAACATAAATTTGCTTTGTCACTCTTTCCTCATTCATTCTTTCTACATAACCAAACCACCGAAGCATTCCTTTCTTAATCCTGGTCACAACATCATCTTGCAAACCACACTCTTCTCTTATCACACAATTTCTCACTCTGTCATTCAGATTCAGCCCTAACATACTCCTTAATGACCGCAGGAAAACATCGTGAGAAAACGTTTATGTCGGAGAAGTTTACAAATGGTAAGCTGTGGTCCATAGACACCTACATCCTACATCTATCATCGTTTAAGTATCAAAATGCAAAAGCTTTGTCACCCCTGAGGACTACGATGAAATGCCTTGAACCAGTAAAAGGGTCACCAGTTCTCTACACTCACCGAAATTGAGCATTATCCTCCAATTTACGCTGGTATTCTATGACAACTTGGTCCATCCCCGGTTGAGCCGACCTATTCGTTAATAGGGTAAGGAATGACTCTACCAAAAACCATGTGAAGTATGCCAACACGGTTGAGACAGCGCGAACTCTTTCCTGTCTTTATTTGTCTCTGTGTGGGTGTGGTAATCGGCCAACTATAACAAAGTATTCATCAATTTATAATTTAATATAATATGATATGATTTTGAAAATATTAACAAGCCAATAACAATTGTTACTAAAAGTATTTTAATAACAATTGTTATTATATTAATAATTGTTTAACTAAAAATGTATTTAATTTTAACGCAAAATATAGTAGTAAAAAATAAATTGGCAACATTATTTCCATATTGTGGTTTCTTTAATGGTACTTCTAAGAAACAAATTTGGTGGAAAATGAAAACGGCACGTCCTTTGCGGCCAAGAAGTTAATTTGTGCCTTGGAACACGCTTACAAAGATTATTTTACTTGCTCTATCAAGAGATTTGTATTGTCATTAAGAAACTCCGAGAGGAATAATTACTGTATTATTTTGAAAACATGTTTTGTATTTTTTTTAAATACTGAGATTCTTCGGCGCATCTGTTTAAGAGTTTGATAGAAAATATACATTAAAACATAGCTACAATAATAACATAACGATGAATATTTCGATCATATGTTGACTCCTAATCTCAAAGATGATTATGACATGTGGAGAGAACGGAGGGCGTTGTCTGTAAGAGCGGACAGCTGGCTCGCAAGTTTGCTCGCTGTTTACGGTAAGATAAAATCAGCCTATTCAGAGCTTTCTGCACATCATTTTATAGGTGCAGCCAGTAGGCTAGAACGCAAAAAGCTTACAATGCCCTCCGCGTACAATACAATAATGCGTCTCGTGCGCTACTGGAGTTGCTTCTGTAGTGCATCAGGGATGTTCGCGGAAGCGCGAGTGAACTGCTTTTATGCGCAATCGGACCAAACTGCGTGTACATGGGCCATATCGAGTGAGAAGGTTAGGATGTGGCACATTTTAATGTACTGTTTTCATAAAATGTTTTGTTATAAATAATATACTAACGAAGTGGGGTTACATCCACTTATCACCAAGTGGGATTGTAGTCAAGCACTAGCGTATAATAAGTTAAAAAAAAACAGTTTTATATAATACTAAAAAGAGATGATAATATCATGGCCTTCTTTGTTTGAAATTGGATGCTGGTCTCCATGGGTTGCAGTAACCAATTACCTTCGGTTGTATTGTATAAGTTCGTTCTCGTTCATCGTAAAAAACAATTCCTTTCAGTTAAAAACCACTATAATATATAAGAAAAGCATTTAGAGATTCGGCAAAGTATGAGCTTATGACAAATCAAACTAACTTAAAGACTCATTTTTATTAGAAACGGTTAACGGAATAATGGAAAACAATATTTTTATTTGTACTTAATATAAGACATCGTACAGCTAAAATTAAGAATAAGGTATACAGTCTACTTTTTTGTTAAAATAGAAATAAATCATTTGAACTCAAATATCCTATGTTTTTGTTTGAATTGCTACCTTATGGTGGCAAACTAGAAGAATCCATCACTTATATGAAAAGAAACTCCGGAATAATTTTGAAAAAATTTAATACATATTTTGTTAAGCCTACGATTACAGTCGAATAAACACTTGACTTCTTAACTTAACACTTTTATTATTCTAAAATTAAAACCATAAATTAATGCTTACTAAAGATAAGTTATTATTCTTTGACGCAATAGGTAGTAAACGTGGCAGTCGAGGATGTTTCTCAACTTGATTACATTAAATTTTGGCGGAATCATTCTCCGAGAATTTCCACAGCGTCAAACTTTAAAAGAGACTGACAAAGTTTATGCCTGAAGACATTTATTAATAACTTTAATTAGAGAATTATATTAGACAAAAACATTAGTATGTTTTTGATGTTATATAATTTATGTAACTTTCTAGATGTTATTAGTTTGAGATAATTAACATTATATTTACGTGGGAACGATAAGTAAAATTGTCTTGAAAAAACTTGACTTCTTTAATTTAAATACATAATTCGTTTTAAAAATCTGCACGCGTCTTTCCGTTCGCCTTTTCCATAGACTTAGAATATACTAGCGTATAGACCACCTGACAGCCCGAAAAGGCGTGACCAATTTTGATTTGTCATTGTGTGCGTTAGCTAGTGATGTATATTTTACTTAAAAGGACTATCGAAAATGATTGTTAAGGAAGCGGTAAAAAGATTATAAAAAAATGTTTAGTGCATGAAGTTGAATAACTTCAAAAATTAACTGAATTTTACCATGATAGTTCTAAAATAATTAAAAAATATTCATATAACATGTTCCTCGGAATAAGCTGAACCTACCTGCCTTTTGTTGGATTTTAATTCAAATGTATAAAATCCCAGGTGACTTTACCGAAAAACCTAAAAAAACTCCCAAATAATCAGATCAGAATGTTGTATTTTCGAGCTATGATCTTTGGAGAAAAATATTTACTGCCGTGGGCAGTTTCCCCGGAATTTATTTTTTAACATATTGTTAATATAAATAAGTAAATACTTAACTAAGTATATACCTATTTATATTTTATATATTTTATAAAATGTTTTGATGGGGAAACAAAAACGGGGACATGGCTGCTTTATTTTTCATATAAGTATTACTTGTGATAATTACAAACATTTAATAATTAATAATTAAATAGATTATAGAAGTTTATTTTAACATTCGACTTAAGTATGAATGTAAACTTAATAATTTAAGGAAGGAAACTTATAGGAATCAGTTAAATAAGATTGCTCTGTTTAAAGGCCAATATGTTTATGAGGCTTCATCATGCTTCATGTTTATATTCTTTCATCTGTCCCTGAAAAGTATAAAGTAATAATAAACTTATTATCATTTTAGCTGCATGGATTTTAAAAACATAATGATCTTAACACAGTAAAGTGCACTAAGTGTCTGAGGATACAGATGCACTTCTATTCTCTCAATCTCGGTATGTTAAGAAAATGGTCACTCATTCATGGACTGACCGCGGTAAGTGCACTTAATCTCGCAGATCTATTGATCTGCGTAGCTATTACTTAACCACGAGTTCCTCTTCTCTTCGACTAGCGCTGTAGGGGATGAACCACGCAATTTAAGCCCTCGCGACAATGTCGTCGGCCATCAAGCATGAATCGGGCATCGACCGTTGTATCAAATACTATGGAATTTATACTATCACGTCTCATGCGTGGTCGTCTAGTAGCGCTTCAGGAGCATTACTAAATATCTATACCTAACTACGCTAAAAGTTTTATCATTGTGACTTGGGAAAATATAATCCGAAGTTCCGAAGCTCCGCTCAACCCCTTGGCGAAAATAGCGTGATGCTATAAATATTTTACTAGTGTGACCGTGAGCCTGTGCGGTTGGTTAAGTAAGGTTATCAATTTATTTTGGTTGATAAATAGATACTTAGTTGCGTTCATAATGGCTTAAAGAGGATAATCTCAAGTTTTTTTGTGTCTTTAATGTACTACAGTTTTATAATGTATGAAAATCTGTCTCTATATTTATCTAAAGTTTTGAAAGTTACATTTTTGAAGTCTTATTATAACAATATTTGACTCCTTTTAATAAAATTGTTTTTATTCTACTTTTCTTTTATACTTCTCAAGAAAATGTTTGCTGCAAATTGTTGAGTTCTTCTTTGCATTCCAACCAACCCGTCCAATGAACCTTAACCACTTTTTCTAATTATAGAATCCGGAGGGAATCTGTTTAACAAACGGCAAAATAAAATTACATTTTAGAACGCAAATCGAGGATTTATTTTCTTATTGTGTAGGCAAGTCTATCGATTCATTATAAACATTCAAGATAAATATCGACATTAATTTTGATATAGTTGAGTCAATCCCTAGCGTACATGTAAAATATTTTGTATAAAAATGTATTTACCAAATTCATGCAAATTATCAACAACGTTACTTTTTTCTTTGCAAAATATCAAAATTAAAAAAATAATTGAAAAAATTCTATATTTTAAACAGTATATAACATAAATTGTAACCAAAAATAAACGCTTCATAACATTGGCAACGTTTTGAGAATTTACCTGTAAAATGTGCAATTACCAGAATTATTTCTATTATTAGCACCACAATCACTTACAGAACTAGTAAGCATTTTGGAAAAAAGTTACTTACTAAAAATAACCACTATTACACTTTAAAAAATTACAAAATATTTCGGAGCTATTTCTTGCGTGCCGAATTGTGCCGACCTGTCATTCAAAATCGGTTACAGAGTCATGAGATTTGGTATCCTTTTCTATCTTGCATTTTTGCCATAAGGAATTTTCTTCTCCCTTGCACACTATGTTGGTCTATACGCCAGTATATTCTACGTCTATGGCCTTTTCGACATTCACCTCTCTCTCTTCCATTATCTCTTGCTCACACGTTCATTCATCTCATTCACTCATCTTCGTTCGGAAACCAAATCCTACATTTATATGGGCAATTTCAAATTAATAGTATACCTAAGTTGACAATTAAGCAATAGTGCTGTTGCCCTGTAAAAGCGCAAACATATAGAAACAAACAAAACATCTTCGACCATACATATTTATCGCCTAGGCGATGTCATTAGTTTTCCTCAAATCACACAATTTTTTTTTAAGGTTTCTTTGAAAATACTAATCAAATAATATATTTCTGGAAAGTTGCTTCAAAATGCTTTTAGTTAAAATAATGTCGAACATTCATTTTTAAAATTCACCTGTGTTTTAGAAACTGCATATTATATGCCAACTCTTAATCATCTATGTGAAATACTTAGTCACTGATAAAGACAGACGGACAAGGGAGGTGATTCCATAAGCTTTATTTTGTGCAAATTTTGACACAATAAACTAAACTCATACATAACTTAAGCCCATAACTACAGCTTTCTTAAGTCCACATAGACTTTTCTAAAATACACCTGTACACTACACAATAAAAAAAATAGAAGTAAAAAATAATACCATATTCCTGGATAAAAGTAATTTGCTTTAGTAATTTGTATCAACCCTAACGTCACTGGGTGAACTCTATTAATTAAAACGCTGTGTAAACCGAGCTTTATCGCGCGGCGGCCGTAGCAACCAATTAGAGTGCGCGTAACCAACACTCTGTAGGTACCAAAAATTATATGGCATAATGACTCCCGGTAATTTTGACAAATGACCTTTCGAAAATCATGGACAATGGAGTGTGATCGATGATCCTATTATCAAATATTTTTAAAACGATTTGCGTCTTCAATTTTAGATTTATTTGTTTTATTAATTTGTAATTATTTGTTAATATTCACAAATATTATGAATACCTTAAGGACTTTTCTCCTTATATTCTGTTTTGCTTCTTCCTAATTGGACTTTTTTCAAAACCATAGTGAAGTAAGGAAATAACTTTAGAAATTAAAAAAATTGGAAAATTGTGTCTTAAGTATATTTTCGAAATTTAAAGTCCGCGTCAATTTAACGCATGCATTCACAATAAAAGTATTTATGAACAAAGTTTTCAATTCCAAGCAGTACTAATTATTTCAGTAACAAACATAACTATCCATTACAACGTTACATTTAAGTAACAAACATATTATCGTGTTTTGTTTCCAAGGCGAAGCAGGTAGCCGCTTTTCGACAATATTTTGGTACCTATCCAGCACAACACATCATATCCAGCAGTGGATTTTTACTGTGCTCATAATGATAATGATGATGATGATGATGATGTGGATGCGTTGATTGACCGTATAGTGGCGGTGTAAGAATATCTACTACCCTTATCGCCTCGTTAAGAGGGGACAAAGGGAAGCAATCTAAGAAAAAAAATTAAAAACTGCGATTGCCAACCCGCCTGCCAAGCGTGGCAGCTATGGCGAATATCCTAAAGCAATCTATAGGGAGGCCAAGGATTAGCAGTAGACTTTCAGGAAGTAACAAAGATGCGATGTAGATACAAGACAATAAATTTTCCTTTACCATAAAATTTACAAACGTATTTAGACTTATTGCATTTGTAATTTTAAGTAGCGCTAAATAAAAAATTATACCTAATTAAAATTCCACAACGCTATTAAAAGCTGATAAAACCATTGTCCTACTTGCTTTAGGTAAAAGCATTCCATTCATCAGATGAGGCAGCGCTAAAGACCGGCGGCTGCGTGAGATAACCGCGCAGTAAACCGACAACAATACCCGGCCTCACACTCAATAAAAGATGATAACACATGAAATATGAACTGACGACTCCCCTCTGACGCACCAGCACCGATTTAGAAACATACACTTTATTACTTACGTATAAGGGTTAAATCCCTATATTACTGTGTCTGTGTTAAGATGTTTTGAAATAAAACTAGCTGTTAGCATAATAAACTAGCGCCAACGAAAACAAACCACACTCTGATCACGAATACAGCGAAATTTGCCAACAGAAACAATCCAAGTTACAACGTTTTGGAACGCTGCACTCACGGCGCGAAACAAAAGCGAGGGAACCCACGCTATTGGTGGAGGAGGTAGGCGGACACCCGCATAATATGGCGGAAATATTACCAGCTGAGGAGGTATTCAAGGTACACAAGGAGGAAGGGAACTGGGGGAGAATGGAGGCTCCCTCAGAGAGGTTAATTACCCACCGGCCGATAAGGCAGCGGCTCGCTAATTACGTACTTATGGCGGACTGAAATTAAGTTATCGTTGGCGGGAAAATGACGCTCACTTTGTTTGCGTTCCGTTTTACGGATAATATGTATTCTGCGGTGCTCGAGAGTAATGGAAGAAAATTGGCGGCTATTCAGTTTTATCTTTTATGTCTAAGAACGACCGCCGCGTCGTTTCTAGATAATGGAATCATTGTTGAAGCACAGTTGACTCTCGGGACTCCTTTTTAATCGTTTACTTAATTTTCCCTTTTGTTTTCTATTCAAAGGATCTCTTTTAAGAATGGAGCGTTAATCGTATTTTATATCGGCGATAAAAAGCGTTTTGAAGGCAAGTCACGATATACGAATTAACATTTTGAGTTATGTAAAAGATAACCTACGCATAAGGGAGGAACACAAAAGATATTTCTACAACCACAAACAACACGGCTGGCAGCTGAGCTTCCAAATAAAAAGTAATAAAATAAAAGACTCCGGCGACAAAACGTAGATACTTACATACGAACAAATCTTATTTGAAGTAAATTTTACTAGACCGAGTAAAATCTACTAAGAAATAAGGTCGGGAATCGAATGATACACTGGTTGCGTGGAAGCAGGTTGTATTTGGTAGGTTTATACATATTTACCACAAAAGCGGCTCAGCGAGAGATCGCGGGATCTGTTCCCCGGTTTTATTTTTCCAAGCTCTAAATGGAGTCGGTGGAGCATTTAAATAAGCTTCGTCGCCTGAAGTATGGTAATGTTAGTAATACTTGGAAAGAAACCACGCGATGTCGTTTCAAGCGGCGGCCATTTTGAATTTTTGTGTACTTATGTACAATATTTGTGTATGTGCTTTTTTAAATTAATATAATTTAATAAAATACATAAATATAAATATCTTGAATTTTATTAACTTAGTATACAAAAACGTATAGCTTATATATAACAAACAACCAAGCACCAGAAGCCGTGGAAGCTCAGAGGCTAAACACTCACTATAAACTTCACAGTACGCGGATAACCCAAGTTCGATCCCCGGCGGAACCAATGACATTATTATTTGCAATTTTATATTCTGATTTACCTACCACCTGTGCGGCAGGGAAGAAAAAGAAAAACATTATAAAAACATGCAGGGTATCTGAGAAATTAAATATTTCAAGGACAATGTGAAATCCTCTGAGAAGCACTGGAGCGGCGGACTAGTTGCTTCTTAACCCTTTCAGAAATATGAGGCGGCCTTTGCCAATCAGTTGGACCTTAGATTAATATGCAACAGAAAATTCTTTAAAAGAAAAAAAAATTGGACAGTACCTATGTCTCTTAGTAAGTTAGTGAATAGTACCAACTATTTACATCTTAGTAATGACTGTCTACCTAAAATTCTCAATTCAAATACTAAAGGAGTCCAAAATTTTACAATAAATTGGTTTTCGTCTTTCTGACAGTGAAATTTTAGATTCTCTAAAACATTGTCTCGGTGCTCTTGTTAAAATAGTCTCTATTCATTCATTCATGATAGCCTATCGAAAGTCCACTGCTGAACATTGGCCTTCCCCCATGGATGTTCATAGCAGGCAAACGCCAAGCGTGGTAACTATAGCAAATATGAGGGGTCCATATTTGCCATAGTTGCCACGCTTGGCAGGCGTGAAACCGTGGGCGAAGCATCTTCCTGGGAAGATGCTGCTGTTGCTGCAGGAAGATGATATTATAATAGAGACTACTTTTAGACTTACTTTCACTCTGTAGCTACAATTAAATGTTTATAACTAGCGATCCGCCCGGCTTCGCACGGTTGATTTCTGGATCTCGACAACAACGCCACCTACCGGGTTCAATTGTGAATCTAAACCATTCTCTAATCAACTTAACTACACACACAAAATTTCATCGAAATCGGTCCAGCCGTTTAGGAAGAGTTCTGTCACGTACACACGGACAGAATAATTATGTAATATATAATATGCATCGTTGCGTAGTTTAAAAATCTAAGCGCACAGGCGGCGGGAAAAGACTTTGTTTTTTTTATACTATGTAGAGATAGTATCCATAAGTTGTTGCTTTGTTAAACATCAGCCGGGAAGATATTTTCTACCAGGTGGAGGTAGAGCCTCGCTGCAGTTATATAATGGTTGTAACACGAATAGGTCGGCTCTACCGGAGTAGGACCACGCTCTCACAGAATACCAGCGTAAAATAGCTGCTTAGTACTGCTGATTTTACTAAAATTAGTGTAGAGAACCGGAGACGCTTATTACTGAAAACACGACATTCCATCCTATTCTTTGACAGAGTGTATGGACCACAGTATGCATTTATAGTCAAGTGGACTGTGTGCTCGATTGTGACCCTTATTATATTAAAAAAAGATTTATATTTTATTAGCGTATTACAAAATTGATTATGATTTGATATAATGTAATAAAATATTCTTTAATAATTAAAACATTAATAACTAACGAACTAAAAGGCTAAACTAATTGGTTTCATTCCAACGACTAATTAATCAAACATGTGTGTGTTAAGAATGAAAAAATTATGTCACCGTATGGGCTGGCACAAAAGGAAGCCGGCATTTTTTACTTAATTATTGGTTACAAATTATGAAGAGACAAACTCAAAGATAGATGCAAAGTGTTGGGTTCGTTTATGGAGAACAATTAAAGATGAGGTTTAGAAGGTATTCCCAGTGCTTTCTCGAGATTAAATGAATATTATATTATAGATTTAGTATTTAAAATGTGTTGTAAGGCTCCGTGCGCACAGAATAAAAATATTTTTACGCCTTCGATAGGTAAAAAAAGTAAAATACACAGCCTCCTCTAATTTTTGATAGGGTTATAGAACAATATTAGTCTGCTGGATTTCACATTTCTTCGAAATGTTTTCCTTTACTGCTGTGATCGTGGTAAATGAGCACTAAAAATTATATTAAGAAAATTCATTGGTGCCGGCAGGGATCGAACCCAGGTTGCTCGCATACTGTGAAATTTATGGCGCTACTGAGCTTTGTTTTTTTTTGTCTAGTTTGTTCGTATCCTAAGAAAAAAATCAAACTATTTACGTTATATTACGTTACGCCGATTTTGATATTTTGAGAACCAAAAGGAAGTAAAACTCTTCTTCTTAATACCACTCCTACCACGATACAAGATAAAATCCTAGTGATACTGGTAACTTTTTAAATTATTCTTCTGTGATACAAAAAAAAAACAAAAGTATACAAGTTCAAAGGGCAAAACAGTAATTAAAAAAACCCGACTGCGTAAAAATGGTTACTAAAAAGAGAAGTAAGAAGTTTTATATCCTATGTCACACTTTAATCTTCCTTAAAAATGATTTTAACGACACCCCGTAAATGTTAAGATACATCGAGCCATTTAGGCTACAGAGCGTGCCAAAGAAATAGACATACATACACTCGAAAAACATTACGCTCCTTTTGGGCGGTCAGGTAAAAATTACTTAAAATCTTACTTTAACTATTCGTTTTCTTACGATGCAAAAATAACTTAATGTTAAAAAATATTCTATAATACATCCCGTTATCTCATTAAACTAAACACTCCAAGAATGTATACTTCGCGCCACTAGTGGCCCGTGAAAAGCGTTCCGTGCCTCCCACACCCACTTAATTAGCTTCCGTAAGCTGTAAATCTAACGCACCAAGCCGACATCATCGCAGCGCTCTTTGATCACGCTGCAACTGAAACGTAACGCTTCAACTGAACGAACAAATGACGCGAGCGGTTTTTGAACGCAGTGTTTAATGTCAAATGTGGCGGGAATCAAGTCGGTAGCGTTAATTGCTTCATTATGGAACAGTTAAGGTTAAGTGTGAAAGAGAGATTTGCATGTCATTTTTTATAATTATATTATTATATGATTATACTACCATACTCGTATATATTTTATATTCGATGACTTACACGTAAGTACATATTTTTTTAAATAATTATTTTTTGTTCAAACCAGGTAGGTACGCTGATCAATTTATATTAAATAGATTTCAAAAACAAAATGACCACTCCAAATAAGTTACTGGCTGACTGGCATAGATCACAGCCCTGAGGCACCTTAACTAGTACAAAACGTTTTAAATTGCGTTCGCGATATACATTCACATTACAAAAATATTTCTCCTTTTTTATAAATAATAAATGAGTTTACTGTCCATCTGATGGGAAATGTTTACTGTTACCCATGGACAACAGCAACAAACTTTAGACAAAATGTGGCAGAGATATGTGGTCTGATGCGTTGTCACCCTTGTGGACTAAGAGAAAATACATCACATTCTGTAATTAAACTGGCTTTCACACCCATGAAACCGAAGCAGAAACATAACAGTAGGTGCACTGTTGCTTGTTTGCAGAAATAGCCAAGAGACTGCAACAGACTAACCACTATCCGATTATAGGCATGCTTGAATATAGTGCCAGGGACACGAAAACACAGTATACCTACTCAAACCTTCGAAATAACAAAACAACAATAAAAATTTAAAAATTAAATTTACAATTTAAAACAAATGCTTGCAAGTTATTTAATAATTTATTATGTTGTACAATAAACTATAATCATAAATAAACTCTACATAAAAATGACAACCCTGCTACGTAATGAGTATCCCAAATCCATGATATCCCTATCCGTTTTAATAGACGCGCGTACCCAGTAAGCTTCTGTGATTGGATATCACATTAGTCGAACTAAAATTTAACGGTAGCTACATGATCGGTTATCTGCCCGCAGGTCGAAGCAAAATCCAGTGCGAAGCATTGGACCAAACATCAGCTACCACTACTAAATGTGACAAACTCGGAATTTTGACTTAATATTTTGCCTTTATTAAAGTTAAAACTTTATACGTAATATAACTTTTTATTACGTGGTAGAGCCATGCTGCAGCTATATTAGTAGTATAGTTGTAGCACGAATGGGTCAGCTCGACCGGGGAGGACCACGCTCTCACAGAATACCAGCGTAAAATAACAGTATAGTGAGTGTAGAGATCCGGAGACCCTTTTAACTGGAAATGAGGCATTCCATTCTTACTCCTCACGGGTGACAACGCATCTGGATTTTGATTCGTAATCTAGGATAGATGTAGATGTCTATGGGCCACAGCAACCACTCACCAATCAAGTGGACTGTGTGCACGTTTGTCACCCTTATCCTATAAAAAAACTTTCCATTGAACAGATAGAGAGAACTTTCTATAGAATTTTCCAGAATCATTGTGATCAAACAAATTACTACATATTAAATATTTTTTTACCGTAAAGTAAATCTTGTTTATAAGCCCTGTAGAAGGGGCCTGTAGACAGCAGTGGAATGTATGGAGACTGTTAATGTAACAGGCGAGCAAGTTCACCAACTATTACAAAGTATCGGACACAAGACAAGATTGTTAGCAACACGACTGTGCTATTTATTCTCTGCGAATTTTATGCCCCATAAGACCATTGCACAGTCTAACTACTACTCTTAGACTGTGACCATTGTGTGGAATCTGAGATCACTTTTTTTTACTTATATGAATTAAGGACTGAATAAAAGGTCCCACTCTTTTCTAAAAGGTCAACAAAGTGCTTGCAGGTAAAATGGTGTTTCAGATATTCATGGGGTAAAAAAGTAGATAAACATATTGACATCAAGGAAGCATAATTTAATTTGAATTAAACATATGACCCAAACCTTAATTTAAAGTCAATGGAAACGCTAATTTATTAACGATAATGAGCTAAGACCATTAATATAATAATATAAATGTGAATAAAATTAATAAAAACACGTAGGTTTTTAACAAGGTTGAATTTAATATTTTTTTAGAACTTTCTGCAAGCAAATTTTACATCCTTTTAACTGATGGCATAATATTTTAATTTAATACAAAAACAATTAATACGACATAAATATATGCTTCTTTACAAATAATCTTTTTTCCTAAATCTTAGATTCCCAAAGCCCAGTATAATGAGTGCAAAACACCATTTTTTTCATTATCGCACCGACCAATTGTAGAGAGTGGCGTAACTAATTAGGTCGCATATCGCACGCACCCGCACGCCCGCTGTAATCGCTCTATCATATCAATCAGTCGGCCAGAAACAATCAATTAGATAGCGATCCCCTTTCAATTATTTGCCGTATCGGTACGTAATTGCCTCGTTGGATCCAAGGGGGCGGGATTCGAGCCTTCATTACGTATTATGATGACTAATGACCGAGTAATGTCGATTGCTATACGCTTCAACAGATTTTCAAAATTACGCTTTAAAAAGTGCATAATATGCTTTAACCGTATACTTTTAACTATTAGGAGATTTTAACGCAAGGGTTGGCGTGAAGAGGCTTGGTTATGAAAGAATATTGGGAACTTTTGGTGATGAAAGTATAAATGAGAATGGTGAAAGCCTCCTCACCGTATGTGTGGAAAATAATATTTTTGTGACGAACACTTTCTTTCGTCATAAGAAGATTCACATGTATACATGGGAAAGAGGTGATGATAGAAGCATGATAGATTTCATAATTGTGGATGAAAGAATCAGGAGCGCAGTGATAGATACAAGGGTTTACCGGGGGTTCAACGTAGGGACGGATTATTACTTGGTCTTATGCTAAATTAATGGTCTATTCAGACGTTGGCGGCATCGGACATCTGTGTCTACCACTGCGTTACAGCGTATAAGAACAGAGAGGTTACAAGATGAAGGTGTGAAAGAGAAGTTCAAATGTAGACTGAGAGAAAATATAAGTGGTATGGATGAATTGTGTATGAATGATTTAGACTTGGAGACTGTGTGGTGTAATGTCAAGAAAGGTTTGGTGGATGCAGCTACCGAAGTATGTGGTGTAAGTAAGAGAACGAAGGAAAGGAAATATAACACTTTATGGTGGGATGATGAGGTACGGATGGAAGTTGAAGCAAAGAAGAGAGCATGGCTAGATTTACTAGCAACCAAGGCTAGTTATTCTTGCGGTATGAATGATGATATTGAAAGAAAAAAGGCAGTCTTTAGACATCTAAATAAGGGATTAAAAGAAGTAGTTGAAAGGAAAAAGTAAGAAAGAACGGATAAAAATGACAGAAGAATATCGGATAACTTCCAGGCAAATATTAAAATATTCTGGAAACTCGTAAGAACTGCCAGGGGACATTCAAAATAGCCTAGAATGAATGCTATACGAGACCAGAATAGCTGTATTCTGAATAACGAAGT
Source organism: Parnassius orleans (assembly GCA_029286625.1). NCBI lineage: Eukaryota > Metazoa > Arthropoda > Insecta > Lepidoptera > Papilionidae > Parnassius > Parnassius orleans. The sequence continues at coordinate 1,976,179 of JAGSMP010000145.1, forward strand.
TTCGAGTTTAAGGAGATGGAAGGAATACTTAGAAAGCGTGTTTATGAGTGATGAGACCTTTGAATTAAATGATATAGAAATTCCGAAAGAAGAGGAAAGACATAGGAGATAAGCATAGATGAAATAATGAAAGCAATAAAAAGTATGAAAGTAGGTAAGGCAGCCGGATATGATAGAGTATCACTCGAAATGCTAAGGGCTGGAGAGGGAGTGGTGGCAGACCTGCTGTACACCTTGTTTAATTTGTGTTGGGAACTTAAGCGGGTACCGGAAGACTGGTGCAAAGCCGTGATAATCTCAATATATAAGGGAAAAGGGTCGTAGCAGGACTGTAAAAACTACCGTGGTATCAACCTTCGTAGCATTGTGGTAAAACTGTATGCTAAGGTACTAATTGAAAGAGTTATGAAAGATACTGATGGAAAAATTTGGGATGTGCAAGCGCGATTTAGAAAGGGAATGGGATGTACGGATCAGGTATTTTCCATGCGTATGATCGTGGAGAAGTTTTTGGCCAAAAACCAAAAGGTTTTTTGTGCGTTCGTGGACTTGGAAAAGGCTTATGACAGACTGGACAGGGATGTGTTATGGCAAACACTGAACTCATTTGGGTTGCGCGCTGGGTTGATACAGGCAATGACGTCTCTATATAGGGACTCCAGTGCTTGTGTCAGGATCAACGGGGCCTACTCGCACTGGTTTGGCATCCATAAAGGTGTCATACAGGGCTGTGCGGCTTCCCCGTGGCTGTTCAACCTATTTATGGACAGTTGTTTGGAAAATTTGAAAGTTGAAGAATGCGGTTTAAGAATGGGTGAGTTAACCGTCAAATGCCTTTTGTACGCCGATGATCAAGTCATACTTAAGTCGTCGGCGGCCGAGTTGCAAATGATGGTTACATTAATGAACAGGTCATTAAAAGAAGGGGGAATGAAAGTGAACGCAATTAAGACGAAAGTTATGGTTTTTGAAAGAGAAGAAAGCAAAACGATATGTGAAATAAGAATAGAAGGGGAATTGGTCGAGCAAGTAGATGAGTTTATGTATTTGGGATGTGTATTTAGCAGGGATGGTAGATACGATAAGGATATAGAACGATGAGTGAACGCAGGTAATAGAGTAAATGGGGCTCTACACTCTATTGTGGAAAGTCAGAATGTGTCCAAAAAGGCACGTATGGCAATTCACAACGCTATGTTAGTCCCTACTTCAATGTATGGTAGTGAAAGTTGGGTGTGGCAGAAGAAGCACGAGAGTAGAATAAATGCTGTAGAAATGCGGTCATTAAGGAGTATGTTAGGGCTGAATCTGAATGACAGAGTGAGAAATTGTGTGATAAGAGAAGAGTGTGGTTTGCAAGATGACGTTGTGACCAGGATTAAGAAAGGAATGCCTCGGTGGTATGGTCATGTAGAAAGAATGCATGATAAAAGAGTGACAAAGCAAATTTATGTTGCAGAGCTGAACGGCAGAGTCGGGAAGGGACGCCCTAGGCGAAAGTTTATCGACCAAGTTGGCGATATATTGAAAATGGGCTAAATTAAGAGTACCCTTAACCGACGAGCGTGTATGCGTAGGTATATGGATGTAGAGGAGGCAAGAGAGGTGTGTCAGGATCGTGCCAAATGGAAGTCCATAAACTCTGCCTTCCCCTCTGGGTGACAGGCGTGAGTGTTTATATTGTAACTTATTTCCAGGCAAAATAATATTTGCAGTCTCATAGGATAAGGTTGAGGTATATATGAGGTTGCTACGGAGTAATATGCAGCATGAACAGGTTAGCACGATCGGGTTAGGACCACGTTCTTATAGAAACCAGCATCAATTGTTTCATATATATGAAGAGAACAAGAGACTCTGTTATTGATGACGAAGATTTTCATCTTAGTCCTGAAGGGTAAAAACGCATCTGCATTTTGATTCTTAACCGAGGATAGTTGTAGATTATAGGCTACGACATCCACTTATCATCAGGTGCACTGTGTTCTCGTTTGTCAAACCTACTTATGTAAAATTAGAGATTTTTGCGATGTTACAAAAGAAAGGCTAGGCTAATACTATACTTTTATTTATATGCTACGATATATTGCTTTATATAACTGAACTTTCAAAACATACCTTTTGGTAGAAGTATACTTTAAATATGCCAAATTATCCTTCTTCTCTACATAGTATATAAAACAATCAATCGCTTCCCGCCGTCTGTACACTTAGATCTTTCAAACTACGCAACGGATTTGATGCGGTTTTCATCAATAGACAGAATGATTCAATAGAAAGGTTTATATGTATAATAACATATATATTAATATTTACACAACCTAATTCTAATTTTAATCTAACAGTTCATACCTGCCATAATCCGTATTTAAATAGCCATAGTAATTGCCCATGTGATAAAATCACCAGGACTAGTACCATCAAATATCTCTCATCGAGCATCGCTGACAGGATAAGAAAACTAACATGTGTGTTTAATAATTAGGGTGTGTTGCAAATGAAACGACCCTCATTACCACCTACAAAGCTCTTGCGCAATCGGTACTGAGTTATTGCATACCTGTTTGGGGTGGTACAGCAAAAACACATGTAATAGCACTAGAAAGAGTTTAAAGATCTCTAATTAAGGTAATGTTCTTTAAACCGTTTCGATTTTCAACTTTTGAACTACATAAGTCTTATAAATTGCTTACCACTCGCCAGATTATTGAATTTCATCCTAAACACTCACCGACATTTACTTTATATACGTCATCATACACCAAAACGTAGGAGCACCAAAATTTGCCATATACCACAAAATAAAACAAAATTTAAGCAAAAACAATACGCATTCCAATCTATATCTCTTTATAATAAATTCAACAGCAGATTGCATATTAACCCCTTGACGTGGACTAAAGTCAAATGTGTAGTAACACAATTTTTATTAACACTAAACTACGTGGAAACTGAACAATTTATTACTTAACTTTTATACTTCGAACAGCCACACCAATTGTTAAAGCACTGTACACATACCCACAACACACACACACACACACACACACACACACACACACACACACTTATTATTATATTACAAATTACATTACTCCCTAATTCTAGCGCTTGCCTTGCCTTTTTTTGTTATTTATTGATTAATATTGTATTGTCTTGGTGGTTGAGCGGGGTACCCAGTAATACAGGTTACCAACCTAGTACAGGGGCCCTTGCGACTGGTTTAAATTGTATCATTGTAAATCACGACCGATTTTGATGAAATTTTGTGTGTGTAGTTAAGTTGATTAGAGAATGGTTTAGATTCACAGCTGAACCAGGTAGGTGACGTTGTTGTCGACATCCAGAAATCAACCATGCGAAGCCGGGGCGGATCGCTAGTTTTCTTATAAGACTGTTCTGATTCTTCTTCAATAGCATTATTTTATTTTCTGATAAAAAATAATTTACAAAAGTGCATTGATGGTTGCTATGAAATGGTCATCAATAACAATACGTAATACAATCCATCAAGTCTCGACACCTGAGTCGCCGACAGCGTGTGATGGATGACTGCTATTGTCACTCGGGTTTCGAAATTCGTATACGGTTTGTATTCATTAAGCATATCGAGATAAACAGGGCCCTGCTAACTATATACAGATTACTTGCGTTGTATTCTATGGTTAATCTATAATAGTAACGATTGTTAGAAAATTTGTGTGAACAACAGTTCACACAAATTTACGTAAATAATAAACTAATATATTATTATTATTATTTATGTTTTCAAAGTAACGTAATTGTTACAATGATTAGAATCGCCAATCGAAACAAAAATAATAATAGGAATAATTATAACATAATATAGCGATACAAACATGAATATAATATATATATATATATATATATATATATATATATATATATATTAATACGCCGAGCGATCCACATTCGCTTCGTACGGGCGATTTCTGGATCTCGACAACAGCGGCACCTACCGGGTCCAATTGTGAATCAAAGCCATACAATAGTGACGCAAAGTCCACCCGATAGAGTGGAAGCTGTAACCCATAGATAAGTGATATCTAACCTCGGTTAGGAATGCAAATGACGTTATGATCACTGAGGTTTGAAATAGCGTCGTTACCAGTAAAAGTGTCGAGCCAAACATATAGCTCTACATCTCCCGTTTGGACAAAAGTACGTCGGGAGAAGACGTCCTGCGTTTCGTGGAAGAACGAAGTCGATGCCGCATAGAGGATCCGATCTCTAAACATTTGCAGCGTCTGGAGTCTAATAGGTCAACGAACTTCAAATCCTACGTACTCCAGGTTCCTGCAAAATACAAAGAGACTAAAGACAAAATACTAAATATGTTAAGTTACATTTATGTTTTATATATGTATATTTTTAGGGTAAGGTATATATTGCTGTGGCCCAATGTTCTTAATTTTTAAGTCCTTGATGCCTGAAATAAGTTATTGTATTCTATTGTAAAAAGAGTAGATGGTAGATAAGCGGTAAGTGACAATAAGTCGTGACGTATTACATTCATTAAAAATTAAGTTTTACGCTGACACTATGTACATTTTATTAAAAACTAGCTGTTCCCCGCGATTTCGCCCGCGGGGAATTTGGATTTTATGAGTTTTAATTTTTTTGCGCGGAACCCTAATCCTTTTCCTAAAATAAAAGTAGTTTAAGTTACTCCTAATAACATCAACTATCTGCCAGTGAAAGACCCATCCAAATCGATTCACAGGTTTTTGCGTGATGTGTGTTCAGACAGACGTCATGTTAGAGTTTTATTATATAAAAAAATAGATGGAAGATAAATCACGTTCAATAAACTAAAAGAAATAGGAGTATTTAATAAAACCTTTTTTCTACTTGTGCGTAAAAATAAAAAGTCGACAAAAACTGTCGCCAAACTAAAAGCCTATAAATGACATTGAAATTTCAATTGCATATACCTAATAAAAAAATGAGAAACCCACAAAATATTACCAGATTCTAGTTATATGATAGGATGGTAAGCACCATTCGGAGTGGGTGGGACCATGAACAATACTGTCATTGCTAGCATCGGATTAATTCTACTAGTTGTTCTGCTCTACATACGACAGAAATGGAAACAGAAGGTTTGATCTTTTAGGCTCAATTTACATTGCCGCGGAACGGAATGGAAGCGAATTTTTGTAACGAAATTGTACATAGTAAAATTAATTTTATGTTAATTGTGTAACGTCAAACTGGATATGAGCCAAAAAAGAAGTCCCGCGTCTTCCGTGGAATTCTCAAGAATTTCACAGAAGACGCGCGACTTTCGGACGGAAGAATGTCGGCGCAGTCTGTGGAATCTGCGGGAAGTGGCGCGAAGGGTGACGTTTTCATTTGTTCAATAAATCATGAATCCAAATATTTATTTTCTTTTTTCTGATATTCTTCCTTTTCCCATCATTTTCTTCTTCTGCCTCACAAATAAGCAATATGAAAATAATATCCAATCAACCATTCTTGTCAAATAAAAGATCTAGACTAAGTAACTGAACGGTCGCCTGAATTCGCGCGCCTTCCCACGCGACGAGGCGAAAATGACGCTTCCGTTCCATTCCATTCCGCCGCAATGTAAATTGAGTCTTATTTTCCTATGCCTAACTACTTTATAAGCAAAGTAATAAGTATGTTTAGAATATGCCGTAATTACCAACGAAAACAAAAAAAAAATAAGAAAATTACTTTATTTGATACTTAAATTATTTACATATTTGACCTTAACTTGTATTTGGCCTCAAAATAAAAACCAAGATTAATTAAATACTATAAACTAGAATAAGTTGGAATAATAGACACCAAAAAAGACACCACAACGCATGTCCCACTAAAAATCAGTACTTGATTTTCAGTGATACTTATACTTGAATCATAAATTTAAATTTTATAACATTCCAAAGTAAAAAAATATTATAAACGTTAATTAAAATTATAATAATTATAATTATAATAATATATAGCGTAAAAGCAGCATATTTCGCATGGTGAGTAACGAAAACCGGAAACGCTTTTTAACACGATTTAATTAGCTTCGCCTGTATCTGTCTATGTAACGGAATCTCTTAATGTAATTTTCACCAACTTGTAGACGGCCGATTGAGTTGCAAAGCGGACAATCGTTTTTGGGCCCACTAGAAATTTTAACGTAACTTAATTTTATTACACATAAAAAAGATAGCAATTTATTATAGTAAACGGCCTTAAGATTTTATGAAAATCTAACCGGAATCATGAAATTGTTTTGATATACGTGTTCTGGCTAATGCAATATGAAAAAAGAAAATGCGTGTAACGACGAACAAACTACTTAAAGAATTTTCCATCAATCTTAAAGTATCTATAAATGCTTAATGCACATACCTACAACTTTGTTTTATACTATTAATTATTCACCAGTGCACTACATATTTTAACTTATAATACCGGTGAAAACTACTAGACAATCGCTTTGTTTGTTTTTAGGTTATTGTGCTATTCATATTTTAATTGTTAATTTCTCAGTATTCCCGTTAGATACGGTAAAACTAATATTACTATTGTAATCTATAAATTATAGGGAATAAATCGACATGTATTTGATTAAGTTACGCCACAATTTGTGGTGGCCATTCTCCATACAAAAAGAAATTGTCTCCTTTGCAATACAATAAATTAATAACTTTATCTTAGTATCCTGATCAGGACCACCAGGATAATTCTCTTTAGAATCATCATAGCTCATGATCAATGCATTATTTTAAAGTTTTCATAAATTTTAATATTATTATTGATAACTAGGCAATCCATATTAGTCGTAAGTGTGACATTGCGTTTTGAGATATCCCAAAAAAATTATGGCCACAATACTGGGCCAGCGTACATAAAACCCCTTATCAAGGATTTTTTTTTACCACGTTTTTATTAAGTCACTTTTTTGTTTGTCTGTCGTTCCGCGTTAAATTTAGTATTTGAATTGAATTGGGCTGAAAACTTTAAATTTTGAATATAGTTCAAATTCGGATGACAATGCAAGAATATAAAAAAGTAGTATATTAAAAAAATATTTTTTTTTAAAAACTTCATTTATTTTATTTTGGAAATGATATTTCATTATATTATATTCAGCTTTTTTTATAGAATAAGGGTGACAAACGAGCACATAATCCACCTGATGATAAGTGGTTGCTGTGGCCCATAGACATCTACATCTATCTTCGTTTGTGAATTTAAATGCAGATGCGTTGTCAGCCGTGAGGACTAAGATAGAATGCCTCTTTTCAGTAAAAGTGTCTCCGGTTCTCTACACTCACCATACGAAACACAGCAGCATTAAGCTGCTATTTAGAGCGTGGTTCTTCCCCGGTCGAGCCGACCCATTCGTGCTACAACTATACTATTAATATAGCTGCAGCATGGCTCTACCACGTAGCTTCTTTAATATAGTTGCAAAAATAGTTTTAACGACAAGTGTCATAAAAAATAACTTCTGCTGTAACTCATTTCGTCTTCTTCTCAGCAGCTCATAAGCAGTCCATGGCTGAACATGGGCCTCTGCCATTGTATGAAGAATTGGCATTTTTCTCCGCACTTATATAAATTAAATATAAATATGGGATAGTTATAAGTATTAATGTTATACTATACTTAATTAATTATATTCTTAAAAGAGAGGAATCACATATCCTTCTAACATCGCACAACCAGAGACCCGGTCAATCTCCACCGTTTTGTAGTCAACATACCATTCGAACCAAACGGTTTGCTTCGTCATTAAAATGCATACAGCAATGGAGTGGAGTAATTTGCCCGCTTCTATCTTGCTATCCAATTATACGATGTGGATTATGGGTGGCTTCAAGGCAAAGAATGGCGATTAAGATAAATGTCTATTCTCCATTGTCCAGCAGTGGATATTGGAGAACTTAACAGATTAATAAAGAAGAAGAAGGGGCTGCAAATATAATTAGGCTACTTTAGCGATTGTTCAACATTACTTTAAAGAGAAATTGATTCTTTCAGTCTTCAACTGCTAACGTTCCATTCCAAAACCTTCGAATTATAAAAATTTCTGTTGTTATAATTGTTAGTAATTTTTACCAAATGTTAACATCCCAAATTTTTATTCTATTTTATTACAGGCAGAGGCAGATCCTCCAAACGTCTCCGTCCCCGTGCATCTGGTACACCGTCTTTGCCCCCATAACAATGTAGTGCAACGTTACGCCGTTGAGCAGAAGGACAGTCTAGATGAGCATCTTGATCTTCTTGCCCGGAAATTAGCCGAGAAGGTAAGCCAAACAAGTAACATTTTACGAGAAACTCTTTCCGTAGTATTACGAGGTGAAACTCTACCTCAATATACAGTGGCATCCACTGCCCCATATCGTCCTATGGGTGTCGTAAGAGGCGACAGAGGGAAACTGAAACAGGAGATGGGCAGCAGCATCTTCCTGATAACAACACAATATAATAAAACAACTGCGGTTACCAACTCGCTTCCCAAGCGTGGCAACTATGGTAAAAACCTCCCTACGAAAGAATCTATGGGGAGATCTATGTTCAACAGTGGACTTTTATAGGCCGTAATAGATGAACGCGTTGCAGTTGAATAAAAGCTGCAAAATATTTCAAAGATGGACGCACCCTTCTACATTTCTTATTGTTTAATTATTGCAGTAAAAGAAAAGTTACAGCCTTTATACGTCTCACTGCTTTGCAGAGGCCTCCTCTATGGGGTTACGAGCAACCGAGTTTCGCCCATACGGGGTAAAATATAACTTAAATTTTCAATTAAAAAATTTATTAGAATTTCTGAAGGGACTGTAGCATCGCCCAAATTTTGTTGGAATTAAAGGCTTTCTCCTAGTCTACGTACGCAAGACAAAGTGGCAGATTATACTCTTTGGTCTGCTGTACAATTTGGCGTGGTCTATGGTGCTAAAGTCTATTCGGAAACCGGCTTGTTCGAGAGGCTGGAAGTCGTCAGTTACCTGATAGTGACTATTTACTGCAGGCCATGAACACAAGCAATAAATTTTAATCAAAGAAAGCACACATGCATCTTCTGATTTATCATTATCATGATTGTTGCCCTTAATAAATCCACTGCCAAACAAAGCCACCTGCAAGAAATGCCACAAAACACGGTCCTAAGTCACCTGCATTACTCCATTTAGTGGGAAGGAGTGCCGGAGTGCGAAGTCGAATCCGGGTTTCTCGCGTACTGTGGAATTCACAGTTAGCGCTAACCTCTAAGCTAACACGGTTCCCATTATATAATTGCTACAATATTTCATGATTTTTATAACAAAATTTAAGTTTAAAAATTCTCTATTCTTTATCCTTACTATTATGGGGAGCCCTATGTTCAGCAGTGGACTTGTGAAGGACTGTAATGATGATGATGATGATGATGATGATGATCCTTACTACTAGAATAATCACTCCAGGTATAAGCTCAAAAGGTAAATCCTTTACGACGTTTTGTTCATTATGTGTAATTAGGAAGGAAGACTACGGCTCTCCAAATCGAGGATAGCAGAGACGCAAAATGAGATCGAGAATCTTCACGCCATCGACTATGACCTGCGTCACAAGTACCGCGAGATTATGGACTCTTTACGCAATGATCTGTTGAACAACGAGAAAGAATGCAAGCGCCTGCAGGAACAGATTGAATGGGTCTCGCGAAGGAGAGCTGAACTACATGATGAGGTGAGTTATGAAATGAAATGAAATTTATTTAACATACATTACATCATTATAGTTACAGTTATTTTGAGCTCTGAAGCCTGCGTTAGTTAAAACTGTGCTACAGGCCTCAGACTTCCATCTAATGTCTAAGTATTATAATGTATATTAGTATTGTAAAGAAATATGTTGGTTACAAAATAATATAAAAAATAATAATATGGTACTAATTCTATTGTAAGGCCGAGTTGCGTGTGTGTGTGTGTGTGTGTGTGTGTGTGTGTGTGTGTGTGTGTGTTCGTGCGTGTGTTATTAAGTGATCTTCGTGAACAAATCTTCAGTCGCATCGTAATTCAAGCCGTTAAGAGTTTGTTTTAAGATTTTCCTAAATTCGTGGTTATTAAGATTTATAATAGTTTTAACATTTCTGTTATTAACAGTTTTAACTTTGTTAAATAATTTATTATAGAGCATTGGTGCACAAAAGTTGTAGCTTCTTCTTGCAAACACAGTCCTGACACGAGGTACGGGTAGTCTTGTTATTCGTTTGTTACTTTTAGGAAGGCCAGGCACAAGAAGGCGATGATATCTACGTAGACACTGATATACAAATAATTTACGTACTGATAACATACCGCACCGCTTGTACAGGTCATATGTGGGGTATTTAAAAGGCAACCGCATCATAACTTTTAGGATGGTGCGTTGCGCACGCTCTAGTTGTATGAGGTGTGTCTTTGCTGCGCACCCCCAGACGCAAATACAATATGAAATGATGCTCTCACACAGGGACTTATAGGTTAGCAAAAGAACATCATAACTAGCCACATCTCGTAAATTTTAAATATGTAAACTAGCCTCCTTATTTTACTCGCTAGAGCAGTTACTTGTGGGACCCAGCTAAGACCTTCATCAACAATAACTCCCAAATACTTTATGCTTGTCACACGTGACAAATAATCACAATTACACGTGGCCGGTACCCGCAGTAGCCTGTTACATGGGTGAGTATGGATTTGAATCTGGAAGTTATTGCCAGGTCGAGAACTGGTTGATATACCAAAACAAACATACTTTGTTTTGCAGTATTCAGAGGAGAAGGCTGTCTTCAAGCCAAGACGTTACAGTTTTATCCCTTTCAGCGAGACTCTAACATTACTCCACGATGTGCCGTGAAACAAAAGTACTGTGTCATCTGCAAACATCACGATGTCGACACCCTTTAACTGCAACTTACATAGGTCATTTATATAGGCGAGAAAGAGAGTCGGGCCTAACGTACTACCTTGAGGCACACCGAAATGGCAAACAGCGCTGTTGCTTACATGTTCCTTGATCCTGACTACTTGTGTCCTATTACTTAAGTAGGACCTGAACCATTGCAGTGGCACACCTCTAATACCCAGGTTTTCTAGCCTTGTCAATAATATAAGGATTGACACCGTGTCAAATGCCTTTGAAGATCTAGAAAGACACCGATACACCTTTCATTTTGTTCAAGTAAGAGCTCACTGAGGACGTGAGATGGAGGATAGCATCCTCAGTGGATTTGTTCTTCCTGAATCCGTATTGGTTGGGGCTTAGCCGGTCAAATTTCTCGAGGTAGCTAACCACTCTACTGTTTACAATTTTTCTAGGACTTTGAGAGAGTTGAAGTAATGAAATAGGTCTGTAATTATGTCTTATGTCTTCTGCTTCAACAGTAAAATATGATTCTCCAGGTGGTAGGACTCCTTTTTTGCCAAGGAGTGCTTTTATAGGTACCATCCTTTTACCTATGTCCGCCAACAATTAGTGCTTGCACTCCTGCGTTCCAGTCTGAAGAGTATAGAGAGTTCTCAGAGGTAACAACGCATATACGTGGTAGAGCCATGCTGCAGCTATATTAGTAGTATAGTTGTAGCACGAATGGGTCGGCTCGACCGGGGAAGGACCACGCTCTCACAGAATACCAGCGTAAAATAGCAGCTTAACGCTGCTGTGTTTCGTATGGTGAGTGTAGAGAACCGGAGATCCTTTTTACTGGAAAAGAGGCATACTATCTTAGTCCTCACGGCTGACAACGCATCTGCATTTAAATTCGCAAACGAAGATAGATGTGGATGTCTATGGGTCACAGCAACCACTTACCATCAGATGGACTGTGTGCTCGTTTGTCACCCTATCCTATAAAAAAAGAAATCTGTAGCCCACATTGTTTGAAGTTGGCCGCAGAAGTTCGTGGACTGCAATAGCCACTTACCATCAGGTTTTTTTTTTAATAAAATTGAAGTGACAAGTAACTTACATTACACTTGATAGTAAGGTGGCTACTGTAGTCCATGGACACCTTGAAGCAACTTTAAACAAGGATTGCCTCATAGCATTATTATTCTAGTTCTCTAGTCTATACTCTTCAGACCGGAACACCGTAGTTCAAGCACCGCTATTTGGCGCCAGAAATATATTAAAGGGTGGTACCTACCTAGATTTCTAGGTTTACACAATGATTTATTATATTTACGCGAACACTACATATTTAAATAAAACTAATTTTACGCATTTTATCGCATATATTAGCTTATTTTATATTCCCGACGTTTCGAGCACTTTACAGCACCCGTAATCACGGGGGGGACTGAGGTGTTTGACGTCCCAATGTCACAGTTAACCACGGCTACCTCCAGATTAAAATTAAATAATTTTTGTTTCATTCTGATCTGCGTAGATCACACACCTCAGTACCCCGTGACCATGGGTGCTGTAAAGTGCTCGAAACGTCGGGAATATAAAATAAGTTAATATACGCGATAAAATCCGTAAAATTAGTTTTATTTAAATAATTTTCTAGGCTGAGAAAGAGTCTCAGACAAGTAGATTTTCCTGATGATAACGACACGGTAAATCAATACTTTACGCACTTGATATGATTTTTTATGTAGACACATACGCACCTTTAGGTACTACGGCTCAATATTAATATTAACGTATAATTTGAGGGTATTTCAAATATTTAAACGTTATTTTGTTGTACCTAATATTTAAAAATTTATTCTATATACTCGTAAGTTAACCATTTATTTTATAATGTTTAACAAAATTGCTGATGTATAGATACTTCACAAGTGCGGCGAAAACAGAAAATTGAACACAAAGCATTGTCATTAGCGGATTAAAAAGCAAAAGGTTGTTAGATCAACAGTATACTCACAATATCTGTTTAGTTAAAATTATAATTAACCATTTATTTTATAATGATTAACTAAATTGCTGATGTATAGATACTAAGTGCGGCGAAAACAGAAAATTGAACACAAAGCATTGTCATTAGCGGATTAAAAAGCAAAAGGTTGTTATATCAACAGTATACTCACAATATCTGTTTAGTTAAAATTATAATTAACCATTTATTTTATAATGTTTAACAAAATTGCTGATGTATAGATACTTCACAAGTGCGGCGAAAACAGAAAATTGAACACAAAGCATTGTCATTAGCAGATTAAAAAGCAAAAGGTTGTTATATCAACAGTATACTCACAATATCTGTTTAGTTAAAATTATAATTAACCATTTATTTTATAATGATTAACTAAATTGCTGATGTATAGATACTTCACAAGTGCGGCGAAAACAGAAAATTGAACACAAAGCATTGTCATTAGCGGATTAAAAAGCAAAAGGTTGTTAGATCAACAGTATACGCGCAATATCTGTTTAGTTAAAATTATAATTAACCATTTATTTTATAATGATTAACTAAATTGCTGATGTATAGATACTTCACAAGTGCGGCGAAAACAGAAAATTGAACACAAAGCATTGTCATTAGCGGATTAAAAAGCAAAAGGTTGTTAAATCAACAGTATACTCGTAATATCTGTTTAGATAAAATTTGAAATGTATCTATTTGTATTAATTTTAGGTTCGACGCAGTCAGAGGCTGTATGGAGATGCAGCCGTAAAACTTGCTACCAACTTAGCAGAGCTGCAGCGTGGTCGGGAAAGTAGAGTAACTGATAAACCTCAAATACAAAATTCCTTTGATTCTCTGCATTTAAGAAAAGAGCCCCACTTTCCAAACTCTTCGCCAGTTCCCTCGGTCATTATAAAAAGTTCGCCTACAACTACACATAACCCTTTTACCCACTTCAGTCAATCACATTAAGTTTACGAGGACCGTTACTTCAAGGAAAATTATTTTTACAAATATGTTTTTGATTTGCAATTTTATTATTTTTTGTTCACAAGTAAAATAAAAAATGTAAGTACATTATTTGCATTTTTCATTGTTAGGGTTTCGTACCCGACCCTATTACTAAGCCTCCGCTGTCCGTCCATCCGTCCGTCTGTCTGTCTGTCAGCGGGCTGTATCTCATGATCCGTAATAGGTAGGCAGTTGAAATTTTCACAGAATGTGTATTATTAATGTTGCCGCTATAACAACAAATAATAAAAATAAATTAATAAAAAATTATTGGGGGCTTCCCTGCTAGAAACGTGTTTTACGACGGAAACCTTCATGCGAGAGTCCGACTCGCACTTGGCCGGTTATTAGATTTGTTTTCTTTAACGTCTATCATTATCATTAATTAACCAACGGCTGGATTTATTCGAAATGGAAAATAATAGGTTTACATTTTATTATTTATATTCGTGTTGATTGGCTTTTGTTTTGGGTATGCAGTATGACTATGTTACTCTAATGGGAAACCAGTGGTTGAGATGAGTAGTTGATTTTTATCGGCAAATGAATCCCACAACTACGTTGTTTTTTATTACTAAAACACGATATTAATGAAAACAATTTTACTTTAAAAAGTTAAAACCCGCGGGTGAAGTAAGAGATGGGAAATGAAACAGGATCAGTATGGACTACTGTCCATCCTGTTCCTGTTCCAAATTGCTACAAAATTAAATGCTACTGCATTTTCCTGATAACAACCAAAATAATAAAAAAAAACTACGGTTGCCAATCCGCCTGCCAATTGTGGCAACTAGGACAAATAGCCACCCTATGAGGCCATTTATGCAGGAGGCCTAAGGCAGTGGCCTTTTGATAACGAATGAATGTATGAAAATAATTTCCATACTATGTAATGTAACAGTCGGTGTATCAAAAAATTAAAGTTCATTTCATTAATTTAAAAAAAAATCATCAAATTGATTTAAAGTCGACAAAGACATCGCTTAGATTAGGCACATATACAAAAATACAGTCGAATTAAGAACCTCTACAAAGAGTATACCTATAAACACTACGTTTTAAACGTCATGTTTTTTTGAAGTCTATTTGAAAGACATCGAGCTATAATCGATATTGATACATATATAATATAATCCAACCTCGATTTCTCCATCTCTTTTTTTAACTATTCTAAGCCAATGCTTGACTCCTATCCCACCTGATGGTAAGTAGGGATGGAGCCGAAGATGGTAAAGCGCACTAACTTAGGTCGACAAAAGCCTATTCACTTTTGTTTTGAAGGCACTCACATTGTAATCTGATGGCAACTTATTCCACTCCTCTGTATGCGTGACGAAAGACTAAACTCTTCTACGTGGTAGAGCCAAGCTGCAGCTATATTATGGTAGTAGCATGAATGGGTCGGCTCGACCGGGGAAGGACCACGCTCTCACAGAACACCAGCGTAAAATAGCAGCTTAATGCTGTTGTGTTTCGTATGGTGAGTGTAGAGAACTGGAGACCCTTTTTACTGGAAACGAGGCATTTCATCTTAGTCCTCTGGGGTGACAACGGATCTGCATTTTGATTCTTAATCGAGGATAAATGATGTCTATGGGCAACAGCATCCACTTACCATCAGGTGGACTGTGTGCTCGTTTGTACCCTTATTCTAAGCAAGCCGATTGGTTGCTTTTTGTTGTGCTGTGATTCTAGACTTTATCTAATCTTATTTGTTTATTGTTAAGTATACAACAAAACTACTAAACCTACAACTACATTACTCCACAATCCTAAAGTACACATCCTACTAAATCTACAAAATCCTAAAGTGTTTATCCGCAGCTGTTGAGATCTGTTGCACTGGTTGTTGACAAGAACTGGAGAACCTTTTTACTGGTGACGAGCGAGACATTGTATTTTAGTCTTCAGGAGTGACAATGTATCTAAATTTTGAGTTTTAATCGAGGGTAGATGTAGGTGTCCATGGACCACAGCATACACTTACCATCAGGTCGATTGTGTACTCGTTTGTCATCCTTACTCTATAAATAGCTAAGCAAATAGAATATCTAAAGATTCAATAATCTTTATAATTAAATCTATTCGTAAAGACAACCATACGATGGTATTTTTTTAACATTACATTACACATACTTAAAATAAATAGGTAGGTATACAAACAGTAAAACCGCTTGGAACCTGAAAATACAAAAATTTATGAACTTCATATATAACTCTATCCATTCACTAATTAGCACCGCTTAATTTTGAAGTGTAAAGCGTAAATAATACAGTGTGTAATAATACAGCTAGATGAGCATTTTTATTGCAACTCTAAATAAAACAAAAGCATAATAAAGTTGCTATCACGTTAATATCCCAAACGTATCCGAAGAGAGAAAACAACCGCAGCACGTCCCTACCCCCTTTTATATCTCGTTAATTCCGAGGGTTAAAATCCCCGAAAAAGTGAGCACTTGCCTTGTTTACAAGGTTTTAGATTTTAATTTAGATTGGGGTCGGTATACGTTGGCGCGCGAAATGACGTAAACGTCACCCGTAATGGCGCGAAAATTGTGTTCTTTTACGAGGACGGTTAGGTCGGTAGAGGTTTTATGAGGGGTGTGTTGGCCGTATCCATTAAGATCACATTCGTATGTGATCACCTAATACAATATCATCAAGTCCGTGCCGAGGGCGCTTTGTGAATAATTTCGCGGCAATCTGCTCGCATTTGTGACGGATTTGTATAATTTTAATTTCATAATTATTGTGTGAATGAGATAAACACAAAGTTATTTAAGGATACTCTACTACTGGATATCCTCTCTATACATATAAAAATCAATTGATATCCGTTAGTCTCGCAAAAACTCGAAAACGACTGGACCGATTTAGATAATTTTTTTTGTGTGTTTGAATGGATCCCTGGATGGTTTAAATTCACAATTAGACCCGGTATTGTCGAGATACAGAAATCACCCTTGTAAAGTCGGCAGATCGTTAGTATTTAATAGATATTCGATTGGAGTTCTTATTGAAAATTTACATAGAATATATTTTTTTTACATTTTTTACCATTAAAACAAAAATTTCAATCAACAAAGAACGTAAACGGAGTGCTGGGAACATTATAAGTAAACGTAGTGATTTATTATACTTACTCTTTGATTTAAAAAAAAAACGCAGAAAACCTCAGCACACATAGGCACTTAAAACGATGTTGTTGGTTGCAAATTATTTTAGATGCATATACTAGGAGAGTGTGTTCTTTACAATAAATAAAGCATGGTTTTGGCTTGGTTACGGCGTCACTTGATAGGTACAAAGCTCTGTTAATCATAGACAAAAATAAAAAAACGGTGTTTACATGTCGTCGAAATATTTATAATTCCTCAGAAATGCAGGTTCCTCACGTTATTTTTCATTTGCCGTACGGGCACGGGGTAAATCAGCACCTAAAAGTGCAATTAACTACGTATTTCAATTAATTGGTGCCGACAGGAATCGAATTTTGTTTGCTTGTTTAGTATTAAATTTACGACGATCACTTACCGTCTAAGCAACTATGCTTGTACTGTATAGTGAACTCCTGATGAGTTGTAATATTTTTTATAGAATAATGGTGACGAACAAGCACACAGTCCACCTGATGGTAAGTGGATGCTGAGGCTCATAGACATCTACATTTATCCTCGATTAAGAATCAAACTGCAGATACTTGTTATCCTTGAGGACTAAGATGGAATGCCTCGTTTTCAGTAAAAAGGATCTCTGGTTCTCTACACTCACCATAAGTAACACATCAGCTATTTTATGCTGGTATTCTGTGAGAGCATGGTCCTACCCCGGTAGAGCCGACCCATTCGTGCTACAAACATAATATAGCTGCAGCATGGCTCTACCACTTAAAAATGTAATGTAATGTAAGGAATAAAAGAGGAACATTGGTATGCTTACATTCTAACCGTCGCGCCACACTATTGCGTAAATCTTGTACATCCCTACAATGAGCTAGATCTATGTCCAGCTGTGAAACATGTGACAACAGTAACAAAAAACTTGCATGATGCATTCAATTTATTACAAGCAAGCCTATCATAAGCGCACCGTGGTGGCGGTGCAAGAATATCCACTACCCTATATCATTCCGCGGATTTCGTAAGCAGCAACGAGAGTCCTGTGTCGCAAGAGAGAGATGGTCAGCAGCATCTTCCTGTCGCCAAACCGCCCGCCAAGCGTGACAACTATGGCAATTATTCCCCCTATGAAACATTGGTCTATGGTTGTGATTGAGGTCTATATATTATCAGTTGACTATTGATAAGTTATATGACTTATACTTCTTCTTCGTCATCATCAGTCCATAATAGTCCACTGCTAGACATGGGCCTTTGTAGGGAGGATTTTCCATAATCGATCGCCAGACAGGCGTATTGTCAATCGCAAATCCAAATAGGTCGCATCTTTAACACTTCTCCCGGTCGCCAGTCTGAGTACATCTGCTTGCACTAAATGGAAATACCGCCCTTAATTGAAGAAGAGTTTTATAGCATTTTCCATAGCCTCCATTTTTTACAACACCCATGGCCAATCAAAAGATTTAAAAATATCTCATTTCAAAATAAATCTATATAAATATCTCTTACAGAATACCAGCGTAAAATAGCACCTTATTGCTGCTTTGTTTCGTATGGTGAGTGTAGAGAACCGGAGACCCTTTTTACTGGTAACGAGGCATTCTATTTGAGTCCCCAGGAATGACAACGCATCTACATTCTGATTCTTAATTATAAGGATAATATATAATATATAAATTTAATAAGGATTAAAATGTGTGTGTCAAATTGCCACAGTATCCAGCAGGTGGACTGTTTTCTCATTTGTCATCCTTATTTTATAAAAAGGCCACAGGACCTCGAACCAGAATATAAATTGCATTTGCAGATAAAACCATTGCAAAAAGTTTTCATTACATACGACTCTCTCACAGAATACCAACGTGAAATAGTGGCATAATGCGATTTCATATAGGAAGTGTAGGGAACTGGAGACACTCTTTGCTGAACGAAGCGTTCCATCTTAGTTCTCAGGTGCAAATGCAATTGTATTTTGATTCTAAATCGATGATAGATGTAGGTGTCCATCCCACAGCATCCGTTGCTAACGAGTGGACTATAGGCTCGTTTTTAAAACCCTCCATGAAGTTTTTATTTAGATTTTACATTCAAATTGTAACCCTAACGTGAGCGAAGCCATAGGAAAAAGCTAGATTGGATATAAACAGCACTCGTTCATTTTTTAAGTGGCAGTGACACCGCAAGCACATCTGTGCTCCTCAAACATATTAAATAGAGTTTTGTCCAATTGTTTGTTTTTCTTTTCGCCTGTCTGTTTCGCCGGGGGCCTCGAGTGCTTGTTCAATTGGTTCGTCAAACACGCTTGTGTGTCAATAGGGCAAGGGAAGTCCATGTTAATTGATTACTTGTCGTTTATTTTTTACTGTTTGCATTCAGTTTCCTTCAAAAGAGTGCAGAGATGCGTAAATTCTTATTTTGTCATTCATATTCTAAATATTGAAAACATTTATCAAAGGGATATAGATATATTATATCCATGGGAATACTATTTTCCTAGCCTATTCAGGCTGCGGGGACTCAAAGTTTTTATTATCATCATTACCGCCCTACATAAGGCTCCCCCATAGATTGCCACAAAACACGGAGTCACCTGCATCCATCTACTCCTTGCATGTTTCTTAAAAAGCGCCTCACTTCGCTTGCCAATGCAAAACTGTTACTCGAGAACCTTCTTTACCTACCAAAGTTTTCATATGACCAGTATACTAGAGTCCTGTTAGTATTTTTTTATAATATTAGAATGACAAACGAGGTGACAGTCCTCCTGATAGTGAGTGGGTTTTGCAGCCCCTTTTTTCTACGAAAAAGTTGCCAATGCATACGCGCCTCGCCTGTAAGAGCATGGTCTTTCCCTGGTCGTGCAGACTCTTTTGTGCTACAACCATAATATAACAGCAGAGTGGCTCTAGCAGGTTGAAATATTGATTAGCCGTTAGAATCATCGTCATCATCATATTATTACATTGCAAGTCTAGACCATAAACCGTTATGTTAGAGCCACGCAGCATCTGTTAAACGGCTGTGGCACGAATGGGATGGCTCGACCGGAAAAAGACCACACTTTCACAAATACCAGCGTAGAGTAGCCATTAGATGAAGTGACGGTAAGAGATGCAGGACGTCGATTATGCAGGTGGCTCAGAACCGTGCTTTGTTGCGTTCCTTGGGGGAGGCCTATGTTCAACAGTTGGATGACGAAGATGATGGTAAAGAAAGTATTTAAATATTTTTTATATTACAGGCATAACAAATTTTTGCTACATTTGAAATAAAATGTATATTTTATTAATTTATGTGCTATGGTATGCCCTTTACCATAGCTGAAGAAGACAGGTCTGATGCGAGATTATTCCATTTAACTCAATTGAGGCCAAAGGGTGAAAATCAACAAGCCATCAAAATTCAAGAGAGTCCCGTTAACGAATTCGAACGAGGTTATACAATCTCCAAAGTAATTACGATACGCCTTACGGTGCAAGTTTATCGGTTAACACTGAGACAAAATGAATTGAAAATACTTTAATCTACGCGTCAAATCTATTCTTTATAATATTGTATATTATGTGAATTTTTTTCTATCACGCATAAATAGCTGAACGCTCAGATCAAGAAAAAAGATCCTATTATTCTATAGTCTGAGGCTAAAAGTATTTCAGGTTGTCTATAATCCAATAACCAAAATATGTTTGGGTATTTAAGTGAAAAGCTATTAAAATTTTCACAACAAATATGTTTTGTAATTTTTGTTTTTCGGGCGCAAACAAAATGAACAAAGCTGCAATATATTATAACATTCAAGTTATATTTATGTTATAGTATATTTTATTACATAGGTATAGGACTTGATGAGTTAATATCCCGTAGACGTCTCTCTTCCGAATGAAGCTCTTCCAAAGAATTTTTATTGTATGGTCGATCTAACAGCTTTTTGGGATAAAGGGTACTATTACAGAGTACATTATGATTAATATATGAGGGTACTATAGTTAACCCTTCTAATACATAGTTTTACTTGTCGCGAGGTCCGCAACAGCCCGTTCGAGTGTAGTAACTCTGTAGTTTGTAGACAGTTCAATGTTTGCCCCCGACTTACACACGAAGCTCATTCTATGATGATCGTGCGACGCTTAAAATCTGAGCCCCAACTCTGTGTTGATTACCTTTGATTGTAGGGTCAGTCAGAGCAGGCTACTTAATCCTACGAACATTGATCGCGATTCAATTATGGGGAAGAGTGGGGCAAATAGTTACACGCATTTTTACCAAAATTTAGAACTTTCTGGTGTTCCTTATGACATCACGCATTACGTAAGAATGACCAGTGACCCACCGAATGGCGTGCTGTTAAGTTGTGTACTTCGATTTCAGCCAAGTAAGTAAAAAAAAAATCTTTGATTTTAATTTTTTCCGATACATTTTCCGATACATATTTTATTTTATTTTCACTACTTTTTAGGGCTTGGAATTTCTTAATATATCTACTTTTAATTTATTGTTTTTACTGCTAGTAATATCCATCAATGGTGACTTCAATTTGTTTAAAAAATCGTGCTATAGTGCAGGTTGTTACAATTTTTTGGGGTAAGTTGTAACATATAACAACTTGCCCCGTATAATTTGGGCTTGATTATCTTATTAGCTTATCAGTCTCTGGAAAGGATAAAAAGCAAGTTTCTAAACCACTTCCAAGGCGCAATTCTATTTTCGACGCGTATGCGTTTCTTCATATTTGTAAAATGTTAATATACATTTTTTCTTTTTCAGAATGAGAAATTATAAAAGAAAAACTGGGAGATTCTTTCACTTCCTAGCCTAACGTCTCCAGTTTGATACTGGACCTGGAAAATCGAATTGTTAGTCGTCGTAAACTAAAATACGCTGTACCATCTGATATACCGAAAAATGAGCTTTAGCAAAAGAGTATGAAGAAAAACTGGCCAAGAAACAAATAAGCTGCGATAAAAGTAAAGCTAAAGGAAAAGACAGGGAAATACAACGAAAATTAGTAAAAAAGAAAAGATAAGGCAATGAAAAAAATATTGGATTCAGATTCAGACTCAGATACTGAAGAATGGTATTTTTTAGTGTGTAGCAAAAGTTACAGTACTTCTAAAATAGAAGAGTGGGGAGAGTGTATAGAATGCAAAATGTGGGCCCCTGTCAAATGTAACGGGAAACGTTTACTCATTTATTTGCATTAATTGCAATTTTGATGAAGACTGATTTAATACTTGAATGTGTATAATATTATTACCTACCTTAACAAAAATGATTATCTATTTTTCTATCCTATCCTATTATCTATAATTTAAATAGAAGTGAGTGCCTTATTAATGTTAGGATCTAAAAAAAATAGTTTGATAAAAGTGATGGCACTTTGATTATTGGTTTTTTTACACACATTGATTTAAATTAGTAAAAGTAATTCATTATTTATTGAAAGTTGCTTGTAGCTGACGAAGCTTATTTCTGATTTTAGTAATAACAATGTTGTTTTAACTAAGAATTAAAAAAAAAACTCACAGCCAATGTAATGTGATGTTACTGTTAAAATACATACACATTTTAAATAATTATTAACTGTTAAAATATTTAAAAAAAAACATATTTTACATATTTTTTTAATAGAATGAGGGTGACAAACAGGCACACAGTCCACCTGATGGTAAGTGGATGCTGTGGCCCATATACATCGACATTTATACTCAATTAAGAAACAAAATACAGATACGTTGTCACCCGTGAGGACTAAGATGGAATGCCTCGTTTCCAGTAAAAAGAGTCTCTGGTTCTCTACACTCACCATACGAAACACAGCCGCATTAAGCTGCTATTTTACGCTGGTATTCCGTGAGAGCGTGGTCCTACCCCGGCAAAATAGCAGCTTAATGCTGCCGTGTTTCCAAAAAAAAAATTACGCGAGGCAAAAGTGACAATTAAGAAAAATCTTCCTTACAACGGTAATGGTTCATGTCCAGCAATGGATTTCTACGTGCTGATGAAGGAGATAATTTAAAATTTAAGATTTTGTACAACCGACTTTAATATAAATTATTAAGAATAATTCAAAAACTATTGGTCAGACCTTGATCAAATTTATATGGGACCACATGAGTAGCACCAGTCTTCAAATAAAAAAAAGAATCATCGAAATCGGTTTACACAGAAAAAAAGTTATGAGGTAACACACATAAAAAAATAAAAAAACATACAGTCGAATTGAGTACCTCCTCCTTTTTGAAGTCGGAAGAAAAACAAGAGATTCCTTGTCTTCTTTCATAAATAATAAAACATATCAATACTATAAATTATCAGAAGTTCAGAAGACAAAAGTAACATTTCCTTCTGTTAATAAGTGTATAAATACTAATGAGGTTATCTATATCTTTTAAAGTTTTGCCTTTGCTTCTAGTTACAATAAAAATAAAGCTGACCTGATGAATCGTCCCTTAGAGAGATTAAGACGAAAACAAGAAAAGTTTTCATACATAAAATAAAAAGCGCGTCAAATAGCAAGGGGAGCACTTTTCCTCTACTAATGACAACGACACACCACCGTGGACAGGCACCGGCGGTATTTTTTTTAATGTTTTATTGAAACAATGTAACAAATAAAAACATAGACAAAGGCATAACAAAAGCAGGATTTTTTACAATACATATTGCGTTATGTATGGCACTAAGAACTTAAAGTCGATGACCTTATAGGGGGGATATTTGCCATAGTTGCCACGATTGGCAAGCGGATTGGCAACCGCAGTTTTTTTATTTTTAGTCGTCATTAGGAAGACGCTGCTGGCCATCTCCTGATTTGTTTTCCTCTATTGCCTCTTTCGACACCCACCGGATGATATAGGTTAGTAAATATTCTTACACCGCCACTAAACAGTAAACACGTTTCATCGTAATCGGACAATGCGCTTAGAGATTAGTTTAGTAGAGTCAGGGATAAGCGGGCTTCGCTACGTTTCTACCAAAATTTAGCCCTTTAATCATGTATCTGCAATAGTTATACATTGTCTCCAAATAGTAAAAAAATTAAGCAATTACAGTATATTCCTTTATAAAAAAAATTATAAATAAAAATGTAAGTCCGAACGCATAGTGATGGCATAAAATATAAAGTAAATAAAATAAAAATGTAAATAACGCCCTCCCGCCGGCCGCGCCACCGCGCTTCAGTCACGCTTACGCCATGTTGCACGGACTATGCTAGCGACATCGCGCGTCAAACTTTCGACGTTTAATTAAATATGCAGCACCTTTTGACAAAAGCTAGCTTAATACGCCTCTCACTGCTGGGTACATGCTTCCATGTACCCAGTACCTACTAGGTAATTAAATAAGGTAAATAGTCCTCCAGACCGAATTTCAGTCACGGCGACCCGTCTCAACGGAGAGTAGCCATCTGCGCAAGTCAGATTCATAGTGTCCGAGTGTGTGCGCAAGCACAGGTAGACTCTCAATCCCTTCACTCTCATAGTCATGGGACACGATTGGAGAGAGATCAGGCGCAGGAACAACGACAAACGGCTTTACGTGATTTCCGAAGATTGCTCTACAACACCGTCAACTTTCTGACTCTGGGCTGCTATGTAGTATTGTATTATAATATTCTATAATACAATCATACCTTAGCGTCAGTTCACACCGAGACGTGACACGACACGACGCGGCGCGCACTTTTTAAGATAGTGATACAAAATATAACTTTATTTACTACACAAAAAGATACACATTTTATTGAGATAATTTGAAAATGCCTCGCGGCTTAGCGTTACGCCGCGCTGAGCCTCGAGATGCGTCGCGGCGTAGCGCTGCTTCGTCAATAGACGCAGCGTGCAAGAGTGGTGAGCTACCAGCGCCTTCACGATGCGCCTCGCGACATCGCGATGCGTCTGAATCAGTGTTCCCAAATGCAAGAACAAGACAAGACTTAGCCAGTCTTGGTCTTGGTCTTGCGCCAATACACCTGGTCTTGGTCTTGGTCTATGTATTGCGCTCCCAGTCTTGGTCTTGGTCTTGGTATTGCAGCAAGAGTCTCGCAATTACCTATTAGCCTATTGCTATTTATTAAACGTTACTTTAGATCTTAGAACATAGCCATAGTAAAGACCAACCAAATTAATAAATGTCTAAACATTTAATGAGAAATTCGAAAAATCAACTGACTACGGGTGGGGTTTGAACCCACGACCTAACGGATCCGTGCCGATGCTCTAACCAACTGAGCTATCTACCGTGTCCCACGGCCACGGGAGTTAGTCTGTTTCTTAATAAACGTTTACGTTTAATAAGCTTTCATGTGCTAAAACATGGTTAAAACATATAAAAAACAAATTAATGACATGAACTTGACTGTATTTTAAAGAACATTATCTGTGTAGAAAGAGATTGATAGACCCTCCCTCACCTAGAGTTTTGGCGGGAACTTCATCGGCGGCGGTTTGCTGCTCCTGTATTATTGTTTGAATAATGGTTTGAAGTGGATTTTGATATGTAAAAGTGGTGCGATTTTATGTATTAAGTGTCTGCGCATGTAAACAATTAGTGGAAACGGTGAAACAAGTGCTCTGATGGTGATGTGATTCTCAAGATAAGGTGTTTATCTGCTTAGGCGCCTTGAGATACCATCGCCAACTGTCAGCTGTCTGCTGATTCAAGTTGCCGTCAAAATCTCCAAAGGGCTGCACAATGTGACGCATCAACATATTGTGAAGCAGTGTACTAGGAAGGATGAATAAACATTTGGGGAAATTATAATAAACCGAATAAAAATACCTAAGACTTGGCCTAAAGGTCTAGATACCAGGCCATAAACTCCAAAAAAAAAATAGACCCTCACCTTATATGAAATGGAATAAAAGAGTTATACAATTTATACAATTTACCATTTATTTAAATAAAAAATAAAATACAATACAAATTAAATTACATAACAGTACACAATAGCTTTGACATTACTGTTACTTTATATTAATTCTTTTGACGAAGAATTAATACAAAGTAACCATCTGGCTGACTCATCACTTAACCTATTTATATGTTTTCTAATTACTAATGATGCTTTAGAAAATAATCTCTCAGCAGATACTGAAGTTGCAGGTATTGAAAGAAAATCACGGGCCATCTTCGATAAAGTCGGATATTCTGTCTCATGCGTTCTCCACCACTCTAAAATGTCTTCCGAGCTGGCGGCTCTGGGTTTACATAGGTACTCCTCCAACTCGTCAATAACTAAGCCTTGAAGACAAGATCCAGATCCAGATGACGTCGAGGGACATGCATATATTAAGCATTTTATCTCGAGCTGCTTGGAAACCCAGAATGAGTCTTTCATCCACTTCGGATCGATTAGGTTTCTCATCTAATTGTTTTAATGATACAATGACTAGCGGTAATGTAACATATTTTTCTCCACCAAGTTTCGTTGATAAAAGTTTTAAAGTTTATTAGAAACTTATGTATTTTTTCGAGTATTTGCCATTCACTATCTGTGATTTGAAAATCATTCAATTCGGTGACAGAAGTGCACAATAATATGTTAATACCAGTTCTCACTTTTAAACCAAAACCAATCATATTATGTGTGGAATTCCATCTCGTTGGACAGTCGAGTATGTTATTCAGATTTGATCGCACGCCAGCTGCTTCACAAGCAGACTGTAACTTCCTCTTCAATATCTCACTTCTTTTTATTTTACTGGAAATACTGCGTAATTTTGTTATAGCTGTACGTGAGTCAGCAATATTTGGCGCATATTCTTCATCTTCCTCAGTTTAACAAATGAAAATATGGGTGAATTATATTTACACTATAATCTATATATATATAAAAACGAAATACCACTCACTGACTGACTATCACGATATCTCAGAAACTATAAAACAATATATTATCTTTTCTATCATATCCTAATATCCTAATATTCAAAGATATGTGACGACGAGATTTAAGATTTTATGAAATTTAATTCAAAATTAACAATATTTTTACTTCAATGTAAATACATTTATTTACAAAACATAATATACAACATTTTATTATATACAAATATACAATATTTTAAAAAAACTATAATAAAAAACTAATAACTTAATTATAATACAGTCTTACTCCCCGTGGTATCGTGCCAAGAACGCTGGCTGCGTTTCCTCGCTGAATAGCTATATATATAGCCTTTGAGTGAGAATAGAACCAGCCGTCTTATCACCAGCAGCAACGACTAGTCGCGGGTAGAGTTCCTTTAGGAACTTCACCGCACGTGGACCCCACGGACCGATAGTCTCTACAGCAAATGGCACAGATATGTAGTCATCTCTCAGAGACTCATATTTACGCAACTTACCTGAGTAAGTGGCGCAAATATGTTCAGCTGCCTCTGATGCCGCCACGGCTCTAAACGAGGTACCCCTGAGGTGAGACGATGATTTTATTTATCATATCCTCTCGAAATGATAAATAAAAAAAATATTAAAATAAATCTAATTAAACGCGATAAAATTCGTAACATTACTTTAGTTCAGTGTGTAGCATTCGTGTAAATATAAAAATCATTAAGAAATATAATTTCAAGAAATGCTAGAAAATAAAGTGTAATGGAGCAAAAGTTTCGGTGATGGAATCTGCAATAAAAACCGGGCAGGCACTAAAGAACTTTGAGAGCCGCACAATTTTTCCCCACTCGTAATAAGCGCATTAAGGGTGGAAAAATTTAAACTCGCCGCGTCCCGAAACTTTTCGCGTTTTCTTTTTACATTAAGGACAAAAAGAAAAAGATCGCCTACTTAGAAGGGTGGCACAACTTTTAATATCCCTTCTGGAACTAGCGACGATGGAAAACAAAATATTCGTTCCTTTATACTACGATATAAGGTATAATTTCGTTTAGTAAAAACTTTAAGCAAAACGAAAACAGAAGTTTGTAAATTTTAATATAAGCACAGTGTATATGTGAGGCGCTTAGCGAATTTAAAAACTGATGGGACTAACTCGCGGGGAGTGTTTTACGCTTCAAAGTGTTTATATTGCTTTATATGTACAGATGTAGGCATCGAATGTTACATTCTTTTAAATAATATTTGATTTTATTTGTTATAACAATATATAACAACCATAACAAATACACATATTATTATTAAACCCGGTCTATTGTCGTGGATTCTAAGTCTAGGTCGTGAACATACCTATTGTATATATTTTATATATATATATATATATATATATATATATATATATATATATATAAAATACATGATCAATACAAAATATATTCAAAGTGTTATTAAAGATATGTATTTCAACAAGTAGTAAAATTAAAAATCTTGTACAACCGACTTCAAATATAAATAAAATGAGAACATCATCAATGTAGTCGAAGTCAATTCAATACGCATTATTAAGGATAACTCAAAAACTGCTGGTTAGATCTTGATCAAATTTATATGGGACCACATCAGATTCATCAAAATCGGTTCACCTAGAAAAAAGTTCTGAGGTAACACACATAAAAAAATACAGTCGAATTGAGAACCTCCTCCTTTTTTGAAGTCGGTTAAAAATATCTCTTGGTTTCCAGAGACCAAACACTACATTTTTATTATACACAAAAAACCTAGATTTACCCGTAGTATTTTAAATAAACTTTATGTAAGTGAAACGTTACCGTTACTGCCTATCAACTCCACAGCTGAAGAGAGGCCTCCGCCATAAATTGTCTCATAGAAGGATATTTGCCATAGTTACCACGCTTAGCAGGCTGGGTGGCAACAGCAGTTTTTTTTTATTGTTATTAGGAAGACGCTGCTGCCCGTCTCCTAGTACGTTCCCTCTGTCACCTCTTACTACACCCACGAGACGATATGGGTAGTGGATATTCTTACACAGTCACTACAAGGTTTAGGATTTATGTTCATTACACATTTTTTTATATAATAAATGTGACAAACGAGTCCACCTGATGGTAAGTGGATGCTGTGGCCCAGAGACACCTACATCTATCCTCGATTAAGAATCAAAATGCAAATTTGTTATCACCCCTGAGGACTAAAATGGAATGCCTCGTTTCCAGTAAAAAGTGTATCCGGTTCTCTACACTCACCATAAGAAACACAGCAGCATTAAGCTGCTATTTTACGTGAGAGCGTGCATTAAGCTGCTATTCTGTGAGAGCGTGGTCCTACCCCGGTCGAGCCGACCTATTCGTGCTACAACCATAATATAGCTGCAGCGTGCCTCTACGTAAACGTAAAGAAATTAAATTAATGGGATTAACCGTAGTTTATGCCAACTGGCTATGTAAATGATCATTACAGTTTATACAGGGTTATTTTTCAAAGAGTAGCCAATTTTTAAGCTGATCAAATATATAAATAATGATATACCGTTTTTGCAGTTTTTGAAAATACGAGTAAATAAGGCTTCTACTTTTATTTGAAATTATCCCAAATTGAATGTGATATGTGTATTTGCCTATATTACTTATTCTGAACCTACTCTGTAAATTTGGCCGGTTATTGCAAAATAACTCTGTATATTTCAACCGTTGAACATCGACTTCAAGGACAGCCAAAAAGCAGTCCCGAGCCACCTCCATCAATCAACTCTTTACACACTTCAATAGGCCATCTGCATCACATCTCAAACTATTATGACAGTGTTGTCTAAATTATTTTTGACGTTTATTGACTGCCTCGTTGGTCTAGTGGTCGTAAGCGAGACTGCTGATCATGTAGCCCCGGTTTCGAATCCTGGGTCAACGGCCCTAACGCCGTTTGTCTTCGCCTGATCTCTCCCTGATTTTGTTGGATTACCGTCCCATTCTCAAGGTATTCTGTGGTCCCATCAAACTATAAGAGTAAGGGAATAGAGAGTGCAATGTCACGCTTGGGCCTACTGGGCACTATTATCCTGTACTTGCTAGTCTCCGTTAAGACTGGCCGCAGTGATCCAAATTCGGTCTAGAGGACATTAGACGTTTTACTAGGTGGTAGAGCTCATTTAGCCTAGATAAGGCTAAATGAGAAAATTAGAGAATATCCCAAGCAACACACAAGCGTTATGAACATCAGTATACCAGCCCACATAGAACATAGAGTTCTTTTAAAAGCGTATAAGAGTGTTGAAAAGATGTTGTTTCCTTATAAGAGTGGTTTATGAGTTATTATACAGCTCAAGTTGTATAAAGTCTGAATATGAAAACTCTAGTATACAACTTTAAGTATTTTGTAACACTACAATCTGATTTTATCATTAAAGTTATATAGAAGCTGTTTTTTTGCATGCTGTCCCTTGCTTATACAACTCTAAGTGTTATTATAGTATCACTAAAATCTTATTTCTGGACAATGGTGTATGCAAACTCTCTTCTAACACTTATTCTTATGGTGTCATTGCACACTTTTGTAAATACAGTAGTTTTATGACTTCTGTCTATGAGAGTGATATAAAACTAAAAAAAAAAATAACAGCCATAGTACAACTTAAATCTGTACAAGTGACAGAATATCCATTTTGCATGCGCTGCGTGTTTATATTGTGCTAGTGAACAAAATTAATTTGTTATCAATATGTGGAAAAAAAGAAAAAGATTTGGTGCAGTAAAAAGACCACGTTAAATCTAAATTAAATTTATCCAACACTGTTTCCAAGACAAGGTATTTCATCTTTTATACGTATCTCTAAAGAGAGTTGTATGTTATGTTGAAAAAACTGCTATACAGCGTAAGTAATAAAAATATCCTATTATAGAACTGATTAAAAATCAATGGCTGCATGATATAATCCATAACATACATAGTACAGCTACTAAGACTATAAGACCCTCGAAATACCGTTTACGCTGTTTAGCAAATTGTCGCCATTTTAAGACCCATAAAAACAAAATATAAAATATAAATTTGGGAATATTAGACATTAGTCTTAGCCTATACCATTATTTCAGTTTGACTAATTATCACTGTGCCCCAATGTGCCATAATATCCATTAATTTAATTTTTTTTTATTCTAACCTATACAACTGATATTTAGTTACCGTATTTAGTATTTTGTCCTTATATTATTTTGTTATTTTGCTGGCGCGGCAATTTTTAGGTAGAAAACATATACAAGTTTACCCTAAATCTAGTTTTGCTCGTTCAATTCACCAATTATCATCGTCAAAACTGAGCTCCTATCCGAATATAATATTAATATGTTAAATAAACGTTAAGACATTAAATGTCGCCATCATTCAATAAACGTCCTTTTTTATATTTATTTGTAATTCCGTTCAAAAACCAATTTAGAACGTTTGTCTTTAAAAGTTACTTATAAGACAATATCTGTAGTGTAATAGTTTCCTTGCACACCAAATAACGGCTGTAATACAGCAGTTATACACCCTCTTTTATGCTTATACAACTACTGTACAGCGCTACTAACGCGTAAAGCTGCATAATTTGTGCCAATTTTTTTCTTATAAGAACTGTATAAGCGCTTAAACAGCTTTTATACAGCCAAAAAATACAGCCTATAGTATAAAAACGAACTTCAATACAGCTCGTATACAGCTTGCATGCTGCTTGGGATGATAACAGTTACACAAATATTACAATAACCGAACTATACAAATGTAACAAGCTTACTGGCTCAGATCCAAGCATGTACTTTCAACACACTTTTCTCCGACACAAATATTAAAGGAAATATTTGCAGATTACGTGTTCGGCGACCCTATTTTACGCCGGCGCGCAAATTCGAATTGGCGACATGAGCACCACTAAGTTCCGAGAACATAGGCTTCAACTTCATAACCATTATCGGAGATCGGGCTCTTACCCCGAATGACTCTAAGCTGTCAGTAAGCACAAGAAACGGGCAAAAAAACGTGATACCGAGGACAATTAAGAAGCCTAGTAATAATAGTTTACGACGACGCGTTATTGTGGATGGACGTATTCAGGCTACCGAGGGATTTTAAAAATATTGGAAACAGTAAATATTTTTGAAAAAGTATCTTATTTCTATAGTCATAATATTGAGAATCGTAGTCAACTTCGGTGATTAACGGGTGCAGTTAAACGTCAGTCTACGTGTGACTGCGATCCCCACCTCTGCGCCACAAAGATCGGTATATATTTCAAGCTATTCGCACATACATAGATTAATAAATGTAAAGAAGTGATATTTTTTGATAATGCAGCGCTCTCCAACAAATAAACGTTTTGATTCCGATCCGGATTTATCCAATATTGCCGCTCGAAAACGCAAGTATGATCACGATATTTCAGATTCATTCAAATTATTCACTGATAATATATTGAAAAAGATGGATGATTGGAAGACAGACTTTAATAATAATTTACTTCAAATTAATGACACTTTAAATAATTTGATTAAGAACGACCTTGCAAAACTGAACGAGAGTGTAGTTGAGATGAAGGCAGAGACCAATAATATGCGTAAGGAATACACAGATATTAAGACTGACATAGTAAGATTAAAAACTCAGCAAGTGGCAACACAAAAAGAAATTAATAGTCTCCTGCAGTCAGTACAATTCAATGCTGATCAACAAGACGAGCAAGCAAAAAAAATTGAAACTTTAGCTGTCGATATTAAGAAAACACATGAGATAGCGACGGAAATTGTTAAAATAAAACTGCAAAATATCCATTTACAATCACAACTGAACTCAAATGAACAGAGAGAGAGATTGTTAAATATTGAAATTGTCGGTGTGCCGGAAAGCAAAAGCGAAAATCTTAGGAATTGGCCAAAACAAAACAGCATCAGTTCGTCTGGGTAAAAAATGGGTTAATATTCGTGCGAAAAAACGACAACTCTCCCGCTTTACAGATCATAAGCGAAGAGGACCTCAAGAAATTAAGTGTTTCCAAATAAGTATTCTCTTTAATAATCTTTTCCCATTGTTGAACTTATATATTTCCCTACCATATAATGTGTACTGTATTTATAACTTTAATTGTCTAAAACGTGTCTCAATAGCTATATTTAGTTTAAATTCTCAATATTTAATGTTTATAAAAAAAACTTTATCTGCCAGTTCTGTTCGGAATAGGTACTCTATACTAGAAAACACGTTACTTACCATGTTATTTATACGCTTAATTAATCTGCATAGAATTGTGCATGGCCACATTTTATGTACAAAATTTTTAATTACAAAAAATTTGCAGAATGTTAATGATGCAACTAATAAATTATTATCTCTTTGTCATAACAGCACTGATAAAAAAATTACCTCAATCCTAAAAATATAACTTACTTTGCATATTTCAAACAAAACAATCATAAACTACCATTAAGCCGCTTAAAAATTAATGTTTTTTATATATTAATATTTAACATCATATTATATACATTAACGTTATCACTAAAATCATTTATCGCACCTGTTTATAGTGATCAGCTTATAACGCATTTTAACTTCATTGTAGTCATATTTATCTCTGCTAAAAGAACATTAGTGCCGGAGCGTAGAAATAAATTCTTACAATACCTTCAAATAGTTAATAATCACGCATTCTTTAAACTTTGAATATGCCTATACCTATTTACTACACATTTTATTCATTCTATTAACATTAGTAGGAAACTTTAATATTAACACATATATATTAAAGTTTCCTACTAATGTTACATATCATAATATATATATGGTTTACAAAAGATGAACACATAATGCGTTATACTTGTTCGATACTTATATCAAATGCACCAAACACGAAATCTATGCATCGCTTTTTTCTGTCAACCTATAATCAACATCACTTTTGTACACAATATTGTAATTTATGTTTTTGTATTTCAGCCCCTTCATTTTACAAAACAATTATATTTATTAGTAATATTTTTCAGTTATATAATAACTCTTATACGAGTACTATAAGTTGTAAACAATTGGTAGCATTCTATCTTCGTTTCGTTAAATAAAAGTAAATATATAAAAATATATTATCAAAATACACGGGGGCTGAGAACTAAATGTTTGCAATTAAGACAACAGATTTTAAGAAATGATTATGATATTATTGTAATAACTGAAACATGGTTGCATAACGGGATTTTCGACAGAGAATTATGTGACGATCGGTATGAAGTCTTTCGGTGTGACCGAGACTAATTATCATGCGATAAAAAGACGGGAGGCGGGGTCATGATCTTAGTGCGTAATGAGTTATGTGCGACTCCCGTAGTCACTGAATGTCTGAATAACTGCTCACCGCCTGATATGTTCTACCCCTAATGCATCATATATCCCAGTTGAAATAGATTACTTACTGCAAAAAATAAAATCTGTCGTAATCCCAAATAGTACTGGAAAAAATATTTTAGTTATCGGTGATTTTAATCTTCCATGCATCTCATGGAGTACTCAGGGCCCAACACATCTAAATAAAGGCAATGCTGAAATTAAAAGCGCTGGTGTAAGGTTAACAGATGAACTGAGCTTTCTCGGTCTCAAGCAATATAATAGTTTTAAAAATTATGCCGGTAATATTTTAGATTTGGCATTTTCAAATCTTCCACTTGAAGTCGCAATTTGCAACTCGCCCCTTATAAAGGTTGACCACGCCCATCCTCCACTAGTACTGGAAATTTTAGACGTCTCCATCACACCGTTTACTGAAACATCTAAGCCTAAATATGATTTTAATAAAGCTAATTACGAGAAACTAAATGAAACTCTAAATAGCATCGATTGGCGAACACAATTACGATCTCGCACGGTCCAAGAGGCTTGTGATAGCTTTTATAATGTAATAAATTATGCTATATGCCAACACGTACCACTTAAGTCATATCATAATAAATATAAATACCCTATCTGGTACAGTCCTGCTTTAATAAAAATAATTAAAGAAAAATCAAAAGCACACAAAAAATGGAAACGTTTTGGCAATTTGTTAGATTACGACGAGTTTTCATTATTACGTAAACGACAAAATCGGGTTCAGGATGCTTGCTTTGCTATCTATACTCAACGTACCGAGGAAGCCATTAAATACAGACCGAGGATATTCTGGTCATACGTTAAATCTTTGCGTGGTGGATCGACTTATCCAAATCAATTAACATATCTCGGCAATAAAGTAACGGGTGGTAAAGATATATGTGATACTTTTAATACATTTTTCAAAAACGTTTTCGGTGACCCTTCTTATAAAATATTAGGGGAAGGCAATGCCACTTCTACATGCGATAATATATCTAAACCCTACATCCACTATTGAGAAAAGGCTTAGACTCCTTGATATTTCTAAAGGAGCAGGATGCGACGGCATTCCCCGTTTATTTTGGCGTAACTGTGCTAAAACTTTGTGTGTTCCTATCACCATCATTTTTAATATGTCTTTTAGCGAAGGTTTATTTCCGGATATCTGGAAAAGAGCACACATTGTTCCTGTACATAAAAAGGGAACTAAAAGTAAAATTGAAAATTATAGGGGCATTTCAATTTTAAATATTATTAGCAAAGTTTTTGAGAAAACCGTTTATGATTTTATATATCCCGTAATATGTAAGGGACTGCCAACCACTCAACATGGATTTCTAAGGTGTCGTTCTACTATCACTAATCTGGCGTGCTTTTCTAATTATGTTTTATCTAATATGGATGGAGGCGGTCAAGTAAACGTGGTCTACACAGACTTCGAAAAAGCTTTTGACTGTGTGGAACACGTCATCTTATTGAATAAACTACAACTGTTAGGTATACATGGGGATTTACTCAGGTGGATTAAATCCTATTTGAGTAACAGGTCTCAGGCTGTTGTAATAGGTGGCTATACATCGGACTTTATCGAAATACCAACAGGCATTCCTCAAGGATCACATCTAGGACCTTTACTGTATAACGCCTATATCCATGATATTACTACTTGTTTTAAGTTTTCACAACATTTAATGTACGCCGATGACAAAAAATTTTTTTACAACATCCGTACTGAACAGGACTGTCAACAAATGCAAACTGATTTAAACGCTTTGTTAGCTTATTATTCTGCTAACAAAATAACAATTAATATTGATAAATGCGAATGTATTAGCTTTACACGTAAAAAGAACCCTATTTCATTCTCCTACAATTTTAACCGTATTCCAATACAAAGAACATCCACTGTTAGAGATTTGGGAGTTCACTTAGATAGTAAAATGCTTTTATCAGAGCATGTTGACAAATTTGTTAACAAGGCTTTTAAAAATCTTGGATTTGCAATGAGAACTTGCAAGCCTTTTAAAGATATTAATACCCTTAAAATTATGTATAATGCTTATGTTCGTAGTATATTACAATATGCCAGTCCAATTTGGTCACCTCAATACGCTACCTATAAAGATCGTATAGAACGTATACAAGAAAAATTCATCAATCATCTAAATTATCGTTTTCTCAAATCACCATTGGTAACCTATGAAAATACTTGTCAATCTTATAATTTATTGACATTCGAAAACAGGCGTAAATTAATGGACGTATGTTTTTTGTATGATATTGTCCGCGGACACGTAGACTGCCCTGAGTTGGTGGCGAGCATAACATACAACGTACCGTCGCGTCGTGTCCGCCGTCGGCCGCCCCCTTTATTGCATGTGCCGTTTGCTGTCACCAATTATGCACGTAATGCGCCCATAAACCGATTGCTCAGGACGTACAATGAGATCTTTAGTGATATAGACCTCTTTGTTTTTAGTAAACCAGTCTTTAAAGCTAAAGCTATTAAGATTCTAAATGAGGTGCAAAATGAGTAAATCATTTTGATTTACAAAATCATGATGATCATCATCACAAGTCCACTGCTGAACATGGACCTCCCCAGGGAATGCCACGGGGCATGGTCCTGAGCCGCATGCGTCCATCGACTTCCTACATGTCTTATCAGGTCGTCACTCCATCTAGTATAACTCCCTACACAAAAATAAATAAATAGTAAATCGACATAAATCAACTCAATTATAATATGAAAATGAACTTATACTTTGAATCATTTAGTATAATCATTTCTTAATTTGATTGTTTATCGTTTATGGCATTAGTGGTGAAAATTTGACATAACAGTATAGAAAAATAAATAAATAAACAGATGTGATATTTCATTAAATTAAATTACATAAAAGAATTTTGATATTTAGCTAAATTTAAACATTTTGCAGAGAAATAAATAATACAAATATTACTTCTATATACACAAGTGTAATTAATATAAATATTTAGTGACATATCTGTGAACATATATATAATTAGATTAGTACATACATATTATAATAAATCCAAAGAATTGTTAAATTGTACCGTCCATAATATATTTTGTTTATATACCTGAAAAAAAAACCTTTAATAGGCCTTACATTTAAGCTGTATACTTTAAGTCCTTAAAATTGTAAAATCGCTGTTGGTTTTTTAAATTAAAAAAAATTTAGTAAAATTAAAAAGTTAATTCTCGACTGATATTACATATCATTGATTTTACGCATTTGACATAACATCTATACAAAAAAATTAAATAGAAGTGTCTGTTTGTAATGTCATAATAACAGCTTTTTACTAAATGCATATGAAAGTATATACGATACTTATAACAAAAACACAATTTTTTTAATTTTTGTCTGTCTGTTTGTTCCGGCTAATCTCCGAAATGGCTGGACCGATTTTGACGGGACTTTCACTGGCAGGTAGCTGATGTTATAAGGAGTAACTTAGGCTATTTTTATTTTAGAAAAATAATTAAGGTTCCGCACAAAAAATTAAAACCCATAAAATTCAATCGTAATAAATTAAACGCGGGAGAAGTCGCGGGGAACAGCTAGTCAAAAATAAAATAATCCTAAATGTAAGTCTAATTTCTAAGATGATGATTAAATTTTCTACAATATTAAACGAGTTTTTGAATTATCTATGTTACTTATACTTTATTTTCATTAATGCCGTGTAGTGGCGGCATTCAGAATCCATCACACTGTTATATCCCGTAGGTGTCTCAAGAGCCGACAAAGGGAAATGAAACAAATGATGGACAACAGCATCTTCCTAATAACAACTCAAAATAATTAAAAACCGCAGTTGCAAACTATGAGGAAATGTATCTTCAATATCTAATGGACCTTTGATAGGCTGTAATAGATGGATAAATTACTTGGTTTTATTCTAAACGTCCTGGTCGACGATGCAACATTTATATCAGCCGACCGCTATAATCGGAATTCGGTCTAAAGGACATAAACTCACTATATCTATACACTATATTATATTCACTATATCTTTATTTATCGGATGAGATGTTCTTTCGTTTGAGACTACGAATATAACTATAAAATTTCACAATATAAACTCTACAAATATAGTGCAACTATCGGATACACTAATTAAGGGTTTTTTTTTAAAGTTAAAAGTCTACTACAATAGGTATATTCAGGATAATAATAATAATAATAATCTAATCAGGTGATGTCGCGTGCTCAGAATGGATGTCGGGGCGGTGGTCGTGGAACCAAGGAACCACTCCGCATTGACGCGGTCATTGGCAAGGTGGTTAAACGCAACCGTCGGAACCTCTCCGCCGCCTGGATAGACTACAAAAAGGCATTCGACTCAGTGCCTCATATATGGCTAAAGAGGGTCCTCGAGCTGTAAAAGCCTGACTGTAAGGTTCGAGACTTCCTCGGGCAGTGTATGGGGCAGTGGAGTACGATCCTTTGTCATCTAGGCGAGCGGATGACGGCTGCGGAGAACCACATAAGGATAAGAAGGGGTATCTTCCAGGACGATTGTCTGAGTCCAATCTGGTTCTGCCTCTTTCTAAACCCTCTCAGTACCTTACTGGAGGGTTCCGGGAGAGGATTTCAGCTTCGGAAAGAAGGTACAAAAGTGACCCACCTTTTCTATATGGATGATCTCAAGTTGTTCGCCTCCAGTCGCTCACATCTTGTGGAATTGCTAAACATCACTTGTGATTTTAGCAATTCTATTAGAATGGAGCTGGGGACGGATAAGTGTGCGGTCCTCCATGTTGAGAGGGGTAGGGTTGCTAACTCTGAGGGCATAGACTTAAAGTGAAGTGCTCAACAGCCTTTTGTCGGGTGTGAATAAGACACACGCATTTAACGGTTGGGTCATGCCTGTCCTCATATATACCTTCGGCATACTCAGGTGGACTCAGACCGAACTAAACGCTCTGGATAGAAAAGTCCCCACTGTTATGACGTCCCACAGGATGCATCACCCGAGATCGTCAGTAATGAGGCTGTACTTGCCGCGGAAACATGATGGGCGCGGCTTTTTGAGCGCTCTCACCATGTATAATCGCGAAGTATGCAGCGTAATTAGTTCTGGCGAGATCGGATGATCCATTCTACAGGGACGTCATTTTGTGTGATAAAGGACTTACTCCTCTATCCTTAGCCAACGAGCAATGGCAAGGCCCAGCAGTAGAGTGCATTTCCGACCGGGAGACCGTATGGAAGGAGAAAGAGCTCCACGGGAGGTTCTACAAGGCTCTACATGAGCCTTTCGTAGACACAGTCGCCTCCCTCCACTGGCTACGTTTCGATGACCTCTTTAGGGAAACCGAGGGTTTTGTCTGTGCGATACAGGACCAGCTTATTAAGACCAACAATTATCGGAAATACATCCTAAAGGATAGCGCCGTCGACATTTGTAGAGCTTGTCGCCATCCCGGCGAGTCACTTAGGCATGTCATTTCCGGTTGTTCGGCGCTTTCTAACTCTGAGTATTTGCACAGACACAACCTAGTAGCCAGGATTCTACACCAGGAGCTCGCTCTGAAATATGTTCTCGTGGATCGGAAACTGCCATATTATAAGTACTTGCCGGAAGCCGTGCTCGAAAATGACCGCGCCAGGCTTTACTGGGACCGGCCCATCATTACAGACAGGACTATTCTTGCGAATAAGCCTGATATTGTGCTGATGGACCGGGCACAGTCAAGGATATTTTGGTCGACATTACCATCCCTTATGACGAGAACCTCGTGAAAGCCGAAACAGATAAGCTGACAAAATATCTGGACCTGGCTCACGAGTTGACCGACATGTGGGGTGGTCTGCCGACCGAAATTATTCCTGTGGTCGTTTCTGCGAACGGGCTAATCCCGGTCAGCCTCTCGGGTCATCTGAGGCGACTGGGACTCCGTGACGGACCGCTCCGTGCTCAAATGCAGAAGACGGTGCTCCTCGACACCGCCCGCATCGTCCGCCGGTTTCTTTCCCTTTCTCCCTAACCCTCGGCCGTTTGGTCTCACCTGCCGAGGGCTTCCATCAGGTTGGGCTTTTATTTATTTATGTATTATTTATGTTAGTATATTTAATATTTACTATATTCCTTTTATATATTTATTCAGCCCAACCAGATGAGAATACTTTATAAATACCCCAAAATAATAATATAATTTATTTAGTGCTAAACTAGAGATGGACCGACTAGTCGCCGACTAGTCGGGAAAGCCGATTCACATTACATTGTTTCATTTATCACTATCATAGCAGAGTTTGCAACCTGACTTTATACATAAGATAGGTCGAATCTGTACTAAAACCGAATCAGAACGCCCCGACTTCACGTAGTCTTGTCTGCCCTACCCCTAGAGTGTTTTTGAAAAGCTGTAGGCGCGGAGGGAGAGCAGACCCCTGTTTGGCAGATGCCTGTGATTTGCTACGCAAGGGCGACGGGGCTGCACTTCCCGCAGCGCCGAAGCCGTTGCAGAAGTAACTTTGAGTCAATATTCCTTTGTAAAAAAGTAAGGTTATGATTTTACAACAAAAAAATTACTCATAAACTATACATTTCCGCAACGGGGGAAGGGTACCCAGGGCTTCCCCTGAACCCTCCCCCTCTCCCCATCCCCCTCCCAAACCCGTGCGCGAGTACCGGATGTCTATAATTTTACCAAAAAAATTGTAAGTTAATGTGAGAAGTTTGTATTAAAATAATTATAAATAATATATTCCTATTATTCGCCGAGTGACATGGTTTTAGAGCCAACAGCTTGAACACCAAAAACCTTAGTAAAATCTTCTTCCAACCGAAGCCGATGTAGCTCACTCTCATGTTCCTTCCTTACACAAATCTTTCCGTCACGTGACCATACATACTTCCAACCAAGGCTTTTGGCTGCCACACAGGCTTTATAAAATAACCGGCTATTGTGCTTAGTAAGACGCTCATTGACATAAATGTTGCCAGCTATTCCCGTCAGTCCCAGACCTTCAGTGGTGATATTGCGCCGTATGCGTGCCGCGCAGCGCATCACGCTGAGCACGACGCGCCAATCGCACAACTAAAAGGCGTGGCCGTGGAACTGTAAGGCCCTCGCCATTATCGCGTATGAAACCTGTACGCTCTATAAACACCACATCGCGCTCATCAAGGTCCACGCATAATTTTTTTGCAATTGCCAAGATAATATGTCCGGTATTTTCACCACTCGTTTCAGGGAATCCCGCTATCTGGATATCATTAGAGAGCAATTCTTGGTCACGTTCCAATATTTGAGACTTCAACTGTAACACCTTCTCTTCCAAAGTCGAAACTTCACAGCGTTGTAAGCCTTTTGATTTGTCTTCTAAGGCTGATATCCTGGTTTAGATGGAGTCAATGCGGCTGCTTTGCATCTTAATGGAAGTCATTAGATCTGCTATAGAATTATGGAACAAGCGCATTTCAGCACGGATGGCCTTCAAAAAAGCAGTTTGAAGTCCATAGCTGTAGGTACCATCGAGCGATTCTGATATAATATTCTTCATTACGCTGCTCTCATCTACTTGAATTTTGTTGTCCTGAGTATTTTTTGTGGGTGGTTTTCCGCGGACTGCCACATTCGAGTTCTCTGGTGAGACAACCAATGCAGGAGGACTAGAAATTTCAGACTCAGCAGTACGCACTGGTGTATTCAAATTATTCGTACGCGGAAGTTTGCTCACACATGAAATGCATTTCCAATTATCTTTACGTTCTTTATTAAACGAATAAAAATAATAAAAGTGTTTACTGCTTATATTTAGACATTCAATATCATAATGCATAAACCTTTTTACAATTAATTTTTAATATTTTGGGTAAAGGTTTCGCACATGCCGCACAAGTCTCGGTTGGTGGCGACATCATTTTATACAACAGAACTAGGACTTATTTCAAAATTAAAATATTTTAAAATCAAATGAATGCGCGTGCCCTCTAATGGGTGATCGTAGGCTTGATCACTTGATCAAATTGATCTATTAGCATGAGTTCGTAGCATATTTTGCCAGTAATTAATTAATAGATGGCGTAATAATAAACAAATGGCGTAATAATAATTCAATAATTTTGTACACCAGAAATGGTTAATGTGTTGTACTATATTTTTTTATAACAACTGTAAAACACACATTATTCAAAATAAATAAATAGTTACTCTCCTTTGGTAATCAATTATCACATAGATGTCGCTGATTTAATCAGATGTACATAAATTTTAACTTTTTAAATTTAAACTACTGTAACCGTCACTTTAATACTAAATTAATGTTTTTTCACTTTAAAACAAAATAAAACGTTGATAGCACTGTGACTTAATTTGTTAATACTGTTCCTTAGCGTTTCACTTTAAAAAGCACTTTAAATTTAAAACAATAACAATTTATAGTTCACTGATTCACTGGATTACATTTATCAACTTCACACCGATAATCTAGCTCCAAACAGCGAGATAACACTGGACACACTAAATTATGTTAGAATTAATACTTAGGTTACTTATAGAAAAGTTCAGTAAAGTTTGTTTTTAATATTTTTAAAACAAAAATTATACGGAGCCTATGTTGCCCGGGAGCGGTAAAAGCTCATAATAAATGATGTTTGGACATAACTTTTATTCTAAACTTGCTAGTCCCCTGGCTACTGATATTATTTTGTTAAGCTAACACGCACGACACGAACATGGCATCAAATAATTTCCACATTAGCTCCTGAAATTCAGATTTCAAAAGCTGTTTTGACAATCATAAAATTGAATAAAACGTTTTGACTTTAACTACGAGATTCAGTTTCAGATTACTCGCTAGGTGGTCCCATATAATGCCCTATAAACATTTCTGAATCTCATCGTGAACCTCTCGTTACGGAAGTGCCCAATCAAAATGTGTTCATTTCATATTTTATTAAAATAATAATTATAATATATACCTCATATAGCTTTACATCCAAAATCCCTCCATCCAACCATTAGGACCCATAAAAGTCCACTGCTGAACATAGGCTTCCCCCATAGATTGCCTCATAGGGGGATTATGCCATCGTTGCCACGCGGGTTAGCAGTTTTGTATTATTTTAAGATTATCAGGAAGATGTTGTTGCCTATCCCCTTTTGTCGCCTCTTACGAAAGATGTCAGTAGATGTCTATGGGCCACAGTATCCACTTACCATCAGGTGGACAGTGTTCGGTTGTCCCCCACATTTAAAAAAAAAACATGCGTGAGTGTCGTGGACATTTACCCTTGATTAAAATTCAAAATCCAATTTTCAGTAAAAAAGATCTAGGAATACTGATAATAAATGAAAAATAAAACAATTCAAGATGACAATCATTTATTTAAATATTGTACCTTAATTATATACTATGTTAAGCGTAACCTGCCTATATTGATAAATTTACAGATAATATATCATTTTAATAAAAAAATGTGCACTATATTATATAGTTACAGAGTAACAATTAATATAAATCCAACAGCTGGTTGCGGGCGTGCCGTGATTATTAGGAAGGTAATGCAGCTGGTCCCTTCTGCTGCTCTAATGCGTGTTGACGGTCTTCTCCCTTGCGAGTCATATGAAAATTTCAATTGTTTATCTGTGGTGTTTATTTCGCAAACAGGAAAACCGTTAAAATATAATAATACATCAGATATACAAGGTTTCTACATTTCACCATTGGGCATGTGGAGAATCAACGCTTAAAAGTTCCTTTAACAATAGTACGAGTGGGAATCGAACTCGGATCACTCGCTTAACACAGCTATGCCAATGTTCTTTAAAAGCATATATACTATCAAAGAACAATGGCAACCAAATGATATATGATTGCTTTTTATTAACGGAATCACTAAGATTTTTTATACGAGAAAATCATACCAATTCATTTTAAATGTTTTCAAGAGTTAGTCACAAAGAACAATGGCAGACTTTCATACATAAAATTAGTTGAGAAGAAATGGTAGCGTCTATATATCAAAAATATCTTAAAATGTTAAGCGTCAGTCCCTGAGTAACTGTGTCAAAGAATTTTGTCCAGGGAAGGCGTCAAAAAAAGATATTTAGATTTGAACATTTTTAGGTTATGTCTTATGTCATTTGGAAAAAGTTATGCGTCCTGTGGTTGTTTGATGTTAGCTTAATACATTCTCAACATAATGTACCAACCTACATAATTGAGAGTTTAGATTATTGTATCTCTATTATATATTTGCATACTATAAATGTATATTTCTGGCATGGCTTCTGGGCCTTTGTGCCATACAGTGACATTTTGTTTTAGCTAGTGTTGTCATTACATTAAATGGAATTGTTACATAGTACTATGATTGAGATAATGTATTATTGCAGGAAGTTCTTTGTAAGAGACTTATTTTCAACC
Organism: Parnassius orleans; assembly: GCA_029286625.1. Classification (NCBI taxonomy): domain Eukaryota; kingdom Metazoa; phylum Arthropoda; class Insecta; order Lepidoptera; family Papilionidae; genus Parnassius; species Parnassius orleans. Next base: position 2,020,824 of record JAGSMP010000145.1, read on the forward strand.
ATATCACTTTTATTTTTATTATTACTGATAGTATAGTTATTACTAATACTAATAATAAAAATATTTTGTGTTTGTGTGTTGTACGAAAATAGTATGAATATAGTAAATGGCACCACTTGAATAGTGTAAAATGATTAAAGTCATTTGATATTCCCAAAAATGTATGTTTTTTTCTGTGACTTTAATTAAAATACATTTTTATTTGAAAAATCATAGAAAAATAACTAAACTCATTTTATATATAAGTTATTTCTAGACGCAATAATTTTTGTCAACAATTTTTCTGCCATTGTTATTTAGTATAATTAACACAAATTTAAAATTACACTTAGTAGTTTTTTTTCTTACAGTGCCAACAATGGTAATTTATATTTTCATTTATAGGTAAAGCAATGCAAATGAAAATATTATTCTAATTCAAAGTCCATTAAATAACAAAATTTATTCTCAGTTATTACATATCTAAATTATTCCGTGTAAAAAACGAGCTTAATCAAGTGATTAACTTGGGATTTGAAAACTCCTACTAAAATACTCAACCGCTTTCCTTAAAAACTAGCGCCCAGCCTCCATGCAGATGTTTTACAGTATCAAATCAGTATACTTCAACAATATAAGCAAGTTATGTGCTTATAAAATCAACATAGAAGTTCTAAAAGCTATTTACAACTTAATTTAAATATTCCTAACGTAAATATAACAGAACGATGCTAATACTACATTTGATTTATTGATCTTTGCTATCTTCTTCCTCTATAAATTCTGCGTCAAGAACGACCTGAAACAATTAATATTATTTAATAATAACTAAAAACTCGACTGCAGTAGTCAAAGTAATAAAGACGTCATGTTCGTCGGACGGTGCTCCAAGCAAGCACCATATTATTATGTTTTGAGAACTTCGTACTTAATAATATTACCATAAAGTATAGAATCAACAACTTCAAAATTTATCAAGTCGTTAAGGTTGCAGGATGGCAAAAACGAAAAAATCTATATACATAAATAGCCGTAAAAACCATCTGTCTCAGACGGGCAAAAATAAAATTATTTTTTATTAAACAAACAAACACAGTCCTCGTGATGCTATGTGGATGCTGTGGCCCGTAGGACACCTACATCTCTCCTCGATTAATATGTCCCACTCCTCCCTCCTCCAGGCCTCCTCTCATTTCTGAGAGGGTTTAAGGGCAAGGAACTCAATGAGTGACTGCGAGCTGTCCCAATGCGTGTCTTCGAAATTTTTTTAATATCCCAGACATGCAGGTTTTCTCACGATATTTATTATTAATTTTGTGGTCATAGTGTAAATTTTTAGTGTTTTTTTTTAAAATCATGTCTTGGTTACTTGGACCCAGGTCGCATCAAAATATTGATGATTGCATTTACATTTTTTGAATGTTCCGGATCAAACGATTGACAGGACCTACGACCAAAGAGTATAATAATGTCCGACAACAGACATTATGGAGTGGGTCTCACAGATCACAGAGTACTGAAACTCGAAATGAACCATTTGAATTATCAACCCGAATGACCCGGTTCGTAAGACGAAGCAATACTGAATGATTGGGTCACTAGAAATGAACGAATGACACATGTCTACTGCTTGGGATATTTTTTGAACGGCCATTAGTTCTGCTGTAAACCATTCAAGATTATCCATGAATTACCAGACACCTGTATGTGTAATTATTGGTGCATCTGTTAGTGATTGTGTAACTTCTGAACAACTTGACCAATTGAGGTCACATTCACACACACTATATTTGTTTTGTCGAGACGATAATTCATAGCTATGCTAGAATCTGATAGGTGGCGCTCAAGTCAAGTCAAGTACAAATTCTATATTATGGAACAAAATGCCTTATATTTACTATTATGGCCTATTGGTTCAGTGCCAAAAAAGAAAATCACATAATCTGGATCCAATAGGTTATTTCTACACTGCAAAAAGTCTGGAATAAATTCGTAGTGAAACTCACAGCGTCACCTACCAGAAAGGGCAGAAAACTGTCTCTGCCAGGCCAGTTAGTTCAAATACCAATGTGCTCTTAAATGGGGAGGAGTTGAGTCTTGTGGATACCACTGTTTTTCTTGGTATTACTATTGACGCGAAGCTTCTATGGGGCCCCCATATATCTAAATTAGCAAGCAGGCTTAGTTCAGCAGCATATGCTGTAAGAAAGATTAGAAGTCTCACCAATGTTGAGACAGCTAGATTAGTTTATTTTAGTTACTTTCATAGCGTGATGTCTTACGGAATTTTGCTATGGGGTAATGCGACTGACATCGAAGCTATATTTGTTTTGCAAAAGAGAGCCGTACGGGCGATTTATAACTTAAATAGTAATGAGTCCCTTAGAGAAAAATTTAAAGAAATAAACATATTAACTTTGGCATCGCAATATATTTATGAAAATGTTATGTATGTACATAAAAACATAAATAGCTTTGATAAGAATAAATATGTTCATACTTTAAACACTAGGAACAAACATAAGCTTGTAATACCAGTTACTAGACTCCACAGAATTAGTAATTCATTTATGGGGCAATGTATACGCTTTTACAACAAAATCCCAGAAAATGTACAAAATTTGTCAATAAATAAGTTTAAATATTTTATTACAGAAAAATTAAATTGTACAAAAAGGGTTATTATAATATCAAAGAATACATAAGTGAAAAAAACCCTGTGAATGAGGTGATCGCCACCATGCTGGTTCTATTGAAACTCATTTAAAATTTGTACAAACAAAAAAAACAAAATTATTGTAAAGTGACATATGTTTAAAAAAAATCCCGCTGTGTTTCTTGCTGGTTCTTCCCAGGACATAGGTATTTTCCGAACCAGTGGTAAATAAAAAAAATACTTTCAATAAGTATTATGTAATAATCTATATTGAATAAAAATTATTCTATTCTAAGATTTCTTAATATGTACATACCGCTTGCATATCAGCAACAGCACGATTAGTCTCCTTTTCGTTATCGTCCTGATCTTGCTCTTCAACCACCTCCATTTGTGTTTCTTGCTCACCATCTGATAATTAAAACAATATTTACTAAATACAACCTTTGACGTGCGCAGTAGTCGATTTATAGGTTTCATTGGTGAAGTACAAAATCGCAGGGTGGGTAAGGTGAACATTCTTGCAGATTGGTTATTTCAGATTGGTCCGTTAGTTAATAGTTGTCATCTATTGGATATTTACGTGTCATTCGCTAGCAGTATATTGGCTGGAAAATGCACTACAAGTACTGTGTACACTGCTCACGACTCGCCCCGCTACTTATAATGTCGTCCAAACCGAATTTTGGTCTCAACGGCCAGTATCAATGGAGGCTAGCCATCTGCGCAGGACAGGCTTACAGCGCAAGCGCGGAAACACGGATGCACTCTCTATTCGCTCACTCTCATAGCTCATATCATCCCATGGGAGTAAGAGGCGACAAAGAGAAAAAAAAACAGGAGATGGGCAGCACCATCTTCTTGATAATAACTCAAAATAATTAAAAACTATGTTTGCCAATCTGCCTACTGAGCGTGGCAACTATGGCAAATATCTCCCAATAAGGCAATTGTGAGGGAGAGTTAGTGCAGATTTTTGATAGGCTGGAATGATGATGTTGATTAAAGAATATTTTTGTTTTTGCGCATCTAAATTTGCATGGGATATTTAATCTAAAACTAAATACAAAAATGTATGATTGCATAATAAAAATATACTTACCCTCAGAAGAAGCTTGCACAAGTTGCAAAGTGCCATCAACAATCTGCCCGGATATAACTCCAGACAAATTATTAACATTCAACTGTTGTCTTATCTTCTTTGCTTCTTGCTCTAACTGCTGCTGTATGTAAAGCTCCTTATGGTGGATTTTGTTGTGGTACTTGAGGTGATGTGCCTTTGTGAACTTCTTATTGCAAGGCTCGCAACTGAAATATATTGAAACATGTCAGAATATGTTGGTCTTAGATCATATTTAGGGTAGTGGATATTCTTACACCGCCACTACATAAATAGATGGTGGGTGTCGTAAAAGGTCACAGAAGGAAAAAAACCAGAAGATGGGCAGCAGCTCTTCCCAATAACGATAACAAATAAAAGTGTTGTTGCCAACCCGCCTGCCAAGTGTGGCCCTTGCCGTCACCTTTATGAGGCCTATGTTCAGCAGGGAACTTTGATTGGCTGGAATAATGATGAATGAAATTGTATTTAAAAATTAGATTTGTTGCACTTTATTTTTAACTTAAAATTAAAATTAGGTTTGTTGATAAAAAGACAATCTATACTACTTGTTGTGAGGCTGCAAAAATTTTATTTAACCTTGTCAATAATTCATAATATTAGGCACTAACTGTTCCCCGCGACTTCGCCCGCGTGGAATTATTTTGCGCGGAACCCTAAAATAAAAGTAGCCTAAGTTACTCCTTATAACATCAGCTATCTGCCAGTGAAAGTCCCATCCAAATCGGTTCACAGGTTTTTGCGTGATGCGTGTTCAGACAGACGTCGTGTTTTTTTTCCGACTTACTTAATATTTATCGTTATATTTTAGCCAATTTACACAAAATCTTTATAATTATGGCTTATGTGTTATTCTGATGTATAAACCATATAATTGTAAAGTTTCATTAAAATACATTCAGTAGTTTTTGTGTGGAAGAGTAACAAACATCCATACATCCATAGATCCTCACAAACTTTCATGTTTATAATATTAGTAGGAAGTAGGATAGGATAGTAGGATAATATTGTAAGAAATATTTTTTATTTGTAATTAAATTACATTATAAGCTTATCATAAATCAGTTACCTTAAATTTGACTTACAAGATATCCTTTAAGATTTTCAATTATTATGTCTTTGTATTTAAAAAACAAAATAGAGTGATGGTTAATCTGAAGGTGTTTCCTATGAGCCACAGAAACAGACACCTATCCTCACTTAATAATCGAAATGTGAATAAGTTGCCTAACAGTCCGCCTGATTGTAAGTGGCTATACAGCCCATGGACACCTCCAACCAACCATAAACAAAGAAACCTCTACAGATGCATTTTCATCACTGCGGACTAAGATGGCATGTCTCTCAGCTTGTAAATATACTGGCTCTGAGACCCTTCAGACCAGAACGCAGTGGTGAACACACAGCTGGTTGGTGGGAGAAACTGGCAAGACAATGATGCCTAATTAACGGACTCCTACACAAAAACGTTCCACCACCAATATATACTCAATCATTGAGTTCTATGTACTACGTACTAGAGAAGCTTTTCCAAACAAAAAATGTGCACTACTCTGTTTTCGCGCATGCGCGGGAGATAGTAGAGTCGCGCATGCGCAGTTGATATAAGCGCGTTGCGCCTGCGCGGTCAGTTTTTGTCATAATAGATTAGGTAGGTATTTAAATGAAGAAATTTATTTTTCTATTGTAATATTATTACCTATTTATTCATTTGACTATTGAATTATTATTTACGTTCAGGTTTAATTAAACTTTAATTTGAAATCTCGTATTATTAGCGCAGCTCCACACTCTATGAATATTGAAGCCACACTATGCGTAGGCATCATATTAGTCTGTGGCCACACTAAATGACACTAAAGGTGTACGGATTGCAGTACAGTTCATTTGAACATAGTGAATGTTCGGAATGCCAAATCTAGTGCGTAGTACATATATATCGATGTACTCAATACACAAAGTAAGTAGTTGCGCAATTATTATAATTATGTATTAAATAGGATATACACTTACGAATATTTCTTCTCCCCAGTATGAGTCAGCATGTGGTTAGCCAGTACATAGGAGTAGGTGAAGGCCTTCCCACACAGTGAGCACTGGTAAGGCCGAAGTCCCATGTGTAATCTGTAGATAAATAAAACAAATTAATGTGTGTTCATTTATAATTTTTCTCTTGTTTTTTTAAATTCTTTATTTTTTTTTAAAAACGTTATCTCCACACTAGGATTTTCTCCTGTATCGTGGGGGCAGTTTACATACATAAATTTCACAAGGACAAACCTCCAGACCCGGAACAATTATTTGTAGGCCATAATACGTTTCGTGCGGGATTCGAACAACTCATTGCTAAGCGACTGCGCCACGGAGCCGTCATATATTTATCATTCATTCATGCATTCATTATGACCAACAAGTCCATTTCTGAACATAAAGCTACTACAGCTGTAACATAACAGGCTAATGAAAATTAAATTAACGGTTCGCTTAATATAGTAATGGTCATGTTGATAACTCCAGGTGCCATGTATTGGTGGTGTAAGCGAATTCACTACCCCATATCAACCCTTGATGTCATAATAGGCGACAGAGGGAAATGAAACAGAAGATAGGCAGTAGCGTCTTCCTGTTAACTACTCAAAATAAAAATAATAACTATAGTTGCCAACAACGCCAAGCGTGGCAACTATGGCAAATATTACGCCTACAACTACAGCAAATATTCTTTCTTTAAATAATCTATGGGGAAAGTCTACGTACAGGACTTTTAGGCTGTAATCAATAAATGAATAAAAAAATTCTTCAAACTGTAGACCTAATTAATACCAACACAACTTCCATCTTAACACTGCACACCTATATTTTATTTATTCACCATCGATTCATGTTGATAATATCAAGTTATGAGGCATTTTCATCTTATTTATGCCTTTGTTTCAAGTTACCTGCTGGTGTGAATAGAGTGCAATAGCAACTTACCACCAGGTGGTTTAGTTTGTTTGTGACACTAGTAAAAATTCAAATACCTGTAGGCTATATTTATGTTTATGGTTGTAACTTATGGTAAGTGATAAAACTGTCTTCCGATGTTTAGCAGGTTGTCGATGGTGTGTTTCACTTTGAAATGCGTTAATTACTTCCAGAAATCTTATGTTACCTATATAATCTATTACAACAATATAAAATATGTGTAAACAATACCTTTCGTGTTTCTGCCTAGTACCATAATCACCGAAAGTTCGTTCGCATATTCGGCACTTGTACGGACGTTCCCCAGTGTGGCGCAGCATGTGCCTCTTCAGAGCCTCATTTGTAACGCACGCGAATGTACATACGCTGTGTAATCATAGTGCATGGAGATCGAAGCTATATACAAAGTAAAATGTTGAAAGGCAAGTTAAATGTGGGGGAGAGATTTTTCAGTACAAATTAGATAATTCAGATTTGTTTTGTGTAACAGAAAAATATGTTATTCTTAAAGAATAAACAAACATGATAAATAATATAATTTAGCAATTGCACATTCATTAAGTATTAGCCAATGACTTTGTTTTTATTTTGTTGATCTGTTTAGTTAATTACTGAGGGATGTTACCTAGTTAATACGATAAATAATTAAGATTTATTAACTCCCGGTAATTTACCGCATGCAAATATTTATATGCAAATAATTACTGTAAATATTAATGAAAACCCATAATTGGTTTACTATAGCTTATTTACTTTCTACCTACTCTATTTATTGTTAACCGAGGGTATCCAAATAAAATTTCTGATTATATGGGATTCTTAATAATGGATATTACTTTATATTAAGTTTTAAATCTATTAAAATCATATATAATAGATAGTAACTCTTTCCACATTTAACTTTTGTTTCAATTAGTCACCTCAAACACTGCTAATCCGCTGCCACGATACTGCACTCGCTGAGTAAACTGAAGATACATTTAATAATGAATAGCAGAATGGCATCACTCGCCTCTCGTGTTTCTGCCGACTGCCAAAGTCGCCAAAGCGTCGGTCGCAAATGCGGCACTTGTACGGACGCACGCCCGTGTGCCGCATCATGTGACGTCGCAACTCCATATTCAAAACGCACGCGTACCCGCAAACGCTAAAACGGTATAAATTCAATTTAGCAATATCAATAATGTTGCAATTTCAACACGAAAGTGACGTTTCATGTTTCATATAAACAAAATATTTGTTGCGTTATTATACGATTTCGCGATGCAAATGTTTTTATTATGACCTTGTTTATAAAGACTAAATTAGTGTAATTACTAGTTTATAAGCATAGCTATTAAATTCACTCATATTCCTTGACACAGGTAAAAGTACAAATGTACGAGTCCATTACAAAAGAAGAAAAACATCACTCAACACAACAATTTTCATGTATATTATTTAAAACTGAGCAAATTTTTCCAAGAAATATTTATTTATCATTATAAAACATATTATTATATATATACATATTTGCGGGTGCGGGTGCGTTCATATTAGCGAGGGTGGTAAGGTATAGCTATCGTATTTGGGCGCAGGTGCGGATGCAACCGAATTACATTTAATAAATCAAAATTTAATTTAAAAAAAAACGCGTAAGGCAACCTCACCCGCACCCTTGACGAAGAATTTGAAGTGACTATATGAAATATATTTATGTATTTATTAGATAATAGTTAGGAACTAGAAGTTTAATTTATATATAATTATGGAATTCAAATTGAAACATCCACATGAAGTCCATTTTTAAATTTTTATATAAAGGTACTATTTGAATACTGCATCTGTCAGGTTTGTGCAGACAGTGAGATACTGCCAGCTCTATAAAGACAGTGAAGTGCAGACAGACAAAGTAAATATTCCTGAAGTTATTTGGCATAAAAATAAATATTTTCTGTTTATCATCATTCAACCTATCTAAGTTCACTGTTGATCCTCAGTCTTCCCCAAATGTCTTTAGTAGAGACAAATATATATTCTGCTATTATATTACGTATTTTATTTTATAGGTTAAAATGACACGAGATAAAAATACTACAAAAATAAAAGGCACTTGGAAGTACAAACATACCTGCAGACAAAAGGCTTTATGCCCAAATGACGTCGTATATGTGCCTGGAGGGAAGCATTGGACGTAAATGAAGAACCACATGTTTCACATGTGTGCCTGAAAAAATACAATAACATGTAAATATAAACCAAATTTACAATCTTAAACAAATGTTTGCAAATTCCATAATCTGCATGACAACTTCTTCTTTCTTTTTTTATTGGCCCATACAAATCCACATCTGCACTGCACAGCACAGCAGCACAGGGAGGTTTGCTTTATTCATATAAAAGGAGGGGTACGAAACTTACATCATTCAAAAGGTACTATTACATTGATGTGCAGAAATGTATGTGTGCATGTGTATACTCGTATGTAGCTATCATATGTAGCATCGGAGCCCAGAGACCGTGTAAGCTAACAGCACTAACATCATCAGAAACTATAAAAATTATGACAGGGAAAAGTACACACATAATTTGTTCTATTTTTAACTAAGCCATCTCAAGTATTCAGATTTTAAAATGTTGTAGAGGCATAAATAAGTGCGAATGAGCCAACTGGACCGGGGAAGAACAATACCATCACATGACTATGTGTCTATAGACCATAGTATCCACTTACGATCACATGGACTGTATGCTTGTTTGTCACCCTTAGTACTATAAAAAAAACTTCAACAAATGGGGCAAATTGGAGCTGTTCATATCAACATGTAAAGTATCATTTTATGATTCTGCTCTTGTTGATGGTTGCTATCCTTTACAAGCCAAAAAATTTACAGCATTAAGCATATTTTTTATTATTATTCTTACGTTTTTTCATATGAATATTTCTTTTTTTGCTGAGATGGTTTCTTTTTCTTAGGCTTTGGATTCAATATATGGTCTGGAATGGGCTCCGAGAAGGCCAGGATTGTTTCCTTTAGCAGTACATCTTCACCGTCCTCCGATTTTGTCTTTGCTGAGTCTATGCGGACTTTGGGCGGACGACCGCGTTTTCTTGGTTGTGTATGCTAAAAAGAAAAAATATTAAAATCAATTTAAGCCCACAAACTAGTTCCAAAGCATATATTCCAATTAATTATAAAAAACAACAATAATAATGATGAATAACATAGTCAGTATTAATAGAAAGTAGAAACCTCTTTCTTAATCTCTGGTTCAGAATCTGGATCCTCAGTTGCAGGGTTGAAATCAGGATCATCAGTTGCGTCATAACCTTTACAGAGATATAGGAGAATCATTAATATAGTCAAAAAACGTAATGTTTATGTTAATTTTTTATTTTTAACACAAAATTATACATTTACTTACCATCTGCCTCAAAAGCCTCCTCATCGTCCAAAGGCTCCTCTTTTAGATCCAATGAGCCTGATGCAAGCAGTGACGTAAGAGATTCTTCCTCCTTTTGTGACTCTTTTGGTTTTTTTCGCTGGTATGGTGAAACATCTGAAAGATAACAAAATTATTATAAAAGTTATTTATTGTTCGCCTGTTCTATCTTGGAGATCATAGCAGCTTGGCGGGGCATCGATAGAGGTGTGCCACTTCATATATGCTCCTAAAATTCCTTAGAATAACAGTTTGTTTTGTCTATACCATTAATGAATAAATTGCAAATTATGCTAATAATGAAAATATCTTTGTGTATTTCAATGAAAAAATAATATGTATTAAAGAATAACGATAAAAAGTTTGAATATAATATAGTAACTACTGATATTGGCAGGGACAACAATTTATTCCAGTAACCCCAAAATAACATAACTTAAAATTTTTCAATAAAATCTTAAATGCACATCATCACAATCACTGTATTAAAACGACATATGAGGGCGGGTCAAAAAGTATGCGGAATGGAGGGGTTAGAGAGGGAAGGGGAGATTTTTTTTGAACTGTCACCACTTGTCTCAATACAACTATAAATACCAAGTGTCAGCCAGATTGGTTTGTTAACCTTTGAGATATCACAGGAAAAAAAAGTCAATCGGGAAGTGAACACTAAATGTGGAGAAAATTGAGTTTCGTGCCGTGATTGAGTTCCTCACTAAGCAAGGAAAAACACACATATCATTATGGAAGAGATGTCATCTGTTTCTGGGGACTCTTGCCCTGGAAAATAATGATCTATAAGTGGCACAGCCTTTTCAAGCGAGGCAGAGACTATATTATTATAGTCAACGATTAATATAGTCTAATATATAGACTATATTATATATTAGACTATATTAATCGTTTGTTTACTGTCGAATGAAGGCAATCAGTGCTCAGACCGACCGATTGAAGCAACTTAATCAGACATTGTCGAAAAAAATGAAGAACTTGTTCTTGAAGATGTTCTTCTGAAGAAAAAACAGATCGCAGAAATGACTGGTGTATCATCTACAACCGTTTTAAACATTCTCCATGACCATATTGGCATGTCAGAGCAGAAGAATGCTCTCACCGCTTCAGAATATGGATCTTCATTTGAGTGCAAAAAATTTCATCCCATTTTTGTGACTAATAGTTAGTCAACATGTGACTTAGCCTGAATAAATATAGTTTTCTACATAATTAGATTTGCATTGTGTGATGCGTCAATTAATATTACATACATGAAGAATTTATATGCTACTCCATATAAATTCTTGATGCATCTCTTGTTATCTTGACTGAAAATATTTTAATAATTTTATGAGAGCGGGTAGCTTGACCTTTTCAAGTTAATAGTAAAGCCCAAACTGTTTTGCTTCACATTTCAGGTGTGCAATAGTGTTCACATTAATTGTTATCATTAATCACATTTATTTTTATGAATTATAATTTAATAGAATCAGGCGTTACTTTGCGGAAATCCATTATATTAAAGTTGCAAAAATTTATTTTGCCAATATCCGCTCAATAAAATAAAATGATGTGTCTCACGTAGTTTGAAGAACACCTCCCGCCCTCCCTCAATTGCGTGCACTATCCCCGTCACCACTAATCCCAGCACCACTACTCCCACCACCACTACACTAGGAAAGACACACCACCGACAGCAATACGACAGGTGTTTCGCCTCTACACGAGGTATCTTCAGGTGTAGTAGACTCTACGGTGGCTGACCAAAAACACCGCTCCCCACTTAAATAGTGAGCGACCGCGCCATGCGATAAAACATGCGACCAATCACCACCTGACGTAGGCAGCCGCCTGCTATTAAATTAATAACAAGCCGCTGCGAAACGCCCGCCTACCCTCCAACCACGCAACCAATCGCTAATCACCGTGAAGGTGACGAACAACCATATTGCGAGGCTGTCCATTATAGAGCAGGTTTAAAGATGTTTAAGAGTTCACCAATTTTATCCCCGCGTTAAAAATCTTTCCGATGTCCAGTTTCCAAGGGATGTCCCTTTGTCCCTTTTACACAAAGACCTAAAGTATAATTTAACACCTTCGGTATCCCAAAAATCGTTAGAGACTGTGGCCGTTGACGTGGAGGTGGCCGTTGTGATCGGGAAGAAAGATAACATCGTTAAGAGTTTGGTAGCTAAAGAAATTCGGGCTGTACCCGCATCTTCCCATTACAATCCTTAGTTCCCTATTTATAAGTCACTAAAGCAGAGAATAAAGGACAATAACCTCATTGTTACTAAAGCCGACAAAGGCAATACTGTTGTCATTATGGAGAATAGCGGGTACAACCAGAAGGTTAACGATGTTATTCAAGGAGATGACTTTGAGTTATTGAAGTCTGACCCAACAAAAAGTTTACTTCAGATATTAAAGTATGTATACAACAGTCATCATATGTTTTTCCCGATCACAACTTGTCTTGGAGAAATCTTGTTCTAATGAATCCTCAAGCACCCATTTTATATGAGTTACCTAAAATACATAAAGAACATGTTCCTATTCGTCCAGTTGTCTCATATATCGGTGCACCAGCTTATTTCCTTGCTAAAAAATTAAACTTCCTCCTTCGATCTGGTTTCAACCCAACTTACAGCCTTAAAAATAGTTTAGATCTCGTTTCCAAAATTAAAGATATTCGTATTCCTCCTAAATCCATGTTTTTATCTTATAGTCTTTTCACAAATGTCCCATCCCCCGACTGTTTATGTATACTCGCAGATCTCTTAAATAAACGTCGTCTACATCCCGGGGAAACAAATGATCTTCTTAATTTAACCTCTCTCTGTATGAAACAAAACTATTTTCGGTTTAATAACCGTTTCTATCTACAAAAAGGGTTAGCTATGGGGTCCCCTCTAAGTCCTCTTATGGCGGACATTTTCATGGATAATTTCGAAAAACAACATATAGTTGTCAATCAAAATATCTTGTACTATTATAGATATGTAGACGATATAACAAGAACAAGATTGTTCCATTAATTTCCTCGACTTAACAATAACGAGAAAGGAGTCGTTGCATGTTTTCCAAATTTACCGAAAGCCAACTCATACCGACACGGTCATCCCCGCGTCATCGTGTCATCCCTGGCAACATAAATTAGCCGCTTTTTATTGTTATATTAATTGTTTGTTTACTGTCCCATTAAGTAAAGAAAATTATTTAAAAGAGCTTAACGTAATTTATCAAATTGCGGTCTCTAATGGTTTTTCAAAAAATCTCATTACCAATTTAATTAAAAAGAAAGAAAAGCATGCCGTCCGCAATTCTCTGTACGCGGTTCAACCTCAGTGTTCGTCGATATGTGAGCAGTTTGACCTACTTAGGCTCCATATCTGAAAAAATAGCTAATACTCTTCGACAGAGCGGCGTGTATGTTGCGTTCAAAACAAACAATTCTCTTAGGAATATCTGTAATAATAAAGATAAGTTAGATATTCGTCAAAAGTCAGGTGTTTATAAACTTGTTTGTGACGAATGCCACACCGTTTACATGGGTCAGACTGGTCGCAACTTCGAGACACGTTACAAAGAGCATTTAGCCACGTACAGGAATTGCAATCCCGATAAATCCCATTTCGCTAAACATCTCTTGGACACTGGACACAAGCTAACCAACGACCACTCCTTTAAAGTCTTACATACTTGTAATAAAGGGCTGCGACTGTGTGTGCTGGAGCAGTTGGAGATATTAAAAAATAAAAATAGTAATTTTGAACTTTGAATGAACAAACAAATGTTTCTAACTCACCTCTCTTAAACATCTTTAAACCTGCTCTCCAATAACGGACAGCCTCGGAATATGGTCGTTCGTCACCTTCACAATGATTAGCGATTGGTTGTGTGGTTGGAGGGTAGGCGGGCGTTTTGCAGCGGCTTGTTATTAATTTAATAGCAGGCGGCTGCGTACATCAGGTGGTGATTGGTCGCATGATGCAGTCACTCACTACTTAGGTGGGGAGCAGTTGCGTCGGCGAGTCTTATAAATAGCAGCTGTTTTTGGTCAGCCACCGTAGTCTACTACACCTGAAGATGCCTCGTGTAGAAGTGAAACACGTGTCGTATTGTCGTCGGTGGTGTGTCTTTCCTAGTGTAGTGGTGGTGGGAGTAGTGGTGCTGGTATTAGTGGTGACGGGGATAGTGCACGCAATTGAGGGAGGGCGGGAGGTGCTCTTCAAACTAGGTAAGACATCATTTTATTTTATTGAGCGGATATTGGCAAAGTAAATTTTTGCAACTTTAATAGAATTATAATTTAACTATAATTGAAGGTTGATTCAGAAATTACCTACCTTACATTCTTACTACCATGTGGATTTTTTTTATTGATACACATACTTGATATTTACCTTTATACAAGAATGGATACCTAGTATTGTCTTTATAACAATGGAATTCTTTTAACTTTTGCTACAAGATCACCAATTCAAATTTTTTCAAAAACAATTCATGAATATCATTGTCATTTCATAATTAAATTACAGCTTACCGATTTGTCCCTGCTCATTTGGATATTTCCTTGGTCGTCCCCTTTTTCTTGGACCTGGTGCTTTAGTAATAACTGCACTACTTGGAGTCTTTGTAACAGTTCGGGTCCATTGGGCCTGTGGATCATGTTCCACTGGAAGTTCATATTGAAGGAGTAACCCATTTTCTTGCTTAATTGTTATTGTTTCTGTATCACTAACTGAAATATTAAAAAAATAATATGCTAGTAGCATCCAAAAATAATAAAACAGCATGTTATGTGCTATAATGATGTGATATGCAGTTGTATTAAAATTGAAAACCAAACAAATAGCAGACATTCTGCAGGCCAGCTTTGCACAAAAATAATTTAGATGTTAATAAAAACAAAACTGACAGTCTTACTTACTTTCTTTTTTTGGTACTGAAACTTCAGCCTGACTCTTCGTAAATTCTTCGAGACATTCTTTTAATGTTTCCGTAGAAGTAATACATTGTTGTTTGAACTGATAAGCAAATGTTAGACGATCCACACAATTTAGACAAATTAGTGTAGGCAATGCGTCATTTTTAGTAACCTAAAATTGTTAAAAACATTTTGATAAAACTTGTATTACAAAATTTATTAACCTGGGATGTCAGCAAAAAATCTCCAAACATCTCAAATAAAACAATATAGCAACATTATTGTACGAAAAAATTATAGGGTGGCCATCGCAACCATTTTGTGTGGCAATTTTTCCATACCTCTATACCGCTGCAGTAGGAATATTTGTCTGCAAGTTGTTCATTATTTTCATCCCAATCAAATAGAGAAACCATATCGCCAGTTTCTAGACATACTCGACATGTTAGTTGCCAATCCATATTTCTAATTATGATATAACAAAAAGATAAATCAATCTAAATTATAATAAAAATAACATTTCATGTAACCGGAAATAAAAACCTACTGCCAACATGTCAAAATTATAAGGCGTGGGGTAACGTTCCTTTTTATCCAATAATTTTAGAAAAAAAACTGTTCGTTATTATAATTCTAAAAAAAAGCAGCTTTAATTATTTTCTATTTAAACCTTTAATTTTATACTAATGAATATTTTATTTTATTGTATTTGATATTGAGTTGAATAAACTATCAAGACGATAAATGGTTTGTTGAAATTTAGGTGAAATCTGCCGAATATACATACTAATGTTCTTTAGGTAATCAACTCATCCATGAATATGTAAAAAACCGAAAATATTAACTATTTTGATTGATTGATAAGAGTAATACAACTTCAACGTCAACTTTAGCTACCAACCTGCAGAAAATAACTGTCAGTCTCCGCTCCTCCCCTTCCCTTCCCCTATCATAATGTATTCGATTGAAAAACGTCAAATTAGATTTAGATACAAATTACAACAACAATAAACACAATGAAATTATTGCTAAGAATGCAAACGTGAAATAAAATTTACACAAAATGGAACTATTTAGATCTGAGCTTTATTATATATTTGTAAGAAATGAGTCAAGTTTATGGTGGAATCGCGTAACAGGGACATTTTCAGTTCGATCAGGTATTAGTTTCCTTTTAATTATTTTATAATAAATATAATGTTCCTAATTTTTTAGAGCCTTTAAATTGTATGATATACTTAATGCTTTTCCTTTTTACACAATATTACTATTGAAATAATTATGTAAAAAATATTTTAGAGCTATCAATTTCGTATAATGTTTTTTATTATTTATTTTAGCTTGGGACTTGTCTGACATCGAAGATATAGAATGCTTAGGCATAACGGAAGGTATCGTTGGCAAAGTAGAACATTCCAACATATATGAACCACGCTTAATGATAATAAAAGAGAGTATCCCAGTGGGTCAAATTTACTTTCATCATACTATATATAAAATAAAATCAATATGTTTTCTGAATATGGGAGTAACAAATCAAGAAGTCGAATTGTGCCCTTGCACAAAACACAATTCATCAAGTTCTGTGGCAAGTTCAAATAAAACAATAAACAAAAAAATGGGTAGCCGCCTGTTTGAAAATTCTGCATTCCTGAATAAAACAGTTGGTGCTGTAAAAAATGTTAGTAACACTATCAAAACTACTACTCAGCAAGCTGCTACACAGGTGAAAATTATTAATTATATCTTTGAAATTTATTAATTTTATATTTGAATTCAAATTGGCTCAATGTTAATAATCTGCATTTAAATGGC
This sequence comes from Parnassius orleans, assembly GCA_029286625.1. Classification (NCBI taxonomy): domain Eukaryota; kingdom Metazoa; phylum Arthropoda; class Insecta; order Lepidoptera; family Papilionidae; genus Parnassius; species Parnassius orleans. The sequence continues at coordinate 2,037,708 of JAGSMP010000145.1, forward strand.
ACTAAAATAAAATGTATGAAATTCATAATGCCAAATGTCAAACATCTAAATACTAATTTAATTTTAAATGAGGAGGAGCTGAGTCTTGTCAATGCCACCGTTTGTCTTGGAATCACGAAGCTTATGTCGTTATTTTTTTTTCTTTTATCAACAGGTAAAACACACTGTAAAGAAACAAAGGGATCCAAAGCTTGCTGAACGTTTCGAGAAACGTCTCACAGACGAACTGCATAAAATATTTGACGATGCAGACAGCTTTTATTATTCACGCACCTTGGACCTAACAAACAGCTTACAACGACAATACGAAATTGAGAAAGTTTTGGAAACCGAAGATGGAGGTGGGAAAGCTGTCACTGACATAACAAGATGGTGGAAACATGTGGATGATAGATTTTTCTGGAATAAACACATGTTGAAGGACATCATTGCTTTGGGCGTGAGTTATAAATTCCTAAGCTTGATACCAAACTATTTTGTAAATTTCATAACAATATTAATTTTACGAAGCAATTTTTGTTATAGATTTAAGGATGCAAAACAGATGCACAGACCATCTGATGGTAAATGGGAGTTTCGGTCCATAAACATCTCGATTAAGATTCAAAATACATATGCATCATCACTCCTTACTCCTGAGGAATGAGATGGAATGCCTCGTCACCAATAAAAAGGCTTTCTGGTCTCCAATTCTCTTTATTTGCCATGTGAAATACAGTAGCATTACATTGCTATTTTTGCTCCGATTCTGTGTGGTGAGGGTAATCCTTCCACGGTTGAGCCCAACCATTTGAATTTTAACATGGCTCTGTTATGGTGATCAATATTATATTTAAAATTGTAAATTCAAATAAGTAATCTAAGCAATGTCGGGTTTGCACTCGGGTTGCTGATGCTTTATGAAATTTAAGGCCTTCAGACTCGACTCACACCAGTTATGTTAGATGTTAATTACATTTATTGCGTTAATTAATTGGTTTTCTAACCGAAAATTAACCTATTTTATACAAACTAAATACTACATATATGTATTTAAATATCCTGTGATCATTTATGTGTATATAGTTACATAAATTTTGTTATGCTATATTATATTTTGTTTCTGTAAGTTATATGTAGGTAACGTAAGACTTACATATATATAGCATTAATCTAATTTGGGATAGGATCGAGGTTGGGGTCGAAAGATGGATACATCTAACTGTTGTGAAAAGAACAGTCACCTACAACCTCGCCCAAGTACATAAATGTTAAAATTTTGTTTGTAATCATGTCCCGTAATTTAGCACCATTACATTGCCAACACGCATTGGGGCAGAACGGTGGACATTTCCTTGCCCTAAAACCCCCTCAGACATGAGATGAGGCCTGTGCCCAGCAGTGGGACGTATATAGGCTGTAACTTTAACATAATACCCCATATCATCCTGTGAGTGTCGTAAGACGCGACAGAGGGAAACAAATCAGGAGATGGGCAGCGACCCCCTAATAACGACTAAAAATAAAAAATTGCAGTTGCCAACCCGCTTGCCCTATGAGGCAATCTATAAACATCAGTAGACTTTAGCAGGCTGTAACCATAAGTCCCCTAATTATAATTGAAAAAAGGAACTTGCAAAAAATATTTGCAAATTTCCATCCAACTGATTTTTATTTACATCAACAAAATCCCAATGTACCTATAAAATTAATTGATTTTAATTCAGAAAGTTATTCTAGAGTCCAGACTGCGACCAGTGGATCCTGCCTGTGATCCAAGGATACGTGCACTTGTCCCAGATTGCTGTGGACCCAGCCGACAGTAACCCTCTCAATATTGAATCCTTGTCTAGCACCAATACCTGTGATGAGACCTTCACCCTTGGCCTTGTATCGAGGCGGTCTAGATATCAGGCTGGCACCAGGTTAGTGTAATAAGTATACATTTATTAGATTTTTTTGTTTTCTTTCTAAACCCACAATAAAAAAAGAACTGCAATCAGATTAATCCATAGTACTATTATAATTTATAATTAATATATTATTTATTAAACAATCTAATTTAAAGGCTGAATTTAAATTAAGGATCTGTTTAAGGACCTTTGGGTCGGTAGCGAAGCCTCCATAGAAGCCGAGAAGCCGGGCTTGCCCTGTCAAACTGCTCAATCAATAATATCAACTAATAAAATAACTCGTAAACTGTTTCAAACTATTTCAAATTTCCCGCGCGCTTCTCTGTCGCTGTCGCTGACCTGTTCTACACGGGCCATAGATTACTGTATATATACACAGTAGAGGTGTAAAAGTAACGAAAAAAAGCGTACCCGTATGTATTCGTTACTATAACAAATAATACTCGTTACTATCGTATCGTTACGTTATTCGTTGCTTCTGATACCTCATAACATGTTATGCTATGTTAGAGCGTCGAATCAAGTCGTATTGCGTACGCGTACAGTATGACGTCGCGGCGTCGCAACATTCGTAATTTGTAGAAAACATACTTAAACATTACATACCAAGCTGCGTAAGGTGTATTTTTTCACTTTTCCGTATTTTGAACGAGACTTATAGGTTTAAGTTATTCTAAATTTAGTTTGATTTAATAGGTAAAGTGTAGAACTACAAGTGAACTGTTGACGCAATCTACTAAATTTGCAATGGATTTACTATTTTGAAAATTTTAACCGTGAGCTTATGTTATATCACAATAACATCACAATCCATTATGCATTGATTATAATGAAAAAACAACAATCAACGGTACTTGCGTGAACTGTAATACGAAAAATGCGAGTAACGAAATGCATTCGTGTGTAACGTTTCGTTACTCGGTACTAGATGGCGTACCCGTTACTCAGTACCGAATACATACGGTTTGCTACAGCTTTAATACACAGGCCTTATAACGTCAACACGCGGCAAAACTGCGCGATTAGGTTGTCATAAAAATTAGTCGTCTCTCTCGCACGCGTGGGCTTTTACCGGGCTTTCGAGAAGACGATCGCTCCCTCTCTAACCTGTGGTAAAATGTTCTATAAATGTTCTATAATGAAATATAACTACGTTTATATAGCAATTTGTACGTAGCGAAAAGCCCGGCTTTTAGTGTGAAGTTAGTCATTAGTCAAGCGCGGGCGATACCTTTGCAAGTTCACTTCACATTTCAATGTTTACTCTGCGTGTTTACTTGAGCGAATAAATATTGCGAGTTGAAAATTTATGCTTTTTTATAGATTTTTAGTGAAAATGGAGGATAATAGTGTTCCTTGTGATAAATTGAAGTGTGTTAAAGTGCTAATCGGCGAGGAAAAAGTAAAATCGAAAAAGAGAAAAGGTAAATTTTTATAAAACTGCTAAAAACATCAAAACCATATCTTGGGCTTGCCCTAGTTTGGAGCCCTAGCTTCGCCACTGCTTTGGGTTCCTGCGACTGACAGTAATAAGTTGTTTTGTACAATAGTCTTCAAAGTAATTGAGTTATACCTATTATTATTTTTATCATCACCATGTCAGGACAGGTCTACTGCGGAACATAGGCCACAAAACAGGTAGTCACGGCGGCCGCCCTACACTTCGCTTACCGGTACAAAGCTGCCACTCAATATCTTTTTCCCTATCGGCTGCCGTTTCTTCGAGCTATATGGCCGGCCCATGCCTCTAAAGCTGATCTGTTTGGTATTATCTGTTACTCTGATTCTACTACGGATATCTTCATTACGAAGTCTGTCACGCAGAGAAACTTCAATAGCAATGAGAGACCACGTCTCAGATCGTTTTTTATGGGTCCTATACACCATCGGCCATGATGGACGAATACTAGCGATCACGATCGTGTGGAGGGCATGATCGCCTATAATCGCCCATGCTCGGTTATGATCGAGCGTAATCGCCGCTGTGTCGGTTTTTCCAGACAAACATCAAAGAAAGTTCGGCCATGATCGTGCGCGCGTCTACATGATCGCCGATGCTCTATAAACTTACCTTGTTTTATTTCGGTGTATAGTTAACATCCACCTTTTTTGCTTCCTATTTTTTCACCATTCTTAAGGTGTACATTTAAATAATGGTTATACATATAAACTAATTAGGTAAACAAAGAGCGGCAGCTGGAACTGTTTAACGTCCATCTCGGACGGATGACAATACAAATATGTAGGATGCACGATCGTGTGGGCAGCCGCGCAATGATTGTGACAATCATGCCCCATTCTGTGGTTGTCCATCATGGCCGATCGTGTATAGGCGGGGTTACAAATAAATTACTATCCTAATGAAACAACTAATACAGCGCTAGTAACTACCAGGGTCACATAATCGCACAGCAGAATACACTTGAAATAAGGGCTTGGTTAAGTTAAATAAATCATAACATTTTATTTTTGTGCCTAGGTACAACCGTCGCGGCGTCGAACCCTGCGGCAAAGTGGCCAATTACGTGGAAACGGAACAGATTGTATCCATCATCTGTTCTGACAGCATTCATAGAGCTTCCTTTGTCCAGGTCAGTGAATAATCGCTAATTATATTGCGTTCACCTTTGTACACTAGATCAGTTGCAAAGGATATTGATGTTTATTTGCAAAGGGTTATGAACTATCTCTGTCTGTCAAATATTAGTAGTTTGTGATGATAAATCAAAACAGATGGAGAGATCGGAATTCAACATTACAGCCCATCACATGACCACGGCTGAACAAAGTCGTTCCCAAAGTAATGCCACAAAGTAATTTCCTGAGCCACAGGTCATCGCTCCATCTAGTGAAGGACCGCCCTACAATTCTCTTACTGATATACGAGGCTGCCACTTGAGAACCTTTCTTTCCTTATATGGGCGGTCAAATCAGAGGTTTTTCCTTTATAGTGTTAAAAGCATAAATGACTCAATAACTATTCTTGTAATCTATAATAATTCGTATTCCGATTCGATTGTTTTTAAAAGCAATACGTATGTTAGTAAACTCTCTCTCTCTCCATTTCTATCACTTTCTCTCTCTTAAACTTAAAATTAGTCACTCAATAGAAAGATCTGTCATCTCTCTATTGGGCAGACCGAATGGCGTCTGCACCGAATTTTTATATTAATTTCGTGAATCATAGATCACAAACAAATCTGCAGTGAAAGCTACCGTTACTCCTCCGTTACCTAAAAACACTTAACGCCCTGATAGTTTTTCATCACATACTTTTAAAATTATAACTCTAAATAACTGTTATTATACTCAAAATTTATTTTAATTCACACTGTTTTCGTGATGTCTAGGTTGCACGTATATTTTTATTTTAATGAAAGAATAATTAACATGGAATGTGGCAGCGTCAGAGATCCTATGTCAATCAACTTCATCTAGTTGCTGTCATTAATGCTACCAGAGGTAGATGATATCAAGCTCCGTGACGAGTAGCAAGTAGTCCAATGGTGGATATCTTTCGGTTATTATGTGAAATGTGATTTGCGAGCGGATTTGTGATCGTAATCACAGATCCCGCACACTTTAAACGCTGTTCCGTGACCGCTTTATTAAAGATAAACAGACGTTAGAATATATTTCATATAATTTAAAATTAAAAATTTTGTACAACCGACTTCAATTAAAATTATTAAGAATAACTCAAAAACTAATGGTCAGACCTTGATCAATTATGATTTATATGGGACCACATGAGAAGCACCAGCTTCCAAATAAAAAAAGAATCATCGAAATCGGTTCACCCAGAAAAAAGTTATGAGCTATACACATAAAAAAAACATACAGTAGAATTGAGTACCTCCTCCTTTTTGAAGTCGGTAGAAAATGTTCTTTCATCTTTCGGATGCTTTTATATTGTTTAGGTATTATTATTACAGGCGTTCCTAATAAAAAAAAATTACCTACGTACTTTTCAATGATGGGTGTAAAATTCTTCGTTTCCGGGAGTTGTAGAGTAGGAGCAAAAGTCTGCCGCGCTGCTTTACAGCGTGCACGATTTTTTTTAAATAATGTACCTACCCAATTTTTGTACAATATAACCAAAATTTATCACGTGTTTGGACGGTAAAGAGAAACGTCGTTAATAGGCATTGAGACAACCTTCCTTGCTTTAAAGCAATCCCATTTCCCTCCCCCATTGATTGCTTCGTAAGAGGGCTATTGACCGTGGTTTGCCACGCTTGGTAAGCGAGTTGGCAACCGCAGTTTTTTTATTAAATGTTTTGAGACGTTATCAAGAAGATTCTGCTATTCATCTCCTTTTTTATTTCTCTTGCGACACCCACGTGACGATATAGGGTGCGGATATTCTTACACCGCTTCTATACGGTCTGTGGCCAGCGGTAAGGCATAAACAACGAACTCTAGTTTTTAGAGTTCGATGGGCATAAGATATAATGTATAAATTGTTATTAAACAGTTAAGTATCTCTTCCTGATTTCAACGGATATGAAGGCATTTATGAATATTTAATACAGCAAGTATGTCAAGGAGTTTTTATGATTATTACGTATCGTAAAAACTTAGTTATCTAATGCTTTCTTATGTTTACGCAGAAACTACACGTTTAAATTAAACTAACTTGAAGGTAGCCGTGGTTAACTATGTCATTATGACGTCGAACACCTCAGTCCTCCCGTAACCATGAGTGCTGTAAAGAGCTCGAAACGTCTGGAATATAAAATAAGTTAATATACGTGATAAAATCCGTAAAACTAGTTTCAATTAAACTTAGTTACCTTTATGAAGTTACTCTGGCTAAGTAATGAATACAACAAAATAAAAACATTTGTATTCACGACACCCGCAATCTATTTGACACTAGCCAAAATCTACACGTTCGGCTAGGAGAATCATTACGGTCCATCTATTTAACTGGAAATATAACTCAAGAAAAGATTGCTTCTATTAACGACCTGTAAATAAAAATTAAGTTTGTATTTTAAAATTATGAAATGCTTACCTAATTTTACTTCTCATTTCCTTTTTTCATCTTTTGAAATAATTATTTATTTATGTGCCTATTTATTTAATGTTAATATTATAGGTATAATAATAAATTAAAATATAATATAATATAAAATTTAATGTTTAAAGTTTTTTAATCTTTATATGTATGTGCATGTTAATATTTTTATGTTAGAGCGTCATAGTTACCGTTAAGATGGTTTCTATAACATTTGTGCTGATTAGAGGTACTAAATGATTTAAAGTATCCTGCATTATGTTAATTTAATTTATATTTGGAACTTAACAAATTATTATTCTTATTCGTGAATTTTCTATTGCTTGTCTGGTTAGGATGCATAAAAAATTTGTACTTGGAGTTTGTTTATATTGCTAAAATATTTCCTTTAAAAATATGAAATTTCACAAAAAGTTCTGATTACATAGTTCTTATTTTTATTTAATTTTGTAACCGATATTAAAAATTATAATTTTATTTTATTACAACTATTCAAAATTTGAATCGCAAATCACAAAATATGCAGTTTGTTTGGTTTAGTACTGAAATCTGTAAGCAGCGCGCCTGCACGTGCTTGACCCAAAAACATGCACCGACTTTAATCAATATTGAATCCGGCCAAAGCGAGATAACTACTTGAAATAAAAGAGCACGTAAGCCTGAAAGTAGCAGCGGAAGCTCTCAACTGACTGTACTATTATGTATTCTGTGTTGTAGCGAACTAAAAGAGAATACAAAATAGATACCAGTCTGTTTGAAACTTTTTTTACTAACTCACAATTTGTTATATAACTATGATATTGTTTTAAATTATATGCTTTGATATTTGATATTTAAAGTTAATTTTAAGTTTTAGAAATATTCGGGCAATGATCATGACTTTGACTTTGAGAATAGTGAACCCATATAATCATAGTTTCATATTTGCTGTGTGGGACGGAACAGAATCCATCATATTTCGTCCCGCAGAGGCGACTAAGAGAAAGGCCAGAAAGACATGGCCGACGGTCGTTGACGGTAGCAACATTTCTTCAATTGAAATGAATGCCATTCATTGTCCAGCTGTAAACTTTTACAAGCTGATGAACAAGAACTATTTAGTTATAATTTTAGTACCGAAGACAGTTGTTGACCGTGACTGTTCTATAGGATTTACGAAACAACTGAAATGAAGAAAACCGGTAATTAAGACCATAACTCAAAAGCAAAAAGGTGTTTTTAAACAACAGCAACAACCACCAACTTGTTACTCTATTTAATTTTTGAGGGTGGGAAAGCAATTTAATTTTTTGCCATATTCGCCGGCACGATTGAAAGGAACAATAAAGAAAATCGAGAATTCGAAGAGTTATTTTATTATTATTATTTTAATATCAATAAATAAATTATTTACCGTGTTAGTGGCGGTGTAAGAATATCCACTACCCCCTATCATACCGTGGGTGTCGAGGTGACAGAGGGAAACAAATCAGGAGATGGGCAGCACCGTCTTCCTAATCTATACAAATAAATAAAAATGAAGTGTCTGTTTGTAATGTCAAAATAACAGCTTTTTACTACGTGCATATGCAAGTATATACGGTACTTAATTAATTTTTTAAATTTTTGTCTGTCTGTCTATTTGTTCCGGCTAATCCCTAAAATGGTTGGACCGATTTTGACGGGACTTTCACTGGCAGGTAGCTAATGTTATAAGGAGTAACTTAGGCTACTTTTATTTTAGAAAAACAATTACGGTTCCGCGCAAAAAAATTAAAAACCCAAATTTCACGCGGGCGAAGGCGCGGGGAACAGCTATAACGACTAAAAATACACAAAAAAAAACTGCGGTTGCCAACCCCCTTGCCAAGCGTAGCAACTATGGCAATCTATGGAGTAGGCTTATGTTTAGCAGTGGGCTTTAATAGCCTGTAACGGTAACGGATTAAATTACATCAACCGCAAATGCTTTACGATTCTTTTCTACCGTAATTCGTAAAAAAATGTAATATTTTTATTATCAATTGATTCATTGCTTGCAATCTTTAATTTAGATTTTAAACGAATTAAAAACATATCATATTTATATACCATTATTATAAGTTATAATTTTAACACTTATTCTGTAAAAGTGTTATACATTTTGTTTGTAGCACAAATGTAGTATAGAAATAGAATAGAATAATTTTTTATTCAATATAGGATCACATGTGTAATTCTTATTGAAAGTCATTTTTTAATTTACCACTGGTTCGAAAAAAAACTTCTGTCCTGGGAAGAACCAGCAAGAAACCCAGCGGGACTTTTTTTAAAGCAAATTTTACATTAAACTATTTACAAAATTTATTTTAGAAACTGCTTGGAAGCGACCACCTCATTCCCAGGGGTTATTATCAACCAAGTATTCATTTATATTATAATAACACTTTTTATACAGTTCAGCTTAACAAAACATTTACTTGGCAATAGAGAGAGCCTGTACACTTTCCGGGACCTTGTTGTAATAGCGTATACATTGCCCCAAGAATGAATTACTGACTCTGTGGAGTCGAGAAACTGGTATCACTAGCTTGTGTTTGTTCCTAGTGTTTACAGAGTAAAAATAAGACAGAACAAAAAAGACTAACCAACATTGCATCATCTAATTATTCGACATCGTATCAAATTATAGCGTAAAGTGGCCTAAAGACAAGATTCTGATGGCGATACAAATGACTATTTTTTTTTATATATACCGCTGAATAAATTGAAAGCAGATTAAATTTAAATCTTAAAAACACTCTCATTTTTATATAACTATGATTACACTTAAGTGAGTGTGTGCTTATATTTTAAAATATCTTATTACGCCTATGTGTGCTTATATTTTATTATGTGCTATATTTTTTAAATATTTTATTACGCATGAGTGAGTGCGTACTTTCGAACGTGCTTATATTTTAAAATATTTTATCACATACAGGTGCGTGGTTCCGTCCCATTATTCTGGAGCCAGCCTGAATACAAATTCAGACCACCGCCGCGTCTCGATAGAGGTAATATTATCTGAGTTAATTTTACAGGTGTAACTAAGCAATAGAATTCGTCATCCTTAATAAATTTTTTGTCGAGGATAATAAAAAAATATTTTTATTTTCTTCTTTTTTTATAGTTTAAGAGTGACAAACGAGCACCCGGTCTACCTGATGGTAAATGGATGCTGTGGCCCATAGACATCTATATCTACCCTTGATTAAGAATTAAAATGTACATGCATGGTCACCCCTTAACCTAAGATGGAATGTATCCTTTGCAGTAAAAGGGGTCTCCGATTCTCTACACTCACCAAACGAAACACCTGCTATGTTTCGTACGGTGACTGCTATTTTACGCTGATATTTTGTAAGAGCATGGCCTTTCCCCGGTCGAGCCGACCCTTTCCCGCATCAACCATAATAAAACTATAATATTCATTCTACTGTGAGATTTAGATAATTTTAAAATATTTCTACATCTGTCCAGTACTTATTAATGTTACTAATGAAGGCTGGCCAGCTCATGTTTTACAATACATTTATAAGAGAATAATTTTATAGTCTTCGAGTCTATTCGTTTTTATAAATATTATCAGCTGTGTCGAGCATTAGTTGCAATGTTCGTAATAGGATGAAAGATATAAGAACATAGAAAACGAACAAACAAATAAATATAAATTATTCGTCAGAAACCTTCGGGAGCGCTTACGCAACTACTCACAAAAGATTCATCGTAATCTGATGAAAGGTAATACCAACATATTATCACAAGTATGTGAGATTTGGATTAGGTGTTTTGAATATACACCCGTTTCTCAGACGTTTACGACAGTCCTGACTCCTGAGCCTCATCATCATCACAATGATGACTTCCTGCATGTCTTACTCGTCACTGCATCTAGTAGGGGGACGCCCTACACTTCGCCTGCCGGTACGAGGTTGCCACTCGAGAACCTTCCGAGGCTGGCCCATTGCCATTTTAGCTTACTAATCAGTTGGGCTATGTCGGTTACTCTGGTTCTACTGCGGATATCCTCGTTTTTTAGTCTATCACGCAGTGAAACCCCGAGCATAGCCCTCTCCATGGCTCGTTTAGCGACCTTGAGCTTTCTCATACGGCCAGCAGTGAAGGACCACGTCACAGATCCATAGGCCATCACTGGCAACACGCAGTGGTCCTGAGCCTTGCTCGTCAGTAATTTTTGTGCACCGCGAACTGATGAATTTTGCAAAGCTGTAACATCCACTAACTTTTTATATTCTTAATAATAATAATAATTGCATTTAGGGGAGGAAGAGACGTTCGCAGCGTTCAAGAATCATTTCGAGGAGGAACTGAAGATCTACAAGCAAGTGTGCATAGTGAACCTCGTGGAGCAACAAGGCCGGGAACGGGTTATATGGGAGGCGTACGGCAATCACGTGCTCAAGTACAACAGTCCCGATGTTATTTACGTGACTTTCGACTTTCACGAGTATTGGTAAGATATCTTTTTCATCGTCAGCCCATAAAGTTCACTGCTGGACATTATCTTCTTCTCTTTCATATTAATCACCAGCCCTCGAAGCCTACTGCTGGATATGGGCCTCTCCCGTTGTATGCATTTACCTTAATCGTCACGCGATGTTTGTACCGCCATATATCAGAAGCCATTAGATTTTTCTGGCCTTTCCTATAGTAGGCCATGACGACACCCACGGAACGTATTTGTGTGATGGATAGTCACGACGCCACCACATAAATATATTTTTGGTTATTTTTAACCAACTTCAAAAAAAGAAGGAGGTACTCAATTCGACTGTATTTTTTTTGTGTGTTACCTCGGAACTTTTTTCTAGGTGAACCAATTTTGATGATTCTTTTTTTATTTGAAATCTGGTGCTTCTCATGTGATCAGTAGTTTTTGAGTTATCCTTAATAATGCGTATTTAATTGACTTAGACTACATTGATGATGTTCTCATTTTATTTATATTGAAGTCGGTTGTACAAAAATTTTAATATTACCACTTGTTAGTCGAGAACGTTAACAATTCGACAAAGCCGATAGTATGGTTTTTTTTTGCATAACAATATTTTTGTGTGTCATAACGACATCATCAGTGCGATTTACCATCTAGGGACGTAGGACTCTAGTCAAATACTGCGAAGCGTGCACACTCGCTTTCGTATTGCGAATTGCGAGCCAGAACACCAGCGTAAAATGAACAGTAGCATCAGTGAAAGCACGCTAGTATTCTATGAGAATGTAATCACATAAAGTTACAGTCTATATATACCCTACTGCTGAGTACAGACTTCCTCTCCCCTCTCCTCCTCTTTATGAGAGGGAAATGGATTGTGGCGGACTTCACATGTCACCGAAAATGTTTTTTCCTCAGACACGCCGTTTCCTCACGATGTTTTCCTTCACCGCCGAGCACGTGGTAAAACGGCACATAAAATTACAGTTAACAGTTTCATTGATGCCACCGAGGATCAAACCCAGGTTGCTCGCGTACAATGAAATTTACGACGAGCATTTAGCTAAGGTGAGCTGTGCTGAGCTAGTACAAAGTTAATCATGTATCGTTTATTTTGTCAGTCGCGGCATGCATTACGAAAATGTCAGCATCCTGATTAACGCGATCGCGGATATAATTGGTGAGATGCGTTTCTCATGGCGGGACGACCGCGGCCTGATCTGTAGTCAGAATGGTGTCTTCCGCGTCAACTGCATCGACTGCCTTGACAGAACAAACGTCGTTCAGGTGAGTTATGCCTATAACTGCTGTTTTTTTTTTCATTCATTCATTACATCCTGTTAAGAATCCATTCAGAGGGGGTATATTTGCTATACTTACCACACTACGTAATATATTTAAAAAAAATTACACTTTTCAGACGGCGATAGCCAAGTACGTATTGGAACTGCAACTATGCAGGCTAGGCTTGGGAACTCCTGGCTGCGGGTTGCCGCCAATGCTTCGCAATGCGTTCCTTACGATGTGGGCAGACAATGGCGATGTGGTTTCAAGGCAATATGCGGGCACTAAGGCGCTAAAGGTATTTATGTGCTTCCAGCATGTTGCTTCTTACTGATGCAATTTATCTAACGACCAGAAAACATTTCTCTACTATCATTAAATACCGACGGCTTAAAACAGCGTCAAAGCCGCGATACGTCTGAAACTGCGATCAGCAATCCGCCCGTCAAGTGTTGCAATAAGAAAGACCCATGTCAGGCAATGAGAGCATCTACGACTTTTTCTGCCACCAGGACGGCCCCACTTACGAATGATGTGAAAAATATTAAGACTACCCCCAAATATTTGACAGATCTCATGGCGTACGAAGTTAATTTGTTAGGAAAATGTAAGGATAAATGGGTCTTTTTGAAATATTAGTTATATTTAATATTAATGAGATTACAAATCGATAAACCAAACTGCGGATATTGCTAAATGTAGAAAAATTAAAAAGAGTTAAAAAATGTTGATATTAAAAAGCAAACCACTCTAGAAACCGATAAATTTTTATTTATAAAGCAAATTCTAAATTATAATGATATTATATAACAAATAACTTCACCTCAGTCCGAACAAGCGACATCAGGTGAACGAAAATTATAAGCCCTCATTGACTGTTACTCTGTGGTGCTCGGATTCATACTTTTTAAGCCCCGGATACACTAGGGGACATTTTGTCCCGCAACATGACCCTCAATTTACGTGACGATGCAAAGTTGCACAGTGACCCGCAACATTTTACGTGACGCGGGACGTAACGTAGTGTGGGGAAACGAAACCGTGCTTTTACTTCTTGAGCTGTGGACATATTTTGTTGTGGGATACTTCAAACCACAAACTTCTGGTACTATTGTGCCGATCAGTTGTTTCGACACTCGAATAGCGTACGACAAGGAAGCATAAGAATCTCCAGTCGACAAGTATCTTACGGAAATGGCAAGTCTGATATGAGGGCCAACAGCGTTCCGAGGTATTGTACCCTGTTTGGCTATGAAAGGTCCGATAATTTGTAATAAAGTTTCAAAATCAGATGTTGACATTCGAGTAAAATTCACAAAAAATCCGTCAGACATTCTTAAATCATTTAAATATGAATTCTTCTTTCTTCTCGTTGTAGTAAGAAATTCAGCATCCACTACCTTCTCTTTCGCTTACGTTTCACTCCCGAAATAAGTACTATGTACGCAGCACTAATCGCCACAACCTCCTCGGGCGACATTTCTATAAGCACTGACTAGTGTGGCCTGCAAAATGTTCCGCGACATATGTCTCATGACATTCCACGTTGTAGTTGAGCGACATGTTGCGCAACATGCTGCTCCTTTTGTCCACAAGTATATCCAAGGCTTTAGTCACGGTGCTACTCGACCTTACGATATCGGTAATTGCCTCGTCCAAATATTAATATACTTTGTTCGCTTCTGACGTAGCTGTTTTGTGTACAGGGCGATTACACGCGAACTGGAGAAAGGAAGTTCACGGGACTGATGAAAGATGGTGTTGCATCTGCAAACAGGTAAATTATTTTAAATATTACTTCAATATTTAAATAATTTAAGAATCCTTAATTTCTTTTCCAGAATGTGGGTGACAAACAAAGACATTGCGTACGGAATGGCAAGGTCACTTTATATTGGCCGAAAATAATTCCATTTTTTTTTTTATTTGTTTCATTCTTAAATCTTGCAGTTGTTTGTTGAAAGGATTACTACTTTAACCACATCCTACAGTTAATCGGCTTTGTCATTTCATTTTTACCAAATATCCTTGTAACGGTTCTAACAAAGGTTCTTTCTTTTAAATTAGAACATTTCCATAACATGTCTGAAAAAGTATGAATAGGCTTTTATTAAGTTCAATCAGTTTGCTTATCTTCGGCTGCATCACCACTTACCATCAGGTGGGATAGTAGACAAGCACTGGCTTATAATAATAAAAAGCTCCTGTTATTTTTCTGTAGTGCAAACAGGCAAGTATGCAACAGCATTAGCAGTAGGAGTTAGAGAGAAAAGGCACTACTCAGAAAATAACTTCACGATGCGTACGATTATCTAACTTTACGATTATAATCCTTAAGTGCACTACATAAAGTGCACTTTCATTGTATTATAATTACATTTTAAGCGATGAAAGTTTACGTGGTGTGCAAAGATACTAAAGTGAGTCTTTACCGCGGCAAGAAATTTACGTATGTGTCGTAATCAACCTACCAATCGAAGAACAATTACAGATAATCAAACTGTTCAAGTGCAGTGAGCGATAACTTAAATAGTGAATATGACGATAGGTGGATTGCGGACGGAGGACCTATACTATGGTCTGCAAACTTGCCGGAACTTTCACCGTTAGTATTTTATCTGTGTATAAAGAGTCGTGTTTACGTCAAAGCGACCCAAAGTTATGAAGACCGGAAAAGGAAATTTATTGCAGCGTTCACGGAAGTTAAAAGTGCTCAAGAACAGGTAACAAGTGTGAAAAATATTTTAAGGAAACATGCTCGACTATGCATAAAGAATGTGACCCGTTGACCCATGACCGTTCGGTTTTTCTCGCCTCGCCAGTCGATCCGATCACCCGACGCCGTCAGAACGCTCCTTCGCGCTCCGATCCGCTACTTTGAATTTAGGTTGTGAACATACGTTACTTAATATGTGGTATATTCGTTATTCAAATCCCCACAATAGAAACGGATTCCATTTTGAGGTACCAATATTAGATATTGGGACTACTTGCGTAATTTAGTTGTAAATATGTAGTTTATTCCAAATTTTTAAAATACACCATAATAAGAACAGTCGTCGGTTACGTCGTTGTTAAACAAAATATATTTTTTATTCAATTTATTATGACGATCCTAAGCCCGTTAAAAGTGTAAAAGGAAAATTGTTTCATAATTCGCGTCATGTAGTTACTACTCTTTGAAAAAATAACCTGTATATATATATATATATATATATATATATATATATATATATATATATATATATATATATATATATATATATATATATATATATACAAAAATATGAGGCAATATAAATTGGGGGAGGCCTATGTTCAGCAGCATAGGCTGTAAATGTAGTGGTTGCTGCAACAGATTAAGGCTCGGTCGCCTTCGTGAGATAAAGCATCTATAACTATTTTTATCCAATGTGTTTCTGTCTACTTCAACCACTTATTGTTCCAGATATTATCTATCGACGTTCAAAGATGCGTTGCGACAAGTGGCAATAGACGTGATGACGGGCGAATCACGCATTATACCGGAGCAGCTCATCGTGCCGGATTGCAGCCGCTGCACTTCTGTCAAGGTGCTCATGTTTAATGTGCGTGCATGCGATTTTGTGGCTTACGTAAATAACTACCCCACCAAAAACTAATGTGAAAATGGGGACAAGTCCGGTACAAAACTATCGGGGTTATTGGCTTCGCTGAACCAAAACTAACAAAATAGTTGAGATCGCAACGGGTGCCAAGTTCTTTGAATCATAGCTATGGGAATATCAGAATTCTTCAATTGCCAAATTTCAAATTCAATGTTTAATATTTAATTTGAAACTTGGCAAGTTTTATATCCAACTAAATTGTAGTATAATAAAGTAAAACTAAAAAATCGTTGTAGACTCTTTGAATAGTCAATAAATGATAAACGTCATTTATTGGCTATTAAAAAAAATTGTCTTCCTCAATCCCATAGCCATATATTTTGGTTTAATCGCTACATAGATTGTTATCATCAGCGTTGATAATTTTTAGTTATATATCTCGTTGACATAAGTTATCAACCGTAAATCTCATCCTTGCTGGCATATTTTCTATTACTTGATCGTGTAGAGGCGGCGTAACAGTATCAACTACTTCATATCATTCCGTGAAATTCGAAAGACACGACAAAGGGAATAGCAACAGACGATGGGCAGCAGCATCAATTTTATATCAACTCATTAAAAATCTCGCTACGAAGCGTGGCAATTATGGCAAACATCCCCTACATGAAGAGGGCTATATTCACCAGTGAACTTTTGATAGGCTGTAATAAATGAATGATGATGAAATGAGATGAGTGATAATATTATGTGACAGCAGGACATGGTTAATGTTTTTGTTCCGGCTCGCAGGACCAAACGGAACCGGATACCGCCGCGATGGCTGAGCACGTGAAGTCCCTGATTGATGACTGCAAGAAACTACTAGTCGATACGGAACCAGTTCTAGGATCGTGGGGACTCATCGACGCCGATCCACAGTAAGTTTTGCTAATTTCAACTCTCTAAGTATGCTCACTAAATCAATATCATTTTCTTGAAGATAACTTCTTTAGGCTTTCTTATGGTGAAATTTTAGCATTAGTCAATAAGTCAAGGTAAAATCATTTTATTCAACTTATGATTATTTAATATTATTTTGTTACATTTTACACACACATTACTTTCTAAAAAATACTGATTTACTATTAGGTAACAAGATTTTTTATGAAGCGGCGGTATCACTTACCATCAGATGAGCCGCATGCTCGTTTGCCCCCTCTTCTATAAAAAAAAACATTTTGAAGTCCGCAACATGCACTGGGGCAGCGCAGCGGACCCTTCCCTCCTCAAAAAACCTATCTGAAATGTAAGCAGGGCCTAAGCTGTTCGCATGTAGACGGTCGTTATCACTGTCTCTCACACCCAGCACCGGCGACCCACACGAGACGGAGATGGACAGCGTGATGGTACTAACGAGCGACGCATACTACGTGACTGATTACGATGAAACCTCCGACCGCTTGCTGTCCGTACAACGTGTACCGCTGCAGGACGTCACTTCCGTCGAGTTGGGCACGCTGGATAACAACTCCACGGTCAGTAGCCTATAGTTTATTTTTGCTTGATGACATTTATATTTGTAAGGTTAGCATTAGAATTCATTTTCTTATTAGTAGTATAGTTGTAGCACGAATGGGTCGGCTCGGCCGGGGAAGGACCACGCTCTCACAGAATACCAGCTTAAAATAGCACCTTAACAATGCTGTGTTTCGTATGGTGAGTGTAGAGAACCGGAGACCCCTTTTTTCTGGAAAAGAGGCATTCCATCTTAGTCCTCACGGGTGACAACGTATCTGTATTTAATTCTTTATTGAGGATAGATGTAGATGTCTATGGGTCACAGCAACCACTTACCATCAGGTGGACTCTGTGCTCGTTTGTCACCCTATCCTATAATAAAAACTTAACTAATATTGGAAATTATAGCCTGAAAAACATAGAAAACTTAACCTCATACAGTATATTCAAGAAACTAATTCCAATTATTGTCAACATATCAAAGTTGTTATAAAAGAGCTAAGAGTCTGCTTGTTAATAAGTGTAGCCCATGGAAATCTGCAACCAACTTTATACAAAGTAGTCTACAGATGTGTACCAACACATGAGGACTTAGATGGAATGTCTCACAACCTGCACAAAAGTGTGTGCTCTATTGCTTGCCGGCGGAAATAGGTAGAGGTACGTTTTAAAACATAGAATAAACAGAAAGAAATCATAACAACTTATTTTAGTTTTATTAATAAGTGTTTATGGTACTCTAAGATCATAGATTAAACTTTTATAATATATAACTAATATATTTAAAAAAGTCCACTGCTAAACATAGGCCTCTCCCAGGGAATGCCTCAATGCACGGTCCTGAGCATGTCTTACCAGCTCGTCACTCCGTCTAGTGGGGGGCCGCCCTACACACCGGTAACCTATTTACCTTGTAGTAGCGATGTAAGAATATCCACTAACCCATATCTTCCCATGAGTGTCGTAAGAGGCGACAGAAGGAAACTGAGGCAGGAGATGGGGAGCGGCAACTTTCTGATAACAGCAAAATAAATTTAAAAAAACTACGGTTGAAAACCCGCTCCCTAAGCGTGACATATACGACGTATAACGGCGAGAGTCACAAATGGTCTATGACCCCATCCATTAGAGAGTACCGATACGAGGCTGCCACTCTAAATTCTTTCTTCCCCATACGTTACATAAACTTATTACGCTTATTCGACAAATAGCATAATATTTATATGTTATGAAGAAGCTTTAGACAGCTCCGTGGGGGGGGAACGAAACATCCTGCACGAAACAAGCATTTGTACGGCCTACAAATAATTGTTCTGGATTTGGATGTTTGCTCTTGTCAAATTTATGTATGTTTTTAACATTAAAAAGCAAAACACTTATTCAGCATTTACAAAGAATAAGAATATGAACTATGATATGATTATCACAATTCTTTTGTTTTTTTTCGCTTAAAAATGAGTGCCTGCGATAAAATATCTTAAAATCTCTACAATTCTCGCTATGTCAAACGTGATCTGACAAATTGGCTTCACGGATGCCAACACGTAAAGCAAAACTCAAGGTGGCCAATATAAGGCGCCCAAACAGATAACAGACAATACATAACAACGTATTCTCTGTTATCTGTTACAAAAAGTAAATCTTTCACAGATCTTTGGTGTTGGACGTAAAAACAACAGCGAGCCGATGTTCTGCATCCGTATAAACTACAACTACAACGGCGAGCCCGGATACTTCCACATGTTCCGGTCCACTTCGCTGCGTTTCTTCAACAACATGGCGGTCGTTATTAACACGCGCGATGAAATGATCGGTGAGCTTTTTTCATAGAATATCGGTGATAGACGGGCACACAGTCCACCTGATGGTAAGCGGATGCTGTGTTACATCTAGCCTCAATTAAGAATCAAAATGCAGAAGCGTTGTCACCCCTGAGGACCAAGATGGAATGCCTCGTAACCAGTAAAAAGGGTCTCCGGTTCTCTACACTCACCAAACGAAACACAGCAGCGTGAAGCTACTATTTTACGCTGGTAGTCTGTGACAACGTGGCCCTTCCCCGGTCGAGCGGACCCATTCCTGCTACAAATATAATATAGCATAGTCAGCATGGCTCTATCACGTACAGTTTAGTCTTTTGTCCTTCTCATCAGACCTTAAACATTCAACTGCTGGATCTATGTTTCTAGAATCTTCTTATTACTCATCCACTCTTAAAATTCTGTTATTAAGGCCTCTTCTGTTGTAGGAAGGACTTGTCCTAATGAGGCGCTAAAGGTATTTATGTGCTTCCAGCATGTTGCTTCTTACTGATGCAATTTATCTAACGACCAGAAAACACTTCTCTACTGTCATTAAATACCGACGGCTTAAAACAGCGTCAAAGTCGCGATACGTCTGAAACTGCGATCAGCAATCCGCCCGTCAAGTGTTGCAATAAGAAATACCCATGTCAGGCAATGAGAGCATCCACGACTTTTTCTGCCACCAGGGCGGCGCCACTTTACAATGAGGTGAAATATTTGACAGATTTCATAGAGGGGACGATAAATACTTAGGAAAATGTAAACTCAAATGTATCTTTCAGTATTATTAGTTATATTTTATATTAATTGGATTAGAAGTGAATAGACCAAACTATAAATATAACTAAAAGTAGAAAAATTTAAAAAAAAGGAGTTATAAAGTGCAAAAAATTAAAAATCAAACCACAGACGCATTGTGTTGTGTATTAATATAATACTCTAGATAATGATAAACCATTATTTAAAACTAATTTCTCAATTAACTGACATTTGTGTAAATAAAAACTTTACCTCAGTCACAACTAGCGACATCTAGTGAGTGGAAAATTATTAGCCCTCATTGTCACGCTTGGCAGGAGCATTGACGATCGCATTACCCAGTTGTCTTGCTCCTTTGTCGTTGTTCCCTATTTGTATTTTATGCCTAAATGTGTTGGTTATCGGAATCCATAAGGTCTTTTTGGCATATCTCTTAGTCGCCTTTTACGGCACCCTTGGGTTGAAACGGGGTGATGGATTATCTTACGCTACCACACGGAATAGTGGAGAGGATTTGTAATAAGTATTGAGAGGCGGTCCGTGCCAAATGGACTAATGTTGGCTGCTTAAAATCAGTGTGAAATAGTTGACGTATTTCGAGAGCGGATAAATTTATGATGAATATTATGCCTCCTCTACACAACTCGCGAAGTAGATCAAAGTTGGACGAGGCGAATAGTGTAGAGAGGTACTTCGATTCGCTTCGTGCAACCTCGCTTCGCCTCGGGCGACTTCCGATCGCTATCGATTTTTTGCGCCAGAGTCAAAGGACTTCGCGAAGTACCCCGAAGTTACACGAAGCGTCTCACTACACTACTCGGCGTACGCCAGTTATGAATAATTTTTTTTGTATATAAATATTAAATATGTAGCTTTCTACATAACTATTTATTTAGTTAACGCATTGACGTCGTACTGTTCACACAATTAGGTACCTATAGCAGCTGCCTCTTGAACGTTATTCATGTTAATGGTGTGGGAGACTCAAGACGACTGAGCTCTTCGCGAAGTAGCACGAGTGTGTAGTCATGTTCTTCGGACTGCGATCGACTTCGACGAGCACTTCGTCGAAGTTACTTCACGAGTAGTGTAGAGGAGGCATTAAGCTTCCAACATCATTAGAGATTCATACCAAATTTTTAATCACCTTGTTGTCTGTCAATGTCTGCCGTCCGTCTATCACAAATATCTTCTCAGGCTTGATAATTATATTTTTATTATTATTTTATAGTACACATAAAATTTGCACTATAAAAAATACGGTGTGACTAAAGCGCCACCTAGAGAATCCAGATTTTATGGGTTTTTTCGGACATAACCAACATAATATGTTTTGACTACTAGTAATTTCGGTCTATAATACATTACAGCGTCACATATCGGATCCTAGCATACCAACGAACCACCGTCTCGACAAAAATATTATATTGTGTAAATATGACCCTTATTGGTCAAGTCATACAGAAGTTACACGATCACTAACAGACCAATGCATAAACTTAAAAAACTTAAAATTAAAGATTTTTTTCTTTTTGTTTTAGAGTCTTTACATTCCATCTGCGAATCTTTAATAGTTGCCCGAGATGTGGCCAAGTTGCCACCGGTGCCGTTCCACGATGGCGTCAAACTGGAGAGAAAGAAAACTAAGGTAAGTTTGTTTTGTTGTTTTTAGGTTCTTACAACAATTTGTTTTGTTAAACTGACAACTGTCCACGGGTACGTGTAATCTGCTTCTTTATCAGCTTGCAGAAGTCCACTGCTGGTTATAGCCTCTCCCGTGGAGAGAAGATTTGCCTTAATCGTCACGCTTGGTAGTCGGATTGACGATTGCAATACCAGGCGTTTCTAACGAGATATTTTACGCCTGGCGTTAACCAAATGGTTATACCGCCATTTATAGAAAACTATTTTTTTCTCTTATGCCTCCACCAGACCACCACAGGGTAATACATTATAGAAATTTCTCCAGTATCATGGTGCAGTAAATTCAATTTGTATATCTCAGATTCATGGCACGGCAGCGGGTGGGATCACAGGTGGAGCTAGATCGGCGTTGTATTTGGACGTATCTCGCCTACCTTCACTCACACGCAATGTGAGTGAGACGCAACTAGTCGCGGATATACGCAGTGTGGGTTAGTATTATCTTTATACGTTTATACAGTATATTAACCGCGCGCAGAAAGTTTGCCGATGACGCCATGACATCACGTGTCGATTGTTAGTACGGTTGACAAAGCGACAAATTCAAATTCAAAATATTTATTGTAAGTTAAGTGTAATTAATAAAAAAAATATAATATAATAAAATAACAAAATAAAATAACAATACAATTAGGAAAATTAGGCAATAAAATAATATGTAGTTTAATCATCATAACCCATTGAATTAGTATCAGACATAACCGTATCACTTTCAGTATCCGTTTCTAACTCAGTGAAGTCGCTATCACTGTTTTGACCTATAGAAATAATTAATTCTCTTTCGTAAATATCTCTCAATCTATCTTGTTCCCAATACTTCCGCAAACCAAGCGATCCACGTGGTTGACTTCCTTTTTCCAATCACTTGGCGTTGTACTTTTAATAGCATTTTGGGTTAAGTTATATATTTCTCTTTCGGATTGGGTTACTTTTTATCTGCGACGCGGTGTTTTATTAACTTCCATACGTACTCTATGGGGTTTAAATCGCAGTGATACAATGGTAACCGGAGCACTTCATGACCATGTCTTTTTAATAATTCGTCAACCAAATATGTCTTAGGTGGTATTGTTATTTTGATTAAATTGTATAATTCTTTTTTGGTCATATATTCATCATAGGTGATATTATGATCACATAACCAATTCTGCATATGTTCTTTAAGTGATGAGGAAGTCAGCCGTTTTTGTATCTGCTTGATGAGGAGCATTATCAATAACTACTATGCCACTTGGCTGTAAGTTTGGAATGAGCTTTTCGTTTAACCATTTCAAAAAATTATCACTATTCATTTCAGCGTGATAGTCACCCGTGGAACTCTTACATTTGTAAATAACTTCTGCGTTTTCTATGAAGCCATTCTCACCCCCCAGCGTGAACTATAATCCACCTTTGGCCCAAATTAAAATTCTTTTTACACTAGCGTCTAGAGAATTTTGCTAGCATTTGGCGACGGTGTAATGGCTATGAATCCAGGTTTCATCGACGTATGTGACAGGTTTCTTATCAGGCACCAAGTTCGTCATTTTCCTTTAACCGTCGTAAATATCTTGCTCCCCAAGCCGTTATATCCGGTTTTTGTACAAGAAAATCTCAAATACTTTTACATTTTCGGAATCTATAACTCAGCTTTTCTTTTACTATTTTTCTTAATGATATTTTTTGACCAGGAAAGTTCAATTCGGTTTTCGCAACTGCTAATATTTTTCTAATAGTTGGTATTTCTTTTTTTACGCTATAAAACTCTGCACAATATTTCTAATACCACAAATGGTAAAATCGTCAATGTCTAGCTTCTTTCCACTTGGCTTCTTTTTCTTATGGGTTCTAAGTTTAATTTCTTGTGTATCAGCCGATGTGCCTGGTGTAGGTGTAGTGCTCCTAAGCTTCTTGGCTTCATTCTTTATATTTCGTAGGGCTCGAATACTCATCCCTTTGGCCTCACTAGCACGATCTAACGCACGTTCAAAGGGAATTATAGGCGAACCTTTTTGTTTTTACTTCTCGAAAAACGTTAGAACCTTTCAAACAATATCACGTTCTCCTCCGCGACACGCTTTCCCTTGACTCATTTTGATAAAAAAAAAAACACTAACATAAAACAAACAAAAGCTTAACAAGAAAACAATGAATAAGTTCAAAGCGAGAACAATAAATTTAAATACGTTGCACACGTGAGCGCACGGCAGCGTTGCTAACGGTACTAACTAGGCGGAGGCGTGAGGGGTAGTCATCGGCAGTTTCTGCGCGCGGCTAATACATAGGTTAAACTCATCGAATAAGTTGTGACAACGCCACAGGCCACGTGTAACGTACTGTTAAAATTAGCAATCCATGATGATGTGTGCTGTTTGAGTGTGTATTCAATTAGTGTATATGTATGTAGGTAAAAAAAAAACAATTCAAAAACTAATGAACCAATTTTAATATTTGGCTGATGTAGACCTCATAACAAACTTTGTACTAAATATGTATAAATAAAATAATACGATAGATGTTGGTGTATGTATAAGAAATTATACTTCAGATTACATAAACATAAGCATGTAAGACGGGAACTACTACCGACAAACTGTATTGCAGTTTGGCAGGAGAAAATGTTAAAAACGTTTATTGTATTATCGGGATAAAATAAATTAAAAAGAAAAACAAAGAGCTGGCCCCATTGCTCGTAGGACCAACAACATAACGGTAAGGGATTTTTTTCAGCGGTTCCCTTCCATATGGATGTGACTACTTGTAAACAAGGAGTCGATGGATGCAGTGTCAGTGGCTAGGATCGTACTTTAGATCAAATGGATGCCTAAATTAAGGGGGATTTTCATGGGCTGTATAGATAAAAATAAGCTAAAGTAAGGAACAGACTAAGATGTTACATAAAATACTTTCTTATAGTTATTACAATTAAGTAATTTACGTTTTTCGATCACAGTGACATCTATTAGAAGTTTGAAAAATACTTTAATAAACTTCGCTGAACATATTATTTTTACAATAGCTTAAGCAATAACAGAAACACGCACTTGTTTACATGGATAAGTTCAGGAAGCGGGATTTGTCTGTTTAGGAGATTAAGTCTAGTAGAAAAAGTTAGTTTTTTTTCAGTGATGAGGTTTAGGCCTTTTCTAAGTTATTTAATAGAATTGGGCGATACTTTGCGGAAATATATTAAAGACCAGCGATTCGCCCCGGCTTCGCACGGTTGATTTCTGGATCTCGACAACAACGCCACCTACCGGGTCCAATTGTGAATCTAAAGCATTCTCTAATCAACTTAATCACACACACAAAATTTCATCAAAATCGGTCCAGCCGTTTAGGAGGAGTTTAGTCACATAAAATATTCTGTCTATTGTTGAAAACCGCATCAAAATCCGTTGTGTACTTTAAAAGATCTAATCTAAGCTTACAGACTACGGGAAGCGACTTTGTTTTATACTATGTAGAGATGTTAAAAATTAATTAGCTAATATCCGCGTAATACTCTTCTTCAACTAGGTAAGACACATCAGTTTATTTTAAACTGATGTGTCTTACCTAGTTTGAAGAACACCTCCCGCCCTCACTCAATTGCGTGCACTATCCACGTCACCACTACCCCCAACACCACTACACCAAACACGTGTCGTATTATCGACACACCACCGTCAATAATACGACACGTGTTTGGCCTCTAAACGAGGCTTCATCAGGTGAAAGAAAAAATACCCTATTGTGCTCGGAGTAGAGGTGTTGGGATAAGTGGTGACGGGGATAGTTGAGGGTAGGCGAAAGGTGCTCTTCAAACTAGGTATTACATTCTATGCGGATCTTAGCTTAATAATTTTTAACATCCTTTCTAAGTTTATTTAAAAAATCTATAATTACGTTAATTCTATAGTAAAGTTAAATAAAATGTGGGTAATTTAAGCGTTTGAAAAATTACTTCGTTGATCGTTTACGAACGCATCTGGTTCAATGAGTTTTCACGAATCTATGATACTAATACATTGTAACCGAATTTAATAAATTTTGAAACCTGTTATCGTCAACTAATACTATAAATAGTTTCGGTATTTCAAGAACGCCTACGGACATACTCCTACCACTAGATATTTCTTATTCTGACTCATGAAATCCTACATCCCTGCCAGATGCAAGTCCACCAAGACCGTCGTTAACTGAAGCGGTAATGGAACAGATAATACGGCTCGTCAGCGACTGTACCCAGTGCCGGTTGATGCCAGGCTTGAGAGATAACGTACATGCCGAGACACAGACTGTTAGTGTGTTTAAAATACATTTTTATACAGAGTTATTTTTCAAAGTAGCCAAATTTTAAACTTAAGATCAAATATATGAATAATGATATACCGTTAATGCAGTTTTTGAAAATACGAGTAAATAAGGCTTCTACTTTTATTTGAAACTATCCCAAATGGAATGTGATTTATGGGCAAAAACGTTTTTGCCTACCGATCGACCCTTACGAATGTGTACGTGCGCAGTAAAATCAGTTAAAATGATGCATTACCACGCATTTTAAATTTCAAAGATGAAAAGGACAGAACATTTGAGATTTTTTAAATTAATTTTTCTTCACCATTTGCCTATATTACTTATTCTGAACCTTCTCTGCAAATTTGGCCGGTTATTGCAAAATCACCCTGTATATATGAAGGTAGAAAAAAAATGCTTTAAGTGAGGGTAGAACTCTAAGCCCCCACTCATTCCGGTACAAAGCACGGCGCAGACAACCAGCTTAGAGGAGTCGATCATTCTATGAGTTTTAATGACTGTCGTAATAAGATGTGGATTAATTTGTAACAACATAATATACTGAATAAAATATCAACAATTTTACACGTGGTAGAGCCATGCTGCAGCTTGTAGCTTATGTTTGTACCAAGAGTGGGTCGGCTCGACCGGGGAAGTACCACGTTCTTACAGAACACTAGCTCTCACAAAATAGCAGCTTAATGCTGCTGTGTTTCGTATGATGAATGTAGAAAACCGGAAACTCTTTTTACTGAAAACCGAGGCATTCCATCTAAGTCCTCAGGGATGACGACGCATTTGCATTTTGGTTCTCAATCGAGAATAGACGTAGATGTCTCTAGGCCATAGCATCCACTTACCAGCAGGTGGACAAAAAAAAGGGAAAATTTCTAGCATGTTTACGCTATTCGTGTGGTATATGATCAACAATAATCGATTAGCATAGAACCTCTTGTCTTCGCATCACAATCCTAACGTAACATTGTGGAAAGTGACCTCCATTATGAAATAGGTTTACAAAATTCAACGAAACCTAACATAAAACGATAAAACGCAAATCCCACCAGAATTACAAAATCACACTGCATTATAGCTCTCTCGATGTTCTTTACAAATAGAACACCGTGATTATCATTATCATCATCATCTTCATCATCATTACAGCCCGTTACAAATCCGCGGTTGAACATAGGCCTTCCGTAAGGAATGCCATAAAGCACGGTCCTGAGCTATCTGCATCCATCGATTTCCTGCTTATCTTACCAGGTCGTTACTCCATTTAGAGGGAGGGCCGCCCTACAATTACACTTACCGGTACGGTGCTTGTCAATTAGTAAGCTGAAGTGGCACGAGGTTTGAAAAATGGCCAAAGAACATGACTATAATACTCAATATTTATATTTATTTAAAACTCAAACATAATATAACTTCACTGAAGTTTGTCTACTAAGTACCGCTTAGAGATTATGGTTTACGTGTGCGCAACTAAGCAGATGTCTAGGTCTATAGTTTTTATCACAATTTCTCAACTCTTTGAGTCACTTCTCAAAAAGCGGTAAAGTTGTTCTACATCTTATATATTTTATTTCAGGATCCAAAGCCCTGAACAATATGACGGAACAGTTCAGCAAATTGAATAAACTAAGCCACTCGCTCAACGCGAAAGCTCGACCCAGCCTCCAATTGAAATTCGATCAAAGCGCCTCGCGGACAAAGAAAATTTTCACCATCGGACAGAACAAAAACGACAAGAAAAAAGGGAGCCTGTCAGATGGAATGAGCTCGGACTACTCGTCTGAAGACGAGAATCGAACCAATATCTTCGAGCCGACGTTAGACAATTTCGAAAACACCCAACATTATATTGGAAAAGGTTCCGGCGAGGAGAAAAAGTGCGAGGCGGAAAACGACTGCGAGCTAATAGAGAATCCCCTCTACTCGTCCAAAATTGAACCGAATGACGTTCCAGACAGCATCCCTAACGTGACCACAGACTTGACGGAAACCGCTGAGAGGCAAACCCTCAAGACACCCAGTAACGTAACAAAGCGGAACCCCTTCGATACAGACTCGTCTAAAACGCCCGAGATCCAAGTCGATTCTGATCACACGAAACCAACACCGCCCAACACGTTGCTACTGTCGCAGAAACTGTCGCACAGTTCCAGCGATATAAACTACGACGACGAGCAAAGTTCACAAGATGGGGTCAATTACCACGTCCGGTCAAATTCACAGCACGAGATCACTTTGAACATCGCGCAGTCCCACAGTGAGTCAGCGCTGAGGCAGCTGAAGACTATCGCAAGCCCAGTTTCCAGTGCTACGAAGGATATGGTGTTATCGCCATTCTCGAAGCTGGCGAAAGGGGTGCAGACGTTAGGTGCTAACTTGGATCCAAGGAAAATAAAGGTACGTGAGGTATTATTATTAATTTAACTGCCTCGTTGGTCTAGTGTTCGTAAGCGCGACTGTTGATCATGAAGTCCCAGGTTCGAATACTCGTTGTCAAGAAATTCTCAGTAGCAGACCGAAGCCAGGATGTTGGCGGTGTTTCACGTGCCTCAGAAAACACGTAAAGCCGGTGGTCCTGCGCGTGATCTCCTTTCGGTCGTGTCGGATATCCGTCCCATATCAGAGTGAAGGTACGGAGATGTACCTCTGCTATCGTACACACTCGTGCGTTACAATCCTTTCGCTCGTAGATGACTAGTCTCCGTTGAGACTAAACGCTGTGATGGTAATCCAGCCGGCAATACACGCGGTTCCTGCCTAATTCTGTAGGTATTAAAATGGCAGCTCTGGCTTATCAATGATCTCAATTGTCAATGAAAAGGTCACGATGATCCAAACGTACGTCGACAACGTAAATAAATAGTCTCCATAATATAATAGAGAAATTACATGCTTTTTTTTAAAGAAAATTAAAAAAAATAACAATTGATTATTCATGTTATTTTACAATGAAGAAGTTTACATTTTTTTATGGATAAATTATAAAAATTTTAGTAAAATAAAACAAACACGTGAAAGAATCAATAAAATATCTCTAGAAATGAAAAAGTTATGGGACTTTGAAGATGCGCTTGCAAGAACAATTTTGTTACACGCGGCGCTCCATCGTGTGATGTCATTTGACCTAGATGACGCAGCACGTATTCGCCGAGTACGTACAAATTTATTGTTGTGTAGTCGCTTGCGCCGTTCGATTCGTGTTTTGTTTATTACCCGATGGCAGAAGTTAAAAAAAATGGCTACAAATATTGTATTGTTCCTATGTGTCAAAGCACAGCAGTTAAAAATCCCAATAATTTTTTTTTCGTGTACCAAAGTACCAAATAATATAACAACAAGGAAACAGTGGTGCAAACTAATGAAGCATGATTTAATTGGACCTAAAAGCACTAAATATGTGTGTGAAGATCATTTTGATGTAAGTAACTATTAATAATAGCTGCCTATTTCTGATTGATATACCTATTGAATCGTAAGTAGGTTCGGAATAACTTATTCAGTAAAAATAACTACATATATATTTTATGTAAATGTATTTGTTATTTACTTTATATGTATGTAAGTACTTTAAAAATCGAATTTATTTACAGGTTGAAAATGACACAGAAAATTTAGTCAAACATCGACTAGTTGGGGGAACATTAAAGTTGAAAGCCAACATATATCCTCATAAGTTTGACTGTCAAAAGGCGGTGAAACCTCAAAAAGAACGAGGAGCATATGAAAAAAGACGTCGAATTGAATTTTATGAAAATCTATTAACAAAAGAAGTACCGTCGACTTCAAGTCAATCATCTTGGTTTCAATCTTTTGAAATTATTGAGTGTGATGAAATGGAGTTAAATGAGACAGAGGATCCGCTACCAGAGAACATTACTTTTACAGAATCAGATAATCATGCAAATAAAAGGAGAAACAAAGGAGTTCAAGTAAATATCAAAACTTCACAGAAAAATCAAGCAGTGCAAACAATCATAAGAAGGAACAGTGAAAGATACAGGAAATTTAATAAAAAATATCGATAATATCTTCTTTAAGCAATTCACCTTCAAAAGCATCAATATTTTCACTGAACAGTAAAAGTTCAGCTAGTTCCTTCTCAAACACAATCAAGCCTCAATATCGCAATGATACCATAAACAAAATAACTAAGAACGTTATTTTTTATATGGGGTTGCTAGAAGAAATTATTTTCTTACGAAACTACTATCTAAAAGTGTTGCTAGTCCAGTAAGAGATATTTTAATATCGTTGAAGAAAATTGGTTTAGACGATTCCTATGTGCGTCTGGCTATAGATTTTGATATATGTAAAAGCTCAGTAAAATTTTCAATAAACTGTTCCCGCTTCCAGCTGACCGAATGAAACAGTTAATATATTTTCCTCCTATCGAAGAAATTCGTGAAAAGTTACCGATATCTTTTAGAAAGAGATATATGAGTATTTTGGACTGTTTTGAAATAAGAATCGAAAACCTTCAAATGCAATGCAACAGGCTTTGACGTGATCCGAGTATAGACATTGTAATACAATGAAATATTTGATTTCCATTATACCTGACGGTCTTATTAATTTCATTTCTGAAGGTTATGGGGCAGAGCTTGCGACACAATAATATTTGAAGATTGTGGCTTTTACAATATTTATCACCGAGATGTTCTGTAATGGCTGACAGAGGATTTAAAACTTATCCCACTTGTTACAAGGTAAAGGATGTCATCTAATAAGGCCTAGCGTGACCGAAGGCAAAGCTAGTTCGAAATTGGACGTCATGGAAACAAAACGTATAGCAGCGCTCCGTATAAATGTTAAAAGACAATCGGCAGATTAAGAAATTTTTCTATGGTAGCACCTCACGCTTGCATCGATACTAAAGTAATTTATTTGTTAGATTCCATCGTTGTTATTTCTTGTGCTATGGTGAATGTTCAACAGAAATTAATAAACGTGTAATCATAGCTTATTGAGTTTTATTTAATCATTGCATCAAAAATATGCTTCCAGAATAATATACATTCATTACATAATGATTTCTTATATTTACGTGAACACTACACATTGAATAAAACTAATTTTACGGATTATATCGCGTTTAATCAACTTATTTTTATTAATTCCCGACGTTTCGGGTGCTTTACAGCACCCATGGTCACGGGGTACATTCATTAATTTTTACAATAATCTGAATTATAAAAATTTCATAAACATCAACTAGTTGAGATGTCTTAAAATCTGCATGAGCAATGCAAACAAAAAAATACTTTTGATTTATTCGCGAAGTGCATTTGTAGTTGTACTTGAGCTTCACATTTTGCTGTCAATTTTGCATTGTTGATGTATTTTTCATGGTTTCAGTTTTCAGCGGACATTTAACTTCAATAGTATGTTGTTCTGTTATGCCGTCGGGAGAGGCCGCTAACATAGGATGTTCCTTTGACAAAAAAGACCGCACTTCCTGATCTTAACTTTTTAATAGTTTCTATGTGTGCTCTGACTTGATCTTCAAGAAGTTTACCTGAAACAAATATAAAACAGGTACTTAAATACGCGAATATTTATACGTTAATATCAAATTTATAGTTTTTATTAGTTTTATACCTCTTTGTATAGCAAACGGTTCTTTAAATTGATAAGCTCCTAAAAATTTTTCTACAAGTACACCATCCGCAGTATTACATTTCGATGCTTCATGAGCTATAGAAGCCGTGATCCTGCCGTATCGGAGTTCAAACCAAAGAGAAGTGGCTGATTGATCTTTGTCGCTTTTTCTATCGAAACACGTTGCTATTCAGTAATATTGTGCTTGCAAAATTTATAAAGTTGTTCACACACTAAATTTGTCTTTTCACTTATGTATGTGCAGATCAGATAGTGAAGTGAAACTTTCATCTCAATGTTGATATCCATAAAGTAGGTCATTATTTGCACGTTGTTAGTTTTACGATTTTTACATTCCGATACGAATTTATTAAAAAGGTTGTATCTTCAGTAATATTTAAATCAGAAAACTATTTGTTTTAAAATCTTTAGCTTTTATAAATTTAATATGACTACCAACTTTAGAAGGTGCTGGTTTTGTCCAGTAACATTTTATTGACGTAGTGGTAGGTTCCTCACTTCTTTTAAAGAGCTATATCATAAATGCAACAGTGTGTTTGCATCCTCCTTTATTAGCAGCACAATCATGGCAGACTACATTTTCCACCATTCCTTCGTTTTCATCACAACATTTTCATTTCAAACAACGTGCAAGGAAAAGGCCTACTTTTCACTTTATGTTCAGGTGAAATTCTGCATTTCACTGTGCATTTAGAGCCCTCGTTTCACTTGAACGTATCCAATAGCTTCATCTCGGTAAGATGCTCGACCGGCCCTGAAAAATATCGATACATTTGACATCGTTTCCATCAATACAACACGGCGGGAAATACACGTATGTATTGTAAGCATGACGATCAAACAACCAGTACTTAATTTATGATGTGTAATTAATGTAAAAGTGGCAACACTGGTTATTAATAATTAGATTTTATAAGATTTTTCAATTTTAATTAAAATCAATAGTTTTATAAGAAGAAATGAAGTTTTTATCATACTAATTTTCTACGGCGATTAAATAATTTACATTTTATTTAAAACAAAATGTGGCTGATGAAATAAACTTAAAAGTACATACTTACTTAAAATATTAAAATATATACTTATTTCATTTTATCCTCCTGTGCCAACTCTACCAAAATAGGTAAAAATTTTGACAGCTCCTTAGAAGCTTTGCCTCTGTACGTTTTGTTTACTCATGTGGTAACGCCACCGCATGGTGAAATGATAAAATAGTCATGTTTAATTTGTCAAAATTATAAAAATTGTCATTGCATAATACAGGTTATATATTATGTTTTGCAACGGATATAATGAAGTTACAACCTTACAACCAATCACAAGTCGTTTTATTTATTGAAAAATTTAACTATTTTTTATTAATAATTACTAAAAAAAATATGTGGCAAAAAAAATGCAACTTCTCTATTGCATAATACTCTTATTAGCGTTACAGTTTAATCAAGAATCAATCATAATATTGTCAATATAATCAATACGAAAAGGAAGAAACATATCGTCAACCAATCCAGTGAGCTGAATACACTCTGAATCAAGTCACTATCACAGCTTCATGTAACAGGCAGAAACAAATACAGTAACGGTGACAATCATCGTCACATGTGAATTTTAACTGGCCGTGATTTATCACACGTGATATGACAGTGACATAAATAACTACGCATAAGTTTCGTTTCTTTCCTATTATATTAAATACTAAAAAAAATCCTATTTAAAATTTTGACGTTTACGTGTTAATATAATGATATAATTAACTGACGTAACGCAAATCCCACGTTAAACTCTCGTATTTGGTGTGCTCCGGACAAAATGAGACTAGAATAACAATGGGAATATGAAAAAGGATGGATTTTTCATCTTAACTATTTAAACGAGTAACAATAAAAAATAAACGAATAAATAAATTGCATATCTGCACCTTGTGTATATAGTTCTTTATTCTTATAGGCATCAAGTTCAGTGAAACAAATCTCCGAGCAGCAGTACGAGGAGCATAGAAAACTGCAAGAGAAATGGTACGGTTGCAACACTCGCCTCATCGCTTTGTAGATCCAGTATTACCAGCTAAAAGAAACGCGACCGACGGGGTTGCTAGGTGAAAATATGGTATTATTGTATTACCAAAATATTTATTGCTTATACGAATTGTTAGCGCGTAGTTAAACTTAGTATATTCCATTAGGTACCAAGTTATTAGTATGTTGACTAGTTATTGACTAAAAATTGTCCATTTTTGACTAACAGTTTTATTATTCTAGATATATTTCAGCATTGACTTTAGAATTTTGATGAAAAATGCTAAACTCCAGTGGATTCAACATTTTCTTTGTTACCTTAGTTTAATGCTTATAAAGAAAAAAATTATATATAATTTGAATTTTTCGTTTGTGTATTCAATTTTCTTCACTACAACTTACTCGCCCGTACCCAAAGCATAAGCAAATAATTAACAAATAGTTTTTGGAATACATTAACTGGTTTCATAAAATTTTCTATACCTTTGGAACTCCGAGCAGGAAAACACAGATTTATAATTTATTTTCCTCGTTGAAAATCTTCTCTACTGTCCATGGCTTTTGTTATCCTAATGTTTATTATGTCAATGTTGTATTTATTACATAGATCTCATAACAAATACATTCTCTCTAATAAAACAACCATACTCTGTGGTTTGAAAAAAAAAACTTAGCGCTGGCGCTGAAAAATATCGATACTCTGATTTTACTCGTCACAACAATAATACAGTATTATATTCGTATTTTGGTATATTGCAGTAGTTCAATACTGTGGCTTTAACAATTCTAGAGTAAATAAAATTCACCATCATCATCTTATTTAACTGAAATGTGCAATTTCTCTAACATGTGTAAAAATTAGCACACCATCATTTCAATTTACTTAATTATAAAGTTTTAAATTCGAAAATTTCGTTCGTTACATCATATTACGTTATTTGAAATACCATAAATAGAATTCCATTTATGTTTTTTTAATACAATTCCAGATACAAAGTCCTGAGATTAATTTAATAAACGTAAAAAGAAATTACAACATAAATACATACAACTTTTGGGTTTCTCCTTTTTGAGGGTACTCTAGTTTAATTATATTTATATTTATAACTTTATGCCAAAATAATTTATCTAAATAAATTGAATAATAAATAAAGTAACTAAAAATGATGTAATATCAATATGAATTTCTTTGTTTGTTTGTTAATAGGCTTTACTTTTTTACTTAAATGAACATTGTATCTTTGACAGCTTTACCACCCATACTGTGTACATTTTAGCTTCAGATATTATGTAACCGTTACCGTTAGAGCCTATTAAAGTCCACTGCTGAACATTGGCCTCCCCCATAGATTGCCTCATAGGGTGGATATTTGCCATAGTTGCCACGCTTGGCAAGCGGGTTGGCAACCGCAGTTTTTTTTTTCATTTTTAGTCATTATTAGGAAGACGCTGCTGCCCATCTCCTAATTTGTTTCCCTCAGTCGCCTCTTACGACACCCACGGGATGATATGGGATAGTGGATATTCTAACACCGCCACTACATGGTGAACGGTTACATAAAATCCCGTGCTAAATGAACATAGTATAACAAGTATTAGAAAAGCTAAACATATAAAATTATGTACGTTAAATTGTTAAAAATATTCACCAACTACAGTATTATAAAGTGTTTGTTTTCCACCATATTTATACGTGTTTGTAACTTTCAGTTCTATAAATTAAAGAAGTTTTTTAACTGATTCAATCCGAGTTACCAAAAGAAATAGATATGTTAAAAATTATATAATTTTCGTATTACAAAATTCAAAGAACAATGGGACTAGACTGCCGCCATTTTGTAAATCCCTTACGATCAAAGTATCTTTAGTATAAATGAGCATGGTGTACAAAAAAGAAAATACATATAAACTAGTTCATACTTTATTTTGATAATAAAGGATGATAATTTATTAATTGCACTCCAGTGCACTTAGTAAATATAGGCGGCGACTTTTTTATAAAACCAATCAATATTTTGAAACAACGATGTAGCAGTTGATACTTTGATATAATATGGAATATATGTAATGTAGTGATTGACAGCTATGCTTAATTAATTAAAAATATTTAAACAATATTTGTCTATAAAAATAACGTGAAGTAAACTTTTAAGATAAAAAATATAATAAAGTATTTTTGTGGCAATAGCATAAAGTTGTAAACTAAATTTGTTTGCTGACCCTACTCAAATGAGTGAAGTTAATCATCGACCGGTTCCATATCTATTTTATTCACATTGTATTGTTACTTAATCCATTATTATTATATAACGCAAACGTGTTAGTAGTATAGCTTATATAGAAAGTATTTAATTACGTCATCCTTGACCGAAAAAGAAAAAGAGAGAAGTAATAGTTTTTTCCGACATGATCGACTAATATAGTAATAATAGGCGTCACAAAATGTCACAAATATACTATTCATAATTTAAGAATTCGCGCCACGAAGTATTTACTTTAATGATGGAATTGGATTTATTTAAATGTTATGGAACTTAATTTAAATATTAAAAATTAGTACCTCGATACTTATAACATACCTATTTAAACCAATAGAACGCTTTTGTTTAAAAAAATATATAATAAAATATTAATTTTGTAGCTGGCATTAACTAGATTGATATTACAAAACTACAATGTATGTTCATTTCATCTAAAAAAGCCTTTAAACTGTTTTTAGAGATTTTACGCGAAAATTTCAGATGTACCTTATGTCGTTTTAAAAGCTGAATTTTGCCAGTTTCGAAAATTCTTTGATATAATCCTATACAATATTTAATCGCATTATATAGTGTTAAGCTTATATACAGATTAAAAAGCAAAATCTATTTATCTATACGTTTTGGGTTAATTCCTCTATTCCTGTAACATTTTACATATTTGTAAGAATGAGTTTTCTAAATAAAATATTAAAATTACAGTTTCGTTTCAGAGAAAATTATTATTAATAATAAATATTTACGCGTGATAAATATCTATATAGTTATCAATTTAGAAATCGTAGTTCCATAGTATGCTTAGAAAATGTAATAGAATTGTGTATGTACGTGTAGAAGAATTGATTTACAACTGAGATATTACGAATTAAGCTTGGATAGTACAAATAATACTGCTAAGTATATTAATGATTTTCTTAATGGTTTATTATATTTACGTGAACACTGCACATTGGTTAAAACTTTACTGATTTTATCGCGTTTAATCCTACTTATTTTTAATTCCCGACTTAAATTAAATTGACTTACTTTAATTACGAAATTAAAAATTAGTAGAATTAAAGGCGATAAAATCCGTTAAAATAGTTTTATTCAATGTATTGATTTTCTTTTGTTGAATTTATAATAAGCATTTGCAGGGCACCTACTTTCGTTATAACTAATAACACTACATAATATTCCATTTGAGTTTGGTCAAGTTATTCGCGAATCATTTGATAGAAGTAGAAAAACTTATACGTCAAATATTTCAGTATACTTAACTATATAACATTTATATAATACATTGGTAGTAATAAAATGTCAAAATATATGTCATCAGTTGTAAATCGATTAACTAACAACAATTAATTGAAATAGCTTCATAGTCGATTAATAATACATCGATTGTATGTTAAATTTACAAATTATTACATTATATAGTTTAATATATTATGGTCCTATTCAAGTTAAATATAACCTTCGGAAAATAACAAAAAAAATATTGTCTGTCAAAGTAAGATTAAGCTTTTCATAAAATCTTTTTTGCCTAACAACGAATATGGAAATCATTAAAATTCATATATATTTGTTTTATCGAGTCTCTCTTAACTGCCAACACCATGACTGATTTTGTCTACAATTTCAATTTTATTATTAACACATTGAAAAATCGCTATTTATTCCATTTTGTTGAACGAGATGAGAAGTTGAGTTTGTTGCCAAGTTATATCAATAATGATATAGGTATTTACATTTTACTCGTTTCTTATTTAATATGTTAATAAGTTCTTCGTATTTTTAGGTTACAATTGTTATTCAAATTGTCACGCTAAGCGTCTGCCGCCTTTTAAATTTAAACTACGAATGGATGTTCACGTTTAAATACTTAAATAACTATTTTTTTTTCAAACAAATTGTTAAAAAATAATATACAAAAGAAAAGAAGCTTCAACGTCAATGTTTTAAAATAATTTGAATATTTTTTTATATATAATTTGAATTATTTTGTGTTTGTTTTGTACTGACCCAACAGTTAATATATTAATGTTCCTACATATTTCAAAATTAAAATTATGACAAGTTATTTATTATTTTGTTGGTCGATTTCACAAGTGTGAAATGATTCCTTGTTAGACAAGGTTTATAGATTAATTTACAATTTATTGATTTTTACGAGGTTATCTTCGTTATTTCCAGTTTAATGCCTGTGATTGTTTTGTTTTATGTACCTATGTAAGTTATTTAAATATTATTAATAAATAAATTGCTTTAGTTATAGTAGAAATATATTTTATTAACGACTAGCAATCCGCCCCGGCTTCGCACTGGTGATTTCTGGATCTCGACAACAGCGCCACCTACCGGGTCCAAATGTAAATCATCTAGGGACCCATTAAAACACACACAAAAAATTTCATCAAAATCGGTCGAGCCGTTTTTGAGTTTTAGCGAGATTAACGGACAATAATTGATTTTATATACAGGGTATTTTTGAAACGCTCCCGAAAAAGAAGACAGATGATAGTACTAAGGATACCTATGATGATGGGTCACAAAGAAATTCGATCCCGAGGAAAAAATCATCTTTTCACAACGTTTTATTAACTTTATTCACGCTCCATCATGTTATTACAGTTATTTGAAACGATATTTCACACAAAAAATCATGAAAATACTGAAAATAAAACCAGCAGTGAAACTTTAAAAAGAAAATCAGCTGACAATAGGGTCAATATCCTCGCGGGCGCCGAACTCTCGGTACGAAACAATGCATTAGGTTATACTACTTACTCACTCTACCCTTCCCTTTCACACACACGCTGCTTCGTGTCGCATCGCGCTGTGGAATTTACACATACTTCAAGGACGTTACAATAATTTTAGTTTTGAGACAGTGCCATGTTGACTATCACGAGCGATAGTTCAATTGTTTTGTTTATTAAATTATTGTCGTTATTACTTGTTATTTATTAATTAATGTTGTTGTTCTTGTTGTTACGTTTTGTGTTTTTGTTTTGTTTTAATAATGTCTAACGCGTAGGTACGTTTATAGTGCTCGTGAATACGGCAACATGTTAATGTGCCTTGAAGAATCTCATAAGGCCACGGAGGATCGGTAAGCTGTTTCATACCTAATTTTTTTAAATAACTTAGTACTGAACTGATCTGAATAGGTACATAACTGAATACATCAGAATAATAAACATACCTACATAATTTCATACCTAATTTTTTTAAATAACTTAGTACTGAACTGATCTGAATAGGTACATAACTGAATACATCAGAATAATAAACATACCTACACAATGGATAAAAAGCATGACTAACCTTGTTAACATTTTATTTAAGAGTTTTTTTAATTAGCGGGGAATTGAACCATTTATTAGGTTTATTTAACCTATTTTTTTAAATAACTTAGTACTGAACTGATCTGAATAGGTACATAACTGAATACATCAGAATAACAAACATACCTACACAATGGATAAAAAGCATGACTCTAACCTTGTTAACATTTTATTTAAGTATTTTTTCATTAGCGGGGAATCGAACCAGTTATTTGGTTTATTTAACCTGTGAATTCGAATTAAAGTGGCTACGTGGAGCCAAGCACAGTCGCAAATAGTAGGTTAAGTAGATAAGTTAGGTATTTAGACAAGTGTTGTAAATTATTAGGTATTGTGGTACCATCGCTAGTTGCGGGCCGCGCGAATTCGGCGTTCGCGCGTACATTGACCCTAGTCAGCTGATTGTAATTCAGTAATTCCACTGCTGGTTTTATGTTATGAGCGTGAATAAAGCTAATAAAACGTTGTGAAAAGATGATTTTTAATTTCATCAGAATCGATTTTATATTTCACCCATCATCATAGATATAGTTAGTACTGTCGTCTATCTTCGTTTTCGGGAGCGTTTCAAAAATACCCTGTATATATATACATTGGACAGGTCATAATATATAATATGTCACATATAGTTGGCCTCACTAAAATCAGTGCTGTGGGCAGATGGATTATTCTTTTGTTAAGTTGGGTACAAATTTCAACATTGCAGTACGCTCTCACTGAATACTAGCGTAAAATAGCAGCTTAATGCTGCTGTGTTTCGTATGGTGAGTGTAGGGAACCGGAGACCCTTTTTACTGGAAACGAGGCATTCTTAGTCCTCAGAGGTGACAACGCATCTGCATTTTGATTCTTTATCATCATCATCATTACAGCCCTTCACAAGTCCACTGCTGAACATAGACTTCCTGCATGCCTTACCAGGTCGTCACTCCATCTAGTGGGGACGCCTACACTTCGCTTGCCGGTACGAGACCGCCACTCGAGAACTTTTTTCCCCATCGGTTGTCGGTTCTTCGAGCTACATGGTCGGCCCATTGCCACTTCAGCATACTATTACTGCGGATATCCTCGTTTTAAGTCTATCACGCAGAGAGACGCCAAGCATAGCCCTCTCCATAGCTCGTTGAGCGACTTTGAGCTTCCTCATACGGCCAGCAGTGAAGGACCACGTCTCAGATCCATAGGTCATCACTGGCAACACGCACTGGTTGTATAATCTAGTTTTAGGGTTTTGAGGTATGTCTGACGAGAAGATGTGTCGTAATCTCCCGAACGCTGCCCAGCCGAGTTGAATCCGTTGATGGACCTCTCGGTCAAAGTTCGACTTACCTAGTCGGACTAGCTGTCCCAGGTAAACATATTCGTCAACAACTTCGAGCTTAGTGCTCCCAACAACTACCGGCATAGCTGTGACATGGACGTTTTGTTTTGTCCATGTTCATCTTAAGACCTATCTGTTGGGAGACACTATTGAGGTCATTAAGCATAGTGCTATAAGGACTATATCGTCGGCAAATCGAAGGTGAGTGATGTACTCGCCATTGACGTTAATACCGTATCCTTTCCAGTCCAGTAGCTTGAACGTCTTCCAACGCAGCGGTGAAGAGTTTCGGGGATATTACGTCACCCTGTCTTACACCTCTGCATTTTGATTCTTAATCTAGTATAAATGTCTATGGGGCACAGCATCCACTTACCACCAGGCGGACTGTGTCCTCGTTTGTTACTCTTATTCTATATAAAAAAATATATCTACAGCAGATTCAGTAAAACAAACTTACTAACCACTACTTACTACTTAAAAAAACTTACTAACCACTACTTCTTTAACATTATCAGTCCGAAAAGTCCACCGCTGGACATGGGCCTTTCCCATTGATGGGAGAATTTGCTTTAGCCGCCACGCTTGGCAGGCAGGTCGACAATGGCACTACCAGAAATCTCGCACCCGTCATGTGAATATTTATATGTACACAGAGTATTTAAATAAAACTAGTTTTTACGGATTTTAGCGCTTATATTAACTTATTTTATATTCCCGACGTATCGAGCACTTTACAGCACCCATGGTCACGGGGGGACTGGGGTGTTTGACATCCCAATGTCATAGTTAACCACGGCTACCTCCAGATTAAAATTATATATATACACAGTATTTACGTGTCATAAGAATTTTGCGGCATTTCACATGATTGATTGTCTTTTACCACACCTGAGGGACGAAATGGGATGATGTACGCCGCCACCATACGGCAATAACTTAGTTAGGTATAAATAAGCATATGTCGTAGCCAGATCGTAGAATTGATCATTTCATAAACAAATCGATCATTTCATGAAATGGAAAATATCCGCTGACCACATCATGATATGGCCTGGCCAGATCAATGAATAATCATCGTGTGACGATATGAACATTGAACAGCTAAACGCACGGCTACTTCATGATATGGTCAAACATTAGTGTTATCATAAAATAGTGACATTATCCACCGTTAGAGGCGCTCCACGCAACGAAAATCAATAGACTTATTGGAGCTAGAAATATGATTTCATGGAAATTGCGGGTGAAGATATTTTAATATTTAAAAAGAAAAGTGTTGACGATCCCACAATTCATATAGTACCTGAACTAACCTAATAACCCAACCTTTTTTGTTTTACATGGGGAAATGCCTACGCATACCCGCCTCGCGGGGCAAGGACGGGTTTACTCAAACTCGCACCGACTAATATAATACTATACACTATATACCATGGTGTTGCACCTTCGCTGCATATTGGCAGGGCCACGGGAACGCTTTCGCACACATCCGCGCCCCCACCAGCGCTGGCCACCCCATTGCGGCTCCTCCTCGGGAGAGGACTACTCATCCCCTATCTCCTTCTCAGGTAAGGCGCACCAGAACACATGGGGCGCCATCCTCCGCGGCCTTCAACTTCACCTGCGTAACGGACGCTCCCGTGTTCGATGCGCGAAGGCCATGAGGCCAGGAAAAACGAGCACTCAGAAGCACTAGCCTTCCTAACCCCAGCGGCGGTTCTGGTCTATGACTCCGCTGCCAACCAAGATTCGGCTACGGAGGGTATAAAAGCGGCGCCTCGCAATACCGACACTCCTCTCCCCCGCAGCCCCAGAGTCGCGGAAAATAGGGCGAGTGGCGCATCGCCATACCAACACTACTCTTACTGCGCGACTCCTCCTCGGCTGCAGCGGTAGGGGGAGAGGGCACCTCTCGCCGCAGCCCACCAACACACATCAATGTCTAGTCCAGGACTCTTGCCAAAATACACAGTTTGTTTTTACTTAATCCCAGGTATTCAGAAGTAAATTAACGATACGTTTTGGAATTTTTAAGCCTGTCTGTGTCAGACGAGATCTTAAGTGATTTTTTGTCGTAAAGTTCCAAGGGTCAGCCGGACCACGCTTTTTGAGATTCCACAAAATGTCTAAATTGTGTATACTCTTCTCTCTCTTTACCCTCCCGTGCGAGCTTGTCCACTATACCCGCATGACCTGGACCCATTTCAAAACGACCCTATTGTTACACCTAGGGCCGTTTAAACGGTTCACGTAAAACGATTTGTCCTGCGCCTGATCTCTCCGGTTGTGTTGGATTGCCGTCCCATCGGACTAAAGGAATACAGAGTACACCTATGTTTGTGCATACACTCTATAATCCTGTGATTGAGACTGGTCACTGTGACAGAAATTTGGCCTAGAGGACATTATTTTTAACAAAAAATTGCAATTAACAATCCTTTTGAATTTATTTGTGTGTGTGTATCTACATTACAATAAATTATTTTTCCTAAATTAGAGTTGAAATTGCATCAGAACCCTCCGGCCTATGCCCGACAGTGGAACGTTTGTAAGCTGTAATTAAACTACAGAACCACAGAATAAATAATAGTACTACGTACAGAAGTTGCACTTTTTTGATGT
Source organism: Parnassius orleans (assembly GCA_029286625.1). Taxonomy (NCBI): domain Eukaryota; kingdom Metazoa; phylum Arthropoda; class Insecta; order Lepidoptera; family Papilionidae; genus Parnassius; species Parnassius orleans. The sequence goes on from JAGSMP010000145.1 coordinate 2,081,157, forward strand.
TGACTGCTTGCCGACGTTTTAATAGCCTACATAGTTATTATTAATCAGATAAATCGCGCACGCAATCTAAATAAAACTTTATCGCTGCGCGCGAGTATCCGTATTACTTTGCGTCTTTTCTCCTTACTACGTCACAACGGACTGTCCGTGGTTGCGAAGGGTTGTTAATAAATAGTAAAAAAATACATTGTGAAATGGTAAGTTACTTAGGTAAAGTACCTATGCTGACTATAATCGACCATTTTATCTACTACGTGAGTTCTGTGCCCAACGTATGCAACTTGCAAGGCCATTCGTCGGGAATCGAGATGCTTGGTTCGTAATTCGTATAGGTAGGTGGCGTAAACAACAAATAAACCCGAAATACGATTCCTAACAGAAATATGATCGTAATCTACTTAGTTGAAAATCTTGTAAACAAAGTTTTAATTTCAGTATTTTGTGCTATTGTAACTTAAAATATTTTAATTACAAAGACGAGTATAGGTATGTAAGTAGGTACTTGGGTCGTGAAGTAAATTTCAACTAAGTTTTGTAATAAAGTACTTAGGTATTACTTCTGTAATTAAATTATTAGTTAAGTATTTACAAAAAATTATTTACGTAAACAGCGTTAAAAAAACTTTAACATTCATTCGCCTAGAACGCGCTAGCCCCGACTGCGATCTACCCCTGGGGCAGCTCGCTATTGTAGGTAATTATTTCACGCAGGTAGCAAGAGTGACAGAGGCCTGACAGAACTGAGTTACATAGGGTTATAATTTGGCCAATATAACGTCAATTTCTAGCAACAGTTTCCGCATTTGTTGTTTAGTTTACCACGTGACCGTCGTTCCGGTTACCAAAAATCATCGTGACTTTGTCACGTTGATAAAGTTGGATAACTACTTAGAACATTAGAACGACTTATAACGTGACTTTATTATATATGCATTTTAGATTTAGTATTAGGTTTTATTTCAGTAGTCGATTTTTTATTACCTTCCTTACCTAAGCTACGTGGTTATGTTATAAGTTGTATGTTATAAATTATTTACACCATTTTAATCAGTTTTTCTTTTTCTATCGAACTGCATTCTCAAAGTAGCGATATTTTCGAAAAAATGTTCTTTAATACCCAAAATTTTAGGGCTTATAGTGCAGTTTTAATGTGAATTATGGCTGTAAATCACAAATTATTCATGATGACTAATCGTCTAGGTTGTATAAATTGAGTATACTTAAAGATTTAGGATCTAAAGCACATAATGTTTACAAATTATTCTTTACGACCGTACTAGATTTTAAACGAAAACCAATTTGTCCTTTACTACCTAATACATCTTTAGAGAAACTAGAATTATGCTTTACTACCTAAAAATATGAAGATTTATCTTATACGCCTTCTAACTGGAAACTAAATTGAACTATACAACCCAACCAAAATTATTAGTCTTTCTCACTTATACAATTTCCGAAAAGAACGAATCCAGACGACCGAAGACCTAGACACGAGTGCTAGACAGAGACAGAGCTATGTGGAAAGTTCTACTATCCACTTGATTTCTGTGAATAGTGCCGCTTAACGATGGGCGATTATTACTAAAACTAATCGAATTAGTCGATTGTCCAGTTTAGTCGATAACATTCGATAACCATCCATGTTAGTCGATTGTTTTCGACGGCAGCGGCGGGCGACAATGACTGACACGGTTACCGTGTCAACTTTAACTACTAATTTGTAGCGCAGCGCACCCATTACTACTAAATCAGTAGTTCAAAAGAGAATATTTCTAAGTATATAATAAAATTCTAAATATTTTATTTTATAATTTTTGTTATTCAACAATTTGGTGTGCCTTTTAATTATGAAACTAATGTAAAGTTAATCTATTGGAAAATATTCGCATGACATAACAAATATAATTTGGAAAACCAAAAAGTGCACGCCTCATGAGCGTTTCATTTAATTTTGATGAAAAAAAATGGTGACGGTAATTTTTACAAGAAAAACAAAACAGAGAATCTGATCAACTTTCATTAATAACTTTTAAACGGTGTCGAGTTCAATAACAAAAATCAATAGAGATTCTCCTTAGAATATATGGAATCTTATTTAATAATATATCTCAATTAAGCTTACATTTCTATTAAGCGAGAAGACTCACCGACGCATAGACCAACGGACGGCAGTTCATATATTTTTTCAATTACATTTTGTGTTATGTAATCTAAAGTGAATCAATTAGAAAATAAATTAATCTTATAAATCAATGTCTGGTGTCTGCAATTATTGTAACGTTAACAACAATATGGATTTGATGTCTAGCTAAAAGTATAAGAACAATTTTATGTAGCGTAATTGAGGTATGGTCACATATCGAGAGTAGAGCACTCCCTCACGTTGTGAGGCGTGCAATACAATCTTGCACACGTTTTAAAAATTTGGTGCCAAGTTTAAAATTTGGTGCTCTAAAATTTTCACCGCAACGAACTGTTGAAATTTGCGTTGCTAGCAAAACGTATCGCTAACAACGCAATGAAGTTATTACATATACGATAAATATTAATAACAAGGAATTAAGTGCTAATTAGGTGCTGCAAGTATAAGCAATGACAAGGCGCCCCTAATAAAAATAAAGTCGTTATTCAGAACAAAGCAGATGCAAAATTCAGGTTTTCTGAAAATCAGAAGAGAATCAAAATTGCTTTTAGTCCAAATTAGGGGCTTTTTAGGTGCTAATTAGGTACCAAGTTTAAAAATTAGATGCTCTAAAATTTTCACCGAAACGAACTGTTGAAATTTGCGTTGCAGGAATATTGACATAGTTACTTCTGCAACGGCTTCGGCGCTGCGGGGAGTGCAGCCCCTTCGCCCTTGCGTAGCAAATCGCAGGCATCTATGAGAGCCGTAGAGGCTGAGGCTGGTCGCCGAAGGCGACCAATAAGCCGAAGTTGCGGAGGTGAGCATTTTGCCACAGCGGGCGGCGCCTGCTCTCCCTCCGCGCCTACGGCTTTACAAAAACACTCTAGGGGTAGGGCAGACACGAATACGTGGATTCGGGGCGTTCTGATTCGGTGTTAGTACAGATTCGACCTATCTTATCTATAATATATGACTGATAAAGAACAAAAAAATGCCGTTCATGCTTTATAGTAAGGTAATGGTGGTCCTGGACCCGATAATTCACAGAATATTACCGTCATCTACATACGACCTCAATAATCTTTCAGCACTTAATTCCTTGCTATTAATATTTATCGTATAACTATTATCGTCACTGCGTTGCTAGCGATACGTTTTGCCAGCAACGCAAATTTCAACAGTTCGTTGCGGTGAAAATTTTAATCTAACTAATTTTTAAACTTGTTACCTAATTAGCACCTATGAAGCACCTAATTTGGGCTTTTTTTAAAAGCAATTTTGATTCTATTCTGATTTTCAGAAAACCTGAATTTTGCATCTGCTTTGTTCTGAATAACGACTATTTTTTTAGGGGCGCCTTGTCATTGCCTATACTTGCAGCACCTAATTAGCACTTAATTCCTTGCTATTAATATTTATCGTATATCTAATAACTTCATTGCGTTGCTAGCGATAGTTTTGCTAGCAACGCAAATTTCAACATTTCGTTGCGGTGAAAATTTTAGAGCACCTAATGTTTAAACTTGGCACCTAATTAGCACCTGAAAAGCCCCTAATTTTCGATTTTTCTAAATGCAAATCCCTGACTTTGCGTTGCTGGCGAGACACAGCTTCCTCACAGTCTATATTGTTGCCTTTTTTTTTAAATAATACGTTTTGAAAGATCTGCTCGTCCGACAGCTTTTAACCACTCTTGCCGTCTAAAATAATAATAATAAAAAAAACATGAACCTACGTATTTAGTTTATAAATGTAATTATTCAATTATAAACATTATAAAATAATTATTCAATCACTTATAGGTAGGTAGGTCACTTATGGGTGAGTTACATCGACCACATTAAAAATAATAAATTATAGTCAAGTTACTACTTACCTAGTGGGGTCTTTGGGATTATTAAAAAAATTGTTCTGTTATTGTTTATACAAACAGTACAGTAAGCCATAATAACACTTTTTTACACTTATTATTCTTTACACAACCCTGAGTTTGAGCACTGGCTGAGCCGGTTTAAAGCAGTTTCTCTCTGTACGTGACGAGCCGCCAGTGCTCACGCATACACGCGCCTCAAGCTTGTAGTAGTGTAATTATCATAGCGCGGTTGTATGAAGCTTTGCCTCTGTACGGTACGGTTTCTTTACTCATGTGGTTAAACATAATATATTATTGTTACTATATGCTTAAGCAATAAAGAATATAGTCTATTATTTGGCCCACACTAATTCACGATAATTGTTTAATTTAAGGTATTAATAGTTTAAAATAGTTATAAATGTATACTCCCCTGGCCTCCCCCATTACTAGATTGTATAATTTTATGGCCATATGTATGATATACTTAAGTCATTATGTTTCCTTTTAACATGATCACACGCCTAAATAAACATCGAAAGTCGAAACATATTTTATCAAAATAAATTGTAAAAATATTTATTAATATAAAAAAATATATCTTATTTTCACGTCACGTTACAATAATGTCACCTCACCTGGCGAAACTGAAAGACTAAAAAATTGACATAAAACCGCTAAAGTATAATTTTGAGCTTGAACTACACGTGTGAAGTTAGAAGCAAGCTAACGGCGTTGAGCAAAATTCAAATAAAATTGCGTCAGTTTTCGATTCACTGTAGGAAATCGTGTTTGTGCCAGTCGTTGGAGTATTTCCCTTAGTAAGTATACGTTTTTGTATTTTGTCGTTACGAAATTGTAAATTTGCACAATGCATTGTTTATTTTGTGTAGGTGCCATGTATTACGTTAAACTGTGGTCAGAAAAACAAGTGATGTTGTTTTTGTAGGTTATGTGCGATTTTGTCACTTCCCTGGCGTCACTTCTCTGGCATATTTCATGCCAGGAGAATACATAAGTCCCATGGAAGTGACGAAATTTTGTTTCATTAATATTTAATCTTATAACGCTTCATTTAATTTGTTTAATAACATAATATACAATATTTTATTATATACAATATTAAAAGTTATAATAAAAAATAAACTAAAACTAGTAACTTAATTTGTTCTAGGTACTCGAGCATAATCGGATCTCATGGCGAATGTTAAAAACAAGCAAACATGGGAAGAGAGGCTTGAAAAAAGCGTCAAGGTGAAAAATTACGCTACCAAAGAATTAAAAATGATCCATCCGGTTAAAAATGCTGAATTAAAAGAAAAAGAAAAGCAGAAACATAAAAAAAGGAAAAGGGACAAATAAAGAGAATTAATGATATGATTGAAAGTGAACAAAGGGTTGTTAGAAAAAAAAATATGGAGAGAGAAGACTGAAAAGCATAGAGATCGCGTGAAGCTACAATCTACCAGAAACTATCCAGTAACATCACCTGCGTCTGATAATGAAGACCAACCTCCACTTCCACAAAGCAATATAGCTCTGGCTGCTAAAAGACAATCAGAAAGTCAGCGTAAAGCGTGAAGTACGAAATGAAGTTATAAAAAAATATATATGAAATTACCTCAAAAGGTACATGAGTATCAAAAGAATCTAAGGCGCATCGAAAAACAGAATAAGGAGCTCCAGGTGATATCGGAAGGACATGTACACAAACCGCTGAAAAAATTGTTTCAGGAACTGACATTGCTACTATTGAAGACTTTTGAAAAATATTGCCCCAGCATTCATATTTTTTTTATAGGAGAAGGGGCAAACGAGCATGCGGCTCACCTGATGGTAAGTGACTACCGCTGCCCATGAACAACTGCAACACCAGGGGTAGGGGAATTGCAGATGCGTTGCCGGCCTTTTGTGATACATGAAAAAGAAATTGATTTACAGAAGAAGATAAATGAAGATAATCGACCAAACCTTAAACTTTTTGCTGGTACAATAAAAGTACATCAAGTCCGAGGAACCTTTATGAGCAATACGTTGTACATCAAGAGCCTAAGCTGCTTTTTTTGCAACTTTTGCCTTCACTTCGACTTAGACGACATTAAATACACCCAAAATGATTAAACCAAATTGGATGTTGCTGCAGTATACATAAAGTAACCATAAGTCCCGTTTTGAATGGGACTGTCCCTTTTATAGGTCACGTGTCCCGTTGTCCTCACACAAAGCTCCGGGACGCAAAATAGTCCCGTTTTCCGAAATAGCGCGAAAATTTAAAACTATGAAGTTAAGGTGGAAGTATTCAAACACTTTCGCACCAACAATCTTCAACATATTTTTTTGCATTTTAATTGAATATATTTTATGTCTATACCTGGTACAAATGCTCCCAGTAGAAAGAGTATTTTTCTATAATGAATAAATTATGGACATCTGAAAAAAATAACTTCCAGTTCTAAAGGCAATGTTGATAATAACAAAGGTCAATATAAAAATCATGCTCAGAATTTTGTTCCACTGACAAATGTAAATAATAATTTAAAAAATATGTTGCGTTTAATAATTACTGTCTGAGGGACTTTGCTTTAATGAAACTGGTGAAATGGTAATTGCTTTTGATTTTTCAAAATTTGTTATAGTAAAAATAATTATAATTAATGTGAATATAATTATAGTGAACACTAATTGTATAAAGTTATAGTTTTTAGAGTATAAATAAACCCATGTCCCGTTTTGAGTTAAAAAATAAATAGTCAGTTTAAGTATACACCGATTCTGAGGAAGATGTACGAAACAAAATAATTCCACAAACATCTACTAATCTGATTAATACTATAGAGTATAGACAATGAAGACACAGCTATGATTGTCAAGAACGGTGATTTTATACTTGTGGAATACCAGATTAATAATAGAAAATATAGATATGCTGGCGTACGTTACATTTCTAAAGATCTCCAATGAAGATGGTACTCTTTTTAGAATAGATGACAATGACATGTCTGATGTTAAATGGGAAAAGATCTTGACCATACTACCAGTGCCAAATATACTTATGAAGGGTAACAGAGTGTGCGATGTATATGAGTGGAGATGTACGTGTTATTGGCTAATTATGTAGTAGTTACTTATGCCTGATAACCTCGCAATACGAATGAGCAAAATGTATGTAACTACTGTGTCCCTACAAGAGTATTCTACAAGTTTCCAGAGCCAGTTGATGTATTTGAAAAGTAAATTGTTGATTGTTTAGTATTAAAGTAAAATATATTTAGTTTAGTCAAAACTATTGATTGTGTTCTTTGCAAAAAATTAAGGTTTTTTGCAAAGAACAGAATGAATATTTTTATTTGTTGAAAGAAGCTTTAGAAACTGTTAAGACTAATAAGACTAGACTATCTAATATATTAAAAAATATGTAGACTATAATTTATATATTTTTATGTAATTTTATTCCCCTTTCTTAGCTAATAATCAATGGCTTGTCACTTCCCTGCTTTAATTTGTCACTACTCTCCCAATAGTGTCACTCCCTTGATAACACATTTGCCCTGGTGCTTATAAAATTAAAAAAATTGAAAAATCTTCTGGCCCGTATCATTACAAATGCACAAATAGTGTCAAATAGTGATATTATTAATATTGAATCAACAAAAAAATCAAATACCGTATATTCACCCTAATAATAACTCCTTTATGGTGTAGGTTGTATGAATTTTAATAATTTTAACTTAAAAAGCATTTATCATGTTATTGTACTACACAGGTTAGCAAAGAATACATAATGGCATTATGTCGATACTTTGTAAACCTTTTTATACACACAGGCAAACCAATAGTGAATTAGATGTCCAATACATATTTGGCAGATATACATTTATGTAAGTCCATTCTATGTTTTATTACAAATCATACATATTATACTATATATGTTTCAAAGTACCCATTTTTTTATTAGATTTTTGGCCTGATCAGGGAAAAATAGCATAGTCAACCATATTTAATTAAACCCGGAATACATGCAACCATATCAGTTTTCTTCATTATGTTTATGTTCTGCTTCCAAATAAGAGGGCATGCGGCCAAAAAGCAACTTCTCCCTTTTATGCACATGTCTCTGATGTTTCATCATAGCATTTCTATAACCAAAAGCTTTTCCACACATGTTACATACATGATTTTTAATTCCTAAATGATCAGCCTCATTATGTCTCCGTAACATAAGATTAGTGTGAAAGGCTCTTTTACAAGCATCACATTTGAATTGAGGTTCTTTGTGTTTCAACATATGACTATTAAGATTACTCTTAAACAAAAATCTTGCCGGACATTCTGTACACATGTACCTGTAGTCTCCAGTGTGAGTGCGCATGTGAGTTTTCAGTAGCTCAGCATATCGACCTTTGTATGGACAAAATTGGCATTTAAAAGGAAAGTCATCCCTATGCCTCAAGCTGTGGTTATGATAAGCACAACGGAGTCTAAATGATTTACCACAAACGTCACAAACATATTTGTGATGGTTTGGTTCATGCATAGTAAGATGCTCTTTGTAATAAGAGCGATTTATAATTTTGTTACACACCTGACATGTAACTTTCGTTGCTTGTTTATCCTTCTCTCTTTTAGATACTTTTGTATCTCTCAAATCATCATTCACAGGCCAATTTTGTGTTGTGTCCTTGCATTCATAATCATCGGTATAATCTTGGTCTTGTGAATGATCAAATAAACTCTCCTCTTTGACTGGGCGATGTAAAGTTTCTTCAGATTCCTTAGCAATTTTCCTAAATAAAATTGCTCCCTGTAGAAAGTTATAGCACACTTCACATAAGTGCTTTGTTAAATTATCGTCAACTCTTATTTCAATATTTGCAAAAATATTCAATGCATCTAATATTTCAGGGAATCCTTGTTGCCGTAAATTGACATTACTCCTTCTTTTAAACATATCCTACAGGCAGTCTCATTAGAATCCATGTACGTGAAAGTAGGTTCTCTGTGATTTTTACTATAGTATTCAATGATATCAAACTTATTTTTGGGTTTAGACATTTTCATAATGTAGTATGAAGTAACCATGGTCAATTTTAGAAATAAATGGAAAATTTGGAATTATCGACTATACTTTTTGCATTTAATAAAAAATGTCGGGCTTATTAATGATTTTTATATTGTTTCGGTTATTTCGCAGTTTCGCTTTTTGGATTACTTTACCTCATTCTCTATCTAGTCTGTGCTTTACCTTTACTTGTTGTTGTTTTTACTATTCGCTCGAGAGAGCAAGCAAAGGAACTAAGCCATACAGCCTTGTCTTTTTATTTTGAATATATATAATTTTAAAGTGTAAAGGCCGGAACCAAGTCTTATTTTTCTTCTTTCTGTCTCTTCAAAATCCATAAAGGCCGAAGCCAAGTCTTATTTTCTTTAATTCCTCATATTTTCAAAAACCGTAAAGGCTAAAGCCAAGTCTTCTTTATATTGAGTTGAGTGATCAGTGACAGACTGACAGGTAAACAAAACAAAATATTTTTTTTATAACTGGATTTACGGCTTTCGGTTCTGAGCCTGAAGTTCAATGTATAGTTATCCTTCATAGTACTGTACTCATAGCCCTTGGGAGATTTTGACGGCAACTTGAGCCAGCAGACAGCTGACAGTTGGCGATGGTATCTCAAGGCGCCTAAGCAGACAGACACATTATCTTGAGAATCACATCACCATCGGAGCACTTGTTTCACCGTTTCCACTAATAAGTTCACATGCGCAGACATTTAATACACAAAATCGCACCACTTTTACATATCAAAATCCACTTCAAACCATTATTTAAACAATAATACAGGAGCAGCAAGCCGCCGCCGGTCAAGTTCCCGCCAAAACTCCGGATTACTTTACTATTCTATCTTGTCTGATGCATAGATAAATAAATAATCACAAATTACTTAAATAATGTAGCACTAGCAAGCTCGAGCAAGCTATATTATAGTCTAGGCCATAGACTTAGAATATACTGGCGTATAGACCAACATAGTGTGCAAGGGAGAAGAAAATTCCTTATGGCAAAAATGCAAGATAGAAAAGGATACCAAATCTCATGACTCTGTAACCAATTTTGAATGACAGGTCGGCACAATTCGGCACGCAAGAAATAGCTCCTAGATATTTTGTAATTTTTAAAAGTGTAATAGTGGTTATTTTTAGAAAGTAACTTTTTTCCAAAGTGCTTACTTATTTGTTAGTGATTGTGGTGTTAATAATAGAAATAATCCTGATAATTGCACATTTCACAGGTAAATTCTCAAGACGTAGTCAATGTTATGAAGCGTTTATTTTTGGTTAAAATTTATGTTATATACTGTTTAAAATACAGATCGTTTTCAATTATTTTGTTAATTTTGATATTTTGCAAAGAAAAAAGTCACGTTGTTGATAATTTGCATGAATTTGGTAAATACATTTTTATACAAAATATTTTACATGTACGCTAGGGATTGACTCAACTATATCAAAATTAATGTCGATATTTATCTTGAATGCTTATAATAAATCGATAGACTTACCCACACAACAAGAAAATAAATCCTCGATTTGCGTTCTAAAATGTAATTTTATTTTGCCGTTTGTCAAACAGATTCCCTCCGGATTCTATAATTAAAAAAAATGGTTAAGGTTAATTGGACGGGTTGGTTGGAATGCAAAGAAGAACTCAACAATCTGCAGCAAACATTTTCTTGAGAAGTATAAAAGTCATTTCTACATTATTTGTACTAGTAAGTATAATATTGTTATAACAAGACTTCAAAAATTTAACTTTCAAAACTTTAGATATAAATAGAAACAGATTTTTATACATTATAAAACTGTAGTACATTAAAGATAAAAAAATCTTGAGATTACCCTCTTTAAGCCATTATGAACCCGACTAAGTATCTATTTATTAACCAAAATAAATGTATAACCTTACTTAACCAACCGCGCAGCCTCACGGTCACACTAGTACAATATTCATAGCATCACGCTATTTTCCCCAAGGGGTTGAGCGGAGCTTCGGAACTTCGGATTATATTCCCAAGTCACAATGAAAAAACTTTTAGCGTAGTTAGGTATAGATATTTAGTAATGCTCCAGAAGCGCTACTAGACGACCGCGCATGAGACGCGATAGTATAAATTCCATAGTATTTGATACTCACAACGGTCGATGCCCGATTCATGCTTGATGGCCGACGACATTGTGCCGAGGGCTTAAATAGCGTGGTTCATCCCCTACAGAGTTAGTCGTAGAGAGAAGAGGAACACGTGGTTAATTAATAGCTGCGCAGATCGATAGATCTGCGAGATTAAAAGTTGCACTTGCCGCGATCAGTCCATGAATGAGTAACCATTTTCTTAACATACCGAGATTGAGAGAATAGAGAGTGCATCTGTATCCTCAGACACTTAGTGCACTTTAATGTGTTAAGATCATTATGTTTTTAAAATTCATACAGCTAAAATGATAATAAGTTTATTATTACTTTATACTTTTCAGGGACAGATGAAAGAATATAAGCATGAAGTATGATGAAGCCTCATAAACATATTGGCTTTTAAACACAGCAATCTTATTTTACTGATTCCTACAAGTTTCCTTCCTTAAATTATTAAGTTTACATTCATAATTAAGTCGAATGTTAAAATAAACTTCTATAATGTATTTAATTATTAATTATTAAATGTTTGTAATTATCACAAGTAATAATTATATGAAAAATAAAGCAGCAATTATGTACTCCATGTCCCCGTTTTTATTTCCCCATCAAAACATTTTATAAAATATATAAAATATAAATACCTATATACTTAGTTAACTATCTACCTATTTATATTAACAATATTTTAGAAAAGAAATTCCGGGGAAACTGCCCAGCAGTAAATATTTTTCTCCAAAGATCGTAGCTCGAAAATACAACTTTCCGATGTGATTATTGGGAAGTTTTTTAAGTTTATCGGTAAATTCACCTGGGATTTTAACCATTTGAATTAAAATCCAACAAAAGGCAAGTGGGTTCAGCTTATTCCCAGGAACATGTTATATGAATATTTTTAATTATTTAGTCAAATTCAGTTAATTTTTGAAGTTATTCAACTTCATACATGAAACAATATATATTTGGAAAACGGTAATATAGGCCTATAGTACCGTTTTCCAAAGTTAGAGCCCGCGTTGCATATTTAACAGGTAATTTTAGGGATGCCATTACAATAAAATTCCCCAATTTTCTCTATTTGTTCCTTTTAATTTCCTCGTGTCATTAATATCATGTATTTATAATGCATTGTTTTTATTTTGTTTTAGGTGTTTCTGAACGCACCGTCACCCAGATAAGTCAAGAGGTAATATAGCAGAAGCTTCATCTTCTAAAATTGTGACGCCGGGAAAAACTAGGAACCGAAGGAAAAAATTTATGATTTAGACGATTTCGATATGTGCGCTATAAGGCATTTAATTCAATCATTTTACGTCGTGAAGAAGGAGATTCCTAACATAAATAAACTTTGGTTGGAATTGAAAACTGATATTGGTTTTAAATATGGCAGAACATCGTTGAGGAGTATTTTAAAGACTATGGGCTACAAATAAAGTGTCAAAGGTGCCAGTCTAAACGAAAAGTATTGGTAGAACGCAGTGATATTGCAGCTTGAGAGCAAAATATATTCTGAGGTTGCGCAAGAATCGTCAGGAAGAAAATCGACCGGTAATTTATGTTGACGAAACGTATATAGATGCTTCATACCACCTTCAAAAATGTTGGCAATCGAAGGAACAGCCTGGTATTCTTGCTTCTGATAGCGTCGGTGCAAGATGGATAATAGCCCATGGTGGAGGTAAAACTGGGTTTGTTGAAAACGGACTGCTGCTGTTCAGGTCTAACTCCAAATCGAGTGACTATCATGACGATATGAATTCAGCTAACTTCATGCGGTGGATGAAAGAAAAAATTGTGCCGAATCTTCCAACGAATTACATTGTAGTGATGGATAATGCGTCATACCACTGCACACAGATCAACAAGGCGCCTACAATTGGCAATACAAAAGCAGAGCTCAAGGATGGCTTACGAGAAATGGTATTACATTTGAAGACTGTTGGACGAAAGCGCAATTATACGAATTAATTAAAAAATACAAAGGAGACCCACAGTACGAAATAGATCAAATGCTAAATGAATATGGACATGAGGTTCTCCGTTTGCCGCCTTACCACTGCGATTTAAATCCCATAGAAAAAATTTGGGCAATAGTAAAGAGACGCATTGCAGAGAAAAATATCACTCAAGCTCCTAGCGAAATAGCTGCTATTACTGAGGCGGCGTTTAGAACAGTAACGACAGAAGAATGGTTCAACGTATGCCAACATGTAGAAAAAATAGAAGATAAATATTTCCAATCAGATAGGCTGATGGATATGGAAATGGATGAATTTGTAATTAATGTTACAGGTGACACATCCGAGTCATCTGATGAAGACTCTAGCATGGATTCTGATGAAGATATGCGAATGGAAGGCGTTGATCCACTGCAGGACCATTGTTACACCAAATTTATAAATAATAATAGGTATTCAATAAAAGATTTACAAGGTTTCCTTGGACTTTTATTTCGTTCTTTATAATAAATATTATAATGCTATTTCAGTTGTTTCAAAATACCTTTTGGAAAAATTTATTATAGACAAAATTTCAGTAGTCATTAATCTTAGTATTAGTCCTTTTATACACGCATATAATAGGTACCTGTAATTGTGTAAAAAATTGTAGTGTAGTTAAACTTGTGTAGTGAGGCATCAAACTTATGAAAGTTAGAATCAAGAAATATATTTATTACGCGGATCTTAAACAATAAATATGGGGTTTAAAAAATTATTAGGTCTTTGTAAGTTTAGGCTGAACATTACAGTTTTTAATTGAGATTTGGTAATCAATTAGGTAATTTATGTAATTTGATATAATTATACAATTCCAGTAATAAGATTAAACGAAGGAAAAATATTAGTTAAGCTGGCAACATTAAGCACGCCATCAGTCGCGCGCAGAGTTATCTTGCGCGCACTATAAACCATAGAGATATACCTATGGAGCGGCATATTCTACTATAGAAATAATAGTTATACAAATATCTATAATATCGACACACACTTGTCAAAACAGTTTTGTCTCTTTTAACAAAGCAGTAGCTGCAATAGAAAAGAGACAACTACACTTTGTCAAGTGCTTAATTTCGTAACACTTTCGTGTGACGTCATTAGCTCATCCATGCGTGACTGCGCCGCCATGTTAAGCGCCAAGTTTTGTAGTAGATCTGCTGTCAAACTGTCAAAAAGCAGTGACAAAGTGTTGTACTAGAAATTATTTTAATAGATTAATTTTGTTCAGAAATGAATAAATAATATTAATAGTTTATAATTCCCGGATATCATGTTTCATGATCATGCCAGGTTTTCGAATTTCAAATAAACGAAATTAATATACCTACCTGTGAAAAATAATATTTTTCATTTAAAATCTGAATATATATATATATATATATATATATATATATATATATATATATATATATATATATATATATATATATATATATATATTTAAAAATACATAAATATGGGATCAGGGATCTCCATCCCAGTAATATTGTACAGTAAACAAATTTGGTATACAAGCAAAAAATCTTCTCAAGAATCTTCCCACTACTCTGTCAATATTCATTTTTATTGTGTGCGTTATAACTTTTTAACTTTGTTCACAATTATATAAATGATGTAAAAACTTGAGTAAGTACTTAGCACACTCAGAACATTGTTTAAAACAAGTTGCAAGTTAGCTGCCTGCATACTTAACTCTTTGTTTGACTGTACCTAATACAAGAAATCTGTAGCAGAGTATGCACTGCGTAAGTGTACGTATGCGGTGAAGCCTGGTGAAGCAGCTCAAGCGAAACTTAAGGAATAGCAATCCAAATCTAATTTGACAACCCAACAATATCCATTGCTTCATGTGATTGAAAAATTCGTTTGCTCGACAACAAAAACAACGCAATGGATATTGTTAAACTGTCAAATTGGTATGGTTTGTCATTTTGGTGTGTTACACAATTAGGCTACGGATTTAATTTCTATCTACACAAAAGCCATAAAACTGCCAGACACATTATTTATTCCTCAGATAAGTTATTTGACGATTGAAAATATAGCCCTGTACCTATATAAGTACCTACGGAATCAAATAAATAAAGCAACAAATTCAATTATATGAAATAAGAACAAATTCATATTAGTAAAAATATCGATATCAGCTGCCCATATTGCTGAGTAACAACCTATAAAGGCGGCCATTTTATGCGCCAGTGTATTGTAGGTAGTCACGCTAATTCTGTAGGTATGCCCAGTCCATGTACTTCTAAGTCAGTGCTCTAAACGTAGTGATTATATTCTCTTTGGGTTACGCGTTTTCGGGCTGTCAGGTGGTCTATACGCCAGTATATTCTAAGTCTATGGTCTAGGCTTGGGCAAAAACTATCGGTACATCGAAATATCGCTATTTTCTCAAAAAACTATCGATATATATCGTCGATATTTTTAATCGCCATACATCCATATTTATTTTAGAGTATCGAATTCGTATCAATTTCGATATATTTTAAAATGTTGTATTAATGGACAAAACGTGAAACAACATAAGGAGCTACAATAGAAGTCATGTGGGGTTGTCTTTTTTTTCCGTCGTCCAGCCGTGAGTAATATTAAATTTTGGGACTTATCCTTACATCATGCAAATGATGACGATATATCGATATTTATCACGCGATATATATCGATACTGTTTAAAATAGCGATTCGATATATTTTTTTCACTTGCCCATTCCTGTTATAGTCTGATGTCCTGTACCTGTACATACAACTATATAATTTGTGGTCTGATGCTGATGTTTTTGTTTCAATCTTTGTTTGACATTCACATTTCACAATGACATAACAATACATCATTGTCAAAAAAGACTTATAGGTCCGTAGATAGAGGATTGACTAGATAAAGCATTCGCGTATGCTTTTGAGTATGGAGTGATACTCCATGTTTTGAGATAGAAATAGGCGGGAGGTACTTTCCCTGGGTTACCAGATATTGTTCCATTTCCACCGTTATAGATTCACAGCACATAAATTCATACAACAAACTTATTTGTTACTTTAAAAAAATGTTCTTTTATAATTCAAATGATTAATTCATTTCTCTAACTAAAAACTACGGGCGGAAACGGCGTAAAAACAGAATTATCATTCCGTATTCAATGGCGCATCGACGATTTTACTAGACAGTCAATAAACTCTTTGGATTTCGACAGCACAAGTGAAGACGCTACTAGTACAAAGTGTGATATCACTAATAAGTAGCAATATCTTAAGTATGTACTTAAATATTAATTAAGAATAAAAATATTAATTAATAATCGAAAATTTCCTCGTGTCGAGTTTAAGTTGTTTTTACAAAGTTCATAATATCAATAATATTTTAACATACCAGTCCATCACAAGTTCAGTGCTGAACACAGGCCTCCGAAAGGAAAAGGTTTCCACTTAGGTTTTGTAGTACAAAACACGGTTCTGAGCCAACTCCCGCGATTTCGTGTATGTCTTACTAAGTTAGTGGCTTGTTTGCGGCAAGTTATGGCGTACAAGAGAATTTGTCTATACACGGGATGATACTACCCCACGTCGTAAGCAATAATACAACAGATGGGGCAGCAGCACTTTCCTGATGAAAACTTAAAATAATAAAAAACTGCGGTGGCCAACCAGTATAACGCATATTTTCACGAAGGCGTGGCAACTATGGCAAAAGTTATCCTATGAGGATATCTAGGGGAAGGCCTTTTTTAGGTGACTTACTTATGGTTAGGTGACTTAATCATGTTACCTAATGGTTGAGGTGGTAAAATGTTTTAGTTAATATACGTTGTAAAGCATCAACAAATGGTTTGTTTTTGTAATATGTTGGTATATAAAATCAAAACGAATGTTTTATAATATTCTATTTTAATTTACCATGCAGTGTAAGATTATCTGCTACCTCATATCATTCCATGGTTGGTGTATGAGGCGACATAGGGAAACAACAAAGAAGATAAACAGCAGCATTTTCCTGATAACAGCTAAATAAAAAAAAACATTGGTTGCCGACCCGCTTGCCAATCGTTGCTACTATGGCAAATAGCTATGTTCATGTTTATGTTCAGCAGTGGACTTTTGATAGACTATAAAGATATATATTATATTTAAATGAAAATATAATATTGAAATTTAAAAAGGAAAAAGAACTAAATTTTGTGTACTTACACAACATACAGAAATATTAACAATGTTACATTAAGTAAAACAAATGAAAACACAATTATATATTAAATATAATTCAATAAAATTAAAATAAACAAACGATTATTTACTATTTTTCATCACATTAACAAAACAATAAAATCAACAAAATTTTTGTCTTCTTTCTAGAGCATTTATTGTAATTCTTGGTTTGACTAGCTTTAGAATTTCTCAAAAATATGCATTTATAAACTTGATTTATACTTTTGCATGGCAGAAATTCTTGGGTGCTGGTTGTTAGAATCGGATTAGAAGGGAGTATAATATATATATGCCTGCCTTGTATATAATATATTTTAGTGGTATATATAAGGTACAACTCCTAACCTATACTTAGAATGGTAACACCTATCTCTTGTTAAGTTTATTACATTATTTATGTCAATTAAATGGAAATTTTCATAATTATTACATTTATTTCTTAATTTATTTACACTTTATTAATTATAACATCTTTATAAAAGGGATTACAAAGGGTGGACTAGATGTCTCATTGGTAGGCATTCCCAGAGTCAGTTTTACAATTGTTATTGCATAATAAATTATTCATTTGTATATTTAGGTCAGGACTTAAAATTATTTATTTATTTATTTTATTTAAATCTTTATTTGAATAAATAATGGTAGCACAGACAAAGTTCCTACATTTGTAAATGAGGATTCATGTTTAATCAATCTATCTAATAAGTAAATAATTTGTCATTGTCATGCAATCAAATTACACAATGAAAATCAAATAAATATAAATTACAATAAAATTATTACAAGTCATAATAATACAGAATGTCAGCATTTGAAACTAAAATGTCAAGAACCATATTAAATAAATTAAGCATTGCTAGTCAATTTATAATCCATACAGAACAATGTCAAAAATCATAACTACCAAGTACCAACAAGATGAAACTTATATCACTTATGGAGAAAACAAGATACAACAAGAAATTATAACATTTTAAAAATATACTTTTGATAATGACTAATGGTAACGGTAAGTAAATCATCAAATTTTTTCTACATCATTAATTGAGAATATTATCTTATGTTGTTGTGTTATTGTGTACCTTAAGATTAAGACTTATTTATTTATTATTTTGATATTAATATAAGTATGATATATTTATTTATTTTTTTATAAATGTTGTAATGTAATTGTTATTAATGTATAATAGAATTAATGGAATGCAATAAAGTTTTGTGCATTTGATTTCAGGCAATACATATTTTGTGAAATTAAATATACTTTGCCCAATATTTATGTACTTGAACCCAAACAACATGTTTTCAGGTTGCTTCTTACATATTATTAGTGACGTCTATGTAATATAGAAAATGATTGAAGAGTTTTAGGGCAACAAGGAGTGTTTCCTTTAAAGCTGAACATAAAAGTGTATGTATATGTAATTCATATTTATGGACATAACTACTAATCACAATAAAAATTATTACTGAACAATGGGAAAATATTATTGTACTCGCTGATATCGCTAAAGTTACTATAATCCTACCAAATCAAAAAGTGCACGTTTGTTATGACTTTAACTGCCGCACTCAGAGAGCTTCATTAAATTCGCCCTAACGAATGATTAACAAATTATCATTATCTTCGTTAATGAGTGATTCGTCCTAGAGACTAAACTTAATGATTCATTAGCTAATTAGTAACTTAAGGACACATGTGGCCGTGCTAAGCAATATCGATAGATGTCGATAAATCGTAAGGGTTGCTATGTATATAAATCGGTTTACATAAATAATAGTTTTTCGTCTTTATTCAGAACAAACATATTAGTAAACACTTCAGTGTGATTTTTTCCAATACATAATATATAAAAAGTATTTTTAAACCGTACACAGCACCGTAATAACTGAAATTAAAAATTTATTTTTTATTGTGGCAAGCGACACCAGATGTCAGGAATGAATGTCATTGTCAAACTAACTAACTTCTCAGAGCTTTGTGTTAATGTTACTATACTCTTTGGTGTTAATTGTTTTGTATCGTAGACAGAGAAATATAGATAGACATGCTATGCAATAATAATAATAGTAAAAGTAAGACGACATAGGATAAATAACAAGTGACAAGTAAAATATGGTAAATAGTTTCACTAGGTACTAAATTGCGCTTTATGCCAGTCGAGATTAAGCAATAAATTAATGTGCGTTTTCATTTTAGGAAGGACTGTCGAAAACAACACGCTCAAGAGTGCCTAATTTCACCAGCGATGAAAAGGTCATATTAGCAACCCTAATAAAGAGTAAACCAATTGTGGAGTCGAAAGCAACTGACGGCAAGTCAGTCGAAAAAAAGAAAGCTGCATGGGAATCCATAACTCAAGACTTTAATTGCCAAGCTTATGTTCATAAGGTGCATAAACGGTTAAGGTTTAGAATCAAGTCGCCTTAATAGGGGGGTTTGGGGCGGTGAGAAAGGGGTGGGGGAGCAGTGCATGGGGGCGAGCTCTTGCACCAAATAAAACACCAAAATGTTAACTTTTATAATTACTTTAATAAGTAAACATATTTTATTACTTCCACCATTTCCAAAAACGTCGTAAAATAGCAAGCAATCGGTCTCCAGGGGGGTAGCGAAGTCGTCGAAAAACAGGAGGCAGATAATAACAATAAGGAGCACATTCACGTAAACTCGGAAGCAACGGAATGACGCTTATGACGCGAGTCGCGAAGTCGAGTATAAACGTAGTGATTATATTCTCTTTGGTCGAGTTTATCTGTTACTGATTACTGTCAATGTCAAAAGTTAGCTTGCTACATATTTATTTATCTATGTCAAATGTTCCGTTTCAGGTATTAATTAGTGATTTATGAATATTTTTAGAAAATGATATTAAATATTTCGACGCAGCTCCGGCAGCTAAAATTGCATAGGGGCACTTCAGATAAGCCCCCTTGACCCTCCCACAGTGACAGACTCCTCTAATTCAGGCGACTTGATTCTAAACCCAACCCGCATAAACTTACACTTTCTTTTATCATTTTATAAGCTATTGGGATCATTGGTTCCTATAAATTACTAAGATGTGTGGTTTATTACTTGTTATGCTCTTGTATCTTGGTAAAAGAAAACAATATTTACTACTAGCGTAATCTAAATAAAGATTATTCATCCAAATCCAAAGAATTTAGCTGTACATCTTACGTGGTAGAGCCACGCTGCAGCTAAATTATGGTTGCAGCACGAATGGGTCGGTTTGACCGGGTAGGACCACGCTCTCACAGAATACCAGCGTAAAATGGCAGCTTAATGTTGCTGTGTTTCGTATGGTGAGTGTAGAGAATCGGAGAACCTTTTCACTGGAAACGAGGCATTCCATCGTAGTCCTCAGGGGTGACAACGCATCGGCATTTTGATCTTAATCGAAGATAAATGTAAATGTCTATAGGCCACAGCATCCACTTACCATCAGGTGGACTGTGTGCTTGTTTGTCACGCTCATTCTATAAAAAAAACATGACTGTATTATGTAGTTTCAATAACTAACTATAAACTAATATATTTTATTTTCTTTTACAGTTGGCTACTCAAAAATCAAAAACCAGGCTGCAGTATTATAATTACAGACAAATAAAATACTTTTGGAAAAAGCTTTATTAGAATTGGAGATTTTAAAAAACAGTTTACAAAATAAAACAAGTGATTAGTTAAATTATGTTTTATTTTAACCTTGTTTCTATTTTTTTTATTATTGAGAAAAAATTTATTGGCAACAGATTGTCTGACCAAGAAACCGTTACTGTTGGGGTTCTCTTGTACAGGAAGATTATCCATGTTATTACATATCATACTAATCAAAAATTCCAAATTAGGTCCTGTTACTGCCTGGACATTGATTGAAAAAACCCTTTCTATTTCTATACACTTCAGAAGACATTCCACCAGACTTCTTATTTTAATATGTGTACGGTCAATACATCCTATCACTCCAGGAAATTGTGCCACTTCAAAAAACATTTGTATTCAAGAAATATTCAGAAGTTTAGTATGTTACTATTAAAAGTATGTTGAATGTAGAAAATATATAATATGTATAATATTTACTAATGTCTATTAACATGTTTACAGTTAATAGACATTAGTAAATATCAGTTTACAGTTCAGGCTATACGCCTTTGGAACTCCTTTCCCGATGACATCAGAAAAGCTCCAAATAAGTTTGCTTTTAAAAAGTTGGTGAATAATAATCTATTAAAGACAATGCTTCTTACATGAATCATCCATGTCATTTATATTGTTAGACTTATATATTCATAGTTATTTATATGTACTATTTACATATGTATGTTGATATGTATATGTGTATGTCTACGTATGTTTGTATATATTTGTATATATGTATAAATAGGAGATATTTCTATAGTTTATTTATTTTATAATATATTAGTAAAATGTAAATATTACGTAGTTGATTATCATTTTTATTTTGTTTTTATTCTATATTGCTACACATACGTCAAATTCTCACAACTCTATGGGTTGACTGGTAGAGAATGTCATTAAGTCCGCCCTTTCTATTCTTTTATATTAAGGAATGCAATAAAGAATAAATAAATATCTCATATCGTTGTAAATCGTCCAGTGAGTTAAGCTCTCATCAAAATTTCCCAAGATTTTCTTAATGTCACGCATCAGCTTATAGTGTAGTTTTATGAACAAATACAAATCTGATAAGACTGTATGATCTAAGCCTTTTGCCTGCCTTAATTACGAATAACAATCTACAGTCTATGGTCTATTCAACAAAACTCATTGCAATGCACAGATTATACTGTAATGACACATTATCTTAATCAATGACAAGGTAGGTATACAGTAATCTGTAATGACAATTTGACAATCAATCCTTGGTAGAGTAATTGTTCTGTGAATCAAATTAAAACAACAACAAAGTATGAATTAAAACTTTAACAAAGAAATTATAATCAGCTAAGTAAAGAGAAGCTATCATATCTTTTTGGAATAAGAGTAATTGGTTTTCATGGCTTCGGCATATTTCAAACTTAAAATATTAAAACAAAGACTCTTTGTAGAAGACTTATCTAAAACCGAAAAAGTGCTGCAGCAAAACAAATTGAAAACTAATTATTTAATTCCTCCCGATACTGTTCATAAATGCAGAGTCTGTTTAGAAAGAGGCACTAAACCAATTTATGGCAGTCCAACACTGCCCGATATTTCAGCACCCTTACAACTGTTTGGTGGGATTATAATTAAGAAAACTGATTCTTTTTCTAAATATGTATGTGAATTTTGTTACTCATTTCTGCAATATGCCGTTACATTCAGGGAAAAGGCATTAAAGTCAGATTTAATGATGCAGCAAGGATTATTAGAAAACGGAATAAATGAGTCAAATTCAGAAAATATTGGTAGTGTAAGTAAAGAATCACAAGATTTAGGCAAAAAGTTATATAGCTGCAAAACTTGTAAGCAATCCTTTCACAGTTTGAGCACATATGCACAGCATAAAAATTCTAAACAGCATAGAAGTATACGAATCCAGTGCCCTATTTGTTATGGATTACTTACAACTCATTTGTTTAAAAAACATTTAACCCGTCACAAAACCACTTCTCATCTTGTTTGTCATATATGTGGTAAACTTTACCGTAAAGATAATCTAGTCAGGCATCTTCAACTACACAGTTTTGTTTTACCATACCAATGCAAATTATGCCCATACCGTGGGCGTTTTATGGAATCTCTTAAGTTGCACATGAGAACCCACACAGGAAACAAACCTTTTTCTTGTGATAAATGTCAATTATGTTTCTTGACCCGTAGCAACTTAAATAGACATTTATTAACACACAAAAAATAAGCCATTGAAATGCATAGAATGTGCACGAGGATTCTACCTGAAACATGATATGGAATTACATTTTAAAAGTGATCATGCAGGTATTAAAGATTTTGGATGTAGGATATGTGAAAATAGGTTTGGAACAAGAAAAGCATTATTAAGGCATGAATTAAGAGCTCATAAACGAAGCAAGATGGCAAAAGGTTGCTTACCATTATACTTGCAGGCAGAATATAAAACTTAATACTTTTCTATTTTATTGACTTTAATTGACATTGATATTTATTGATTACAAGCGACCCGCCCTGACTTTGCCTGGGTAGGATTTTTATCATTTATCCTTTCTTCATAAAAAATCCTGAGTTTTTCAGATAAAATATGCTGTCTTATCTGTTTGTGATGTTTCATTACAATCGGTTCAGCCATTCCCAAGATTAGCCTGGACAGACAGATAGACAGACAAAAATTGCCCAGGTGTAGCCCAATAAACCACTTTTTGTGGAGAAACCACATGTTGAAAGCTGTTGCTATTTCCTAGTGACTATAATTAAAAGTAGAAATAAATGTTTAATTAATTAGGAAGTAAAACATTATTACAATCTATTGAGTTTTATTGCCGGAATGCCAGCTGATGACTGAACTTTTGTCAAAAATCATAATTTTAACCATCTGCAACCGGATTCTCAATTCCAGGCCCTGGTTACCCTATAGCCCTAGACATGGAATGGTGAAGTAGGGCTGTCTGCTACTTATTTAATACCTAAGATCTGATGTTAGCAATACTGTTTTGGAGATACAATTTTTTTTATAACTTTTGAAAAAAAAACGTTATAGTGCATATTATGGATAACACTGCTAAAATTATTTTTTATTCATAGCTGTGGTTTGGCTGAGAAAAATCTTGGTGAATAATTTGAAATTAAAAATTTTGTACAACCGACTTCAATATATATTATTAACAACTTCCCTGTCCGAGAAATAGATACAATAGTTAAACAATTGAAATGTTCATATATGACTCATGGGACAGTGAAATGGTTAAGGATAACTCAAAAACTATTGGTCAGACATTGATCAAATTTATATGGGACCACATGAGAAGCACCAACTTCCAAATAAAAAAAGAATCATCGAAATCAGTTCACGTAGAACAAAGTTATGAGGTAACACACATAAAAAAAAACAGTCTAATTGAGAATAGAGTATTTTGGATGTTTTAAAAATTATAAGAAATGCCCTATTATTAGCACTACATACAGCTTTTACTTGATTTAAAAAATTATTCCATGGGCTTTTTTTTGATTGGCGGTAAAATACAGGCATTTATTTTTCGCAGTTTGATTTGGATCTTTTCATCGGTCAGAAAAGTTATCTTTCAAAAATTATTTAAAAATAAGTAAATTTTGTTATCTTTAATATTTATTGTAGTTATTACATATTGTACATACAATTGCGAAAGAAATAAAACAACTAATTCAAACATTAAAATTGTGTAATATATTTGTTTTAAATTACAGGTACATCAATGGACTAGAATATGTTTATGCTTTGGCTAAATTTAATTAATAAAATATTTATTATTATTCTTTTTGCGTTTTCAATAACATGGGTACATAAAATGTTGTATAAACCTATTATTTTATAAACATTGTATAAATCTTTTAATGTCAAGGATCCTAATTCACAATGGAAGATTTTTGATTAACTATGCAGTATAAGTTCTACAAAAAGGCCACATTATCACTTATATTTTAAGGACAGGATTTACAAATTACTATTGGACAACCTAGTAGGTGTAAAGGTTATTATTAATTAATGATTTAATCATCTAATTTTTGCCATTAGTCTTAGAAAGATAACACTTTAGGACTGAAATGTATATTATTTTATGATTAGGTTTGATTTATTCTTAAGAAAATCTTTGAGATTTTCATATAATGCAAATCCATAAACAGATGCTTCAATAATTACGAAACATGTTTTTCTTTGCCTGGGTAGGATTTAAAATAATACCAACACATTATGTAACGTTTTTACAAGATTGCGAGAATTCTTAAATAAATTTTTTATCAAGTGCTGAGCAGAAGGGGCTCACAGTTGTCAAAAATTGTTACATAAATAAAATGAAAACCAGCCAAGTGCGAGCCGGACTCGCGCATGAAGGATTCCATACCATCGTAAAACACGTGTCTAGTAGGGGTAAAAATTTCGAGATTCAGGGTTTTGTATGGGACAGTTATTATACCCTTTCGACTCAGGGATGACCTGAATGGCAAGACTAGCAATATATTTTTGCTTATGACGGCTCAATTGCGGCTATCAAGCTACTTGAAGAATCAATAAAGTGAGACAAGCCTGTAAGTTACATAAGCATGATGAATGACTAATATTAAAGACGATGCTTATGATAAATAATATAAAAAACAATCATGATTGTTATTTAAGAATAGGACGTCTATGATATTACATATTTATATTCATAAAATATTTACTTCTAGACAAAACACAACATAGTTATACTGTAGTTATGTATAATGTGATATGGATATCAATTTTAAAAATTAAAACGCAAGACATAAAGACTCGAACTCTTGTTCAAAATGTTTTTGTTCCAATCCAAACATAGGTTTTATATTTATATAAACAAAGGTCATATTGGGTGTTAATAAAAACAAGATGGCAATGGAAGTGCATCTTACCGTCCACTCAAGTTAAAAGTAATTAGAAAACCTTAAGACACAATAAAGCAGTCGATGCCACTAAGGGTTTTAAGGAACAGAAACTACACTCCTTGTCTGGTAATAAGATAATGTCTGCAGACTGAATTTTGGGTGAAAGACAAATCTCAACAGAGAATATCTATCTGCGCAAAACAGGATTATATTGGTCGACTGCGCGCGCAGGCACGGGAGCACTCTTAATTTCTTCACTCCCATAGTTCAATTGGACGGCAATTTGACAAGACCGAAGAGTCTTTTTTACGTGCCTTCCGCGGCACGGGGGTGAAGCACCGCCAAATTCCTGATTCCGGACTGCTACTGAGAATTTCTTGAGAGAAAAACCTCATAACTGATTTTTTGGCTCGACCCAGGATTCAAACATATTCAGCAGTTTGCCTTACGAACACTAGACCAACGAGACAGTCAAACTGTAATCTTGTCTGGTATAGGATAAATAAATAATGTATATTAAGAACCAGTAGCTATGAAGGATAGTTCCCGTAGGAGGAAAATAAAGACAAAAAAAATGTTATTACATCAGAACTAGCAGTAGGTACCTGTGACGAGGACTAAAAACACCTATGTGTAAAATGGAAAATAGGTACCGTAAGGATGAGAAAAATTAAGGAAACTAGGAACTAACTACAAAGAACTTAAACATTCAAGAAACAGAAAACAAATATTTCGAAAGAGATCATACGGATGACCTTGGTTTGCTTCACATCATTACAAAAAAAACATATTGTCCATGGTTAATCAGAAGAATATATATATTTATACGAATAAACAAAATATAATCTTTGTGCCCAACAACTATATAGAATAGTATTTATTTAGACTATGCAGGAGTTATTGAAAAGGAGTGCATTCATTTTATGTAAGCTACGTAATTATGAAGTGAAATCATATAAATTAGGGTACTTTTGTGTACTTATGATCTACTTTTTATCTTAATTGTTAAATAAAAAAAAATGTACAGCCGACTTCAATATAAATCAAATGAGAACATCATTAATGTAGTCGAATTCAATTAAATACGAATTATTAAGGATAACTCAAACTACTGGTCAGATCTTGATCAAATTAATATGGGACCACATGAGAAGCACCAGCTTTCAAATTAAAAAAAAAGAATCTTCAAAATCGGTTCACCTAGAAAGAAGAAGTGGGGAGTGAGATGTGAAATACATACTATGTCCATACAAGGTGTGTTTCCGTCCTAACTAAGGTCCTAAATTAGTACTCTATTAAGCAAAAAGTTGTCTAATCGGTTTTTAAGTTAAGACTTCGCGAGCGGTCGACCAAAATTGGCTTTGTGATCGACTGGCAAGATCGCGATCGACTTGTTGGGTACCCCTGATATAAATGGACTTCGCAGACATTCATAAAATTTTGATAAGAATCCTACACTGGTCAAAACCTACATTTGTAAATATCGTAATTTGTCAAAACTTTCGAATAGGCGATACGTCAAGACTCTGGCTCTTTGGACACTTAAATTGTTGTATCTAATATATTAAGTATATTAAAAATAAGCGTTCAGTCTCTACTTAGTAAGCTATTACTTTCGTTATGGTCTTTATAATATTGAAAGAAATATTGATGTCAAAATCTATTAAACCTTTGCGGATGCGGATGTGGTGCACGTTTGTAAACTTTAGCTTTAAACAGGGGAAAAAAGATGACATATTGAAGACAAGAAACGTAGATGATGAATTATGACGTTCACAGATTCTCTAATATTACCTACGTATTTATAGTATTACAAGATATTGAGAATTTGTTTTAATTAGTGTTTGCAAAGAATTTGTGGTAATGTTATTTACATAAAACCATCAACAATTTAATGCAGAGGGACTGACGGGAAATTTTGATTTCATAGAAACGGAAAGATGGAGATGATTACGTATTGCCGAGGATCCTTTTAGTTTAAAGATGCGTTAACAGAAGCTTACTCAATGAATCTTAACATTAAATAATAAAATGAATAACATTATTAAAGAGAACAAACATTTATGCAAAGTCGATAAAAGTCGAAGCATTTGAGCGGAATGCATGAACAATTCAAATAGTGTTCGTTCGATCAAAAAATATTGTCAAATAAATTATAACATACTTTAGTTTAATTTATAATTAATAATGATAACGTTTCTATTTTCCCTCACTGGCAGCACCGGAGTGATTTTTTTTAGAAATGAATTAAGAATTTGGCGAATTACGTATTTGACCAATGTAGGATTTGACTAGTCTACAATTTGACCGCTCAAGCATTTGACAAACCTCTGTGAAATGTATACATGTAATAATAACCATAATATAATATAATTATTACAGAGCTTGAACATATTTTTAGTAAGGTTCATAAGATATACCTACATACCTTTACTTCTCTAATCTAAGATCTCCTAGTAACACAAATAATACAACATTGACAAACAACAAATAAGTATATATAAAAAAAAATGAAAAATATTTAATAACACGAGTGCTTTTAAATTTGTTGTCATTTTTATCAGTTTCTAGCTATATAGGTATGAACAGAAGGAGAATATTTACCACTTCTCCATTTATTTCACATTTGGAAGCAAATTGAAGAATTACATCATTTTTATTCATCTGACTAAAATTATGTTTATTTGTCCGAGACTATGATAAATTTTAGAAAAATAGTTTCAGTACTTTATTAACTCATTCAGTACTCTTAGTACTCTTCACTGAAGAATTTACAAAAAAATTAAAAAGAAATATTTTTTTAAGTGCCAGTTTCGCCGTCTGCAATAGCGAAATTCTCACTGCATTCCCTCATCTTGTGCACATCTTTCAAAGATAATGTAACCACGTGTGCTCTGGTGTACATGTAACCGTTCAGTCATTTTAATTTCAAAAAAGAACAAAAAATATATAGTCGGATGAATAAAAACATGTTAATTTATCCTGTTACTACATTCATTTCAAACTTAACATATTTGACAGAATGCTTCATAATGGTAGTTTTTCTTGTCTTAGTAACATTTACAGATATTCTATCAAATTTCTAAAACATGCCAAATAATCAGTTAGTTAGTAGTTATATTTCTATATCATGATGTTCTATACCTATATCAATAAATATTTTTATATGTACAAATATCTTATTACTTTGGTTTAATCAACATAAGGCTATAAGACCACACAACACGTTTACAATTAACAGCAATATTTATTTAAAAATATTTTAGCTACAGCATATTTATAAAATACTTGGTTTTCCATTCAATATATGTAGTGCTGGTGCAAAAAGTGCATCAGTCATATGATTGACCACGACACATAGTCGCTATAAACATGGACGCAAATATAAACTCTAATACTTGTATAGTAAGCATCAAAGTACACCAGATATACTCAATTCGTAGAACCACTACTTGCCATATTAATAGGTAAAGGACGCCAACGATTGAAGGCACCGTCAAAATGACCGAAAACATAACCGGTATATCTGAAAGAAAAAAAGTATACATGGTGTTAGTTATAACAACTGTGAAAGCATGCACTATCATGTTATATTACAGTAATAATAGACGAACTCGGTATCTCGGTGGTTTTACGTTTGCTGTTATATTTATCACATATCAGCTTAGGACCGTCCTTTGAGGCATTTATTGGGGTAGGCCTATGTTCAGCAGTGGATCAGATGATAAAACTAGCTGGCACGGGCCCAGCATGTAAGTATGTGCAAAGAATATTTTTTTTATTTATTACCCAAAAAAAATATTTCAATTAGTACTACACATTAAACACAGCGCAAACAGAAAGCAGAGGTATAGTTGCTGTGCTCGAGTTCGCTATGATTAAAAAAAAACAAAGTTTAACTATTCATATATCTATGCGATCTTTACTACACACGTCTCTCCACTGAGTCCCAAAGAACTCATTAGAAACATGTTTAGTTTGTTTTTTATATTTTTTTTTTCATAATAGAGTTCCTAAACTCAGGATCCAATTTATTTATGATTTTAGGAATCAAGTACCTTTTTTTTTACTTATTATAAGCCAATACTTGACCACAATCCCACCTGGTGGTAAGTGGTGATGCAGCTTTAGATGGTAAATCGCACTGTCTTAGCGTAACAAAAGCCTATTCACTCTTGCCTTGAAGACGCCCAGATTGTATTCTTACGGAAAGATAGACGCCGGCAAATTATTCCACTCCTTTGCTGTACGCATTACAAAAGATGAAGCAAACCGTTTGGTTCTAATGCGTGGAATATCGACAACAAAGTAGTCCGATGGTGGAAAGGAGAGGGAGGAATTAAAGCGTGTAATTCCTGCGCACACTCACCGAAATGCATCCTATAGAATACCGAGAGACGGCTACTCTGCGGCTGTGCTCGAGGCTGACAAGATTGGTTTCAACCAAATCAAGGTCACCAATGAGCCTCTTAGCACGTCTCTCCACTGAGTCCAACGCTGCCAGGTGGCATTTTGCAGCACCAGCCCATATGTGACAGCAGTACTCCATGCACGACCGGACTTGCGCTTTATATAAGGTAAGAAGCTGCCCCAGCGTGAAGTACCGCCGCACCCTTGCAAGGACACCAAGTTTCCTTGCGGCTGCTTTGGCTCTGGACTCAATGAACCGCCCATAGTTGAGGTTCGGAGAAAATTCAACCCCTAACAACTGAAGGCGGTCAGTGTACTCCAAGGAAACATTCCGGAAAGTAGGAGCCAAGGTGAGCGGGCTCCTTTTAGCGGTGAAAAGACACGCTTGTGTTTTGGCGGCGTTAAATCTCACGAGATTGGCATCACCCCATTCGGAGACTGCCTGTAGTGTGGGACTCACACGCTCAACCATAGCCTCTCTTTCTGACTGAATTTGATCCCGACTGGCTCGGGCACCTCGTTGGTATCTCTCCACAACTGTGCTGTCGTCTGCATACCCATAGATACCGGGAATGAGCAAATCATTTATATGCAGCAGGAAGAGAGTTGCGGAGAGAACGAGCTCTGAGGAACACCGGCGTTAGTCGCCACAGCATTGGATGAGCAGCCATCGACGACGACCCGGAGAGATCTTTCACTCAGAAAGTCCTTCACCCAGGCAATCAGGCCAGGGGATAAGCCGTACGCTGAAAGCTTGCCCAATAGACTAGCGTGTTAAACCCTGTCAAAGGTAAACAGCAAGTGCTTCACCACTGTTCTCGAGGGCTTCGCCCCATATGTGAGTGGCATATGCTAGAAGGTCCCCAGTTGATCGATTTCGGCGAAACCCGTACTGGCGATCACTGAGGAGATCATTTTACTCTAGGTATGCCATGAGGTGGGCGTTCAATATACGCTCCATAATCTTGCAGAGTATGGAGGTAATTGAAATTGGCCGATAGTTGGCAGGTCCGTACGGCTATCTTTTTAGGCACAGGCTGCACATTGGACAGCTTCCAAGATTTAGGCACTATTCCAGTCTTGAATGAGAGGCGGAACAAGCTTTTTCTTTTCTTTCTTTTAAAAACGTTACCTCCACACTAGGATTTTCTCCTGTATCGTGGGGCAGTTTACATACATAAATTTCACAAGGACAAACATCCAGACCCGGAACAATTATTTGTAGGCCATACAAATACTTGTTCCGTGCGGGATTCGAACCCGCGGCCCTTAGCGCAGCAACTCATTGCTGCCACTGCGCCACGGAGCCGTCAAACGTGTCAACACAGGAGACACTCAGGTCCACAGACCTTTAGAACTATAGCTGGTATACCACAGTCCACTAGCTTTGTTCACGTCTAGACTTCGCAGGGTTTTAAGAACTTCCTTGTTGGTGATACGGACCTCTGACATAGAGGTACCGCAGTGAGGTAATTGAGATGGTACGCTGTTGCTACTGTCCAGACACGAATTGCAAGCAAAAGAGAAGCAAATAAATCCGCTTTCTCCTTAGGCGCATGCGCCAGTGAGCCATCTGGTTTTACCAGTGTAGACCGACAGAAGTTTGTCTCGATCGCTTTGGCGAGACCAAAAGCTCTACTGTCAGATGGTTTGACAGAGAGCTTTGTACCGATTCGGTTAATGCGGTCGAAACTGGCTTGGTGTAATGCCTTTTGCAGGACTTGGCGGCTTGGTTAAAGGCTCTCTTCTTAAGGCTAACATCCGGAGCTTTGCGGTCTCCAGCATCGACCCAGGATAAGTACGGCATATGAATATGGAAGATGAAATACTCCATCGCTAGACGTATCACATAGGTTATGGCATCCGCGCAGCTCGACGGGTCTTCAGACGAGAAGCAGACTTGTCGCCAAGGATAAGATGCAAAGAAATGCCACATCTCATCCCAATCTGCTGATCTGTATCGCCACACTCGCCGCACGCCATGGAAATCGTAGTTAGGTGGGGAATATAACGACACAGATTTCACCAGACAGTGGTCAGAAGTTCCCAAGGGTGAGGTAACCTGAACATCGTACCTGTCTGGATCGGTCGTCAGCAGAAGGTCGAGGCAGTTGGCTGTGTGCCCATCCACATCAGGTACCCTAGTCGCTTGTTGTACCAGCTGGAAGAGCCCCAGCGACAAAGCAAATTCCGCCTCTCTCCCAGCGAGGTCGGTCTTCTGGTATGGGAACAGCCAGTCCTGATGACAGGATTAAAGTCCCCAGAAAACCACCTGTGCAGTAGGCTACCGATTCAGAGCCACATCAGAGGCTTCACTGAGGTGTTCAAATAGCCTAGTTGTCTCCTGGTCACCGCTGTGCGATCGGTAGACACAAGAATAAATAATTTTATCCATTCCTGTGTCTATCAATACCCAGATCGTAGAAAGTGGGGTCTTCAAGGTGACGGAGACGCTTACAGCAGATGTCGTTGCGGACGTAAACACAGACTCCGGCGCACTGATGGAAATTATGCTCAATGAGTACCAAGGGTAGCCAAGGTACATCTAGAGGACATCTGATCTGCGTATCAGTCAAGAAGAGTAAGTGCGGCTTGTCAGCCTCAAGGTGGTAATGGACTGCATTGAGATTACAGTGCAAGCCTCGGATGTTTGTGAGGTGCACTTTGACGGAGAGGGAGTGCAACCACTGTACAAACTTACTGTTCTTTTTCCTTTTTTTCATAAATAGCGGGAGTGAATAGGTTGAGAGAGTTGAGAGTTGGACGAGGCGTCACACATATAACCTAGGGACGCGAATAGAGTCACAGCATCGATGGTACCTAGCATGGAGATCGCGGGGACGCCCGAACCCCCTGGAAATAGCCACCAGGCCCTCTCCTCCGGTCGCCAACCGGCTAGTGGAGCCATACCACCAGTATGTAGTACTGCTCATTTAGCACTACCCAGGGATACGTACTATATATACTAGCAGCTTCATCCCCAAAACAGTTACCTATACAGCAGTGCGTCTGCCGTAATTGTTCCGCGCTGTGCTGTCAGGATTAACCTGCCGCAGTGATAGCCAGTACCCTTATCAATTATCATGTTCAAGTTTTATTTTAATAGAATATTAAAAATTATTCCATATAAAGTTGGAGTATGAACTGTTCGTGCAAGGGTAACAGGTAGTACGTTGCAATATTTAAAACTATTGGTAAATCAATTGTGCATGCCTTAAGCGCATTAAAAATTACGTATAATTATACGCTTAAGGCATGCACAATTGGATTTATCAATAGTTTTAAATATTGCAACGTATAATTATACGTAATTTTTAATGCGCTTAAGGCATGCACATTGGATTAACCAATAGTTTTAAATATTGCAACGTACCCCGAAGTATACAATGTACTCTGTGGCTGAAGTGAGTGAGTGAGGCAGTCTATTTAGTAAAATAAATTATTACAAGGCCGCTCAAAACGCCGAAAAAAATTATAACTGAACAAAACAAAATTAAACTGCCATTTACATTCCATGGCTTCCCATGATAGATAAAGAGATTACAAAATAGATTGAGTTGAAAAATTGATATTTTCAAAAGTTATCTTGTTCAAGTTTACCCTCCATGCGGACTTGATAAATCCACGCCATAAGCCACTAAAACCATGTAAAAATAACTTATCGATTTAAAAAAATTATAAGTTCAACAATCATTTAACTTTCTGACAATGTGCTTTTCATATCATTTATATGTACAATATGATTGTTAGATACGATTTCATGCGACAAAACGTTGGAATCTTGATTTTTAGGCCTAGTAGAACATCCTACGCTTCGCGCTTAAAGCATGCAATAATTGTATTTCATTTGACGAAAATAATGTTGTTTTATCTTAGGCGAGAATACTTGTTTTAATTTTCTGATTTTCTGATTATATTTATTTATTTATTTAGAAAACCTACAGCTCTTATGTATAACATATAATAATTTATAAACGGTTATAACATCCAATTATAGGTTTCCTGTACAAATCTTAAATGGTATCTCCTAACGACTCACTGGCCCATGCCGCAAAGGAGAAAGCCGATCTGTTAGGCTCTCTCTTTGCGTCCAACTTGAGTCTCGATGACAAGGGAAACACAACGCCGACCATCCCGCGTTGTGAGTGCTCCATGCCGGATGTGCGGTTTACACAGCGCTCGGTTCGCAAAGCACTCTTCTCCCTGGACGTCAGCAAGTCGAGTGGGCCTGATGGAGTCCCTCCCATTGTGCTGAAGACGTGTGCTCCGGAGTTGGCACCGGTTTTAACGCGTCTTTTCCGGTACTCCTACTCCCAAGGCGCAGTCCCGAATTCATGGACGACAGTTTTGGTCCATCCGATTTCTAAAAAAGGCGACCGCTCAGACCCGTCCAACTACAGGCCAATCGCCATCACCTCCTTGTTCTCCAAAATAATGGAGTCCATCATAAGCTGCCAGCTCATGAGGTACCTTGAGGATCACCAGCTGATTAGTGACCGCCAATAGAGTTTAGATGACTCGTAGATGGGCGGAGGCGGTAGAGTCCAAGGGAGAGGCATTGGTCGTTAGTTTGGACATAGCGGACGCCTTCGATCGGGTCTGGCACAAAGCGCTTCTTTCGAAGCTCCCTTCCTATGGGCTTCCCGAGAAATTGTGCAATTGGATCACCAGTTTTCTTGCTGATCGGAGCATCAAGGTCGTAGTAGACAGTGCAAGTTACAAGCCTATTAACGCTAGTGTTCCACAAGGCTGCGTGCTATCACCAACGTTGTTTCTTCTGCAAATCAATGATATGTTGCAAACATATCATTGCATCTATGCAGACGACAGCACTGGTGATGCCTTATACACCGGCCGTGCCAATATTTCTCGGAAAAACGTCGCCGAGTACGGGGACAAAGTCTGAAGTCGAGTCTTGCTGAACAAAGTCTCGGATTGGGGGCGACTAAATCTAGTCCAGTTCCATCCGCAGAAGACACAACTTTGCGCGTTTACCGTTAAAAAGAACACCTTTGTCGTCTCCTCAGTTTCAAGGCATTCTCTTGCTGCCTCAGCTAGACGGAGATAGTATTTCATGCCGGCACATCGCTTGCAACTTTACAAAGCGCAAGTTCGACCTCACATGGAATATTGTTCTCATCTCTGGGCCGAGGCACCCCAGTGCCAGCTCCTTCCACTTGACCGCATCCAGCGCAGACCGGTTCGAATCGTCGAGGACCGAGTTCTTTCTGATCAGCTCGATTCACTGGCTTTGCGTAGGCATGTTGCATCCCTTTGCATTTTCTATCGCATCTACCACGGGGAGTGCGCTGAGGAATTGTTCAGATAAATTCCAGCCGCCAAATTTCACGAATGCACATCGCGTCAAAATTTACGATACCATCCTCACCATCTGGTCCACCAATGTGCGTTTTACTAGGCGTTTTCTTCCTCGTACAACTTCTCTGTGGAATGTGTGTAGAACCTTCCTAGCATCTATTGCTATAGCCGCTTGAATGATACCCATACATTCTGCCTGAAAGGCTGTTATAGGTACCCAGCGGTGTGCATATGTGGATATTGAGGTCTTCAAAGAAAGTTCCAGATCCTACACATTCATTTGTTTTAGAACCATCGGTGAAAACTCTAACCTCTTTTGGGCTTAATCCTTCCGGCTGGCTGGTTTCATGTAATTGTATCTTGTACTTCTTATCGAATACAATTGTTTGGATCTTATCGTACTTGGCTTGTAAGATAGGAATTTTTGAGTGAATTCTATCAATTATGCCTGTATGAGGGACACTATTCTTACTCCAAAGATTTAAGGTCTTGAGTCTGATGGCGGCTAAAGTCGCTTGTTGTATATGTAGATGAAGCGGGGTTAGCTCCAGCATCGCTTCTATGGGTGCTGTTGGCGTAGTCCTTATGCAGCCTTTGGCAGCCATACATGCCAGTCTCTGGTAACACTGAAGCTTCTTTATAGTGGTGGCTTCATTTGTCTGGTCCACCATACCAGAGCGTCGTATGTGATCATGGGCCGAATTACAGTTTTGTGCAGCCACAGTATAATTTTTGGCGTCAGACCCCATCTTTTGCCAATCATGTTACTGCATTGCCAGAAAGTTATACTAGCTTTGTTGATTTTGTTTTCTATGTGTTTATTCCAGTTAAGTTTGCTGTCCTAGGTAAGACCTAAATATTTTACCTCAGAGGATAGCTGGAGTTTTGTGCTGAAAAGACTTGGGAGTGATTTTGGGAGTGGTTAAGTCGTATTCCTGCACCATCTCTCCACTATACGGAGAGCCGCTTGGGTCAGGTTGCACACCATGCTTGCTGTCTTTCCAGAGACCAGTATTGTCAGGTCATCAGCATAACCTACTGTGTAGAAGTGATTGGCATTTAATTTGCTGATGAGTTCATTA
Organism: Parnassius orleans; assembly: GCA_029286625.1. NCBI lineage: Eukaryota > Metazoa > Arthropoda > Insecta > Lepidoptera > Papilionidae > Parnassius > Parnassius orleans. Next base: position 2,117,849 of record JAGSMP010000145.1, read on the forward strand.
ATGACCATATTCCACAGGAGAGGTGAAAGAACCCCACCCTGCCGGCAGCCTTTCTTAATCTGGATTGTTTGAGATTCACCAGCAATCTTTATTGTTCATGTACTTAGCATGTTTACTATCCAGTCAATCAGTGCCGGTTCAACTTTATGTGTACTGAGTGCACCTTTTATGCTGGAGAAGTTTGTTCTGTCAAAAGCACCTTGTGAAACACCAATGTTCCGGGAAGTCTGCAGTTTGTGATCATATCCTAGACGGCCCCCGCCATTACATTAAATTTGATAAACCACAAATTCTCGCGAAATAACATCGATTCCTGCCAACGATGATACGTGAGGCTATTGAAATTAAAAAACATCCTAATTTCAATAGAGAGGGAGACTGGGTACTACCACCTGCTTGGGATCCTGTCATTAATAAAATTAAAACTAAGCCCAAGCATACCACTGCAAGACTTCAAGACACAGTAAGTTCATTCTGCATAGATCTGACCAAAATTAATAATTAAAAAAGCTGAAGGTACTCCAGGTTAACTCTAACATCGGGACATCAATTACCTCAGTCCCCTGTGACCATGGGTGCTGTAAAGCACCTGAAACGTTGGGAATTTAATAAAAATAAGTTAATTAAATGCGATAGAATCCGTAAAAGTAGTTTTTTAATTCAATATTTACATTCAAATGAAATATCTTGTACGCAAAACTGCTATCAAGCAACCAAAAGACAATTATATAAAAAGTTAACTCTTTTAAGAGTCAGTAAGTTAATTAAATAATTATGTTTGATTAATAAACATTATTTTATAAATTTATACCTGTGTTTTATTGATCTGTTAAAACCTACCTTATGATTGATTACCTACTTACCTAATAAATACTTACTTACTTAAATTAATATTAACTTAAGTAAATTAATGCATAGGTGTCAATCATGGTGCATCACTATTCAACTACTTAATTTATGTATCTATAGAACAGTATCTTTGGATAATGGGCAATGAGTGATACACGCACTCTATAGCTAGCTTATGTATACTCTAAGGTAGAATTATTTTAATAAAAATACTTTTCCAATACAAAAAGCGTGACAGAGTTGGGCACATGTATGTCTTTTTAACCTAAATCATTTTGACTTGGTAGAGCCTTGCTGTAACTACATTATAGTTTTAGTATGAATGAGTTGGCCCTGCCAGGAGACCCCACTCTCACAGAATAGCAGTGTAAAATAACAGTTTAATGCAGTGTTTATTTTCGTATAGTGAGTGTACAGACCCGGAGAGCCTTTTTTTTGGAAAGTAGGCATTTTATCTTAGTCCTCAGAGGTGACAACACATTTGCATTTTGATTTTTAATCAAGGATAGATGAAGATGTTTATGGGCACATTATTGACTTACCATCAGGTGGACTGTGTGCTCATTTGTCACACTTATTCTATAAAAAAAATCTTCACTGTAGAGAAAGAAAGAAACACTTATTGCCTATAAACTAGGTTTGCCATAGCATACACAATTTGATAGCATTAATAATAGATGGGATATATATAATATGCACATATATATCATTTAATACTGCAGTGCGGTAGATTATTATAGCGCTGATTTCATTGTGTGGCCGACCTTAAGTCTGCACTTTTTATCCCATTGGGATATACAATAAAGAAATACATAAAAGTATATGTCTTACCTCTTTCACTAAGGCTTCCTTTACGTCCCAGGAAAAGTCTAGCTCCTTCTACTATAAATAGCCCCGTTAATACTCCATAGTCTTGTCCGACTGTTGTCCAATAACTATCGCTATTGTGCTTATTGCCGATTAGTATAGATTTTAGGATAAGCGTACCCAATTCACACGTGGCAAAAAGACCAAAATAAAATGAATTAATGTATAAAAGTATTTCATAAGCAAGACTTGAGTTAACCATTGCACTTTTGTGTTTTATTTGATGTTCTTATTAAGCGTTATTATAATATATAGTCATTAAAAAGGCTACAAATTAATAAGAACAGCAGTTTTAAAAATAGATTGCTAAAATTACTAACCACAGAAACCGAAAACGAAATATAGAGAGTAGTTGTGTTCTGTGCCTAATACTAATACCTATTACCTACCCTATTATCCTAATGACATTTGTATTTTGTGTGACAATGACAACTGACAACCTGACAAGTCTCTTTTTTTGGAGTTTATGGCCTGGTATCTAGACCTTTAGGCCAAGTCTTAGGTATTTTTATTCGGTTTATTATAATTTCCCAAATGTTTATTCATCCTTCCTAGTACACTGCTTCACAATATTTTGATGCGTCACATTGTGCAGCCCTTTGGAGATTTTGACGGCAACTTGAATCAGCAAACAGCTGACAGTTGGCGATGGTATCTCAAGGCGCCTAAGCAGATAGACACCTTATTTTGAGAATCACATCACCATCAGAGTACTTGTTTCACCGTTTCACTAATACTTCACATGCGCAGACACTTAATACACAAAATCGCACCACTTTTACATATCAAAATCCACTTCAAACCATTATTCAAACAATAATACAGGAGCAGCAAACCGCCGCCGATCAAGTTCCGCCAAAACCCAACCTGACAAGTCTTTGCGTTATAAGTTATAGGTTATAGCAATATCAATATGCCTTCCAATTATTTTATCTCTCAGATACGCAGGTTTCCTCAACTATGAGGATACTGAAAAATACTGAAATAGGTGAAGCATATATGTAAAACGCACGCACGCACACACACACGCACGCACACATGCACACACACTTAAAACAAAATCCTTGATTGTTTCTTCTGCACTTGTTCTGCATGCCCCAAAAATTATCAAACAATATTCTTTGAGAATTACTGTTATTAGTTAATTCTGGAAACACACTCTGGAAAATTGTCATGAATTGAATCCTGACATACAGGTTCTTACCTAGTTTAGGATTCAGAGGCTTCATAAGCTATTTGTAACCTCATAATATCTCAATAAAGATTATTATTATTCATTAATAACCATTTTCTAAGCAATATCTAAAATATTAGCCAAACATTTAAGGGCACAGACTAATATGATGCTTACGCATTTTAAGGGCTAATAGTATAATATACTTCTTCTTATTCTTCTTTATCAGTTCGTAAAAGTTCACTGTTGCATATGGATCGCTGCCATTATAAAAAGGATTTGCCTTAATGCCAGTTTCATCACGTTTGGCAGGCGAGTTGACGATTGCATACAAGACGTCGCACCTTTGGCGCTGCTGCTGCTCTTCGCCAGTTCTGATATTTTCCATCTCATCTGTAATACTACAATCTATTGAAATAAAGTTTTTCTTGCATTTTCATAGTCTTATGAAACCTATGGGCCACGGTATGAAATAGGGTGATGGATTCTTTTACGCTGCCAAATTATGGTACTATGACATTAATTTCAATTCATAATGCACTAGTGGTCACCCCGTGGTCGATGTTCGACCGAAATTCATTACATTTTCAAGTATATATATGAATTATCTATGCTTTTAACTACAATGTGTACTCCGTGCGACTGTTTGACCACAGACTAGTATGTGTAAAACATAATGATTATATAATCTGATTGTGTTTGACAATGAACGTAAACAATGAATGTTATATTTTATTTTATATAATTTTCTGCACACCATATAAACTTAATGATGACTAATCTCACACTCCTCCGAGCGCACCATATGCTTAAAAAGGAGTACAAGGTATTCTCTTCGAGTATTATTAGATATCATTTCATTACATTACATTACATTCATGGTTTGCAATCAGCACTTAATATATCTTCATTCAATCTTGATAAATATAAAAAAAAACAGATCTTTCACATTCTCTGCTAGATATCAATATTTGGTTTCATAATTGATGTAATATTCACGACACATTTTCACTTCAGTTTTGGATAAATAGCGAGATAAATAAAAAACATTATTTAAGAAAGAAAGACGGCAAAGTTAAGCACCACTTACGCTTTTTAATTGAAAAACTTTATAGTAAAATAAGCTGGTTCATTTAAATATGAAACAAAATGCATATTTGTTGTAGGTAGTGGTAACTCTCGTAAAATTTTAAAAAAAGGTAAAGTTAGTAAAGCTTCAAATATATATATATATATATATATATATATATATATATATATATATATATATATATATATATATATAAATATATAATAAAAATATAAAAACATATATAAAGACTAAAAATACTTCATATTTGGAACATTACAGCCAGAAGAAATAAATCTACCAAACTATTTACTGACAATAAGGCAGATATTTGTAAATTTATTGTTATTTTAGTATTTATTGTATTAATATTTTTACGTATATTTGCAGATACTGATTTAACAATAAAATTATTTCATTTAATTTTTTTTAATTATCCCTTTCAAATCTTTATCACAAACACAGACATCACAAGTTAGTATGTTATGTACGTGATTTTATTTTACAGCTGGCAACCCATTGTTAAGTGCAATGAACCAATGACAATGACCGCGATTTGGTTTGTGAACGCTAGGGGTGTGCACTTATAAAATGCATCGATATTTTTGTTCGATGTAATATATCGTAACTAAAAATCGATGTTTTTTGATTCATTGCTCCATTGACATAGAAGTTTTTTCAACATCGAATACTCTTAGCTTACATTATTTTATGGAGTGGAAGAGGTAGTATTAAACAAAATTTGGCAATTGAATCGTATCTTCAGCATTAAAAATTTCTTGAAATTAAAACGGCATTTAAACGTATTAAAATAACTAACCGCTCATAAATTAATTATTTTTCTTTTGTTAAACAAATTTTACCCTCCAAATTGTACCCATTAGAGGCAGTCCTTGTGTTTTATATATATATATTTTTTTTTGGCACATTTACCACAATAGAGTATAAATTAAAGCTATACCTTTTAAATTCAATGGGTTTTCAGCAAATATTAAAAACAATAGTTTATTCAAAAGTTTGGATAGTGTAAAAGTTCAACATTTAATTTAGTAAAAACCTATTTCTATTTTATTTTCGATTTGAAACTATCTTTGCTGTACACAATCAGACAACAACACTAAAGAGTAAGTAAATAGTAGTAATACAACAAACCATCACACTCTACTTAACTTATTAGCGCTTATATTATAACTAAGCGCGAGCGTCGTCGTTTGACGAGTTAACATCGAGTAGTGCCAAGTGATTCAAGTCCAGTTGAACTTGAGTTGATATTTTTTCACTCGAGTACGATTGTTTTTGATATCACTCGAGTCAAATTGTATTCGAGTCGCATCACTATACGCGATCACGATGATCACGATCGTGGATCGTCGCGACGACCGACGACGACGACCCGCGATTTAGCGGACTGACGCGTGCGTAGGTGGTTGTTGGCTGTGTTTGTGGTGGTCGTGTCTCAAGTGTGCATTGAGTATATTATATTCGGTAGAATCTGCTACTTTGAGTATATTATGTTAAAGCCAAGGGGTTTAATTTGTTGTGAATAAAACGAAAATACTCTAGTTTTATATTATTGTTTGTTTGGATTAAAGAGACACTAACCTCTGTAGTGTTGGCTGAATATGATATGGTAAGTGTTGATAGTACTAGAAAATGTGACCACGCGCTTTTAAAGCACGTTTTAGATCTAGTTTTAGTAGTGTGTATTATTATACTATTTATCTATTAGTGTAGGTATAACAGTTAGGTAAACCATTTAAATTATTACTAACACAGTGATGTGGTGTTCATTTGATAATTTGTTATCAAACTGTAATTTGGCGTGATCCCGTTGACCTACGTCGTTTTACTTTGTGGGCTAGGTAGGAGCTACCGAAAAATTCATAAGATTATAAAAACATTTCGTTCTTGTATTTATACATATATGATCACGAATCTTTTGCCGCAGTTTAGTAATACAAGCAAAAGAAAGTATAAATCGATTTTAAAATCATTCTTCAATAGGATAATTATTGTACGACCTCCTACTAGATGGAGTGACGACTTGATTAGAGATGCAACAAGTCTATGAATGCAGGTGGTCTGAGCCATCCTGAGACTGTGCTTTGTGGTATTACTTAGGGGAGGCCTATTTTCAGCAGTGGATTTGTGAAGTACTGTAATGATGATGATGACGATGATGCTGATGCTGATGCTCAAGTAATTGTTTAAAAAATTGTGTGTACATTTTCAGTTTGTTTTTATAGCAACTGTCCATCTAAAACCTTAAGTAAAGTGTCTAAAGCACCATTCATCACCTGTCATTAGGTGGGGTCGTAGCATGTGGACGCTGGTTTTCTTAGTTGTGTGGTGTGAGTTCCATTCTTTTATGCTAAGTTTTTTTCATCACAGAACATGCTTCAGCTACCAATGGGTCTACTATCTTTTATTTTTTTATAAGTATTCTCTTATTAAGACCTTTAAAAATAATTAAAAAGGTAATACTCTAAGAGGATACTTGTGCAAGTGTAATTTCTGCCGCCGTTTCTTCTCAGGTCTGAGGAACCTCAATTTTAACAGTGGTAGATTTATAAAATGGCATTTGACGAACGAAGTTTTTTTCATGCCAATGAAATATAAAGTCATATAAAGGTGTTAATTTATACCTTTTAAATCAAATAGCTTAAAAATATATATTACAAAAGACCAATACTTTGACGATTCACTTTTAAAACAGAACAGAGAGAGATCAGCCGCAAATCTCAACAGCTTTACGTGCTTTCCGCGGCACGGGGGTGAAACATCGTAGACTTCCTATTTCCGGGCTGCTACTAAAAAAAATTTTGGTTGGACCCAGGATTCGAAACCGGGATCTCATGATTAACAGTCACGTTTCTACGACCTCTGGATCAACGAGGCAGTGTAGGCAAGCGAAGGGTAACTAGCCTCGCTGCTTTTCAAGATACATTTTTAAGAGTGTAATTACATGACCTAATTCATCGTTCTCCCTTCCATCTTTAGATAACCAGAAACTGCTGTCTCGCGACGTTTGCTGTTAGCCAGAGTCAGGAGGTTTTTGCAGTTTTATCGTAATCAGGACTCGGCCATATTAAAATGGTGACTAATGGCACAGTTTAAAGACAGTGAGGATGATGAATGATGATGATCAGTACGTGTCTGAACGCTTCTTCGGTACGGTTTTTTTTACTCGATTTATTGTTCTGATGAGTTATAATCAACGCGACGTCCGAGTAGAGTAAATGATTTTTTTTTTATCTAAGCTCAACAATCTGGGGCTTATGTCACCACTTAGGTAACTTTAGCCGGCATTGTAATCAAGTACAAGTCGTAGGGAACTTTTTACATGAAACATTTCTCTGTATAAGTCCACATGGACATGGACCTTTATCGTTGTAGGGAAGATTTGCAATGGTTGCCGTGCTTGGAAGTTGGATTGGCGATCCCAATACCAGATATCTGATGCTGCTTCCCGTCACAGATCTACGTACTTTATGTATTTCACGTGTGACGTAAACGGGATGTCAAACTGCTATCAGTCGGAAGCAATAAGATCTTACGATACCCACGGGACGAAATGAGGTATTGGATTTTTTTAACGTAGCCACCGAGGGAAAAAGGCGTCGGGATGCACTGTGTAAAAGCAAAAAGAAATAATTGATATACGGCGACCTAATTAATTACTATTAGGCTAATGTTACTAGTTACATATGTCTACCGACTTAGTTACATAATATGCCTACCGACCTTGCATACCGCCTAACCGCGTACCATCACGAAGAAACCTACCATACAGCAAATAGCAGCACGTCTTTGAACGGCACTCAATTTACTCAACATAGTATAAAAACTAAGGTTTAAATGTTAAGATCATCCATTATTTCTGTGAACATACATTGTCACAGTAGTTAAGTTATCTTGTAAGTTAGAAAATAAAAGTAATATAGGAAAAAGTCTTCGTCTCCTTTCGTACCAACCCTCCCTAAGCTGCTGCAAACGTAAGTCACTATACTTCGATTCATATTCTGACAGAAAACAAAGAGCAATGACTCACTTTGTTATCAATGAACAAAAAATAATAACCGCGGTAGCTCGGTGGATAGTCGCTGGCCTTAAAATAAACACGTATATTACGCCGCGAGTAAATCTAGTTCGATCTTCACCGGCACCAACGAAATTATTAATTGTAAAATGCAATTTTACCACATGTTTGACGATAAAAGAAAACATCGTGAGCAAACCTTTACACCTGAGTCATAAAAAAACCTAGTACATGGGAAATGTGCCAACACGCGGCAAACACTTCCTTGCACTAAAACTCTCTCAAGAATGAGAATAGGCCTGCAATTATTGAAAAATAATGCATTATCTTTTTATTTTATAAAATAACAATTTCGTATATTTTCGGGTTTCCTTTGTTTATGTAAATTGGTAATATGTTGTCACTACTGTCATATTTGTATATATTCCTCAAAATTTACAACAAAATTAATTACCCAACATAGTTGTTACTAAAATCAAAGTAAAGACTAATAAGTATCCGTAAAATCTGTGTAATCCATATTATCCCGTGGTACTTAATTGAAAATAAAAAAAACTGCGGTTGCCAATCCGCCTGCCAAGCGATACAACTACGGAAAAATGTGAGGGAATCTATGGGGAGGCCTATTGTTTAACAGTTGGACTTTTCAGAGGCTGATGAAGTCGTTTTACATATTCGTGAGAATAGGGCAGTTGACATTTATATTCAATTGAAATACTTTTTACGAGCTGATTGAACGAAACAACCAACAGAAATTGTTTGGGCACACCAGTGTCAGTAATGTCAAAGTTACTTTTAGCTAAATAAACAACGTATTTGTATTTTTAAAAGTAATAAACGTCTTATTTAGCTTCAAATGGAAAATCGTTAAGAAGCTGTTTGAGCATCATTTACGATAATCACCTAATAAGTTAATAAATCCCGAAACCCAAAACTGACAGTCAGAAGCGGTTTGAACTAAAGAAATTTTAAAATTTGAACTAAAAAACGTTTGACAGGGAGACAAAAGCGATTGCGATTAGGACATTGTTTTCATAATGTATCGTTTTATTCTGTATTATTATATATAATTTTCAAACGACTTCAAATAAGGAGGAGTTTCTCAATTCGTTGGAATCTTTTTTTTATGTATCTTCATATGTTCACCGATTACTCAAAGACGCCTGAACCGATTTGAATTTTTTTTTTTGTTTCAAAGGGTATATATATACTTCCCAGGTGGTCCCATTTAAATTTTATCGAAATCGGTCGAGGGGTTTTAAAAAAATCAACAATAAATTATATTCATATTGAAGTCGTTTGTACAAGATTTTAAATTTACCAGTTGTTAAATAGCTTTACTAGACTTTGTCCGGGTAAAACTTAAACAAAGAACTTGCAGATTTCTAATAGTAGTCATTGGGCAAGTAGTTCAACTATCGAAAAACCACTCAGTTAAAAGCTATAATATATAGAAACAGATTAATTTCAAACTCACAATATATTGGTACGTCTTTGACGAAAGCTTAAACCGGCAGAGTTATAAGACATTAGAATGGACAAAATATTTTGAGATATTGGTCACCGGAGCACTTGTTTCGTTTCTATTAATTTTATAGGTAACATTTAATAGGTACACAAAATTATATTAATTATAGTTATAAAAAATGTTACAGTTTTATATTAGACATATGTACGTATCCACTTCGGACTATTATTTGAATTTCGGCGACGAGGTTCGCCACCCGTCACGTTCTGTCTCCCGGAGGGGCGAAAAGTGGATTGCGGAAGGCCGTCTGGCTACGCTGAATGTATGTGGAGCAATGAATGATAAGATTGATGAAGTGTGCAAAAGGTGTATGATAGAGGAATAGATGTGTTATGTGTAAATGAGACGAAACGGAAGGGAAATTCCACTGCATATGGAATTTATACCGCTTACTGGTCTGGTGTAGACGAGACCGAGCGGGCATGCCAGGGAGTTGGAAAATCCTTTCAGAAAGAATGGGTCAATGTATGAAAGAGTATGAATGTTATATGAGGCTGCTATGGATACGAATGAAAGTGGGCTTAAAGAAGTTGTTTGTTCTAGGGGTCTACGCCCCAGACATGTCTAAGGCCACTTATATCCGAGAGCAGTTTTGGGAGATAGTAAGGATGGAAAAAAGGCAGTCTTTAGACATCTAAATAAAAGAGTAAAAGAAGTAGTTGAAAGGAAAAAACAAGTAAGAACGGACAAGAATGATAGAAGAATATCTGATAACTTCTAGGCAAATATTAAAATATTCTGGAAACTCGTAAGAACTGTCAGGGGAAATTAAATACAGCCTAGAATGAATGCTATACGAGACGAGAATGGCTGTATTCTGAATGACGAAGTGTCGAGTTTAAAGAAATAGAAGGAATACTTTGAAATCGTGTTTATGAGTGAGGAAACGTTTGAATTAAATGAAATAGAAATTCCGAAAGAAGAGGAAAGAGGTAGGGAGATAAGTATAGATTAAATAATGAAAGCAATGAAAAGCACGAAAGCAGGTAAGGCAGCCGGATATGATAGAGAATTACTCGAAATGCTAAGGGTTGGAGGAGTGGCGGCAGGCCTGCTGTACACCTTGTTTAATTTATGTTGGGAACTGAAGGGTGTACCGGGAGACTGGTGCAAAGCCGTGATAGTCCCAATATATAAGGGAAAAGGGTCACAACAGAACTGTACAAACTACCGTGGTATCCGCCTTCTTAGCATTGTGGTAAAACTGTATGCTAAGGGCCAAAAACCAAAAAGTTTTTTGTGCGTTCATGGACTTGGAAAAGGTTTATGAAAGAGTAGACAGGTGTGTGTTATGGCCAACACTGAACTCATTTGGATTGAGCGCTGGGTTGATACAGGTTACAATTAAAGTCTCTTTATAGGGACTCTAGTGCTTGTTGAATAAAACTATTTTTTACGGATTTTATCGCGTTTAATTTACTATTTTAATTCCCGATGTTTCGTGTGCTTTACAGCAACCCATGGTCACGGCAAGGACTGAGATGTTTGACGTCCCGATGTCACAGTTAGCCCGGCTACCTTCAGTTTTTTAATATTAATTTTTGGTTCGATCTACGCAGAATGAGCTTACAGTATCTTGAAGTCTTGCAGTGGTATGCTTGGGTCCGGATTTAATTTTGTTAATTATAAGATCCCAAGCAGATGGCAGCACCCATCCATCTTCTCTATTGAAATTAGGATGTTTTTTAATTTCAATAGCCTCGCGTATCATCCTTGGTAGGAATCGGTGTTCTTTTGCGAGGATTTGTGGTCTATCAAATCTGATGTAATGGCGGGGACGATCTTGAACATGTTCACAGACTGCAGACTTCCCAGAGCGTCGGTGCTGCACGTCAGCTATATGTTCTTTCACGCGGGTTTTAATGGATCTTTTTGTTTGTCCTATGTAAGAGAGACCACATTCGCAATCAAGCTTGTACACTCCTGCATCTTGTAGAGGGATATTACACTTGACGGATGGTAAAAATTGACTAATCTTCTTCGGCGGTTTGAAGTATGTTTTAATAGAAGCTCGCTTCAAAATGTAGCCAACCTTGTCTGTGACTCCTTTGACATAGAGTAGTACAGCAGGCATAGGCATAGGTAGTGCTGAAGCTCGGCGGCCAGATGTTTTCTGTCACAGATCGCTCGTGCTCTCTGAAACAAAGATTTTCCCACGGTAGCTAACTGTGATGGATAATGGTGCGATTCACCATTTAAATATCGGTTGGTATGGGTCTTTTTCCTATACACAGTGTGACCAATAGTGTTATCAGGATTTCGGATGACTAAAACATCTAGGAAAACTGTGATAACTGTGACATCGAGACGTCAAACATCTCAGTACCCCCCGTGACGATGGGTTGCTGTAAAGCACCCGAAACGTCGGGAATTAAAATAGTAAATTAAACGCGATAAAATCCGTAAAAAATAGTTTTATTCAATGTGTAGTGTTCGCGTCAATATAAGAAATCTCTAGTGCTTGTGTCAGAATCAACGGGGCCTACTCGGACTGGTTTGGCATCCATAAAGGTGTCAGACAGGGCTGTGTGGCTTCCCCGTGGCTGTTGAACCTATTTATGGACAGTTGTTTCGAAACTGAAAATTGAAGAATGTGGGTTAAGAATGGGTGAGTTAACCGTCAAATGCCTTTTGTACGCCGATGATCAAGTCATATTTGGGTCTTGGGCGCCGAGTTGCAAATGATGATTACATTAATGAACAGGTCATTAAAAGAAAGGGGAATGAAAGTGAACGAAATTAAGATGAAATTGATTGTTTTTGAAAGAGAAGAAAGTAAAACGATATGTGAAATAAGAATAGAAGGGGAGTTGGTCGAGCAAGTAGATGAGTTTGGGTATTTAGCAGGGATGGTAGATATGATAAGGATATAGAACGACGAGTGAACGCATTAAATAGAGTAAATGAAGCTCTACACTCTATTGTGGAATGTCAGAATGTGTCAAAAAAGGCACATATGGCAATTCACAATGCTGTGTTAGTCCCTACTTTAATGTATGATAGTGAAAGTTGGGTGTGGCAGAAGAAGCACGAGAGTAGAATATATGAAGAAAGAATAGAATATATATAGAAATGCGGTCATTAAGGAGTATGTTAGGGCTGAATCTGAATAACAGGGTGAGAAATTGTGTGATAAGAGAAAAGTATGGTTAGCAAGATGATGTTGTGACCAGGATTAAGAAAGGAATGCTTCGGTGTTTGGTCATGTAGAAAGAATGAACGAGGAAAGAGTGAAAAGGAAATTTACTTTGCAGAAGTGAACGGCAGATTCGGGAAGGGACGCCCTCGGCGAAAGTTTGTAGACCAAATTGGCGATATATAGAAAATAGGCCAAATTAAGAGTACCCTTAACCGACGAGCATGTATGCGTAGGTATATGGATGTAAAGGAGGCGAGAGGTGTGTCAGGATCATGCTAAATGGAAGCTCGTAGTCTCTGCCTACCCCTCTGGGTGACAGGCGTGAAGTGTTTATGTATGAATGTATGTATTTGTACAAAAATTCAGGAACAGCGACCTGCTTCCGGTTTTAATCCTTCAACTATTTTGAATTGTTTTTTTTTGTGTAAATAATTGTACAAAAACAACACCCATTTGTATGTGCCGTCACAAATCCATGTAAATAAAAATATTTGCAAAGAAAAGTTTATGCAGAAAAATACAGTTAATTATAATTGCAAAAATGTTGCATTGTCTAGAATGCTTTTTCTTAGACATTTGAAACAATGCGTTTAAAGAAATAAATGGGTTAACTGCTTGTTAATTGTCATAATCGCGACGGTCTACTTTCGATATATTTGATATAAATGCAAATGTAAACTCTAAATTATAGTCTGTTCTGCAGATAAACGATTAATGCTTAATTTAAATAGCTTCATACATAAACAGAGCTATTGTAAATTGTGAATACCTTTAGAAACAATTTAAATAAATTTGTTATTATTTGTCTTTGAAATTATGGATGTGAAACGAACTTAAAGAAACGAGCTTACTCCTATTTAAAAGGAGGGCAACGCACCTGCAATTCCCCTGCTGTTGCAGTTGTTCATGGGCGGCCGTCGATACCTACCATCAAGTGAACCGCATGGTCGTTTGCCCCTTCTTCTATAAAAAAAAGTGAAGCAGAAGAGAGAGAGAGAGAGTTAAACAGAATATCAGTGGTAATTTTAATCTTCAAATATCGTATTATTTGAAGATTAAAATTACAACTGACGTAAATTCGATTCAGAAATATTAAAGAATTTTTTTTGTGCTGTTTACTATCCATTTCATTTAAAAGTGCCTTCAAATATAAAAAATTTAAATAAGAAATTAGAGAATATTATACAGGCAAAATGACGCACTTTATTGCCATAATTCACAGGGCAACGTTCAATTGTCCGGTTATGATTCAACAACAAAGAATCCAATTTGCATGAGGTTTTTCTTTGTCGAGGCGTTGTAATGTCTCCTCGCAGTAGGCACTTGAATCAGTAGTCTAACTAAAATTTTGCCAGCTCTCGATTCTTGTTGTTTTAGGTGAGGCGCAGCGCAGACCGTATCCCAACCATTGTGTAACTGTTTCAGTATTTTCAGTTGTACAGAATAGCCGATTGTCACTTGATGATATCCTAATTATGATGGTGGTGTCGTGATGACGATGTCGACAGCCAATTATCAAAATGGCTACGGTGCGGTGGCGATCCGTACACGATTTTTGTTTATATTATAAAATATCTTGCGGTGCAGCGCCGGTTTGGCTCCGACTCCATGTATAGGAAGCCTAAGTGACTCGCACGACATGACACTATGACACAAATCTTAAATTGAATTTCTTGCAATCCACACGTCGTTAGGTCAACTGTCAATTGATGATTCAATTACAACTAGGACTCGCTACACGCAATATTATTAAAACAATAGCCATATTTTGATTACAACTATGCGCCTTGCCGCTTATTACATATATATGCCTTTATTTTAGCGTTAAAGTGTTATATAATATAACATATTTTTAAGTAACTATAATTTGTTTTCGTGGTAGAGCCACGCTGCGGCGTAGTCTACGTATGAGTTGGCTCGACCGGGGACAGACCACGCTCGCACAGATTATCATTTTTTTTAAATATATAATAAGAGTGACAAAGCACACAGTTCACCTGATGCTAAGTGGATGCTGTGGCCTATAGACATATACATGGTTCCTTGATTAAGAATCAAAATACAGATGCGTTGTCACCCCTGAGGACTAAGATGGAAAGCCTTGTTTCCAGTAAAAAGGGTCTCCGGTTCCCTACACTTACCATACGAAACACAGCAGTAGTGAGCTGCTATTTCACGCTAGTATTCTGTGAGAGCGTGTTCCTACCTCGGTCGAGCCGACCCATTCGTGCTACAACCATAACATAGCTGCAGCATGGCTTTACCACGTAGAGTCAGCGTGAAATATCGGCATAATGCAACTATATGAATAGTGAGTGGCGAGAACCGAACGCTTTACTGGTAACGAGGCATTCCATCTAAGTCCTCGTGGGTGTCAATGCATCTGCATTTTGATACTCAATCGAGGATAGATATGTACCTATAAGCCAAAGCGGCCACTCACCATCAGTCAAACCAAAGTGTAAAAGTAGATCTGTGTGCTCATTTGTCACCTTTATTCTTATAAAAAGTAAGGTTATGTACGAACTAGTTGGTATTTAAAATTGGAAAAATTAAGTTTGGTTTTTTTATTAATAAAATTTTATTAAAAGTTAGTTATAATTAAAGTGACAACCTATATACACGTCCCACTACTGGGCACAGGCCTCCCCTCATTTCTGAGAGGGTTTTAGGGCAAGGAAATGTCCGCCGCGCTGCCCCAATGCGTGTTGGCAAACTTCACATGTCTTCGAATTTTTTTTTCTTATTTCTCAGACATACAGGTTTCCGCACGATGTTTTCCTTCACCACCGAGCACGTGGTAAATCAGCACTTAAAATTTCAATTAACAATTTCATTGGTGCCGGCGGGGATCGAACCCGGATTGCTCGCGTGCTGTGAAATTAACAGCGAGCGCTAACCATCTGAGCTACCACGGCTTATAAAATTTTTATTACAAAAACATAAATTCACTGACTGATATATAATATGGCACTTTTATCACCAGAGATTATGTAATTTAAATTTAGTTAGATAAAAATGTGATAATAATTTCATCCGTTGCCAAACCAAACATGTTTGCCTGTTGCTATGAGAAATTAATACGAGGAAACATTTATTTAAATTTTACAAGACTCCGAGACCGAGATTCTTGATATGCGGAGCGCAGTTGTAAACGTGTGCTAGGTATCATCAGTAATAATTTATCGGCTTGGAGCTTGAATATTTGAAATATAGATTGATAAGCCGTCTCATGGTGGGAATTCGATCCAGTTGGAAAGGTTTATCTATAGGAAATGCTAGAAGGTCTATCGGTCTCTAAAAGGTAGAGATTTAACCATTAACGTGTTCATACCGTGCGTAAAATGACCGAACCGGCTACACGACGTATCGTTAAACGTTAAGCTTTGATTCATAGTTTGGGTTTTGGAACTGGACACATTTTTATCGTCATCATCAACCTATTCATTTGATTGATTTTAAATTATATTCAGTAGCGATCACATTGGAGACACATACAAAAATACAACTTTACTAAATACTAAATACTAATTGTCAAACTTTCAAACCTAAATACTCCACAAGAATTACTCACTTAACATGTGGTACTGTGATTGCCAATCTGCCAATAGCTAAGCTGAGCGTTACTATTACATTGCGACGAATCTACCATACAAAGCATCTCCCTTTATGTAATACATGAGTCATGTCTAGCGCTTGCAATGTTATTTATATCTATAGAACCTCAAGAAAATACTTTTTATCCTTTTAATAAAATAAAAAAACAGAGGCAGCCATAAGGACTGTTGACAGAAGTGAAAACTTAATGATATTTTTTTTATAGGATAAGGGTGACAAACGGGCACACAGTCCACCTGATGGTAAGTGGTTACTGTGGCCCATAACATCTACATCTATCTTCGTTTGCGAATTTAAATGTAGATACGTTGTCAGCCGTGAGGACTAAGATAGAATGCCTCTTTTCCAGTAAAAAGGGTCTCCGGTTCTCTACACTCACCCTACGAAACACAGCAGCATTAATCTGCTATTTTACGTTGGTATTCTGTGAGAGCGTGGTCATTCCCCTGTCGAGCCGACCCATTCGTGCTACAACTATACTATTAATATAGCTGCAGCATGGCTCTACCACGTAAAAATATATGCGTGTACTTGTCACACAGGCCGCTATACTGCGCGGCGTTGCGCGCAATACGTCACGAGCATGTCGAGGTCATCGGTGACGCGAACCCATAAGTTTTCCCCTACCAAAAATCGCTCAACGCGGCTAAAGAAGTTTTCACAACAAATAAGAATATAAGTAATCCTATTAACATTGCTAACATTTGCGTAAGCTTAAAAATCATTGTGTTAAGGTTAAGAGTCGTTCACCACAGTAGTCGAAAGGCGGATTCGAACCCATGACTGTCTGAGTTTGCAGTACACGCCCTACCATTACTAGGCTAGGCAGGCTACTGCCGTCTCAAAAAAAAACATAAGCTCTTAATACTTAAGTTATATTTTCTCATAATTTATTACATTTTTGAGGAGATAACTTGCCTATAAAGTTAAAAAGTTAAAAAAGATAAAGTTTTACTAGGAAAATTTTGTCCGAATGAGTAACAGGTTTTTTTTTGTTCTATAGATCCAGTTGAACAAGGACGAGGCCTGCACACAGATGTCTGTATCAGTGTTATGATATTTGCGGTGTCCGTGTGAATCGTTATGGAGATGTCCCATCAAGGTGGGGCGGAGGCCGAGAGTCTCCTGCGCCCTGATCAGAGGAGTGCAGTAGTCACGTCGCAGGGAACGCGTTCTGGACGTAAGTTTTTTTTAAAAATATTTTTTCTTAGTGTATAGAGATGCTTTCGTTTTATTAAAATTTTATGATCTTTGTATGGCGTACTTAACTTTAACGATATCTTAGTTATAGATCTTAATTATGTATCTGTTAACTAAAAAATAATCAAAAATTATTTAAAATAATGTATTTTTTATAATTTTTATTATTTATCAGTTACTAGTGTCTCGTAACATGGACCTCTTTATCAACATACATACCTGGGAATCGTTTTATCTTTGACTTTTATCTGGCATGTACTTGTAAATATAAACAAATAAAATACGATATATATGTTCTCAAATGTATTAGATAGTTCTACTGCATACGTTCACAAAAAAAAAAACACTAAAATATAAAGAACGGAAAAATAAATGAAAATTTTATTAAATTATAAAAACTGCAATTTTTTTACTTATTATATACAAGTGCTTGACTACAAACCCACCTTGTGGTAAGTGGTGATGGAGCCCAAGATAGTAAAAAATATTTTATTACTAATACCGTTTAATCGTGTAGTTGGTTTTGGTATCACACATTGACGTTTCGAATTTAGAGATTCATTTATTTATTTGCGAATACAGTGAGATAAGTGTTAGTAACATTTACAGTAGGTGTACAAATATATTTTTTTCGCTCTAGCCAATAGAAGTAAATAAGTTGAACATATAAAAATAAAATAATTCTCAGTGCAGGTGTTAGAAAATATTCACGAAATTCTTGGTATATAATAAGTTGAAAACATCGTGCACATGCAATGCCACCCATGACACATACTATATTGAGGATAAAAAAGATTATTATATCAAATAAATCAAAATGTCATCTATTCAAATTATTATTAATACTAACTGTTCCCCGAGACTTAGCCCGCGTGGAATTTATTGCGATTGGATTTCTTCATGCGTTTAATTTTTTTTGCGCGGAACCCTAATTCTTTTCCCAAAATAAAAGTAGCCTAAGTTACTCCTTATAACATCAGTTATCTGCCAGTGAAAGTCCCATCCAAATCGGTTCACAGGTTTTTGCGTGATGCGTGTTTAGACAGATGTCGTGTTAGAGTTTTATATAGATATACGAGTAGATAGAAGATTAAATACACGAGTCAACTACAAAATAAATATAGCTTCCTAATCCTAAGTTAAGGTCACGTAAAATTTAAAAATAAAATAAAAAAGTTCAATGTCATCCGGTTATCATATTGTGTGCATACGTATGTATATAATTACCAGTAATTACTATAAGATATTAGGTCAATATTTATAATAGCATGCCAAATCAAATATAAATATTATAACATTATGTACACAAAGCAATTATTTAATTCTTATGACTCATGAATTTCTTATGATAATAATTATTAAGACATATTAAAAGAATAGTGAGATTTATCAATTAACTTTAATTTATTATTTTTAATACTTTAAATTAATGTTTTTGATGATTTTTTGAAGTTTTGTATATTATTAATTTTCTTTATATCATTAGGTATCTTAGTGTAGATAGTTATGGATAGGCAAAATATACTTTTCCGCATTTTTACTGACTTGGAGTGTTGAACTTTTAGTCTCAGCCGTCTCATATATAAAAATACAGGGAAAGGTTAGAATTAGCCGCTCTTTAAAATGTGGTTGACTATGGTCTGTATTGTGTATTTTTTTGATTGCTCGAATGCGTCTTTTTTGAGCTTTGAAAACTTTTTAGATCCACCGAGTTTTCCCTAGCTTATTGAAGCTTATTGAATCTATTAATTGAGGGGTTCTAGAATTATCTTTTAACAAAAATATCACCTACTTTATATAACTATGTTAATAAAAGTTTATCTTTAAAACCACATTTTTATTTGTTCTTCCAAATTGACTCAGTTTTTAATGAAATAGCTTTTTTCAATTATTTGGCCTGAACACGATTACAACTCCAAAAGAAGATCGAGTAACACAACTTTAGATACGTTTTTATCTTCGGATTGTCACAGGCTATATTTTATAGTAATAAAACCAATATCTTATGGAACATCATAATGTTAATAAAAAATAATAATTTATACCTATTAAAATAATATAATATAAAAGATATTCTGCACATCAGAAACCTACCTTACTATACGCACTTGGACACTTTTTGATTTTCAAAGGACTAAAATATGGTGAATAGAATTTAATAACGCTAAGACAGTGTGATTTACTATCTAGTGCTTTATCACTATTTACCACCAGGTGGGATTGTAGTCCAGCACTGGCTTATAAATAAAAAATACATCAATTACTTCGATTAAAGTGGACAACGAAATATATTTAGTTTTTGGTTTGTAAAAACTATTCAGATATTCTACATTATTAATGGATTTCTTTATTTGCATTATTACAATGTTCGATTTCACAAATAGCAGCTAGAAACACGCAGCGTCATTGATATCATAACCTTGGCCGAAGCGATCTAATTTACTTATCTGTCCTAAATGAATTACCTACGTGCGTTAAGCGCGCGTAAGTATTATTTAGCATATCTATTTTAAATTTAAACTATGGAGCTCTATCATATTAAAAAAAAATTGTAATAAAAGACTTGTGTTTTCGCTTAGAGTCGAACACAAAAGATTATGACATTATTTATCTGTGCTAAATTAATTACGTGCCTTAACCGCGCGTAAGCCCGACAATTAAACAAAGGTAAAGAATTTGGTTCTATCAATATTGAATTTAAACAATGCGGCTTTTCATATTTAAAAAAAAATCAATGACTTGTTTTTTCGCTAGAGTCGAGCATATAAGATATTAAAATGTGTATTAAACATAATGTATGTTACGTTATGTATATATTTATTTTCCTTGATTTAAATAATATTCCATTTGCTACTTTTTTATTTAAGAAAAATATCTTTTAGTACTACAAAATAAATTGATTCTTACCTAGCGTGGGTCAGTTTTTGTCAACTTTCTATTTTTCAATCGCTGCAACTAATCTTTGGGCAATTTATTCACGTCTAACTTTTACAAAAAAAAATACAATATCGCCATAAAAAGTGAAGTGAAAGTTTATAGATCAGAGTTATAAAGCATGGCTGGGCTTCGAACTTAACGTAAAGAGACTAAAAACAGGCACAGTAACATAACAAATATCCTAATTATCATGAGATCACTTTCCGAGGTTTCGCTCGATTCTTCACTCATTCAACATCGTTGTTCACTAAACAAAACACATACACACAGTCACTAAAGTAGACATAATAATAACAGAAACTGGCTAGAGAATGGAGATATGCCGATAGTTGAGAATCATTAACTAGGAAATGAATTTAAAAGATTCAATACTAAATGTATAATTTTGGTTAAATGTTTTATTTTTATAATATTGGAGTGAAAACGAGCTAACTGTTCACCTGACAGTATTGTACACTGTTTTTTAAGGATAAGGGTGACAAACGAGCACACAGTCCACCTGATGGTAAGTGGTTGCTGTGACCCGTAGACATCTACATCTATCCTCGATTACGTTTTTAAAAGTAAAAAGGGTCTCCGGTTCTCTACACTCACCATACGAAACAGCAGCGTTAAGCTGCTATTCTGTGAGAGCGTGGTCCTTCCCCGATCGAGCCGAGCCATACGTGCTACAACTATACATAGCTGCAGCATGGTTCTACCACGTAATAATGTTGCCCTTGGAGAACTGCAGCGGAGAAGTTAAGAACTAGGATGGAATATCTCGCAGCCTGTACACAGCTGCTTGATGTCAGAAATTGTAACTTACAGATAGGCTCCTAGGCCACTTGTACTATCATCTATTCTGTGCCTAGGCACAAAATAAGCCTACTACATAGTAAAGATAGTTTGGTAGGCGAAAATGAAAATTCTGTGTCTTTTTCTAATATTTTTATTTTAACATACTACATCAACAATATGTTGGATATCATCTATAACATAACATACTTCACAGCTGGGGAACCGTCAAGTCTCTCTCGAGTAATGAAGATACTAGACATTTAAGTATCCCATTAGGGGCCCGCCTCGGGGTGAAAACTCCGCAGGATGTGAGAGCTGGAGCATTCCTTTTAAGCGGCGGAGAGTGAATAATTAATGCAATTAGTTGTGATAATGTATAAAGAATATTCTTTACCTTTTCTTATAAATTAAGATAACAATGGTTTTTTGATTAGTTTATAATTTTTGGTTTGGTTAGTTCGGATGAAAAATTGAGTATTTTTAAGAGTATGTATTAGTAAGAAATATTTAATGAAATAAGGAGAAATTTAGTACTTATTTTTAATTGGAAAAGGTGATTTGTTTGGCCTTAATTAACTAAATCGGTAAAATGCGAGCTATATTTGCACAATTAGTGACCGGAACCGCTCTTCAAATCGGAAAACTTTTTTTTCTGAAACCGATATTTGGGTAGCTAAAACAAGGCGATAGATTTTATCAATGTTTATGGTACTATCGTACTATTCCGAATAATCGTGACACGGTTGCGGGACATTAATTTAAAAGGTTTTTTTTTGTATATTATTATAATTCCTCAACATAATAAACTTCAATGTGTCTAAATGTATAGAAATCCATCGGGCCGTGTCAGCGTGGTGGAAGGGCAAACATCCAAAGAATTACCAAATCTTATCAGTCTCGAGCACAGGCGCAAATTAGCCAGCCATTCGGTGTTTTACAGGATACGTTTCGGAGAGTGTGCGAAGGAATTGCATGACTTAAATCCTCCCTCTGCATTCCATCATTGGACCTTGGTGCTCGGCTGGTTTCCATCCCTTTCTTGTCGATATACCATCCACTCAAACCAAACGGTTTGTTTCGTCGTTCAAAATACGTATCTACAGCAAAGGAGTGTAATAATTTGCCTGCATCTGTCTTTCCATTCGATTATAATATGAGTGTCTTCTAGGCAAGAGTAAATAGGCTTTTGTTAAGTCAGTGTGCTGACTTAGCTTAACAAAAGCAACAACTTACCATCAGGTGGTACAGTAGTCAAGCATTGGCTTATTATAATTATAAAAATACATTACTTATTATCTTGCTTTAATACAATTTCATTTGAGACCCTACGACTTTAGCGTTGTTCGTTCGTATGTATATGTTCTAAGCACTACAACGATTTTTTATTTTTTTATTCTATCTGTACGAGGACACATGAAACGACAAATAGACGTTTGACTTCTATAAATAAACCGATAACAAAATTTAAAATTAGTCTCTGGTCCAAACCGATAAAATGAGTACAATCGCGTTTTAATAGATCGTAGCTGGATCAAACTGGGTCAACAACGATCACACGAACAAATTATCTTAAATAGATAACGGGACGGACGACGATAACGATTAAATAAAAGTTTATTTAATCGTTACCGTCGTCTGTCCCGGACGGATTCGGGAGAAGTTAATTTATATGAAAAATATACCTAGTCACATTACCTTGCTAATGGGATAATTCTGGAGAATTTGTGGAATTTATATGGTAGAGCCTTGCTGAAACTATGTATATTATTGCTGTTGCACGATTGGGTCGACTCGATCAGGTGAGGACCACGTACTCACAGAGTTCCAGCGTTACCATAGGAGCTTTATGTTACTGTGTTTTGTATGGTAAGTGTAGAAATCCGAAGGCCCTTACTGAAAACGAGGTATTCCATCTTAGTCCTTAGGGGTGTCGACGCATCTGAATTTTTATTCTTAATCGAGGATAGGTGTAGATGTTAATACAGCATCCACTAACCATCAGGCGGATTGTGTGCTCGTTTGTCACCCTGATTCTGTAAAAAGATGTATTGTATTTGTAAATTATTATTATGTACCACGGTTATTGACTGTGTGGTGACGGCGTAAGGATTCATCACCCCTTTTCGTCCCGTAAGAGGTCCTTGTCACGAGAGGTGACTACGGGAAATTCTAGAAAGATCTGATGGATTCCGATAGATTGCCGGTATACCATCTCATTTACGCTAGGCGTAAAATATCCAGACCGGCGACGGGGGGCAACCTCGAAGGTGCCGTCAAGCGTGAAGATCAAGGTATATCCTATTTACGACGGGAGAGGCTTATATCCAGCAGTGGACTTTAACGGACTGGCAAAGAAGAACTACTAGACTACTTGCTTTAACATAAACTTTATTCAATATGCGAATATAGTTTGAAGATAATACATATTTTTTTCTTAAATTAGGTGAGAAGAGCGGTGGAATTATTGCTCTATAACTATAACCCTCTCATAAATGAGAGGAGGCCTGTACCCAGGTGTGGGACTCAGAAAGGCTGTAACTCTTCTTCAGGTTAAATGAAAAGTTAATAACGTTAGAACCTAAACATACACGCAGGAATATTTTTTAAAACAGTAGAAACGGACTATGGTCCTCTTCTACGAACTTATAAAGTAAAAAAAACAAACATCTGGCACATTACAACAACATTCAAATCAAAAGTTAATAAGTTTATGGCTTATTCTTAAAGATAATTGTTACGATAGCTAGTTGTAATTTAACACTGACTGTCTAGTTTGCAGACACAATAGTAAGACAATAGGAACGAATTACATGTAATGCACGGGACAGGCAAAGGGTTAAGCCGATACAATAATTATGACACCTGTGGACTGACTCCGAATGCACAAAGCATTCATCAATTGTTCAAATCAGCAAAATATCCCCGGCTCCTATGACTCACCCTTGTTGGTTTCTACTTTGAGGTGGTATTCTTTAAAACACTTATGCCCAAATACTCAACGTTACTCAATTTTAAGATGTTAAGTCACGTGGTGTCACAGTCACTTTGACTTAAAGTGATAGAGACAGCACGAGACTTAACAGCAGCTTAAAATTGAGCAGCGTTTGAGTATTTGGCCATTAGATTCTTTAATCGTTTTGACTACTGTCAACGGTATTTAAGTCTAAGTACTTCTTCTTTAGCCTTATATCTATCAATGTTTGTGCCAGGTATTGCGTTCCGACTTAAACGGCAATTAATTTGGCCCAATCATCAGCCTCCCCTATGGTAATTCCATTGCTGAATTGCACATACTCTTATTCGATCTCTTGACATGGGTTCAATGATTTTTGGGTCTGCCGCAAGGTCATCTTGCTTTCTGCTACTGAGAGTATAAGCCTAGTTACAATACAAAGCTTATACTCTTGTAAGAGTGCCCGTACAAATGACGGGCAATTTAAACGACCTCTGGACAGCGAACTGAAATAAAACATGCGTTCACTGCCCCTGGAGCTTTAATATTTTTTACTACCTTACAAACTTGATTTATTGTCGAGAATAGCGCATTAGACCCGTTTTCTGTGCGACACGCATTAAGGACGAAGTCAAAGCCTTCTATTTAAATGATTTAATTTGTGTTATCGTGTAGGTGTGTTTGATTGTAATAAAACGATAATTCTCTGAGGTGTATTTTTGCCAAAGTATATTTATAGTATTTTAAGATATACGTCATCGTTTTTTTAGGATTTCGTATTGTCGTATCTGGGATGTAAAAATGAATGTTTTCGGATCACTTTTGCACGTAAAGATTAAAATTGGTATAGAAAGAAAGAGAAAAAGAAACGAAATTCGACATACCCAAAATATTAAGAAACGATGTTTGATTGAAATTCGACAAACACAAAATAATCAATGTTTCATTTTTTCACATTTAACCCTCTTGGAAAAGGTCATAAGTACAATTTCAAGATATTTAATTTTTAGTTCGGTATCTTTGTTATTTGTCACGCTCTACTACTTGACTTTTTGAAAGATAACAAATCTAATCCAATTATAAAATATGTGAAAATTAATTAGCTGATATCAGTGTGAAAAGTGTAATGATATCCACTAACGTATCTGCGATGTAAAAATAAATACTACTTAGTCACGCAATGGTTAAAATTGGTATAGAGAGGAAGAGAAAAAGTAACGAAATTGGACAAACAATATTCTGAAACGATGTGATTTGAATTTTTGTGGTTTAAGATATTTATTTCTTTACTCATACTCATTTCTTTTTGTAGATAGTCCTACTTTTTTCCTTTCCGGTACCTTCTACTTCTTGAATACCAACAACGGATTTTCTTAAAGGCCGCTCTACACCTATCTACACCTATTATTCTATTCTAATATACATATACAGGTACAATTATTCATTCACTGCAAATGTAACTTTGTAATCCTATATATTTATATGGGATTACAAAGTTATTTATGCAGTTGGTGTATCTAAAAAACTGGACCGAAATTGCAAAATATTTTAGTTTTTCCTTGATTTATATACTAAACACTAATTGTATTCTAAATTTGAAGCTTCTATGTCTGCTAGAAGTGCCTTAGAGTTTTGATGATCGGTCAGTGAGTGAGTGACAAAATTAAGAAACTTTGACTAGTTATAATTCTTAAAGTTCTGGTTCAAATTGAATGAAATTTGAAATATACCGTGTTTATACAATGCCAGCTTGGTTACTGAACTAAAATTCAGGCTTCTAGTTTTATCCACAACGAAGTTATAGGGGTTCAAAAATGGCCTGAACTGCTTCGTGAAAAGGATGGTACGGCCGTGTCGCTTTTTTGCTCGACTTGGCGGGGGCACTACCGTGCCCCCAGATTAATACAGACGTACACAAATACATAAATCTACTTAAATTCATACAATATATAAATATATACATAATATACAGTAAAACTTAGTTAAGTGGGACCTGGATAAGTGAGAAACCTCCATAGCTGGAACTCATGCTTAGGCCCGACACTTTAGCACTGAATTACCTCTTTTAGTGGGACAAAACAAACCTCTATATCTGGGATTAGTTCTTTCGATTTTATCGTCATAATTATCTCTATAACTGAGACAGTGAGTGTATTTTACCTCTTTTACTGAGACTTTATTTTAGGGATTAGTTCTTTCGATTTTATTCGTCATAATTACCTCTATAATTGAGACAGATAGTATATTTTACCCCTTTTACTGAGACTATATTTTGTATACCGTTTTGTTTACTAATTCTTATTCTACCCGCAAATTCCGCACTTGGTTAATTGTGTTAGAGTGACCTCCAGTTTTAGTTTGGTTTTGCTATTGTCCGGATGTTTATTTGAAAATGCTGAAGCGAAGGCTTAGCTCTTTATCAGTACGTGAAAAACTAAAGTTAATATCCGTTTATGAAAGTGGAAAGACTGTGTCGAATTTAATGTGCTAAAATCTACTCTTTGTAGAATGATCCGGAATAAAGATGAAATTCAGTCTCAATGTTCTGAAGGACAAGGAAAACTAAAACGTGTATGTTTATCAGAATATCCTAAACTTGAACAGTGTTTGTTAACATGGGTCAAGCAAATTCGTAACAAAAACGTAATTAATAAGTGGACCGATGATTAAAGAAAAGGCACAAGATTTTGCGCGAAGGCTCAGTATTCATAATTTTTGTGGTATAGTTTTCAAAGCAATTTGTGGAGAAATTTTATTTCCATTTATTACAACTCATGTATAATGTTTACAAAATACGTTATTTTATTTAATAATCGCACCTCTATAACTGAAATAACCTCTATTCTCACATCTATTACCCTCTGTAAATGAGACAGATATTTATTTATACCTGGATATCTGAGACACTGGGTAAGTGGAATACCTCTTTAAGTGAGACAAATTTGCAGGTCCCTTAAACTCCCAGTTATCCAGGTTTCACTGTATATCTATTCCATGATAAAATAAGGAAAATATGTGACGATAGAATCATTCTTTAGGAAAAAACGTTTTCACACTTGCAATGCTTTACTAAAATGTTCACAAACTTTGTTTTTGAAAAGAAACTTGTTGGAAGCTTTTTTAATGTCAAGAGGTATTTCGTTCCAGTC
This sequence comes from Parnassius orleans, assembly GCA_029286625.1. Classification (NCBI taxonomy): domain Eukaryota; kingdom Metazoa; phylum Arthropoda; class Insecta; order Lepidoptera; family Papilionidae; genus Parnassius; species Parnassius orleans. The sequence continues at coordinate 2,145,151 of JAGSMP010000145.1, forward strand.
TTATAGTCGTAAGAGCGAAAGAGTGGGACATATATGTAAGCAGTACGGTGTAAAGGCATTAGCAACTTTAGATTATCCGAAGAACGGAGAAAACAATTATGAGTATCTCCTAAGTACTGAAATTTTTGTTCGACACCAGTCCATAGTTAACCGTGTAGTGGCGGTGTAAGAATATCCACTACCTCTTATCGTCCCGAGGGTTTCGTAAGAGGCGACAGAGGGAAAATGAAACAGGAGATGGACAGCAGCATCTTCCTGATAACAACTCAAAATAATAAAAAACCGCGGTTGCCAACCCGCTTGCCAAGCGTGGCAACTATGGCAAAGTGGGCCATGAGGCAGTCTATGAGAGAGTTCTATTTTTAGCAGTGGACTTTTATAGGCTATAATAGATGAATGGATGGATTAGTCCATAGTTATTTGTTAAACTGAGTATTACTTAATTTTTTTTAGGAGACAACTGATCCAGTTCTAAAGACGTGACAATTAATTAGCTAAGACCAGCGTGAAAAGTAAAATTATGTTTATTAATTTGTTGGTTGCAACCACTAAACTCAACCCATTTTAAGCGTGATAGAGCCACGCTGCAGCTATATTATGGTTGTTCCACGCTCTCACAGAATACCAGTGTAAAATAGCAGCTTAATGCTGCTGTATTTCGTATGGTGAGTGTAGAGAACCGGATACTCTTTTTACTGGAAACGAGGCATTCCATCTTAGTCCTCACGGGTGACAACGCATCTGCATTTTGATTCTTGATCAAGGATAGATGTGAATGTCTATGGGCCAAAGCGTCCACTTACCATCAGGAGGATTGTGTGCTCGTTTGTCACACTTATTCTATAAAAAAAAACACTAACCACTGCACAAACAAATACGCCACCCTTGATAACACGACACGTGTTTCACCTTTACACGAGGCATCATCAGTAGTATTAGACTGCGATGGCAAACCGGTAAGTGTAGTTAAGACATTAATAATTTTCACGTGTTTAAAAAGCCTGAATCTGATAACTGCCATAAATATATGCTTAATGTATCTAATTTTATATAAATATATTAAAATTTTGTTCGAATACTAATTTCAAAATTATGTAAATCGATATAATAACGGCTCATATAATATGTATTACATACTATATTAAATACTATTAAAATATATTAAAGCTAAATATATAAATTAATAAACTGGTTGGACTAGGAATATAGCGTGCTATTAATAACTCCATTCGGTAGGACCCACTTTGATTTTTCCGAATTTATTTTTATCTGAGCACTACAGATGCCGTAGCCAGTCAGAAAGTCGTGTATTATAAATGTGATAAATTTGTATAATTGGTAATTGGTATTTCTGCAAATGGGGTGGTGAATTGTTATGGAGTGGAAAGCCAATACAAACAAATATAAATTTAATTTAAAGGATGAGTGAATTCCTGAGTTACATACATTTTTCGATTGGGAGCATACATACGTCTTTGGCAGTTAACTTAAAATCCCTAGAAAATTTATCGAACGCATGCCGCTTCCGCGTCTCGTTAAATGTGTATTGAACTATTTTACTGGGCCATGCCTGTTATAAAAATTAGGTAAGGAAAGAAAGTGTGTCGAAGAAACGTACATTGAAAATCATAACATGTCGTGTTAATTCAATACGTAATAATTTACTTTTAAAAACAATTCATATTACAGTTTTTATCTTAAAATATCACACTATAATTACAATTATTTGACTTTTTTAAACTGTCACTGTAATGTCAGTGCCATCATAATTAAACGAACAATAACTATTAAAAACATGCGTGAGTGTCGTGGAACACTCGGTTAGAATGAAGTTATTTTCGTAGTATATTATTATTGATAAACGTATTATGTTATTGATTAACAAATACAAATAAATGTATGTACTAGCATCTATTAAAATGAAGCGTCATTTAAAACAAAATAATATTTCTTTCATAACAAGATAAGAAAAAGTGCGATGGAGATGGATATTATTCTATCTCGCTTCCTTATAGTCGCCAAGGCCGTCTACACTTCGTCAGAAGGGGTCGTGACGGAAAAATCATACACTTTTTCTCGCCTAGCCCCCATCCGCTAAATTCGTACCGTCCGATAAGGAACTTCGTTCCAACAAAATTAAAAAAACCCCGAAACGAAAAGAGCTGGTGATCTTCAAACGGCTGAACAGATTATCTTGAAACATAGCTAAGAACACTCTCGATTAAGACAATTTTCAAACGAAAAAAACATGATCAAAATCGGTTCATCCGTTCAGGCGCTATGATCCCACAGACAGACACACAGATAGGGTAAAACACCCGGTAGTCAGCCCCGCACCAGTACTCAGCCTTTACAGACATTATTTCTATATAAATAGTGTTGAATTTTTTTTATACCTTTAAAATAACGTTTAATTGAATCTATGTCTCGTTATTGACTAATACGCAAACCTACGAACCAATAGCATGTCAGGTTGACGAGCTACACTCGTTAATTTGCACTACTGCCAAAGACATGACATGACATGCCAAAGGCAATTAACACAAGCTATGGCGGCGATTAGTAATGGGATGAAAAGTATAGGTAATATTTCTTCCGAAGAGTGGAGACAATTTCAGAAAGATAAAGAAGAAGTGAAACAACAGAAAAAGAACGATATATTGATTAAAAAATTAAGAGATAGAGAGAACCTAAAACCAAGAAAGAAGAAGGAAGTCAAAAAAAGAAAGAAGAATTACAAAAAAGGAAAGCGGAAAAGCTGTGAAATTCCAAAACTAGCAAAAGGAGGAAGATAAATACGATATGTACAATAATCAAAGTAAGATGCAAAAACTGTGAAGAGGAATTGACTAGTGACACAGAAATTATTGACTTAAAGAATATTGGATGTGACAATTGCCTTGCATGGTACATTTGAAATGTACTGAATTCGCTGGGGACATATATGAAAATTAGACTTACCTAGTCGGACTATTTGTCCCAGGTAAACATATTCGTCAACAACTTCGAGCTTAGTGCTCCCAACAACTACCAGTATAAGTTTGACATGGACGTTAAATATGATTTTTGTTTTGTCCATGTTCATCTTAAGACCTATCCGTTGGGAGACACTATTGAGGTCATTGACCATAGTGCTTAGGTCCTCCAGCGATTCTGCCATAAGGACTATATCGTCGGCAAATCGAAGTCCAACTTCGACCGAGAGGTCAATCGCGTATTCAACTCTGTTGGGCAGCGTTCGGGAGATTACGACACATCTTCTCGTCAGGCATACCTCAAAACCTCAGAACTAGATTGTACCAATGCGTGTTGCCAGTGATGACCTAAGGATCTGAGACGTGGTCCTTCACTGCTGGCCGAATGAGGAAGATCAAAGTCGCTCAGCGAGCTATGCGGAGGGCTTTGCTCGGTTTGCTTTGATAGACTTAAAACGAGGATATCCGCAGTAGAACCAGAGTAACCGACATAGCTCCAAGGATTAGTAAGCTGAAGTGGCAATGGGCCGGCCATATAGCTCGAAGAACCGACAATCGGTGGGGAAGAAAGGTTCTCGAGTGGCAGCCTCGTACTGGCAGGCTAAGTGTAGGGCGTCACCCCACTAGATGGAGTGACGACCTGGTAAGACATGCAGGAAGTCAATGGATGCAGGTGGCTCGGGACCGTGCTTTGTGGCATTCCTTGGGGGAGGCCAATGTTCAGCAGTGGACTTTTGAAGGGCTGTAATGTTGATGATATTTGAAAATATACATAATAAAGAATTTCTATGCCAAATATGCAAGAATAAGTGAGAGGGTAAGGCATGGCTAACTTGTGGAGAAATGAGGCTGACTACTGGTGAAAAGTGTCATAATTTGTTTATAAATATAATGTTTTGTTGATTTCTTTAGTAAATTTAATAAACAACCTTTCTGAGAATAATGATTGTTTTTATTCATAATGTATAATATTTAAAATACAGTTGAATCAAATTTTCGTCCTCACTAATATACACACACTACAATCATATAACACTCCTCTAAAATATTAAAAGGTTTTGACAAGCGCATCCCACGTGTACTTAGTCACATGTGATAGCAAAAACTGTACATTAATAATACTCTACAAACAAAACTCACTTTAAGATTTTTAATGAAGACAACTGCTGGAGGGTTAAAATTATAAACATTGCTTTTTAGGGTTCCGTACCCGAAGGGTAATCAACGGGACCCTATTACTAAGCCTCCGCTGTCTGTCCGTCTGTCTGTCAGCGGGCTGTATCTCATGATCCGTAATATGTCGACAATTTTCACAGAATGTGTATTTCTGTTGCCGCTATAACAACAAATAATAAAAATAAAAATAAATTAAAAATTAAAGGGGGCTCCCCTACTAGAAACGTGTTTTACGAGTCCGACTCGCACTTGACCAGTTATTCGTATTAGTCTATAAATCTGTTGTTAACTTTAGGTTTCTTAAACCTGTTCAGGTAGCGTAACTAGCCCTTCATCACCACAACCCCTTATATCAGGGTTTCCCAACCTTTTTTTGACCAGGGACCACTTTGATTTTTTGTAGTTAGCAGGGACCACAAGGTGAAAGAAAAAACTGTTAATCTAACAAAAATTATAATCACAACTTTTAACATAATTATTTAATAAACTGAAAAGAAGCATTCATTAACAGTATTATTTGTGTATTTATTGTAAAAGCTAGTAGGTGTTGCACGTGACGAGAAAATAATAAATGTGTTATTTAAGACGAATAGGTAGGTAAAATATTTAAATCTTTCGCGGACCATATTTAAGCTCTTGCGGACCACTGGTTGGGGATCACTGCCTTACATCCATCTATTGTGGGGCCGCTCCTCTCTTCGTTTACCAGTACGATGCTTCCACTCGTGAACCTGTTTTCTAGCACCCTTAGTGTACGAAAATTTATTTCTCCTTCATGTTGGGAACCTTTACTTTTAATAACATGCGAGCAGTTATTCAGATCTTGCAAGACCAGTATTACTGCGGCCAGTATTGTCTATTGTGATCGCTGTTACGACTTTAGTTCATGGAGTCCCTCTAGCTTAACCCTGTATATTGGTTCAGAAGATACAGCGAGTAGCTGCGCCCCCAGATAATGTTTTATTTTCCGTTTTTACCTTTTACTTATATTCAGAGGAAATACAATAAATCCACCAAAAATAAAAAATGTGTAAAAGAGCCAAGCGTATGTGTTCTGAATACACGGCGTCGGGGTTGTCAGCTTCGCTAGTTTAGATCTGAATGAGCGCCAAGTTCCATATCAGTTGCTTTGGGCATGTATATTGTTCACAGATTAATAATTTTTGAAAAAATGTTTTATTCTTTTATTATTAATCTAAATAAATACATGACCTTCCAACGTTTTTATGCTTCACTGTTTTCAATTTTGAATCGATACAACTAAAAAAGTGTCTAGTTTGTAATGTCAAAATAACAGCTTTTTACTAAATGCATATGAAAGTATATACGGTACTTATAACAAAAACACAATTTTTTTAATTTTTGTCTGTCCGTCTGTCTGTCTGTTTGTTCCGGCTAATCTCCGAAATGGCTGGACCGATTTTGACGGGACTTTCATTGGCAGATAGCTGATGTTATAAGGAGTAACTAAGGGTACTATTATTTTAGAAAAACAATTAGGTTCCGCGCAAAAAATTTAAAGCCACGAAATCCAATCGTAATAAATTCCACGCGGACGAAGTCGCGGGAAACAGCTAGTCTAAATAAAACATAAGAATTAAAGCTTGACAAAGTTATTAGTGCGGTTAATTTCCAGTACTGTTCTTAAAAGTAACCGCACTAACCGAATATCTATAATTTGTAGTTTTCTGATTTTTTTCTTCATATATGCCTAATTATCTACCTTGATGCCAAAATTTCAAGTTTTTAAGTAGTCTATAAGTAGATTGATTTGTGATGAGTGAGTCAGTGAGTGATAAAAATGGCACTTTTCGAACCTATTTTTACTCAAGAAGTCTATGGTAGTTTTGTTCATAAAGTTTTGGGATTCGAGGTAATCATGTATGTAAAATGTAAAGTGTAAAGTTTTTGATAGTTTTTGAGTTATGGGGGGTTCGAAATCGGCTTGAAATAGTTTGTGCCGCCTTTTTCTTTTCCGAATTTGGCTGACACACGGATGCCTAATCTATACTATATATTAATACGTGAAAAGAAAACTACTTCTTTTTAAGCATAATGTCGCTTGGACAAATTATGTCGTTCGTTGACGTTCATATTGCCAATGTCTCAGCGAACGTACCAAAGAGTACAATAATCACTACGATTTAGACAAAAAACCTTTTTTTTAAATATTTTGTACAAGCGAGCCTCCCTGGCTTTGTACGGGTGATTTCTGGATCTCGACGACAGCGCCACTTACCGGGTCAAATTGTAAATCATCATCCAGGAATGATCATCCAGGGACCCACTCAAACACACACAAAAAAAATTCATCAAAATACGGTCCAGCGATATTCGAGTTTTTGCGAGACTAATGGACAGCAATTGATTTTTATATATTTATAGAGATATTAGATATCTGTGTTTTTTATATGTATGTGCAGTTGAAAGTCAAATACAGCTTGCTTAATATACAAACTTAAAAATGTAATGAATTACGATCTAATTTCGACCATTAGGCGACCACTAGTACTATTTCTTAGCTTCGTTACTGTAATGAGCAAGTTATGATATTTCAACAGTTTAGAAAATAATGTTGATATTGTGCCTGCGCGCGCGACACGTTCACTATAATTACATTTTTATTCATAAGTATTTTCAGTACAATAAACGCTCTACGGAAACGGACAGTTTTAATTACCACATCCTGTAACGTAGAAGATACAACCTACATTAATATACTACATATCAATTATATGTAGAGGGTCACAACTCACAAAAACCCCTACATTTTGGTCCTTCGAGTTGACGAACTAAGACTTGCATATTACGTCTACAATAGTTCAACAGTAAAGTGTATTTGTAAAAATAAAAATAAAAGTGTAATTCGTGATTCTATCTGGTGTCACTTTGTTGCTCCCCACAAGCGGGTCTCACCAGCTTGATTGAGGTGCATACTACGGTAAGAGTCGCAGTCACACGTATCTGAAACCAACTATTTACAACATCGTCCTTAAACCATGGAGAACCTACTTCAACAACAGAGAACAATCATTGAATCTATCCTTAAAATTGAGGCTAACTTCAAAAAGGATTCTGATTCACGCAAGTCAGGAACATACATACAGAAAAGGTTGGATGCTTTGAATGCTCAATGGGAGGTGTTCAACATGAATCATGGTGTTCTAAAAACAGACAGTGACTTGGATGACGACTATTTCATCAATGATACCTACACCACCACAAAGAAGCGGTACGAAGATTCGTGACATGCTGACGAACTACGAGGTGAAAACTGCGGAAACTGGAGTACCATCAAGGTCTGATGAGTTCATTAGCCAACAACGCACTAATTTCCGGGCGCTCTCTAGGGTGATTAAAAACATCAACACCAAAGAGTTGACAGAAAAGTGGGAAATTTAGACAAACTGAATTCGCTGCAGTCTCGCTGGAAACTGATCGACGAGCTCCACTGGCAAATCGATAACCTGACTTCTGGCGGTGATGTAGGCTACGAAGAAGAGTTTTCTGCATACGAAACCCTGTACGAAACTACAAAAGGATTTGAATCGTAAGTTAACTCAGTATCTCAACAGCATCAGCAAGTGCCTACAATTGAGATTCCTTCTTTTCTGGTAAGTATACCCAGTGGCCTACATTCATGGACCTATACTGTGAAGCCATCCACAACAATGTCATGTTGACAAAACGCAAAAGATGCAGCACTCAAGGGCAAACTTAAAGGCGAGGCGGAGCGCATCGTACAGCATCTTACAGTATCAGCTGATAATTACGACACCTGTTGGGAGATACTCACCCATAGGTACAACAACCGACAACTTTTGTTTACAAAACATATACAAACCCTTATGGGACAACCGGCGTTGCAAACACAGAATGCATACGAGCTGAAGAAGCTACATGACACAAGTGTCGAGACCATACATGCTATTCACAATCTGGGCATCGACACAACGACTTGGGATCCGATCCTGGTGCACTCTCACTGGCAAATTGGACTCCGACACGTATGCAGCCTACATGGAGATCAGAAAGGCTCCAGAGAGCTACCTTCCTGGATGAGCTGATAAACTTCTTGGAAAACAAGTTTACTGCGCTTGAACCTGTTCAAAAGAAGAGACAGACACCCAAGTCAAACAATTCGACCAACAAGGAGGCAACAGCTCAATTTAAGAAGGACTTAACAACACCAACAGGCGTAGTTTTCTTCGAGCATATCATACAAGCACAGAAAAAATTGCCTGCTGTGTAAAACAATCATATTTTACTCTACTGCAAGTCGTTTCAAGACATGTCACCGGAAGACAAAATGAGGTCAATTTCGCAACTACATATTTGTCGCAATTGCCTGTACTTACACAACGACAATAAATGCAACACCAACAAAGATGCCGCGTGTAAAGAAGCACACCACACAACATTGCACGATATTTACCGCAAAGTTGAAATCGCGGTCTCAAATAACGTTATACCTAGCAACAAGCCACATACGTCACAGCAAAAGGCAAACCACGTGTCTGGAAATTATAACGAAGTCCTACTAGCGACCGTTCAATTAAAGGTGATGGCAGCTGATGGATCGACTGTTCAATTGCGATGCCTTCTCGACCAAGGATCACAGATAAATCTAATAACTGAAGATGCTGCAACGGCTGGGACTGCAAAGACAAAATCGAAACGCCACAGTCTCAGGCATAGGGACGTCAGCATCATAGCAACGGAACCGTACGGTTAGACTGTGAGTCTTGTACGGAGGCCATTCATTTACAATCGAAGCCATGGTAATGGCCAATGCTCAGCAACCTGCCTAATTACACCTTCAAAACAAGACTGGCCATATTCAGAACATACAACTGGCGGATCCTGACTTCAACATCTCGAGACCAGTGGACGTTCTGTTAGACGCTGGAGTGTATGCTGACATAGTAATGAGTGGCGGTTACGAGGACCCACACACGCACCCATGGCTCAACAGACAAAAGTGGGCTGGGTACTGCTGGGCAATATCAAAACCTTCAACTGCCACGTGCTCATTAATCTTGACGATGTATCTCGATTTTGGGAGATGGAGGAGATAACCGAAACCAATCACAATCTAACATCAGAGGAAGAATACTGTGAATCTATTTATTCAACCACAACAACAAGAAAAGAAGACGGACGATATGCAGTCAGACTTCCAATGAAAATAAACTACGAACAAACCTTTGCACTTCTAAGCCACAGGCAATCGCACAATTTCGGCAGTTAGAAAACGATTGGCCAAACAGGAAACATTTTCTACGTCATACAAGAAGTTTATTGACGAATATCTACAACTCGGCCACATGACGCCATGCACTGAACACCATAAGCCAAGCTTACTTACCTCATCACGGCGTACAAAAGCTGGACTCAACAACTACAAAATTGCGCGTAGTCTTTAATGCCTCTGCCAAGACAAGTACAGGACAAAGCTTGAACGATCTCATGGAGTGCGGGCCAACCTCCAACAAGACCTACAATCTATGATTCTACGTTGGCGAGCCTTCAATACGTCTACACTGCAGACATTGAGAAGTTTTACCGTCAAGTACTGATACACGATGAAGATCAACACCTGCAAAAATTGTATGGCGTGACTCTGCTACAGATCTCATCAAAGAATACCAACTGTGCACTGTAACATATGGTACCAAAGCTGCACCATTTTGGCAATGCGCACCATAATACAACTCGTAATGGACGATGGACACCCATCCTCGCGGCAGAGATCCTTACTCACCAGCTGTATGTGGACGACCTACTTGGTGGCAGCAACGACATGTTAGAAGCACAAGACGCTCAAAACCAATTGATTGACCTGTTAAAGGCGGTGTGGTTCAATCTTCGCAAATGGGCTAGTAACCACCCCAGATTGCTTCAAACTTTACCTGAACATCTCATAAGCCAGAATATGTTTGACTTCAAGGACGCAGAGAGTAACAAAACACTCGGCTTAACCTGGAATCCGCACACTGATCAGTTTATATCAAGGCGCCACTTAGTACACACGTGACGTCACAACGAAGCGGACATTGCTCTCTGACCTATCAAAATTATATGACCCACTTGGTTGGCTGTCTCCGGTAACAATGAAGGCAAACTCATATTTCAACAAGCTTGGCTTGCTTCAACAAATTGGGATGAACTCTTCCGGAAGACATACAACAAGAGTGGACAACCTTTCAACAAGAATTGCCCACTATCAATACCATCGCTTTACAACGCTGGATTGGTAACACTAAACAACCCATCGAGTTACACGGATTCAGTGACGCTCCGAGAAAGTTTCCGGCTGCGTTATCTACTGTAAATCTATTAGTGAAGAAGGGCAACAAATTATCACGCTGGTGGCAGGAAAACTAAGCTCGCACCATTAAGAAAACCCCGTCTTTACCACGGCTTGAACTATGTCCTACTACTGTCTCGACTTATGAAAAGGTCATAGAGTCAATAAACTCAGAGTGTAACAATACATGGTTGGACAGATTCTATGATCGTGATGGTTACAAGGGGCCTTCAAGATGGACCACATTTGTGGCTAATCGCGTAACACAGATCACTGTCATCATGCCATCGGGATGCTGGAGGCACGTCAAGTCTGAATATAACCCAGCAGATTGCCAGCAGAGGCCTAACTCCACTACAACTGGCGAATCATCATTTATGGTGGGGACCTATTTGGCTAAAAGACAACGACCTCCCACTTCAAGACCAATTCCACACAACTGTTGAAGAGAAAAGGTCAAACAAGTTTGCGTGTCACAAAGGTCGATGCCATTAATCGGAGAACTTTAAACAAACACAGCTGTATGGCACGCGTAACTCGAATCCTAAGTTGGATACTTCGGTTCATAAACAATGCACGTGACGTCAATATGCCATGCGGTCATCGTACTTAGCAACGAGTGACCTGCAGAACGCACATAATGCAATTATAGGCTATACAAACTAATCATTTCGCCGACGACATTGCACAACTCAATAAACATCATAAAGTGCGAATAACAAGCAGCATTTCAAACTTAAATCCATTCCTGGACAAACACGAAATCTTATGTAGGAGGACGTCTGGAAAATGCCAACTTAAGTCAAGAACAAAAACATCCAATTATCTTACCTTACAATGACAGGTTAACGGAGTTACTGATCGACCAAGCGCACAAGAGGACCCCATGGTGGAGCCAGACTAACTCTATCATATCTACGCAACAGATATTGGATTATCAGCGGTTTGAGAGCAGTGAAAACGACTTATACGGTGCATCACGTGTCATCGCTTCAAAACTATCAACAACAACCAACGGGTGATTTACTCCTCCACGCGTCACACCATCCCGGCCTTTCACACACACCGGTGTAGATTTCACTGGGCATGTGAGGTAAGGCTAACAAGGGCAGAGGAATAAAGACAATGAAGGCCTACGTAGCTGTATTTGTGTGTCTGCACAAAAGCTCTTCACCTCGAACTTGTCTCCGATCTCAGCACAGTGGCTTTTCTGAACGCCTTGAAACGAATGTGTGCCCGCCGAGGAAAGCCTCGTCACATCTACAGCGACAACGGCACCAACTTCGTGGGCGCAGCAAGAGCATTGAAAACAACGAAAGGAGGCATTACAATGCTACATAAACAATGACGTCATAACTAACATGTCAGAGTGGGGCATTGAATGGCATTTTAACGCTCCTTCCTGGCCTACTGCTGGTGGACTCAAAGCTGCAGTAAAAGCCTGAAACATCACCTCAAACGAGTACTTGCGGATCAAAACTTACGTTCGAGGAATTTTCTACACTGTTGGCGCAGATTGAAGGATGTCTCAACTCGCCCCTGGTGGCGTTGTCAGAGAATATCGAAGACCTTGACTGCTTGACACCAGCTCACTTCCTAATCGGCGAGCCTTCTAGAATCACCACTATCCGCTGAGGGTAATGACATGACCTTCTCTACAAGATGGCAACTTACGGAGAAAATGTACAAGGACTTCTGGAGAAGGTGGTCTACTGACTATCTTCAAACTCTACAAACTCGAAGCAAATGGCACTTTCCTACTAAAAACTTAGAAGTTGGGGACGTCGTTATCGTCAGAGAAGACAACAGTCCTCCTACCAAATGGATCCTGGGACGGTGTTGAGACTCACCCAGGTGCGGACGGCCGGTACGAGTCGTCACACTGAAAACTAAAACAAGTAATATGAAGCGACCGATTACAAAATTGTCACGCCTTCCGTTGTATCCGTCATCTTATACAACTGCATCTTCTGACGTTGACACTACGAAGCCTGCAATAAATACACAAAGAAAACGAAGAAACAACAACGGCAAAAACACTTCAACAACTTTTTTTTGTTACTACTTATATTTTCGATGTGTTGGACCTACTACGCAACAAATGATCAACATAACAAGGCTTAGCAGTTCAAGAGTCGTTTATTTTGACAAGGTGTCTGATGTGCAGATTATTCAAGATAAGTGGAAAATGGTTGTATACTACAACATGACGACATATTGGCGGAGTTTGGACAACATACAAAACTATGTCAACCATTTGAACACATTATGCAAGAATGAAGCAGCCTATCTTACAATTTCATCCCAGTTTCAACACGAACTTAACGAAATTCAACACTATAACGATATCTTACGATCAGAACATGGACCGTCTCGAAGAAAAAGAGGACTAGTGAATGGAATAGGATACCTAGCAAACTCCTTTTGGTACTCTGGATGAGAGATTTGCCAATCAGTACGTGAAGGATATCAACATAATCCAGTCAAACGAAAATCATCTATTGAATCTCTACAAAATCACACATCGATCATCGAAAGTGAATATAATCTTCTAAAAGAAACGAGGAAGTAATGAACACACAATTTCGTATCATCGACAATCATCTCGCTGAAACGGAAAACGCATACAAATCAGCCATGACAATGCTATGTACATAACAGCTACCGCTCTGGCCGTGAACTTGATCATTTCAAACATACGACAAATACAACAGCAACTCCTAGACCTAGTAACTGACGTGAAGGACGGGAGAGTTGACACCCATCTCATCAAGCCCAACCAATTTGAAGATCAGCTCAACATCATCTCCGGTCATTTACCAAGCGAGTTATCGCTACCCTGTGTGAACACACGCCATTGCACGCGAAGCCTATACAAGCTGGCGCGAGTGCACGTGCGCTAACAAGTGCATACATAATATTCGAAGTGAAGCTACCGCTAATAAACAACGAACAATATGAACTTAACCGCATCATTCCTATTCCGCAAATAACTGGACACACAGAAAACTATAGTACTCACATCTGAATACCTTGCTGTAAACCTAAAAGGACATGATAATACCCTTAGAAAACCGAGATGTATCATCATGCTTAAATCTGCAAGAAAACAAAATGTTATGTGCTATCAATCAACCTATTTACAACATTAAGGTAGCCGATACATTATGTGAAGCGCAAATATTAAACAATGGCGACTTATCAACATGCCGCACAAGAGTATTGGATTGCAACGACAGGTGGGTGCGATTACACAATCGTGGCGCGTGGCTGTTCTCCTGTTGCGAAGACTGCACGATGCGCATTTTCTGCCCAGCTGGAGTGACGTCACAGCACTTACACGGCACGGGGATTATGTTACTCGGACTTGGGTGTATGCTCAAGGAGAAAGCTTCATCATTCATGCTCGCAACGACTATCACAGCGAGTTGAAACTAACAGGCAGTGAAGAAAGAATGTACATGCGTGAATCAAGCCTGAACCACATACTGACAGACTTTAATCATACATTTGGACCTGAAGATCATAAAGACGCCTTACAAGAGCTGAAAACAACATTGATAAGGTCAAGGAACAGCAACAAACACTGAGTGTACAATCACTCACATGACACACACAACTATGTGTTGTACACCGTAGTCGGATTTATTATTGTAGCCTTCATTGCATGGGGGACATTCCGGCTGAAAAGAAGATGTCAAGGCTGCAGCGTGAATCTTCGCGACAAGCCAGACCCCAACAATGTCGAGCAGCCAACCCAAGGACATTCATCGGAGCATGGAGTCTCGGACATCGATAGTGTGGATGCGGTGATCGCAACGGCTGCCCGTAAACTCAATAGGGGTTCATCGCCTTAAACTTTCTTCTTGTTTATAAAATTGGCAAGATGTACGAGCAAGTACATGATATTTCAACAGTTTAGAAAATAATGTTGATATTATGCCTGCGCGCGCGACACGTTCACTATAATTACATTTTTATTCATAAGTATTTTCAGTACAATAAACGCTCTACGGAAACGGACACAGTTTTAATTACCACATCCTGTAACGTAGAAGATACAACCTACATTAATATACTACATATCAATTATATGTAGAGGGTCACAACTCACAAAAACCCCTACAGTTACGAAAGAGCGATATAAATTCCGCCAGTAATGCAGTTCATATTGTGTAGATATTATTCTTGATATCGTTAATGATTAAATATAGTATCCTTCAAAAGGTAGCAATGAAATGTAGTATGAACACTCGTAACCCTAAAACGTTCCAAGTCGGCATGCGGGCCGAGCGATCTGATAGGTTGATTGTTTTGTTTGATTAAATTGGATACAAGCTGCGCACGGCAACCGTAAAACTTATTTAACTGTGAATAATTCGATCGTCTATGCGTCTGCCAAGCGTGACGCTTATGGTATATCCTCCCTAGTATACTTTGTTACGGGATGATATTCTAGAATCTAGAGTCTTTCAAGTATTGCAATGATTTCACAATAAATAATAGGTAGATTAATACTATTCCATTCAACTCCTCATCAGCCTGTCAGCAGCTCACAATTGGATATGCACATCTACGATAGTAGGAAGGATTTAATCGCTACGCTGGGCATGTGAATACCAGACGTCTTTCACCTTGACGCTGCTTAGCGTTGCCGGTCTCTATCTGATTCAAATACCACATGGTTATACCACTGTCTGTCGTACACGTTTCTACGAGGGTGGATTGAAAAGTACTCGGCCTAACCAAGAAAATAAACACATACTAAATCAGTAATATTTTTATTTTTCTACATAATCACCATCAAGTTCAATACACTTTTGCCACCTCCCCTTCCAAGCATTTAGACCGTTGAAAAAAAATGATTCTTCCTTAGAGTCAAAATATGCGTCTACAGCTGCTTTGACCTCGTCGTTTGTCGAAAATCTTTGACCTCCCAAGTGCTTTTTAGGTTAGGAACAGAAAGAAGTCTGATGGTGCCAGATCAGGTGAATACGGCGGATGTGGTAACAGTTCAAAGCCACAGTTGTGAATTTCAGCCATTGACTGTACTGACGTGTGAACACGGGCGTTATCTTGATGAAACAGGACTTTTCTTCTGAGCATTCCTCGACGTTTTCTTTATTTCCTCTCGTAAACGACGTAGTAATCAGAGTTTATAGTCTGACCCCTTTCAAGATAATCAATCATAATCACACCTTTCGAGTCCCAGAATACTGAAGCCATCACCTTATTTGCCGACAAAATCGACTTAGCCTTTTTAGGGGGTGGTGAACCAGGTCTTCTCCACTGTTTTGATTGTTGTTTTGTTTCCGGTGTACAATAATGAACCCATGTTTCGTCCATAGTAACAAAACGATTCAAAAATCATCTGCATCGGCTTCAAATAACTCCAAACAGTCGCGTGAAATAGTCAATCGCGTCCTTTTTTGTTCAACTGAAAGCAGTCGCGGAACCCACCTCGCAGACACCTTGTGGATACCCAACTCGTTGACAATGATGTTTTGAGTTCATTCATAAGAGATGCCTATAATCTCGGCTATCTCTAATTTTAATCTGCGGTCTCCCATTATTAAATCAAGTACTTTTTAATATTTTCGTCAGTAGTTGACGTCGAAGGCCTTCCAGAGCGGGGTTCATCTTTCACACTCTCTACCACGCTTAAATTCTGCTATCCATTTTTGACGGATGAATATGACAGAGCACAATCGCCTAATGTACTGACCATGTCATCATGGATGGTTTTTATGATAGCCCTTCTTATGGAGGTACTTAATGACGGCACGCTGCTCGATTTGCTCCATTCGCGGAAATTATGTCCGATTACTTTGTTAATAAATTTATAAAATCACAACTAATTATCGCTCACGTTTCGAACTTCACACAATGAACTAGTCTGAACTGAACTAAATAATGTGGGTAGATTTGATTTTTAGAATTGAATGGATCTGTGTTAGGCCGAGTACTTTTCAATCCACCCTCGTATAATTTCATCGTAAAAAAATTCGGAGATCACAAACACTCTTACGTAATATTTTACTTACATGTATGATAAGATGTATGTTCTATATTTGCTTAATGCTTTGTCTACCCGTCTAAGTGACAAGCGTAAGTGTTTATGTATGTATGCTTATTAGAAATATAATTAAAACATTTTTCTAAGGATTTAATTATATTTATAATAACATTTTTATATGGAGAGGGCTACGCTCGGGGTTTCTCTGCGTGATAAACTTAGAAATGAGGATATCCGCAGTAGAACCAGACTGACCGACATAGCCCAACGGATTAGTAAGCTGAAGTGGCAATGGGCCGGCCACATAACTCGAAGAATCGGCAACCGATGGGGAAAAAAGGTTCTCGAGTGGCAGCCTTGCACCGGTAGGCGAAGTGTAGGGCGACCCCCCCACTAGATGGAGTGACGACCTGGTAAGGTAAGACATGTAGGAAGTCGATGGATGCAGGTGGCTCAGGACCGTGCTTTGTGGCATTCCTTGGGGGAGGCCAATGTTCAGCAGTGGACTTGTGAAGGGTTGTAATGATGATGATTTTTCTAAGGGCTAATTTTTCTATCGTCAGGTAAAACTTATCCATCAAATAAATTATAACCTGAGTATAAAGTGAAATTATTGTTGATCATTATTAAATCAGAGGATTGAAAATAGGAAACGTCAGCTTGTATTGTGAGACCATTCGACCACCGAGCCTGGTTGTTTTGTCAGCAGTAAAGCTATAATGAATTGTTACATTTCTATAGACTTGAAATGCATAAAGGTTGCAATCGATATATACCCGAAAAATTTCGTTGTCCCCTGTGGTGATATTTTCGAAACAAATTGTATTGCGTACTCCTCTTGCAAGAAAATATGTTACAATTCACATCGTCATAAGTGGTAGAGCCACGGTGAGGCTATTTTATGTTTACAGCACGAATGTTTCGGCTCGAACGGGGAAGGACCACGTTCTCACAATATATTTCGTATGGTAATTATAGAGAACCGGAGACTCTTATTACTAAAATTGAGGCATTCCACTTTGGTCCTCAAGGGTGAGGTGACAACGCATCTGCATTTTGATTCTTAACCTAGGATGGATGTAGATGTCTATAGGCCACAATATAAACTTACCATTAGGTGGACTGTGTGTCCGTTTGTCATATGTATTAAACACCGTCAATTTCAATAAATGAATTGTGTTAGCATGTAATCTTATCTCACTTCGGTTCATGCATATCAAACATCACATGGACTCTGCGTATTATTATTTAGCGAACCGACTGAATTTATTGAATGTTGTGTTTATGACAAAATACATCGATTATATTACATTTAATTAAAAAAAGTAGGTTTTTAGGGGGGCCGTAACTTATTCTCCAAATTGTAGATTCTTTTTTTATTAGGTGTATATGCCTTAAAATCTGTTTTTTATAAAAGTGAAGTGACAAATGAACTTACAGTCCACCTGTTGGTAAGTGGCTACTGCAGTCCATGGCCATCTACAGCCAACTTCAAGCAAAGAAGGCTACGGCTAAAATGCGTTGCCACCTCTGGCGACTAACATGGAATGCGACACAGTCTGCAATTGAACTGGCTCTCTATCTAATCTAACCCTTGGGCCCGCCACATACATACGGAATTCCGTTTCGGGATTCCGAACGCAGCAAGTCCATATAAAATCTATGACCCGTCACACACGTACGGTAGTTTTCCGTTCGAAATTTTGCAGGCAAAACGGAATTCCGTATGTGTGTGACCGACCCGTTCGGAATTCCGGAATCGGATTCCTGACGGATCTGTATTTGTTCTACACTGTTACCTCAGTTTGAAGACAATATAACTTTAAACTGTGCTAATACTTATCTCTACCGTCAAGCAGCAGTAAGGCTAGAGTTGCCAGCTCCTGTTTTATGTTTTAGAGTATTTAATAAGGTTAAATAAAGGACGTAGGATGAAAATAAATGATATCATAAATGCTGTTATGGTATCAGTAGCAACATTTATTAATTAAAAAAAAAACATGTGTGCAGTTCCTACGCGGTAGAAGTGAAACCTTATTAATTTTTATCAATAAAAGTTAGTATTAATTCATAATGGTTTCTTATATTTACGCGAACACTACACATTGAATAAAACTATTTTTACGGATTTTATCGCGTTTAATTTTACTAATTTTGATTCCCGACGTTTCGGGTGCTTTACAGCACCCATGGTCACGGGGGGGACTGAGGTGTTTGACGTCCTAATGTCATAGTTAGCCCGGCTACCTTCAGTTTTTTGAATATTATCCGTATAAATTATCCGTAAAAATAGTTTTATTTAGTATTAATTCATTTTTTATAATTAATTTATTTAGGCCGAGATAACAGGAAACACTGTATACTGTATTCTATCACATTCTCTCACAGACTAAATTCTATAGATGTATATGTTTGTCTCTTTTTAGTGTCGTTTCATGGAGTTTCTATTTCTATTCCAGTCAAATAAGGTCTGAAATCAAAATTTTGGCACTCAACTTTGCATTTTTGATATAATGTACTTTTAATGATACAAAAGCAATGTGTAGTTTTTCGGGTATGCAACCCCCGGCAAAGGTTGAAAAAAAAAGTCAAGTGTTTTTTAGAAATTACTCGAAAACGGTAAAAATTTGACAAAAAAGTTCTAATGAAAATGTATTTAAAATTTTATATAAAAAGTTTTATAATTTGTTTTTTCCTCCGGTCAAAATTAACCGAGGTAGGGAGGTTTTAAGTTTAAGGGATAAACGAAAATTTAAAAAAATCGTAGGTACTGGGAATGAGTTGATCGCCACCATGCTGGTTCTATTAAAATTCATTTTAAAAAAATGTACAAAATTATTGTAAAGTGAAATATGTTTACTCTATGCTGGGTTTCTTGCTGGTTCTTCCCAGGACGGAGGAATTTTCTGAACCAGTGATAAAAAAATGACTTTCAATAAGTATTATGTAATAATTTATATGTATTGAAAAAAATTCTATTCTATTCTACCCTACTTTTATTTAATACTAGCGATCAACCCCGGCTAGGCCGGGTGATTTCTGGATCTCGACAACACCGTCACCTGCCCGGTCCAACTATAGCTAAGAATTATCCAAGTGACCACATAGGTAACCCATAAGAATTCCATCAAAATCGGTCAAGCCGTTTAGGATTTAGAACACACGCACACCGGAATTTTATATATAAAGATTTGGAAGTGGAACTTAATATCATTGACATACTTATCTTCGATTGTTACTGAAGAATTCATGAGAAGCTTTTTCTCGGTATTTTTCACAACATTAGTTTTCCATATGTACTGACAGTCCAATTGAAGGTAAGTGGATGCTGTAGCACATTGTACTTCAAACAAAGAAGTATACACAGGTCGCGTACAGCGTCGCCCACTTTTGATAGGTTTAGAATGCATAGCCTATAATGAAAAAAATGTACAGGTTCTTTTGTCTTCTCTCAATCTAAATACGTAAACGAAAGTCTTGTATCCTTATCCATACCGATTGGCTATTCATTATTGCTAAACCTTTATAAGAACGCTCTGAAATCTCACGTTTCAATAAAATAAACATTCAATTCAATTCAGATAAAAGCGCACACCTGTTTATTTTAAAAACGCCAAAGGTTTCTTTGTACAAGATACGTGGCTATTTTTAGACAGAGCCTTTGTTATTAAAATCTTTGGTTTGCTTGTTATATATTTTCAAAATTTCTGTAGAAAATAAACATATATACAATATAAACATACGTGGTAGCGCCACGCTGTAGCTATATTATGGTTGAAGCACGAATGGGAATGGAATAATATATAAAAGTCCATCTGATGGTAATTGGCTATAACAATTCACGTGGACATAATATGCTACCAACTTCAAACATACAAAGCATTTCATCTTAGTCCTAAGCATCTGCATTTGAACCCGCTTAGGACTAAGATAAAATGCCACACAGTCCGTCTTTATACTGACTTTCTTATCTTTCAAATCGGAACACACAACATTACAGGTTGTTCCGAATATAATGTTGTTATTCATGTAAAGTTGTAGGTTTGTGTCATCATTATTATTACCATCATCATCATTACAGACCTTCACAAGTCCACTGCTGAACATAGGCCTTCCCCAAGGAAAAAGGTTTGTATAAAACATAAAAATTCAGAGCGAAAAACAGAACAAACTTAACAGAAAAACTGTTATAGAAAAGAAAGATAAACATAAAATAGCAGCTTCTAGTGATGACATCATGTTGCTTCGGTTTTGGTAAGTTCGTTTTGCTTGCGTTGACATGGCTTACGTCATTAGGTTTGGTGACAAACTTTCTTCAATCAAATCACACTGATGGCTAACTTATGACTCGCACAATAATTATTACTGTAGTTCTTTCTAAATTAACATTTTGAGGAAAAGACTGTATTTGATGTCATAATCAACCGGAGTAACTTTCAGCTCTTAAATATTTATTTTTGGTCCGACCTACGCACTTACAATATTATCTTGAAAATTTGCAATGGTATGCTTGGGTTTGGATTTAATTTTAATAATATTAGGATCTCAAGCCGATGGTAGCACCCAATCTTCTCTATTGAAATTTGGATATTTTTTAATTACATTAGCCTCGCGAATTATCCTTGATAGGAATGGGTGTGCTTTTGTGAGGATTTGTAGTTAATGAAATCTGATGTAATGGCGGGGACGATCTTGAACATCTTCACACACTGCAGACTTCCTGGAGCTAAGTTAAATCTGTCCAAAAATATCAGAATGCAGCCTTGATTGTTAAATTTCTATTGAGTAGGGTTCGCATTTCTTCTAACTAAAAAAAAGGAAAAATAATTCACACTTAAATCATTTAAGTGTCAAATTACTTTCTTTACAATTTAATGTAAGAATAATGCATAATTTCAATTAGAACAATTGAGTCACTTAACACCGTATAAAAAGTGCTCTGCAGTCAACGAGCTGAATGTGACTTTTGAAGCCACAAACAATCGACTCACACTTTCGCGCTATTATTTCCAGCCCCAAAACAAAGCGTCACTGCATGAATACTGGGCGTATATTTTTTAAACGCGTATTTTTTAAACTTTAGCATGTGCAGCAGTAACTAGGGTTTAAGGGTCATTTAAGCTGAACGCACATTTGTCCGCACCGTACGCGCCGTACGTGTCGTACGCGCCGAATTTTACTGATGGCCTCGCACATTTGCACGTACGCACCGCCCGCGCCGTACGCAAATCTTTTGTATTGCCAACAACTTTTGCAGTTTTTCTCAACCACTGGTGTGAAACGGTACAGTGACATTGATCGCTCGAAATCACTATGGAAAAAAATATAGTAATAGCCTGCTTTTTGGCAGGGGAAGAAGAAAATAAAATTCGAAGAAAAAGAAATTCTAAATTCATAATATTAATTTAAAAAGCCAATTGTATGGAGAATATTATACTTTATTTCAAGTAATAAGTCTTTAAATAAAGTATAATATTCTCTAATTCTCTATATATGATGATAAACGATTTTTTAGATATTTGCATTTAACATACAAGAAATTTCAAGAATTGCTACACATACTAAAACCATATCTTTCTATGGAAAACTCAAGATTTAGAAGGCCGATTGAACTAGAGAAAAGACTTGTTGTATGTTTGAGGAAAGTATTTTTATTGATAATTAAGTAATCAGGTATAATTGGGTTTTTGAATTAAAATTAACCATATTTTTTTTTTAGTTCAGTATTTAAATAATTTATCCCTAAGTATTCATATTGATAATAGATGCAAAAAAAATTTTCAAATTATATATAATTAATTACTTACTTACTTGCTTACTTATCTTCACGCACAGTCCCTGACGGTAGCCAGAGAGAACAGATCGCCAAGTGTCACGATCCTTACATACCTCTTTCGCTTCTTTCAGATTCATAATCTTCTTCATACATGCACGTCTAGGTATCCGAGTACTCTTGACCTCCCTCTTCGAGCAGTTTGCTCACATGGTCTTCGAGTTAGTCTCGGTCTACCTCGACACCTTTTAATATTAACTTCGCGCTATATATTTTCTTCACCATTCGGTCTTCACTCATTCGCTCAACGTGCCCAAACCATCGAAGCACGCCCTTATTAATTTTGTGATAAGGTCATCTTTCAAACCTGCCATATTGCGAATCTCTTCGTTTCGCTTTCGGTCGGCCATGGTAACGCCGCACATTTTACGAAGAGATCGCATCTCCACTGCATTCAACTTGCTTTTATGCTTCTTCTGGCATACCCAGGTTTCGCTGCCATATAACAAAGTCGGTACCAACACTGCGTTATGTATTGCAAGGCGTGCACTCTTCACTACGCCTTGCCTTTTGACTAACGCAGTCAAGGCACCATTGACTTTGTTCCCGGCAGCGACACGCCTGTCCACATCTAAATCACATCTTCCATCGGCTAAAAGCACTCCCCAAGTATACAATTTCATTTACCTGTTCTAGACATTCTGATTTACCCATATTTCACATTTCGTTCTCTCTTCGTCCCTTTCAAATACCAGAACCTTAGTTTTATTGGCATTCAAACGGAGACCTTTAATTTCACATTCCTCTTCATACACGTGACTAATGCCTGCAGTTCTGCCTCTGATGGTGCAATAAGCACTGCATCATCAGCATACAGCAGACAATTTACTTTTATGTCACCCAATTTCACACCCAGACAGCTATCTTTTAGCTTCTGTAAACAGCTGTCGAGATATAGTATGAACAGCCAGGAAGACATGACACAACCTGTTTTACGCCCGTTTGGACGCTAAACATGGGTGACAGGTCATGCCCTACCCGCACACAGGCCTTACAGTCACAGTAAAGTGCTTGTACAGCCCTTAGCAATCGACCATCCACACCGTACCCCGGCAACAATTCCCATTTTCTTCCTTACAACCTTATCAAATGCTTTCTCAAGATCCACAAAAGCACAGAAAATCCTCTGGTTAGCAGCCAGAAGCTTCTCCGTGATCATGCGGAGAGAAAACATTGATCCGTGCATCCTCTTCCAGGTCTAAATCCGCATTGAGCCTCCCATAGAAATCTTTCCGATTTCTCTTGCATCCTACGTGTCAAAACCTTCGAGTATACTTACTTGCTAAACTGGTCAAGCTGATCGCCCGATAGCACCCGCAGTCAAAATGTGAACCTTTACCTTTATATAAAGGCACAATGACTGCGGATCGCCAATCATCCGGGACATCCCCCGTCCGCCAGCACAAATTGCACAGCAGATGAAAGCTGTCCCAGACGCGAGGCCCACCATACTTGACCATTTCAGCAGTAACTCTGTCTAGTCCCGCAGCCTTACCACATTTCAAACTTCGAATCGCACGTTCAATCTCTTTCATACTGATGACCTCAGTGTCATCGAGGTCCAGGTCTGGCGTACCAGTCACGGAGTCATCCCCGGATCCCTCACTAAGATCATCACACGCACATTTCTCTATAAAATTCGCTCCATCGCTGCATGACGTCCGATTTTTCTGTGAGGACGTCATTAGTTCTCGAAAGCACTTTGTTCATTCTTAAGGCCGTCGCACCACTTCGGGTCCTTCCAACCTCTTTCCAGAAGAGTTTGGAGTTCTCCTTAAAGTTGTGCGACAACCTTTTGTCCGCTTCCATTCTACACCTTCACGCATTTCCTCAATCAATGCTTTCGTGTGAACTTTCTGCAGCTTATATCTTTCTTTCATCTTCTCTCTCATATCCTTATCATTACTAGAGGCCAAGTAGTCTAACCATGCTTTCTTCTTCTTCTTTACAGCTTCTTTCACTTCGTCATTCCACCATGCATCTCTTCTTTTACTACTGCCTCTTTTTATTGTTCCACACACTTCTTCCGCTGCACTTACCATTCCATCCCTAAGGTTCTGCCATGTTCTCTCCACATTCACTTCTGCCATCGATGGTGTCAAGCTTTTCGGCTACCCTCGCATGATATTTGTCCCTAGTATCTGCTTCCTGAAGCTTCCAACTTCGGATGCGACAGACCGACTGTGGTTCTGTTACCGCCGTCCGGTAGCGCCAACCCGCGAACAGACCCTAAATCTAGTAATCACTAGATAGTGATCCGTTCCCAGGTCAGCACCCTGAACACTCGCGTATCCATCACCTGTTTTCGCAGTCGGTCATCCACCAGGAACAAATCGATCATACTTCTTTCATTCTTACTTTCTCTAGTATACATATGGATTTTCTTGTGATTAAACATAGTGTTTGTCACAAAGACCCTTTCCTTGCATACCGCCAGTATAAGCTTGCCAGCATCATTAACCCTTTTATCGCCAAACTTTCCAAGCACCGACTCGTACCCTGGTCGAGCGGTACCAACCATCCATTCAAATCACCATACAACAATTCTTTCGTTTCCTTAGCCAAATCTAGAACTTCTCTTTTCTCCCAAAACTCCTCCAGCTCAGCCCTGGACGACGAAGCTACCGGCGCATAAACAGCCAAAAGGAATAACTTCGTCAGTCCCAATTTAAAGCGAACCCAGAGAAGTCTTGAGTTCACAATCTTATATTCAGTCATAACGTCGACCAACCGAGACGACAGCAGCACTCCCTGGCGGGCGCTCTCGCTCTCGGGACTCCGGACCATAGAGCTAACGCCCCGCCAGGAGCTCTTCAGTACCACTGCCCTTCCGTTTGGTCTCTGACATACACACGACATCTAATTCTCTTTCTTTCATTATTTCAATCAACTCATTCGTCTTATCTTTCATGCTTCCTCTAACATTCCACGTGCCAACTCTGCACTCTGTCCTCCACCTTCCGCCGTGTCGGGCTGTGCGTGACGGGTGGCGGTCCCCATCGCCGCTTTGCACGCTGCATTCCACACCAACGGGGACTAGCTGGTGTGCGTCGCCTTGGGGGGACGCCCTAACCCTCGTTAGCATGGGTGCGCAGCTGTGTAGAATTGCAGCCCTGAAAAGGGCTGGCAGGGGTCGCGACGTGCACGCTTCTACAATGACCCCAAATTAATTACGAATTAATTAAAAGTTATAAAAATACAAAAATTTTCACGTAAGTCGAAAACACCAGTTTTAGGGGAAAATCCACAAAGTTTTTAACATTAGACAACACTGAATATCAGCACGCACCGAACGCGCCGCGTTATATGAGTATGTGACGTCATCAGCATGCGTCCTTCAATATTCGGATACCTACCGCATTTTATAAAATTCGGCGCGTACGGTGCGGTGTAATGTGCAAGGTTTCATATTCATATGATTTCACAACGAATTCTAAAATTCGGCGCGTACGGCGCGGACAAATGTGCGTTCAGCTTAAGTTATTTGATTGTTTGACATTCTAGGGTTCGGTTGGCATGTAAGATCATGTACGATCAAGCAATATGAGTTCCATTTCTTGCCATTAGTAACAGTTCATTGGTTCGAGCAACTGAGCAGTAATAAATCAAAGATCATTGTTCAATCTTAAACAATACCCAATACTAAATGCCAAAAATGTAAGCGCTTTTGTCATTTTTTTTAAATATTAGAAGTTTTTTTAATACCTTACACAAGGATTTTCTCCTGTATCGTGGATGCAGTACATATTATAACGCTAAAGTGCGTAAATCAGTTAATCTGCAGATTACCTGGCTGAATTCGTTAAAATTCGAAAAAATGATTCAGTTCATACTTTAACTAGTTAATCTGCAGACTTCCTAGGTTATCTGCGGAATAACAGTAGCTTAACAGTTAAATAATTAAAAAAATATTAAAATATTAACTTTTATAATTTTAAAAATTGTAAACTTTATTTATTATTTAATATTTAATATATAAGTCAAAAGTAGTTTTTTGTAACATTCTTGGTCAAAACGACTTATTACCACTTCTTAACTTAAAAATAACTAAAAAGAGTCCGACGGTAAAAGACAACAATCATTCATAAAATATAGTAATTAAAGTTATAAAGCAATACAATCAGCTCTTTGTCTTCCGCGATATAACGGTGTAGCATACGTTAATATGTAGATTAACTTGTTAAAGTGTAGATATTTGCTACTTTAAGTAAAATTTCGCACATTAATGGATCGCGCCCGATAATCTGCAGATTATCTAGCTAATGTGCACATTAACGCATTCCGCATCCAAACGATATTATATATCAATTTGGATTATGACTCACAGAATACCAGATTAAAATAGCACCTTAATGTTGCTGTGTTTCCAAGGGTGAGTTAAAACGTAGTGATTATATTGTCTTTGGGGTGAGTGTAGAGAGCCGGAATCCCTTTTTACTATTTACTAGTAACGAGGCATTTCATCTTAGTTCTCAGGGTATATTCTGATTCTTAATTGAGGATAGATGTATCATTCGCGTGTCTTTGGGCCACAGCTACCACTCGCCACCATCATCAGGTGGAGTGTGTGCTTTTCTACCGACTTCAAAAAGGAGACGGTACTCAATTTGACTGTGTTTTTTTATGTTTGTCACCTCATAACTTTTTTCTGGGTGAACCGATTTCTATGATTTTTTTTATTTGAAAGCTGGTGCTTTTTTTCTCTTCTTTTCTTTTTTTTTTTAATTGATCAAGGTCTGACCAATAGTTTTTGAGTTATTCTTAATAATTTATATTGAAGTCGGTTGTACAAAATTTTTAATTTTTAATAATTGTCACCCTTTTTCTTTTAAAATATTTTTAAGTATATTATAATATTGAAAAATAAAGCAATGAGAGCAGAGCAACTTTGTAAAGTGGTACAAATTGTTTTAAAAAAAATATTACAAAGGTGTAGGTACTTCTCAATTTTAAATTTCTTTAGTAATAATATTCTTGGATATCCAGATTCCAGACATTCGAGTTCACATACCCAAGGTGTCATTACATTCATTCATTACATTTATCAATGTAATAACGAGCCTGCTTGTCCGGCCCAGTTGGGTCCAGTAGTATGTCCATACTCAAAGCAGATAATAATATAAAGGGTTTGATTCATTGTAAAAGTCATTGACCCACCTCGCGGGCCCTCCGTTCGCGAGTCTTCCATCGCAGCTGTAAAGGCTGCCGTGTCAATTGTGTATGCCTTACACATTAAAAAGTGTGTTTACGAACAGTTACCCGTTTAACCTATTTTATAAGGTAATGTAATGAAGTAATAAACAAATTTTGGATCAACTATTACTTAAGTATATTCATATTATTTAAGTCAAGCAAGCCATGCCTATGTATACTCAAAGAGTGGCTCTTTGCCAACGACAGGACAACTGATGCGTCATGTGTATGGAGTGACGATCTGATGAAATATGCAGGTAGTCTCAGGAACGTACTTTGTGGCAATCTATGGAAGGTCAATGTTCAGCAGTGGACTTGTGATGGGCTGTAGTGATAGAGTGATAGTGTGCGTGTGTGTGTGTGTGTGTGCGTGTGTGTGTGTTTGTTTGTTTGTGTGTGTTTGTTTGTGCGTGTGCGTGCGTGCGTGCGTGCGTGCGTCCGTGCGTGCGTGCGTGCGTGCGTGCGTGCGTGCGTGCGTGCGTGCGTGCGTGCGTGTGTGTGTGTGTGTGTAAAATGCATGAGTTCTAATTTAACTTGCTCAAAGAATAAAATTGACTCCATTGGATATAATCATAGTGATTACATTCTCTTTGGAATTTACACAAAAGAGTACCTATAGTAAGTGTAGGGAAGATTTACACTATATAAAAACTAAAACGTAGTGATTATATACTCTGTAATTACAACTAACATTGTTAGTGTCATTTACGTTTGTAACAGATATAGTTTTTTAATAATATCAAATGGAAGTGAGAAAATAGAATTATAATTAGAAATATGAGAAACTATAACGTTTATTTATGGTTACTATTTTTGTGAACCTAATTAAAATTTTGTATTGGTGTTGTAAAAGAGATTAAAATTGTATTAAAATATAGATTTTTCGACGGTACACAGTAAATCAGGTAGTATAGATTAATTTTATTATGAAATACTTTCACTTTTACAACTGTTACCAGACGAGACCCAGGCCACTTGATGGTAAGTGGATGTTGTGGTTCACAAGCAGCTGGATTGAGTTTCTATACAGATGCGACCCACCCTTTAGGACTAAGATTAAATTCCTGTAATAAAATAAATAATTTAAAAAATCAAAAACCCGACTGCAAAAAGATAATTTAAAAGTAATGCACTAAAACGAAAATAAAGTATTAACAAAATAAACTCTACTTCAGTTTAACAGACTATACTATGAGCTGAAAGCCTAAGTTAAATACCCGCATTAAGTTTAGTAGCAAGCGGAACCCACTCATTTTCTTTCGCTTTATAATTTGCAATTGGTTCCCGCCTGCTACTAAGCTTAATTTGGATATTTAATTTAGGCTTTCAGCTCATATTATAGTCTGTTAAACCGAAGTAGAGTTTACTCTGTTAATACTTTATTTTAATTTTGTGTCAATCTTGTTTCGGTCGTTTTAGTGCATTACTTTTAAATTGTCTTTTTGCGGTCGGGTTTTTGAGTTTTTAAATTATTTATTTTATTTTAGACTTTTAGTGTCCCGACACACTCTTATGAACTAAACATCATATGATAGCACGAGGTCCGACACAAACATGGCCCATTTTACGTTTTTACCATTTTTCAAAAACTTTTTAAACCAATTTATTATTCATAATTAAATTTAAAGATATTATATATATATATTTGCACTTACCTTTTAATTTCCTTTATTTCGGTACCCTACTCGATAGGTTTGGTAATTTTTTTTAAATTAACGTATTAGTATTTTGCGCCAAAAATCCGCAATTTTGTTTATATTTTTCAAACAGCTATCTAAGAACACTTGGGTTTCTAAGACGAATAAAACGGTACCTTAATTGTCGAAATTCATCCAGCCGTTTGGAAGATACGAGGTAATAAAGAAATTTACAAACATACAAGATACGCGCGTAAAACATAACCCTTCCTTGGCAGTCGGGTAAAAAGTGTTTTCGGTTTTCTACACTGACCATATAAAACAGATAGCATTATGCTGCTATTTTATTTTTATTTAATATAGATTATATAAAATACTTATTGAAAGTCATTATTTGAAATAGTTTTTTGCATTGGTTTAGAAATAAAAACCTCATTCCTGGGCCCAACAAGAAACCCAGTAGGAATTTCTTCAAAATAATAGTGCACATTGTTGTACACTTATTTATAAAAAATATTTCACGTGGTAACGATCACATCATTTCAGGGTTACAATAATGTATTCTTTGAACATAGTAGCTTTGTACCTATACAGTTTTTGTTTTCTAAAAATAACTTTGTTATAAAACTTTATCCCTTAATCCATGAAAGAATTACTGTCCCTGTGGAATAATTATCGATATTACTAACTTGTGGTTGCCCCCAGTACTTACGAAATGTATATCAATTTCTTCTAGTTAAACTATTTTTTTTTGTGTATTTTCGTAAATATATGTTATTATTATTTCTTTGAATTTTTCTCTTAGTAGCACGAGCACACAGTCCACCTTTGGTAAGTGGATGCTGCGGCCCATAGACATCTACATTTAGCCTCGATTAAGAATCAAAATGCAGATGCGTTGTCACCCGTGAGGACTAAGATGAAATGCCTCGTTTCCAGTAAAAAGGGTCTCCGGTTCTCTACACTCACCATTAGAAACACAGCAGCATTAAACTGCTATTTTACGCTGGTATTCTGTGAGAGCGTGGTCCTTCCCCGGTCGAGCCGACCCCTCCGTGCTACAACCATAATATAGCTGGATCGTGACTCTACCACGTATTTTAAACTAATTTACGTTTAAATTGTGTTTTATTTTTAACATCGGTTATTTCTAAGTCATGTCATGTCCCGCACACGCCACCGAATATTGAGACTAAGTTATTACCGTTAACATTTTATGATTTCATTATTAGACCTATTTTCGGTATTTAATTTTTTTACTTATTAGATATAAGCCAGTGCTTGGTTACAATCTCTCTTAATTCTTATAAGCCGATAAGAAAATTTTGAAGATATTAGATAACAAAACGACCCTGTGTCTGTGGTCTGTTGTAATAAAAGACAAATATTTGTATCAGCATTTAAATATAACAGAGACTGGCAGTAGGCAATGATCAACATAATATCTTGTTTGCTCATAACTGATAAATATTAACTGCCTTATCTTTGTACCTACCGTAAGATTTCATCCGTGAATCTCTTAAACATTAACAATAATGGGTTAACTTTAACTAAGTATAATGAAATGAGTAGACAGTAGGTAAACTAGATAAATTGTTCATCACTTAATACAGTAGATAGTACACCAGAGCGCACCTATTCTGATCCACGCATACACAAATGTGGTTTTTTTGTTTACAAGCTATTCACGCTTTGTATTTTTATTTATTTTTATAGCTGAGATTGTGGGTTGATGTAATGCAACACAAAAACAGAGACGTAGGGTAAATAAAAGAGGTAATATAAATGAGGGTATAACTCGAAAACTCCCTTCGTTTTAGCTGTATAAAGTTCGATGCAGGCACGTGCTGGGTGATTCCGTCAGTCGTTGAATTCGTTATCTTATTTATCGTGATTCTGTTCGTGTGCAGCTGTCCAGTGCTGTTACATCGTGATAAGCAGTGTTGTTGTTGATTTGCTTATTTAATCCATCTAGGTGTTATCGTGTATTATAGTGGCAGTGTAATAACCGCGTAGTGGCGGTCTAAGAATATCCACTGCGCCATATCGTCCCGTGGTTGTCGTAAGAGGCGACAGAGGGAAATTGGTTGGTGATAGAATAGAATAATTTTTTATTCAGTATAGGTCACATGTGTAATTCTTATTGAAAGTCAGTTTTTACTTTACCACTGGTTCGAAAAAAAAACCTCTGTCCTGGG
The DNA here is from genome assembly GCA_029286625.1 of Parnassius orleans. Classification (NCBI taxonomy): domain Eukaryota; kingdom Metazoa; phylum Arthropoda; class Insecta; order Lepidoptera; family Papilionidae; genus Parnassius; species Parnassius orleans. Next base: position 2,176,489 of record JAGSMP010000145.1, read on the forward strand.
AAGAACCAGCAAGAAACCCACCGAGACTTTTTTTTTAAAGTAAATTTTACATTAATGGTTGTACTACAAACTATTTGCAAAATTTATTTAAGAAACTGCTTCAAAGCGACCACCTCATTCCCAGGGGTTATTATCAACCATGTATTCATCATTACAGCCCTTCACAAGTCCACTGCTGAACATAGGCCTCCCCAAGGAATGCGACAAAGCACGGTCCTGAGCCACCTGCATCCATCGACTTCTGCATGTCTTACCAGGTTACTCATCTGAAGAAAATGATTTAATTTAAAATAGCAGTTAACTAAATAATAAACAGATGTAGCCTTGTTGATTTATTAATATATATATTTATTGTTTATTTACATAGAAATTTAATATTTTGTTACATAGTATGTAATAATAATATTTAAACAATTACTAACATATCTATTTTTTTCTTTCGTAATTAACAAAAGTTCATTTAGTGGAAAATTTAGGGATTACGAGTGGAAGGTCACTTTTTGTTAGTGGTTTTCTGGTGGTTTTAGAAGTTGAATCTGGTGGAGAGCTAGTTTAGTTGTTGGCAATACTGCGTACGTTGCATACGTAGGTCAAGTGTGTACACTAACGTAGGACCGTTGCATCGCATACGTTGCGTACGTGGGACCAGTCTGTCCCTACCATTATAATCTACATTGAATAAAAAAGTTTCTGTTTCTGTTGACAACCCGCTCATGTCAACTATGGCAAAATCCCCCCTATGAGGCAATCTATGGGGGAGGCCCATCTTCAGCAGTGGACTATTTTAGGCTTCTATTTTATTATTTTTATGGATGTCCATCATGTTACACTATATGTGTAATTGTGAAAGAAGCATTTTACGGTATGGTCGAATTGAATTTTAATGCGTTAAACTGTTTTATTGCCGTGAATGATAAATGGTGTAAACAAGAGAGCAAGTTAAAAATCCGCTCTCTTGATGATTTATTCTTGACATTAGGTTCTTGACGTGTGTATTAGATTTTTTTTTCTTCAGTCCGAAAATGGTTTACTCCTGGACGTGCGCCTTTCCAATTTGAAAATTGCAATACCGTGTAAGAATATCCACTACCTCATATCATCCCGTGGGTGGCCACTATGGCAAATGTCCCCCCTATGAGGCAATCTATGGGGGAGGCCTATGTTCAGGTGGACTTTAATAGGCTGTAACGGTAAACCAGACAGAAGAGATAATTCTCACTCATTTGACGCTGCGTCTCGTAGTCGTTTGTGATGTTTCATTAGGGTCCTGCGATATCTTTATGGAATTCCTACAGTCGACCTTAACGTCACCTACGTGAGTAGATGGAGTGATATAGTAAAAAATCCTAATTTTATAAACTTTTTCACGTATCTACCAATATCTGAAGAAGATTGTCGATATAAATAAATCTCGTTGAAGACAACTCATTGTATATGCATTGTCTATGATCCCAGCGGAATATTTTACATACATCATCTTGTTTTATTACGCTCCGTTTATCTCTCGAGGAGTTGCTTTCAGTTTCATGCCGTTTTTTAGAGTAAGGCGATTGCTATAAGTTGTCCTTAGTAATTTTATTTTGTAGCTACACATAATATGCGCAGACTTTTCCAAATATTTAGGTACTTAACTATGTTTAAGAAGAAAATTTTCTTGATTTTATTTTAGTTTAACAGTATTTTTTAACCGAATTCAAAAAAGACGGAGGTACTCAATTCGACTGTTTTTTTTCATGTGTGTTACCTCAGAACTTTTTTCTAGGTGAACCGATTTTGATAATCCTTTTTTTTATTTGAAAGTTGGTGCTTCTCATCCCCCATATAAATTTGTTTAAGATTTGACCAGTACTTTTTGAGTTATCCTTAATAATGCGTATTTAATTGACTTCGACTACATTGATGATGTTCTCATTTTATCAACCGACTTGAAAAAGGATGAGGTACTCTATTCGACTGTATGTTTTTTATGTGTTACCTCATAACTTATTTCTCGGTGAACCGATTTTGATGATTCTTTTTTTATTTGAAAGCTGATGCTTTTGTGATCAAAGTCTGACCAGTAGTTTTTGAGTTATCCTTAATAATTTATATTGAAGTCAGTTGTACAAAATTTTTAATTTACCCTTGTTTAGTGTAAAAGTAGCCATGGTTCTTTCCTTCTCCCCAGGTATACTAGAAATGACATTTTTTAATAGTAAATAACGGACTTTTGTTATGAAAGGAAGCCACGTTTTCGTTGTACGTGTCTCGACATTTCCTTTATCCCTCTTTGCTGTTAAGTGCTCCGTGGTCGTGCATCGATTACATCCGGTGGATTATTAATTAAACATCACCTAACAGTTTTTGTTACCGTGTAGTGGCGGTGTAAGAATATCCACTACCTCAATCATCCCGTGGGTGTCGTAAGAGGCATCAGAGCGAAACAAATCAGGAGATGGGCTGCAGCGTCTTCCTAATAACGACAAAAAATAATAAACTGCGGTTGCCAAGCGTGGCAATTATGGCAAATGGCCTATGTTCAGCAGTGGACTTCAATAGGCTGTAACGGTAACATTTTTGTATGACTGTCTTTTTACTGAAGTTTGTCTAGTATTAAATATTAGTTAGATTGTAGTCCATCAATCAGCAGGGTCCACTACTTGCAGGTGCAGTTGGCATTTGGATAAAGTTGGCGTATTCCCTATCATACCTCTCGTTCACTTAGATTGTTCACGATTGATTGTGAACACTCTAAGTGAACGAGAGGTCACCAGAGCCTAGTCCATCAATCAGCAGGGTCCACCGCTTGCAGGTATAGTTGGCATTTGGATAAAAGTTGGCGTATTTCCTCTTATATCTCTCGTTCACTTAATCTGTCACCAGAGCCTAGTCCATCAATCAGCAGGGTCCACCGCTTGCAGGTATAGTTGGCATTTGGATAAAAGTTGGCGTATTTCCCTTCTAACTCTCATTCGCTATGAGATTTTCGTAAATATTCCTTTGTTACATAATCTCGAAAGTGGAAGTGCGCGTTTAATGTCGTGAAATTTCACATATATCTGCCTCCAAAATATATGAAATTTCACGACGCTAAACGCGGACCTCCGCTTTGTGAAGCATAGCACATGTTTTTGATTTACACACACAACAGTAGGGCTGTCTACGAAACGATCTCCACTAATGTTTCCATGTTTAAAAAAATGTGTAATTAAGTTATATAAATAAATATATGATTTATGAAATGAGGAACATTTTGTTTAGTAATAGCTTTCTGTCTGTTGTTTCTAAGTAATAATCCTCGACTTTGTTCACTCAACCTCGATCTCGATTAGTTAAAAAATAATAATAATATAATAATATCTTTATCGCATCCTTAAGATTAAGTACACATGATAAACAATAAAAACAAAACTTAACTTACCAATTATGTACAAGTTGACACTTGTAAATATGTATTCTTTACCAATACATACTCATACGTACACATACAGAATTTTTTGGTAGAAGGAATGTTTGTAACTGAAACTTTCAAATATACCCTGTACCTTGAGAGCGATTAACATCCTTTTTAACCCCCGACGCAAACAGAGGGGTGTTATATGCTTGACGTGTGTATCTGTGTTCTTAGCTATGATTCATGAAAATCTTTTCAGACGTTTGAAGATCATCAGCTCTTTTTGTATCGGGAGTTTTAAAATTTTCAATTTGAGTTATGGTATTCGGGTATACTTTATTTTATGCTACTACTACGCGCATACATAAAATTGCTTTTTAAATAATTAATTTAAAGTTACAGCCTATATACGTCCCACTGCTGCTGGCACAGGCCTCCTCTCGTGTTTTAAAGGGTTACGGAGTAATTAGTCCGTCGCGTTGCTTCCGTGCGTGTTGCCGGATATCGCATGTCCTCGAAATGTTTTATCCCTCAGACGTGCAGATTTCCTCACAATATTTTCCATCATCACCTGGGACTTGGTGAATTTTTAATCATTATTGTTGTACAAATCTTGGACTGCAGAGTTACGCTTCTCTACTTAGTATAAAACAAAGTCGCTTCCCGTCGTCATTACGCTAAGATATTTTAAACTACGCAACGGATTTTGATGCGGTTTTCATCAATAGACAGAATGAAGGTTTATATGTATAATACATGCATATTATATACTATATAATTCTTCTGTCCGTGTGCATTGACTTAACTCCTCCTAAACGACTGGACCGATTTTGATGAAATTTTGTGTGTGTGATTAAGTTGATTAGAGAATGGTTTACATTCATAATTGGACCCGGTAGGTGGAGTTGTTGTCGAGATCCAGAAATCAACCGTGCGAAGCGGGGCGGATCGCTAATTGTTGATATCACCGATATGCAGTGCGGTTGAGTAACTCTGTTAGGAATCGTTTGCCAGTGGCATTATTCCCAAACTGTGGTGTGTTTATTCATAGTGATAATACTATGAAACCTTAAGTAAAAACATTAATGATTTCTTATATTTACGCGAACACTACACATTTAAATAAAACGAATTTTACGGATTTTATCGCGTATATTAACTTATTTTATATTCCCGACGTTTCGAGTACTTTACAGCACCCATGGTCACGGGGGGACTGAGGTATTTGACGTCCCAATATCATAGTTAACCACGGTTACCTCCAGATTAAAAATTATTAATTTTTGTTCCGATCTACGCAGTATGAACTTACAGTATCTTGAAGTCTTGCAGTTGTATGCTTGGGTTGGGATTTAATTTTATTAATTATGGGATCCCAAGCAGATGGTAGCACCCAGTCATCTACTCTATTGAAATTAGGATGTTTTTTGATTTCAATAGCCTCGCGAATCATCCTTGGAAGGAATCGGTGTTCTTTAGCGAGGATTCGTGGTCTATCAAATCTAATGTAGTGACGGGGGCGATCCTGTACATGTTCACAGACTGCAGACTTCCCATGTCCATCCATGTACAGGATCGCCCTGATCGTCGCCCGGATCGCCATCGTATTTCAATCGATACTGATATATTCACACAAAACAAAGAAACAAAACGAGAAACGTCAAAACGAAGCCAACAACGGTTACCACCACATTTTTACAATCGCGAACCGAGATCCTGAAGTCAGGATCTCTGACGTAAACGAGAACATTTTTCCGACATTTTTTGGATGTTATTTTCTTAGTCGACCCTCTCGACAACCACTGAAGCTAAATTTCCCCATCGAAACAATTGGAAGATGACGATAACACAATTTTTTAATATATAAGATAATGATTTTGCTTATAAATAAGATTTAGATAAGTATAATGATTTCTTATATTTACGCGAAGACTACACATTGAATAAAACTATTTTTACGGATTTTATCGCGTTTAATTTTACTTTTAATTCCCGACGTTTCGGGTGTTTTACAGCACCCATAGTCACGGGGGACTGAAGGTAGCCGGGCCAACTATGACATCGGGACGTCAAACACCTCAGTCCCCCGTGACCATGGGTGCTGTAAAGCACCGAAACGTCGGGAATTAAAAAGTAAAAATTAAACGCGATATAATCCGTAAAAATTAGTTTCATTCAATTTAGATAAGTAGTATCTTTGTATGTATCTCTTTTCTTTTAAACACTTGGTATTAAAATATCAAAACTTTTCCTTTGTATTTAAAAATATATCGTCTTTTATACCTGCATAAATTGCATATGGACAAACATCCAGACCTAGAAAAAATATTTGTAACCCATACAAACACTAACTTGTTTTGTACGGGATTCGAACCTGCAGCCCTGTAGCGCAGCAGCCAAACGCTCGCTCTCCGTTATCCGAGCCTACAATATTTTACTGATAAAAATATATTATAAAAATGTATAATAGACCGTATCACAAAGCAAAATAACCTCCTTGAAACAATGCAGAGGAATAACAAGGGATATACTAGTACATCAGAGGCATAATATTCAGATGTTAAACAACGCCTCTTTACCTCCTGTAGCAAACAATGACATATTTGAGTTCAAAACTGCAGCAACAGCGGAATACTCCACCTAACAAGAACGCTTTGTGCAGCGTGAGATGTCATATGTTATGCTAGTGTGTGCAGACTATAGAAGAATAGTGTTAAATAGCGCTACGTTCATGCAATTTTTGTCTATAATATTATAGTTTATAATGATAAAATATTAAATCTAGGTACGTTTAAAATTGCCGTTTTGCCGAACTGGTCACTTTGGACTGTTATTAATAATTATCTAACTTGGAATTCCAACAAGTGGTAAAGTTAAAAACTTAGTACAACCGACTTCAATATTAATAAAATAATTTATTATAGATTTTTTTTAAACCGCTTGACCGATTTCTATAAAATTTAAATGGGACCACCTGGGAAGTATTTTTTTTTTTTATTACCCTTTGAAACAAAAAAATAATTTTCCAAATCGGTTCAGGCGTCTTCGAGTAATCGGTGAACATACATAAAAAAAGATTCCGACGAATTGTAAACCTCCTCCTTTTTGAAGTCGGTTGAAAATCAAATAAATGTCATATTTAAGACATGTTATTCCTTTTTCAAAATCAGTTATACAATACATTTGTTTGTTTCATTATTGTTTTTTCTGCAATATTTGGCAATATCTCTATAATATCACTATATTTATAACTGTGGACTAAGAATATTGGTGTTATTTTTTGAATATGAGGTCCGACGTGGAAATACATCTGAAACGGCAGTGTTGCCGACTCCAATTTTTCCAAATCCGTAGATTGGTTTAAAAATTTCCGTAGAATTCCATAGATGCTCTTGTTGTAAGTTCAATTGTAGTATAACATCAAACTGCACATATAATAAAAAAAGTACTATAAAAAATTGATTAAAAATTAATTGTTTTCTTTTAATTAAATTATGTTTAGTAAAAAACAAATAAAATAATTAACACTTAAATATTTGTGGATAGTTATACTAAAAAAATTACTTCGATTGTTAAAATTTTCGATTGTCGGTTGTCGGCTAAGTTCACACTCATGAAAAAAAAATGTTTTTGTTTTGTTAAGTATTTAAAAATCTAATTATTCTGAAAGGACTGTGAAGTACAAAAAAAAAAATTTACATGGAAATCAAATTCCGTAGATTTCAACTCAAATTCCGTAACTCCGTAGACGATGAAGAAATTTCGTAAATCTACGGAAAAATCCGTAGAGTTGGCAACACTGTCAAACGGTATACAATATCAATGAGCATACGAGTATCACGAGTACGAGTACAGACCTCGCACTATTTACGGACGAACTGTGCGTTAATTGTATTTGCCGTGACGGCAAACGACATGACGCTCTAAGCGAAATCAGAAACTGACATTTCATTTTGTGATACACAGATACAAGTTGGGTTAATAACGAGTTAGGTGATTTTTTTTAATTTATTTTACTCCATAAGTCTTTATTGGTTTTTATTAATTATAAATTCTACCATCAACTATGATGTTTCACATCTGCCGGGAGTCCCGTGATGCCAACTTTTTACCTTATTTCTCTAGTGACATATTGATATAACTCTTTTTTAGCCAGAGACTCATGTTGTAGTTTTTATATGACATACTTCAAATATTGAAAACGCTATATATAAAGTATATATCGATTTCGAAAGACGAGCTGTGTACTTCTTGTACTATTATTTATTCTGTGGTGTTAGTTACCTAAGTTATTCCTAATGGGAAAGTTTATTTGGGTTTTGAATCCATAAAAGCCCCTTCGTTAACATAACATTCTAACTTCAGTGTACGAGAGAGTTCCAGATTTTATCGGGGAAAGTTGTGAAATCATAATACATACAAACAATCTATAATAATTTAGCTGTGTATTTTCCCTTCGACAGTTGTAATTGTAACAAACCTCATAGCAGGGATGAATGATGATAACGAAGAAGTATAAGTCATATGATAGGCTTTCACCACCACAAAAACCTATCAAAAGTCCACTAGAATAGAATAGAATGATTTTTTATTCAATATTGATTATTACATAATACTTATTGAAAGTCATTTTTAATTTACCACTGGTTCGGAAAATACCTCTGTCCTGGGAAGAACCAGCAAGAAACCCAGCCGGACTTATTTTTTAAAACATATTTCACTTAACAATAATTTTGTTTATACAATTTTTAAATGAATTTTCATAGAACCAGCATGGTGGCAATCACCCCATTCCCAGGGGTTATTTTCATTCATGTATTCCTTGATATTATAATAACCCTTTTTGTACAGTTTTTCTTTAATAAAACTTGGGATTTTGTTGTAAAAGCGTATACATTGCCCCATAAATGAATTACTGATTCTGTGGAGTCTAGTAACTGATGCTATACATAGGCCTCCCCCATAGACCAATGTCTCATAGGGGTGATATTTGCAATAGTTGCCACAGTTTAGTTCCAACCGCAGTTTTTATTATTTCGAGTTGCTTTCAGGAAAATACTGCTACCCATCCCCTGTTTCTTTTCCCTCTGTCGGTTCGTACGATAACCCACGGCTTGATATGAGGTAATAGACTCCCTTATGCCGCCACTAAACGGAACCAACAATCTATGGGGAGGCCTACGTTCAGCAGTAGACTTTTGATAGAATGTATTGATGATGATGATGATGTAACAAACCGAGAAAGCTATTTTGTACTTTTTTGATGAAAACTGTGTTTGGGCATAATTTTAAACATCTGAAAGTTAAACGGCGTAAAAGACCATGATAAACATTCGAGCAGAATATTTATCATGCTCGTGCGTGCTCACTGCTCACCATGCTACGTCTGGGTACATACAATCTATAATAAATATTCTACTCGAACGTCTTTTACGCCATTTAACTAGCTAACTATTTTTATACTTGCATAATTTAAATATAATATTAAGTCAGAGAAAACATTATATTCTTAAGTTTACAACCAATGTCTCTATTTATTATGATTATGAAATACTTTCTAGTTCCTTTCGTAAAAATACTAGTATTGAAAAATGTATTGATTCGTCCCACTTCCAACGCAGCGTCTCCAGTCAATACTTTTGACGCATTATTACAGTGGGCAAATAAAACTGGCTCTACTAAAACACATGCATGCTTTTTATAAGCTCGCGTGCACCAAGTACTGCTACATACTATGTTACCGTTAGACCCGAATTCAGTATTAGTAGATACGTACATGAGTTTCCAAGTAGATAACGTTTTTGGGTTGCTCATAAAATAGGCGGGTACCTACTTACGAGTATGTTATTTGATATCAGTAGTATCAGATTAGATTTTAGGCGGTAGAAAAATATTTGACGGAGAGCAATGTTATTTGCGTGAAATAAAATGAATTTTTTTTATAGAATAATGGTGACAAACGAGCACACAGTCCACCTGATGGTAAATGGATACTGTGGCCCTATAAAAGGATCTCCGGTTCTCCACACTCGCCATACGAAACACAGCAGCATTAAGCTGCTATTTTACACTGGTATTGTGTGAGTGCGTGGTCTTTCCTGGTCGTGGTCTTTCCTGGTCGAGCCGACCCATTCGTGCTACCAATAATATAGCTGCGTGGCTCTTCCACGTATATGTACAGTACAAATATGTACAGTCAATCATATAACGGTCAAATCGTCTGACACGACGAACTGAACGTGTAATACAAGTCAGTATAGTAGTAATTTATTTTTGTTTCGGTGAAACAAACACTTGATTGTGAATAGATTTTTTAAAGATGGGGCAAATGGAGCATGCGGCTCATGATCTAAGTGACCACCGTCGTCTATATTTGCAATAACAGGGTGATTGCAGGTGCGTTGCCGGCCTTTTAGGCTGACTCATTGACTTAACTATGGCTGGGATTATCACAAAAAACTCCTTCGAGTGCTCTACGTAATAAATACGATACATAAATACATATCTATACAAATAAATAAAATTGGAGTGTCTGTTTGTAATGTCAAAATAACAGCTTTTCACTAAATGCATATAAAGTATATACTTATAACAAAAACACATTTTTTTTAAATTTTGTCTCTCTGTCTGTTTGTTCCGGCTAATCTAAAGCTAATTTTAATGGGACTTTCACTGGCAGATATTATATGACTGATGTTATAAGGAGTACTTTTATTTAAGAAAAAGCATTAGGGTTCCGCGCAAAAATAAAAACCTAAATTATACGCGGGTGAAGTCGCGGGGAACAGCTAGTAATACATAAACACTCACGCCTGTCGCCCAGAGGGGTAGGCAGAGACTAGGTACGGACTTCCATTTGGCACGATCCTGACACACCTCTCTCGCCTCCTCCACATCCATATACCTACGCATATATGCTCATTAAATAAGATATGAAATGCAATATCGGTTTGCGAGACCATTGGATATTTAGATAGATCTATTTAGATAGAATTAATAAAGTAATTACAGTAACTAAATTATAAATTATATATACATAGGTATTAGATAACTAAGTTTCTTGTTTCATAATAGTTTAATTACCCACGCGAGTAAATATCCAAATCAGAAGAGGAGACATGATAAGAAAAGGTGTCTATGTAAAAAAATGAAAGTCAACAAAACTATACATAGATAATGCACACTGTAAATGTTTAGATCATTATGCAAAACACAATAGAATTACATATAACAATAGAAATGTCATACCAATATTCTTCACTGGAATCGGGTAAGCTGACACGAATTGTGTCACATAATGTTTGTTTATACACCGGACTGACGACCGTGTATTGCTTAGGACAATATTTGTATTTATTTTCTTTGGTAATTCGAAAATTGTCCGTTTTCAAGGCTTTTGTATTGCAATTGCCCTTGGTGTGTTGTCTTTGAAACTCTATCTAGCCTTTTATGACATATATATAATACATTACATACTAGGCGGTGAGGGTAAGCAAGTGCTTCTTTGTTTACATTAGTATGACAACGAGTCAGTTATAAATATCGCTGTATCCTTCTCTAATCTATATATACATAGGTTTTTTGTTTTTAAGGGTGCGTTTGCAAATCGGGCAAAATTATGCTGTTTTTCGGTACATTTTGTGACAAAACTAAACCAAATCAAACATAGCTAATAACTACCACGTATAGAATGGTTCTTCATCTTCAAATGGTAGTAACTTTTTTGTCGAAAATAATAGTATTTTATATTGTAAAACCGATCTTCCCTAGCCATTTTCTACAAAATGAACGATACTGGCTCATGTTTAGGTACATTTTTTGTTCTATTATCAACATGTATTAAGATTTCTAAAAATACCGTAAGTAGGCAGACATATTCAATAAAAAATAGTGGTGTTTACTTTTTATCAAAATGTCACAAATAGTCGTAAAAAAAAAAAACTGATGCTTATTTTTTCACATATTTTGCTAATACGGATGAATCATAATGGATTGCAATAAGGGTTATTTTATTTATGGTGCCTTTTTGATTTGTTGTACAAAAATTTCGATGAAACCACAGTCCGCGCTCGCGAGTGGATACTGTATCGCCTGCCTGATTGCAGCAGCTGAAAAAGATCGCTGTACATACACAAAATATTCAAATTTGATACATAGGCGGTGCTTGACAAGGTAAAATAATATTATTATTTTTATGATCACACATTTTTATTATAATATTTTGTTTCGCTAAAAGTAAGTGGGATTTATATATAAAAATACTCCAACAAGTCCGGGGGTAAGTTCTCATCATAACTAACAAAACGAGCCCAAACTCGGCACACCTAGTTCTACTCGTCCAGGAGTTCCTGCAGTAGTCACCGAAGTACACCATCAAGTATCTCCATCAAGCCTGGAGGTTAGGTCTCATAATAACTAACAAAACGAGCCCAAACTCGGCTTACCTAGTTCTACTCGTCCAGGAGTTCCAATAGTAGTCACCAAAGTACACCACCAGGTCTCTCCGTCAAGCACAGAGGTTAGGTCTCACCATAACTAAAAAAACGAGCCCAAACTCGGCACACCTAGTTCTACTCGTCCAGGAATTGCAGCAGTTGTCATCGAAGTACACCATCAAGTCTGGAGGTTAGGTTTCACCATAACTAACAAAACGAGCCCAAACTCGGCACACCTAGTACTACTCGTCGAGGAGTTCCAGTAGCTGTCACCGAAGTATACCTTCAAGTCACTTCACCAAGTCCGGAGCTAAAGTCTTATTATAACTAACAAAACCAGCCCAAAGTCCACAGCCATCATCTCTCTGCTAGTAGAGGGCTTCTAGTGCCTAGCAGTCTTTGGAGCAGCTATTCGTATTTCGTATCTAAGTATATTTTTGTAGGTATAAGAAATGAGAGAAAAAATCAATCTTTCAAATTATCAAAATGTTTTTACTTGATTACGATTCCCGCACCCGCAGCCAACCGTGCGCACACTTGTCTGTGTGACCCGTGTCAATGTAATAGTTCGATTCTATACCTATCAATTTTGCAAACGCGTCCTTAAAGAATAAGGTTGACAAACGGCCACACAGTCCACGTAATGGAAGTGCATGCTGTGGCCTGATTCATGCATACTCGTATTTCTACACTTACCATACGAAACAATAGCATTTAGCTGCTATTTTACGCTGGTATTCTGTGAGCGTCGTCCTTCTCCGGTCGAGCCGATCCATTCGTGCTGCAACTATAATATAGCTGCAGCGTGGCTCAAACAAGATAAAGAAACTAATAGTTTCAAACGATTCAATTTCCTATTTCGAGCAACAACAACTTAATAGTATGAGTGGTGATAAGAAAGAAATTAGCTTATCTTTAGTAAGCATATAAAATTTTACTGACTGCAAAGTAAAGAACAACAGTAGGTAGCTAGATATATCATTTGAGTCTTTTTGTGTTTGAGGATATACTACTACTGGACTCTATCCATAGTCTTTGTTCCCGCAATTATATATTCCAAATGTTTTGACATTACATACTACGGCATCCAACCAAGGGAGCTTTTGTCTTGCACAATTTCTCCGGACATCGGGATTTGCCATAAGACGCTTTGGTGTTCATGAGTCGTTTTTGCGTCACCCACCACCAGTTTATCGTAACCTTATGACACGCGTGCAATAATGGTTTGTTCCGTCGTCCGTAATGCGTTAGCAAAGGAGAATTATTTGTCAGTGTCTGTCTTTCCATCTATTATTATTATCAATGTGGGGCGTCTTTACGCTTTAGCTTTTGTGAAGATAGTACTTTACCATCTTCGACTACATCCTTACTTACCATCAGGTGAGATAGTAGTTGGCCTCCTGTTTATAATAGGTAAATAGCTATAGGAAGAGTCATCATCATCATTACAGCCTATCAAAAGTCTACTGCTGAATGTAGGCTTGCCACATAGATAGCCTTGGCTGGTGGGCTGGCAACCGAAGTTATTATTTTGAATTGTTATCAGGAAGATGCTGCTTTTCATTACCTGATTCATTTCCCACTACCGCCTCTTACGGCATCCACGGTATGATATAGAAAAGTGCATTTCAAAACGCCACTACACGTCGATTTCCTTAGTTGTGGATGACTTGCGAATTAATTAGGTACTTGTTTCCTTATGTCAAACCTTTATGGTTTTGAAGATGCGTGCTTCAATGGCCTGTGTAATTCGAGTGTATTATGTGGTGTATGGTATTTATGGTCGATATCTATTAAAACCTGCTACTTTTAAGAGCCTTGATAGCTCAGGGGATAAGTGCTGGCTATAACATTTTATAGTACGAGAAAAAAGCGAGTTTGGCAGCGTGGCGGACTCTTCATTGCCTTAAAACCTATTAGAAATGATAGGAGGCCTGTGCTAGGGTATAAGCTGTTACTTTACGATTTTACGCTACTACTTGTTGTACATTTTATAATGATAGATGAGGCCTTTAAAAGATTTCTCGTAAGGCTATAAACTTGAGTAATATTACTATTTGTCACTCGGTAAAACTTAATTGCTTCTGCTAAGGGATGGTGCACGATAGCTGAGCTAGTATATTTTGTACTGGGTATATTGAAAGTACTTTTATATCCTATAGATTTGTTTTCTTCCGACAGGAAAAGTAAGTTGTCTCGTTGGTTGAGTTGAGTAGATCATCGTATTAAGTATTTTAGTTAATTATTTTATTATAGCTTGGTTGTTAACTGCGACTTTTATATTTTTTTATAAAAAACATAATATTTATCTTTTTTGTTTAACTGTACATAATAGGTGGTTTGTCCGATGGTATGTGTGTGTGTGTGTGATAAAAACTTCTTACTGTAAGCCGTTTTATTTTCTTTCGTTCTCTATGCGTTATTATTATCAAAAACTTATAGGAACACTAGAACACATAAAACAAAAATATTTTATATCAAACGTATAAAAATATTATGTGTACTTCCTTTTTCAAACTGTCAATTTATATGACAGTAATACAATAAATGTATGATCCGAAGTATTCTATGATATTTTCGGTGCGATCGTAAATAAATTTGATTCAAAAGACGAGTTCGCGTGAGTGTGCTCTGCTCTACCCTTTGCTTTCCATAAAGCTTTTTACAAAATATAAATGTATTTCCTTATTGACAGAAGCTTTGTTATTATTTGTAAAATATGCAACACGGAATAACGAAAGGGGCGCGACGCATGAAACAAATGCGCTACAGTACGCTATGAACATATGTATGTATCATATTATTGTGTCTGCGCATGCGCGCGCACAAGATCATTTTTACGTGGTAGAGCCATGCTGCAGCTATATTAGTAGTATAGTTGTAGCACGAATGGGTCGGCTCGACCGGGGAAGGACCACGCTCTCACAGAATATCAGCATTAAATAGCAGCTTATCACTGTTGTGTTTCGTATGGTGAGTATAGAAACAGAAACAGAAACTTTTTTATTCAATATAGATTATAAATAATACTTATTGAAAGTCACTCTTTTGTTTAATTACCACTGATTCGAAAAAAAACCTCTGTCCTGGGAAGAACCAGCAAGAAACCCAGCGGGATTTTTTTTTAATAACAGCTTACAATCATGTATGTTACACAATTAACCACACAAAACAAATTAGAAATAGCTTGGTAGCGATCACCAATTATTACACAGGTTATTATCATTCATAAATTCCTTAATATTATAATAACCCTTTTTATACAAACTTTGTTTAATAAAGTTTTTGAACTTTGAGCAGGTCAAATTTTGTATATTTTCTGGGATTTTGTTGTAAAAGCGTATACACCGCCCCAAGAATGAATAACTGACTTGGTGGAGTTGAGTAACTGGTACTACTAGTACTACTACTACTTGTGTTTGTTCCTAGTATTTATAGAATGAATATCACTTATTTTTGTATAACTACTTTTATTTTTGTGTACATTTTCATAAATGTATTGAGAGGCCAAAGTTAATATATTAATTTTCTTAAATTTTTGTCGGAGCGACTCTTTAGGTTTTAAATCATAGATTGCTTTATGGCCCTCTTCTGTAAAACAAATATAATTTCAGTGTCAGTCGCGTGCCCCCATAGCAAAATACCATACGACATTATGCTATGGAAATAGCTAAAGTAAAGAAGTCTAGCTGTTTCCACAATGGTAAGATTTCTAATCTTTTTTACAGCATATGCTGCAGAACTAAGTCTGCTTGCTAATTTTGATATATGGGGGCTCCATTGAAGCTTCGCGTCTAGTGTTACTTCAAGAAAAATGGTGGTATCGACAAGACTCAGTTCCTCCCCATTTAAAATTACATTAGTATTTAATTGTTTGATATTTGGAGTCATGAATTTCATACATTTCGTTTTAGTGCCATTTAAATGCAAGTTATTAACATTAAACCAATTTACTAATTTAGATATAGCATTATTTACTTCGTCATATTTTAATAATTGTCGTTTTAATTTGAAAATTAATGAAGTGTCATCAGCAAATAGAGTACCGGAGACCCTTTTTACTAGAAAAGAGGCATTCCACCTTAGTCCTCACGGGTGACAACGCATCTGCATCTTGATTATTTATTGAGGACCGATGTAGATGTCTATGGGTCACAGCAACGACTTACCTTCAGGTGGACTGTGTGCTCGTTTGTCACCCTATCCTATAAAAAAAACATTAAAAAAAATTGCAGTGCTATATTAAAAAATTCAAATTTAATAATGTATTCTAAAGATATTTCAAAGTTACACCCTATATATCTATGGGTCACAGCAACCACTTACCATCAGGTAGACCTTGTGCTCGTTTGTCACCCTTTCCTATAAAAAACATTAAAAAAACTGCAGTGCTATATTAAAAAATTCAAATTTAATAATGTATACTAAAGATATTTTAAAGTTACATTCTATATTCTCATCCCTTATATATACTCTTGGGCACAGGCCTCCTATCATTTCTGAGAGGGTTTTAGAAGCAAGGAATTATCCACCGCGCTGCCCCAATTCGTCTTAATAGACTTAAAGTCCTCGAAATATTTTTTTCACCACTGAGCACGTGGTAAAGATTATAAAATTTATTATAAATAACCAAAGACCCAAGATACTTTCATTCAAACAACATCGTTACGAGTCCCCTCACGAGTCCACTACTGAACATAGGCCTTCCCTAAAGGTTGTCACAAATTACGGTCCAGAACCACCTGCACATCGACTTCTTGAAGCAAACCCGAGTACAAACCGGTTTAAACAGATTTTTATCTACAACTCTGCGGTGAAGGCAACATTTCGAGAATATGTGCATTGTGCATATCTTAAAAATAGAATATATACCCAAAAGGTATGTAGCTCGTTAAGAGTTATTTCACTAGAGCACCCAACACTGTGCTTGATATGAGGCTGCCACTCAAGAACGTTTCTTCAACATCGGTTGACAGTTCTTTAAGGCTTAAAGTTTAAGCTGTATGTGGCCTACTGCAACTTAAGCTTATTGATCCTTTGGGATATGATGGTTACTCTTTTTCTGCTACGGATATCGTCATTATGGATTTTATCACGTAGATACTATGAGCACAGCCCCGTCCATAGCTCGCTAGATGACAGAGCTTTTCCATAAGGCCAGCAGTAAAAGACCTCATATAATATAGCGGACATTTGCAGGCCCTTATCAAAAACGATTGGGTGTTTCTGGCCGACATGGGGCAGTTTATTGGTTTTTTACTTTAAACTTGTTTGTCACTTTAGGATGTGTTTGTAATCTTAAGGTTTCGCCTTGAACAGTTAGGTAACGGTTGCTGACTATTCAAGGCGACGATAGACTTAAAAAAATGAATTAAACAAGTGGTAAAATAAAAAAAATTGTACAACCGACTTCAATATAAATAAAATGAGAACATCATCAATGTGGTCGAAGTCAATTAAATATGCATTGTTAAGGATAACTCAAAAACTACTGGTCTGATCTTGATCAAATTTATACGGGACAACATGAGAAGCACCAGCTTCAATTAAAAAGGAATCATCAAAATCGGTTTACCTAGAAAAAAGTCCTGAAGTAACACACATTAAAAAAAATACAGTTGAATTGAATACCTCCTTCTTTTTTGAAGTCGGTTAAAAAGCGACAGTAGTAATGGTAGTAGAATCCGCCATTCGGCTGCTGTTGTGAACCACTTAGGAGTGGACAAGCATTTTAAGCTTATTTGGAGTGTTTACTGGGCGTGTAAGTACTGTCGATAGCTGTATTTTTTTTAAATCATGTAAATCCAGAACCTTTTGGGATACGTTGTCATGTTTATCTTTAACTTTTTGTTTAAAAACTAATTCTGAAGTGAATAAGTAGTCGTGATAGCACATGAGCTTAGCGCTCGTCATAAATTTCATAGTACGCGATCAACACGAGTTGGATTCCCGCCGGCACCGTTAAAATAATTAATTGCTATCACTTCTGATTAGAAAATTACGAGAACATGTGAATATCGCTAACACAGCGCAGCGGACTTACTGTTCCATCAATAACTCTCTCAGAAATAAAAGATAAGGGTTTTGTCCAGTATTGGGACGTACATATTATGTTATGTAATTTAAGTAAATAGTTTAAAAATGCGATACTATATTTTAATTCTTACTGCTAAAATTCTATTTTTAGGTACGCGGTTCTTACTACCTTTTAGAATACTGTCATATATCAAGTTTCATTATAAAGTATTTTTATGTCGGGGTACTGTAAAAACTCATCAGAAAATTCAAGTAAAAATCTAGCGGCATCCGATTGATAGTTCACAGAATAGATAAAACATCGACCCGGAAGAGCTCATACTGTTAATGACAACTTTTTGCGTTCTTGTTACTTAAATATGAAATAATTAATTTAAGAGCATTATTTCTTACACCGTAGTGTTGAAGTTTCCTGATTAGTGTTTCATGGTGAACACAATCGAAGGTCTTGGATAGGTCACAGAATATACCCAAAGCATCCTGTGAATTCTCTCATGCATTAAAGTTTTTTTTTTTGATGTAGGCTAATAGAAAGACAATGATTATAACGTGCTGAAATTATAGGTAGATTTGTTACTAATACGGTGTTATTTATTTCGTTCGACGTGCGATTAGTAATGAGGTCTGTAAGAATAATCTCAAACACGCATTGCGGCTGATTGTGACCCTCGTGAATAATAACCAGCCGCAGTATTAAAATGTGCGATATTTTATCAACCCCTCTTGTTAAAGCCTGGAGTTTTAAGCTTTATTCTGTACACAAAACGTTTTGTTGGCAGCGCACTCAACTGCGGGGATTTATGACAATGGCCACTTCGTCATGTGGATGGCCATTGTATCTAGGTAAAAAGCATCGAATAATATTTCTAAATTTCTAACCCACTGAAAAATATGTAATGTTTATGACATTACATGTCAAGTTTACATTCGTCCTATTTTCAACCGAGTTCAAAAAAGATCTCAATTCGACTGTATTTTTTATGTGTGTTATCTTAGAACTTTTTTCTAAGTGAACTGATTTTGATTATTCTTTTTTTTATTTGAAAGCTGCTGCTTCTCATGTGGTCCTATATAAATTTGATCAAGATCTTGACCAGTAGTTTTTGAGTTATTCTTAATAATGCGTATTTAAATGACTTCGGCTACAATGATGATGTTCTCATTTTATTTATATTAAAGTCGGTTGTACAAAATTTTTTTTTTTTAATTTTTCAACTTTTTCCTATTTACATGAATAAAAACAACATTGAATTATTAGTATTAACATCAATTAATTCAACAATGAAGACGTTCGGCTAATATATATAATTAATTATTATATAAAATATATATAATTAATTATTATATAAAATATATATAATTAATTATTATATAAAATATATATAATTAATTATTATTATTACAATACCTAACTACTTAACGCCGAACATGTCTTCATTGTTGAATCATCGTGGTTGATACTAATAATGCAATGTTGTTTTTATTCATGTAAATAGGAAAAAGTTAAAGGCAAACTATTAATTAAATATCGCAATGTACCATTTTATTTCATGCAAATCGTCCGCCTCTTCAGTTTTAATGCTCAGCGTGTTTAATAAAAGGCAGACACGCTGAAATTATTTAATTTTAATTATTTCTTTACAAATCGCGGTCATTTCATGCAATATTATGTGAGAGGAGGAAGTGACTTGTCTTGCTTTTTATGATATAATTTTCAAATTCAAATTTAATGGCAGATTACGCTTATATTTTAATTTACTTAAACTGTTTTTTTTTTACAATCGTTACCGTATAACCGTACTAGGGATTTCTCCTGTATTGTATTTGTGTACATACAGGCACGAAACAATTACCTACTCGTCGGTCGTTCTGATACTGAGCGGGAATCGAACCCACGTTCGGCAACATCACAAAACAAACGTCGTAATTTTTACATAACCACTGCATATTTATTTATTTATGTAACTTCATGTACACATGAATGCACATTATAGGCGTACTTAATGCCTGAGGCATTAACTAGAGTAGAATTAGTCAACATTAGAGTAGTGCAGAAATAAGAGGTATAGGTCTAAAAAAGAAAAAAAAAGAGGGGTATGCATATCTATATACAATCTGTAACACCCTATTTCACCCATCAGGGGTTGAATTTTCCAAAATCCTTTCTTAGTGGGAGTCTACGTCGAGAAAGCAGTAGGTAAGCCAAATACAAGTCAATCGGAGGTATAATTTTGGAGATCTCGTGATGAGTGATGATGAGTGAAGTTATTCATCTGAATTCTCCGTTGATGTTCTCCATTTCGTTTCACGGATGTCATGTTATATTTTTATAACGGTTGTAATATTTTCATACGATCTGCTAATGTGAACATTCATCTGAAACACTGATGCTATTTTCTTGGCTTCATGCAAACTAGGCGCTCGCTCGTAAATTGTTTCATTATTCCAATCCATTTTTCCCGACTCTGAGAGGTTTTCAGACATAATGAGAAAGAAAAACGTACGAAACAACGTTTTTCTTTCTCATTATGTGTTTGTTCAATAATTTTTCGTTCTTGAGTTCTCGTGTGTTTGTCTGCAGTTTAATAGCCTTTTAATATTAGGATCATGTTGTGTAGAAATGAACCAACCCACACCAAAATTAACCTAAATAGTGATCCAGAGGTACCTTTTACAGTTTATTTCAAAGTAAGTCTTCTGAAAAATAAAAAGTAATCCCAAAATCTTCATTCAATTTTTTTAAAGAGGAGTTAGCTCGAAGAACCGACAACCGATGGGGAAGAAGGTTTTAGAGTGGCCTCGTACCGGTGGGCGAAGTGTGGGGTGGCCCCGCACTAGATGGAGTGAGACGACCTGGTAAGACATGCAGAAAGTCGATGGATGCATGTGGCTCAGGACCGTGCTTTGTGGCATTCCATGGGGGCAGCCCATGTTCAGCAGTGGACTTGTGAAGGGCTGTAATGATGATGATGATAATGATTATATTTTGAGGACGTGCTAACAGTTTGAGGGTCGAAAGGTAAAGCTACAAATTGTATATAAGTTGGCTGTAATAATGACGACATAATATGAAAAGGTAATGGTTAGCTATTGGTAGAAAAAATAACAATGTTGTTTCAATGATCAATGTTATGATAGGGCTTCTGCTACAAGAAAATTGCATTTATTCTTCAAATACGAATAACTTTTTTTTTTGGGTTGATACATTTTTGCACATGGTCTATTTGTTCTTCGATATGAGGTGCTTGAATCGCCATTTACGAGTATTATGCTCATAGAAATATAAAGAAGAGAACTTTTTTTTATATCTATGATTATGCTTCATCTATAAAAATGTAAGAATCAATACTTAGATTAATATTTTTATCAAGTGTATGTATAAATGTATTGTTTATGGAGATCAACATGGGAAACAGTCTTTTCCCATGTTCATCTCCTGTAATCTAAATGGATTTCGAACTGAGCGGTTTCGTCAAGTTTGCTTTCGCCCTAGAGCGTCACTTTTAGGATTTACTTCTTTAAGAAAGTTCTTAAAGAAACAAAATAAGATACTTATTAACAAGTATTTTAGTTTAATAATTTACTGTGTGTTTATTGTATTGTGGTATTTTAAATTGCTTTAATTTATTGCTCTTGCGTTCTTATGAGCATCAAATAATTTTCTTTTTTTTTCCAAAATATAAATCTATTCTATACATTCTATATTCTATACAAATAAATAAAATTGGAGTGTCTGTTTGTAATGTCAAAATAACAGCTTTTCACTAAATGCATATGAAAGTGTATACGGTACTTATAACAAAAACACAATTTTTAAAATGTTTGTTTATCTGTCTGTCTGTTTGTTCCGGCTAATCTCCGAAACGGCTGGACCGATTTTGATGGGACTTTCACTGGCAGACAGCTGATGGGAGTAACTTGGCTAATTTTATTTAAGAAAAGAAAAAAACCTAAATTACACGCGGGCAAAGTCGCGGGGAACAGCTAGTACAGTATATATTTTGCGTGTGACTGTGATTGTACCCATTGAAAACTACGGAATAAATAGATTTTTTTTATTGCGATTTAATAACTGATAACGTACATACCGATTGTTTTGCAATTGTTGAATCAGAGTTACGCGGTTTAATATTGTTATTTTTAAAAAGAACAATCATTGCAAATATATGGGAAATTTTCTTACTTTTCATTCTAGTATGTATTAATGTAAGTTCTTTTAAATTCTATTTGTCTGAATATAAAATAATCAAATAATCTAACTGAGATGGACTATTTATGGCAAGGACTCATATAAATAGTTGACTTGTTATGAATGCAACTATTTATAAAAGCTATTTTTTTTTTTATAATCTGCTACGATGATTCGCAACCTAGAAGCTGCTTTCAGTCTTCGCTTTAAGGAACATAGCGGTGGTTAATCAAACATCCGTCGAAGACTACAAGTAGGTTATTCTGCCATTTAGTTCATATTTTATTTTTAGGGCCGAGATGTGTTGATGTATTTTTTTTCTTTATATAATAAGGTGACATGCTAGCACGTACTAACTTTAGCGCACAGACATCTACATCTATCCCCGATTAAAAATCGTTGTCGCCCCATGAGGACTAAGGTGGAATGGTAACAAAACATTAAAAAGGGTTTACGATTATCTACACTCACCTTGAGAAAGAGCAGCATTATTCTGCTGTTTCACACTTACATTCTGTGATAGCGGCGTCCTTCCCCGGTCGAGCCGACTCATCCGTGCTACAGTCATAATATAGCTGCAGCGTGGCTTTACTACGTGAAATTTATTTCTCTACCATCATCTATGTTTTTTATAAAATAAATAATATTATTTGTTTAGTATTCTTAATGTTATTCACTTAAATATTATTCCTCTTGCAGGCTGGGATGTGGGGGAAAACGAAAAGTTGCCATTCCTCCGCAATGAACCGGTGAAGTTGACGCCCGCTTGGGAGAGCTCTAATCTTCCGAATGACACCCTCAACTTGAAAGGTATGTCATATTTTTTGGTATTTATGTATTGTCGCAAGGGCTCTTCGGTTTTCAAATAAAATCTCTAGTAATGATCTAATCCGCTACTACATAGTAATATTTGTAATTTAAATATTCCATGTAAAAGTAGTAGGGAAATAGTAATTATATAGATAGATAGATAGATAGATAGAAAATTTATTTGCTTAAAACATGGTACATAAGATGGTCAATGATGTGGAACTGACATGTTTTGCCATAATTGGCATGCAAAAATTAATGAAATACAACTAATTACATTAAGCCAATCTTATATTTTAAAATTATTTCGTCATTACTTAAAAGTTATTACAAACATTATTTTTGAATTCAGATATTATATACAATTAAATGCTTATACAGACCCACTCAAATACAAAGAATTCTTGAATTCTTATACAATACATTGTCCATAAATTATTAATTGAATTATTACATTTTTGTTACATAATTGATATTAAACATTATATGAGATTAGTTAAGCTATTATTATTTTAATAAATACTCTACAGTATAAATTAATTCATAATTTTAGTTGCAATAAAATTATAATTTACAAATCTCTATGCAAATATTACCATTTAACTTAATACATTATTTTTCATTTTAATAAATAAATAATCAATATGAATTAATTATTGTTTTTAGAAATAAAATGTGAAATTAATTTCATTAAACTAAATTTTATATTAATATAATATATTATGACATGACAAATTTATAATTAATTATATACATAGGTATTATGTTATTTCAAAATATTCTGTTACACTATATAAACATTTATCAATAAGCCATGATTTTAGCGCCTTTATAAAGAGAGAACATAACTCCCTGATATCAGAGGGAATTTTTTTATAAATTTTAATAGTCATCATGTAGCAATTTTTTTCAAAAAGTGAGCTTTTACATGATGGAGCCAAAAGGCGGTTAGTGTCTCTGGGGCGTAGCCGTGGATTGACCATTTCAAATTTCTGAAACATTTGTGGATGATTTCTAACAAAAAGTCCTACTTCTAAGATGTAGAGGCCTGTTAACGTCAATAATTTAAGTTCTTTAAATAATGGTCGGCAAGTATCACTTGGTCCTGCTCCTGAAATAGCTCTTACACATTTTTTTGTATAATAAATGCTTTACTTATATCTGGAGAATTTCCCCATAATATAAGGCCATATCTCAGCAACATAGCCGTAATATGCGGTTAACGCCGTTTTTTCTCCAGCTGTACATCTTAAACGCCTAAGGACATATACGAATCTGCTCAATTTTGTGCAAATGCTTTGTATGTGTGCCTTCCAATTGCAATGCTGGTCAAGAGTAATACCCAAAAATTTGGTATCCTCTGTTTCTTGAATTTCTTGTTCTTGGCAAACTATTTTGAGATTCAGTCGATTTGAATTATAATGTAAAAACTGTATAAATTTTGATTTTAATACATTGACACACGGTTTATTTTGGAGTAGCCATTCATTTATATATTTATATATATAAACACTCACGCCTGTCACCCAGAGCGGTAGGCAGAGACTACGGACTTCCATTTGGCACGATCCTGACACACTTCTCTCGCCTCCTTATATCTACGCATACACGCTCGTCGGTTAAGGGTACTCCTAATCTGGCCCATTTTCAATATATCGCCAATTTGGTCGATAAACCTTCGTCTAGGGCGTCCCTTCCCGACTCTTCCGTTCACTTCTGCAACATAAATTTGCTTTGTCACTCTTTCCTCGTTCATTCTTTCTACATGACCAAACCACCGAAGCATTCCTTTCTTAATCCTGGTCACAACGTCATCTTGCAAACCACACTTTTCTCTTATCACACTATTTCTCACCCTGTCATTCAGATTCAGCCCTAGCATACTCCTTAATGACCGCATTTATACAGCATTTATTCTACTCTCATGCTTCTTCTGCCAGACCCAACTTTCACTACCATACATTAAAGTAGGGACTAACACAGCATTATGAATTGCCATACGTGCCTTTTTTGACACATTCTGACTTTCCATAATAGCGTGTAGAGACCCATTCACTCTATTTCCTGCGTTCACTCGTCGTTCTATATCCTTATCATATCTACCATCCCTGCTAAATAAACATCCCAAATATACAAACTCATCCACTTGCTCAATCATCTCCCCTTCTATTCTTATTTCACATAACGTTTTACTTACTTCTCTTTCAAAAACCATCACTTTCGTCTTACTTGCGTTCACTTTCATACCCCTTTCTTTTAATGACCAGTTCATTAAAGTAACCATCATTTGAAACTCGGCCGCCGACGATGCAAATATGACTTGATCATCGGCGTACAAAAGGCATTTGACGGTTATCTCACCCATTCTCAACCCACATTCTTCAACTTTCAAAGTTTGCAAACAACTGTCCATAAATAGGTTAAACAGCCACGGGGAAGCTACACAGCCCTGTCTGACACCTTTTTGAATGCCAAACCAGTCTGAGTAGACCCCATTGATCCTGACACAACACTAGAGTCCCCATAAAGAGACCTTAATGCCTGTATCAAACCAGCGCTCAAACCAAATGAGTTAAGTGTTTGCCATAACACATTCCTGTCCACTCTATCATAAGCCTTTTCCAAGTCCATGAACGCACAAAAAACTTTCTGGTTTTTGGTCAAAAACTTTTCCGCAATCATGCGCATGGAAAAGACTTGATCCGTACACCCCATCCCCTTTCTAAATCCAGCTTGCACATCCCAAATTTTTCCATCAGTTTCTTCCATAACTCTTTCAATTAACACCTTAGCATACAGTTACCCACAAAGCTGATACCACGGTAGTTTTTACAGTCCTGCTGTGACCCTTTTCCCTTATATATTGGGACTATAACGGCTTTGCACCAGTCTTCCGGTACCCGCTTCAGTTCCCAACATAAATTAAACAAGGTGTACAGCAGGCCTGCCACCACTCCTCCAGCCCTTAGCATTTCGAGTGATTCTCTATCATATCCGGCTGCCTTACCTGCTTTCGTGCTTTTCATTGCTTTCATTATTTAATCTATACTTATCTCCCTACCTCTTTCCTCTTCTTTCGGAATTTCTATTTCATTTAATTCAAACGTTTCCTCACTCATAAACACGAAGTATTCCTTCTATTTCTTTAAACTCGACACTTCGTCATTCAGAATACAGCCATTCTCGTCTCGTATAGCATTCATTCTGGGCTGTATTGAATTTCCCCTGGCAGTTCTTACGACTTTCCAGAACATTTTAATATTTGCCTGGAAGTTATCAGATATCCTTCTATCATTCTTATCCGTTCTTTCTTGCTTTTTCCTTTCAACAACTTCTTTTACTCTCTTATTTATACGTCTAAAGTCTGCCTTTTTTCTTTCAATCTCATCAATCATACCGCTAGAATTACCAGCTTTGGTTGCTAGTAAATCTGGCCATGCTCTTTTCTTTGCTTCAACTTCCATCCGTATCTCATCATCCCACCACAACGTATTATTTTTCCTTTACTTACACCACATACTTCGGTGGCTGAATCCACAAAACCTTTCTTAACATTATACCACACAGTCTCCAAGTCTAAATCATTTATACACAACCTTCATCCATACCACTCATATTTTCTCTGTCTACATTTAAACTTCTCTTTCACACCTTCATCTTGTAACCTCTCTATTCTTATACGCTGTAACGCAGTGGTAGACACAGATGTCCGATGCCGCCAACGCTTGAATAGACTATTAATTCGGCATAAGACCAAGTCCCTACTTTGGACCCCCGGTAAACCCTTGTATCTACCACTGCGTTCCTCATTCTTTCATCCACAATTATGAAATCTATCATGCTTCTATCATCACCTCTTTCCCATGTATACATGTGAATCCTCTTATGGCGAAAGAAAGTGTTCGTCACAAAAATATTCTTTTCCAGACATACGGTGAGGAGGTCTTCACCATTCTCATTTATACTTTCATCGCCAAACGTTCCTAATATCCTTTCATAACCCGACCTCTTCAACCCAACCCTTCCATTAAAATCTACTAACATAATAATATTTTCATTTACCTTACATTTCATCAACACCATCCTTACCATGTCCCAAAACTGCTCTCGGATATAAGTGGGCTTAGACATATCTGGGGCGTACACCCCTAGCACAAACAACTTCTTTAAGCCCACTTTCATTATCCATAGCAGCCTTGGGCTGACACATTCATACTCTTTCACACATTGACCCATTCTTTCTGAAAGGATGACACCGACTCCCTGGCCAGACGGTAAGCGGTATACATGCCATGTGCAGTGGCATCCTTTCCCTTTCGTTTCGTCTCATTTACACATAACACATCTATTCCTCTATCATTCATCATTTCGCATACTTCATCCATCTTATCATTCATTGCTCCACATACATTCAGCGTAGCCAGATGGGCCTCCGCAATTCACTTTTCGCCCCTCCGGGAGACAGAACGTGACGGGTGGCGAACCTCGTCGCCGTTATATATTTAAGTATTTCATTGATGGTTTGGTTGTAGCTTACGGCTTTGTCACGGTTTGGAATTATTATTGATAAATCATATGCATATAAAACTGATGGATAATTAATTAATTTAGGTAAATCATTTATATAAATGAAAAACAATAATGGGCCTATGACGCTCCCTTGTGGGACACCGTATTTATTATGTACAAGAGGTGATTTAAATGAAACCATTTCATGAATTTTATTAATCTTACTGATTTCTACGCATTGCAGACGATTAGAAAGGTAACTGCTAATCCAGTTCAGAGCATTCCCTCTTATACCGCATCTTTCACAAGAATATCTCATGATCTACAAGATTCTCATATCGAAAAATATAGACACATCTGGCACCTTCTTGTCTATGTTTTGTTATTGTTTTTATTAGAGAGTATGCTGCAAGAGTTGTCGATTTATTCACCTGGAAACCGTTTTGCTCTTCAGCTATTACACAATGCTTATTAAAAAAATCTATAATTCTTTTTATCATTGCCTTTTCAAAATTTTTTGAAAGTATGGGGACGAGAGTTATTGGACGGTAGTTGTCCATATCTTCAGTACTATTTTTCTTATGTAAAGGCTTTACTATAGATCGCTTTAGAGCTTCCGCAAATACTCCTTGAACAAAAGAAATGTTTATGAGGAAGCTCAAAACAGGTGCAAGTTGAACTATACATGATTTAAACAATAATGTAGGCAGTAAGTCAATACCTACAGATTTGGTGTTATTTAAAGATTTAACTATATTAATACTTTCTTGTTCAGAACATGGCAATAAGAATAAGCTGCTACATACATTATTAACGTAACGTTGCAATGGTTCCACGATATTATTTTGTTTATTATTAAAATTTAAAAAATAATTATTGAAGGCTGTAGCAATTTTATAAGGATCATCAATACTCTTATTATTTACCATTATCTTATTAATTTCATTATATTCTTTCATTCTATCAGTATTACCCTTGATTACATCCCAGGCTGCTTTGCATTTATTTTTAGCGGTTGTAATTATTCTATTATTGTATATTCTCTTTGATTCGTTGATAAATTTTCTTAGTAATTTAGTGTATTTTTTTAATCTCAGCTTATTTTCCAAGGTTTTGTTTCTATAGTAAAATGACCTGAGTTTACGTTTTTTTGTACTGAATATTGCTATGCCTTTTGTTATCCATTTTGGTCGTGCGTCATTTGCTTTTACTTTAATCCTTTTTTCGGGGAAAAAAAGTTTAAAATATAAGCATACATCTTCGTGAAAATTATGATGATGAATGCTGTATTCAAGTCGGTTTTATGTCTATAGACCTCACTCCAGCTAAGATTAGAAATGCATTCCTTGAATTTATTTATATTTTCTTTACTTATTTCTCTAACTTTTTATACCAGTGGTTCAGCTTTCGTTTCATTTTTGGAATACTACTAAATTATAAGGTTTGAGCAGTATCATGGTCAGATAAATAGAGATAGTGGACCCTGCCTTTTGCGTCTTCGATATTACTAGCAAAATGGTCAATACACGACTTAAGCCTTGTAGGAACGTCAATATGAAGGCTTAGATTATAAGTTGCCAGTACGATTTTCAGTTGCTTAGTTACGTTATTATTTTTCAATGTATCAATATTCAGATCACCGGAAAGAATTATTTTTCTTTTTCCATTCCTAGTTAGCCTAAATAAGAGAATATCTAATACATTCGTAAATACAGGTAAGTTAGAATTATCGGGTGTTCTATAAACGCAAATTATAATACTGTTAAACAAGGGTATGTCAACTGCACACGCCTCAAAATCTCTCAAATTCTTTTGTCAATGAAGAACATATAGTAGTTGGTTTAAAAACAAATGATTTCCGTAACAATATACATACTCCACCGCGCTTTTGGTTTTTTCTACAGTACGATGTGGCTAATTGAAATTGATTTAGTCGTATATTAGTTTCGCTCCCTCTCTTTACAAAGATTGGAAATATGTATTAATTGTTTTAGCAAAATCATTAATACAAATTTCCAATGTGTCCAATTTACTTAACAAACCTTGTATATTTTGATGAAATACTGTAAAATTCGACGTAGTTTCCTGGTATTTATGAAAGAAAAAAGTTATTGTTATTGCATGTGTAAGTCATTTCATTGCGTTGAGTTTTATTTTTTAACACAGAAAAATAATCTAATATAGTAGTTTGCCGTAAATGAAATGTATTCATAGGAGGTCTGTAACATTTAGTTTTTATAGAATAACGAGCATAGATAACAATTTTTTTAGGGTCTAGAAAAGTTTGGGCATATTCGTCACTGTCAATATCTAAATTAATTTTATTACAAAGCTGCTTAAGATATACAAATTTATTATAAAAATTATCTGATGAAAAATCTAAAAATTTGCATTATGGAAATAACTTTGTACATAATGTTAGCCTATTGTTTAACAATTTTACATTGAAATGTTTAGTAGAGCGCACTGGCACGACATAGACATTTATATGTTTCACTTTGTTCAGTGCTAAATAGAGTTCAGACTCCAGTTTTATTATGTTATCATCATGCCCTCCTACACCAAGCACAATCACGTCTTCTTTTGTGAGACTGTTAAGGAACGAGTCGTCAAGGCATTTCAGAATCTGTGAGCTTGGTGCTTGACTCATTATAAATGCACTTACATTGTACTTGTCGTTCCATTTTCCAGCTCTAGTTTTAAGTATGGCAAGGGATAGCCCGGAAAGTTGTTCATCTCCCAAAATTACAATTTTATGTTTATTTTCAACAGGGCTGGTTAACTGATGCATATGTAATAAATTATTCAGAGATTTGTCCTGTTCAACATTTGTGATAGCTGCATTTTCATTTTCTTCTATTTCTAAGCTTTCTATTAATGATTTTTCATTTTGTATATCCGTGGAGGCAACCCTATATTCTTCTTGTTAATAATCTTACGAGTATTTACTTTGGGTGGTTTTTCTGTTGATCCGCATATTTGTAATAGTTGCGTAATTTTTTGCTCTTGTGTAGCAATTTTTTTCTTTAATAAACTGTTCTCTAAAAGTTCATTGTCAATTTCTTGATTTGCTGATGCTAATTTTTATTTAGTTCTCCTATTATACGCTCCATATTCTGTATTTTTTCTTTGTCATCCGGTCTCAAGTCAGGGCAGCTTCTGTTCAATGTATTGTGCAGTACCTCGGGAGATGAGAGCACTGTATCCTCCTCTTCGTCATCAACTGAGAGCGAGTCAAAAGAATTTTCTGTTGGTATGTTACTTGTGTGCTTTACTTGACACGTTATATTCTTATCCTGTCCACTTTTAGGAGAATCTAGCCTGTCTCCTGCCTCAGGAGTACATTGATCTAAGGAGTACAGTAAGTTTCGTCTTTCACTTTTAGAAGTAGATTTTTCAAGTGATAGAATTTTAGTTTTGGGATTTGAAGTGGGGCTGTGTGTTTTCTTTGTTATTAATATGTTCGTGAAATTATTATTGGCGCTAATTGTATACGTCCCTTTATTATGTGAAATGCTAGGGACGTTACTGAAACAATCACTACATTTCCAATTTCTTTTTTGCGTAGGTGTCATTATGTAGTATCTTTTTTCTGTTTTAGAACAATGAAGGTCAAATATTCCTTTACAAATAGTACAGTTAAGATATTGTCTTCCTTTAATAATCTGTTTACATTTATTGCATTGTTTACCCATAGCTCTTAATTCTTTTTCTACTAATATAAAAAATACACCTTTTACCTTTTATTTGTTGATCTTTATGACCTTCACTAGTTTCCAGCTATTGTAATTTCTATATATAAACATATAATATAACAATTACAATCATATAAAAAAAACAAAGAAAACAAAACAAAACAAAAATATTTACAAAAATACTTGTTGTTTGTTAATTTAGTAAAGATTAGTTGTATTATGATGAATGGGCAAACTTGTCGAAATATTGCTACAAGTTTAAGAAATGGTTTTTAATGCTTAATAATATGCAAATGATTCATAACGAGCACCGTTCGTAAAGTACTTTTAAATATTAATCCACCGTCACACAATTTATTTCAATGCTTTATACTTTAGACTTATTTTCTAACACTATCCACAATGATATACTTTTATTGCTATAATGTTAATGCTTAACACATAATTTTTATATTAATTAGTCTTATTTTGTTATATAGGTTCCAATAAATATAGACTTAGATCACTAGTTTATTTTATGGCACAAAATTACCCAAACTATTTAAAAAATGTTAAGATAATACATTGTTTTACTCACAATTACATAATTACAGTGTGGCTTTGTAGGACATGCGATAGAAATTAAAAAATGTATCAGGATAAGGTCTCATTTTTGAGTGCTTCAAGTAAAATTGGCTGTCTTGTATCTTTTGCAATTAAGCGGGTGAACCCAGAATCAACGTTTCATTCATCTTGTTTTTTGTTTACCCCGTAGAAAAACAGCGCCAAAGTAAAATACCATCTTAGTCCATTGCGATGCGAAGCGAGTGTCAGACTGGACAGGGAAACGCATTAATTCAATTGGGGCTAGTCACGAACTGGGTGTAGGATTGCCGCAACGAAATTTCTGAAGTGATTTTTTTGATTTGTTTGGTTTGCGGTTGGTCAACCGGCGCGCATCAGAATTTTTTGACAGATTTTTTTTAAATATGTGGCCGGCCTTTTACTTCGATTTAGATTAAAATTTGTTAAACTAATTAATATCTAAGGCCCCTATTAATAAACGTTCCTCTGCTCAAGTGCACGCACTTGAGAACAATCTTGGGGTTATGATCTTATTAATAAACGAAACTCGACTCTCTACACAATAGAGGGCGATCAAGTATTACGTAACGCAATTTGGGAGGAGGGGGGGGGTCTTGTAAAACGTTACGATGCGTTACAGTGGCGGGAGGGGGGTTCCAACAGGGCTACGTAACATAGGTTACGTAACATTGTTTTTTTTTATTTATATAAAAAAAACTAGGGAGTTAAAATCTCCCACGTTGGCAACCCTTTTCGTGTATGTTTTACGGGGAATCCCTCGACTGTATTGTACGTCATTTTTATTTATTTTTTCCTTGTCAGATTTGTTAGTGTTTACGCAAAAGCACATTGTTGTAGTCAGTGTTGTTAAAGTGACCTAAAACTGTAATGTCCTCAAAAGAGGGAGATTTGCATCATCAGCTGTTCTTGGCCTATAAAGGCTCCCATGCTGACTTGCCAGCGCAACTGTGCCAAAAAAATAGAACGCTGAGAAGATAGAGAAGAACAATGGTGGATGAAGCCAAGTAAGGACAGGACCAAGTCAGGAAAACGGCGAAATTTAATGTAAGATTAGTAGTAAATGTTCATTAGGACAAATTTGAGCCCATTTTAACATACGATATTATACGGACTTCGCGAAATCGTTTGCTAAAAAATTATATAAGCGATGCCTCGAATCCTTTTGAGTTACCATCCTTTTGAGACGCGCTTGAGTTTTTAAAATATCGAGAAAGTATTTTTTCTCAATCTTTGTGTAAATTAAATTATAACTTGAGATCAGTGATGTTATAAGTAAACAAGCAAAAGTTTAAAATCACTATTAACAAGCAGAGATGTTGTTTGGTGTTGTCTCTTTTTTAACACTGATATAAACTATATATATATATATATATATATATATATATATATATATATATATATATATATATATTAATACATACACAACAGTTTTAACAATTTAAGGCTTTCTTAACCTCTTCTTAATATTCTAAAGTTCTGTCACATTTACGTAATCGTTTACAAGATCAAGCCCTTAAGTCACAGAACACTAACCCTAATGTGTTTATTAATTAGCAACGATCTTAGGAACTTAGGATGCTTGAATTCGTCGTTGAGAAACGTTGAACGGACCTTAAAGCGGGTGTAATGGCGGCAGTACACGCTCGTCTCGTCGCCTCGCGTCCCTCTCGTCGCTTAGAGGTTCGACACGAGAGCACACCATGTACACACTCGTTGTATCACTTGAACTCCGGATGCCCACTGCGATGGACGTAGAAGAAACTGTTGCTATGTTTTGCCTTTGCTATTTTTTGTTATAATTTTTTACATATTTCCAATAAAAAGAAAATTAATAAGCCATGGTGGATGGTTTCTATTCACTGTAATAGAACTATGTTAGTTCCTATATTGTATTTAACAATATTGAACCATTTTTTTGATATTTTTTATAATTATCAGAAAACAAACGAGTGTGTACAGGCGCGCTCTCGTTTTCATCGCGAGACTCACGAGACCCTTTGACTCGAGCGCAAAAAACCGACACGCTTCCGAGAGCGAACGAGGGCTTCGAGACGCGACGCGACGCGACGAGGGCACCATGTACACGCTCGTACTCGGCCTGTCTCGTGGTGTCGACGAGCGTGTACAGCCGCCATAACGCCATTGGCTCGTCTTTCGTCTCTCGCGCCGCGCCGTCGCTCGTTTACGACGCGACGGCGCGGCGCGGCGCGAGAGTGGTGGCGTTGTGCACCTTTACCGAAAAATTGATGTACGGTCACGGTCAGTCATTCTCGTATGAGCATTAGAGGTGTTAAGGTCAAGAGCAAAAACTGTGAGTAATTTTATTATTAAATCAGATAACCGGGCCATTATTTCTGGTAATCAGTTATTACTGTAGACTTAATTCTATTAGCGTGTAACTATTATTTTAATTATGTTTTTAAATTTTAACTGTTTTGATTAATCAAAATAAAACAATTTAACTTCACATTATAAATATCGCATGAACCACTGATAATATATATGCCTTATATTTTTAAGCGAATTTATGAATTTCGGAACGCCTTAGTTTGTATTCGTCCGTCTCTTCTAAGGATATATTTTCTCTATTTTAAGATCCATGTTTTAAGCAAAAAATACTTTTTATTGCCCTTTCCATTTATTATTATGTACATGGTTTCCACTTATCCCTACTAATAGGAATAGTTGGAAACTCTTTAACCGCTTATCGACACAGCGCATATTTTCTAATATAAAAATAATATTTTACCTTTTTATTAGACTAAATAATAACCAATGTAGCTACCCAAGAAAGTACTTCAGAAATATCCTAGATTTACGAATTTTTTTCCAGTGTGTATGTCTATTTCTTTGGCACGCTCTGTAGTCTGATATATAAATATAAATTTTAACATATGGGGTGTTGTTAGATTCGTGCTTAATTGTGGAAATGACAGGTAAGTCAGGTTTTTTTAATTCTTACTTTAACCATTTAGCTTATTCGTTTTACTTTAAAATAAATGATTCTTTAAGGAACATGCCCACGACCAGCTTATGGATTCATGGGCTAATATTGAAAATAAAATGGTATTATTTTTGAAGACTCCCCGCCAGAGAAAGCTTTGGGCGAATGTGCGCACTGTGGTTGCAACAATATGGATGAACTAGGAAAAATATAAATTGCCTCCTTACTTTTTGATACCATCCTAAAATCCAATCAAAACATCATGTAGGTACACCAATGTGCAATTTTGTTACACCAATTAGCTACAATTTACAATGGGTTATCGATTTGAGTTTTACAATTTAACTGCATTCGGTTGCGATGCAAGTTATGGTTAGATTTTTATGGTGTAATTAAATTTAATCTCTGGTATATATATATATATATAACAGAACTATGTTTACGGTATTTTAAACAAACTTGTAATGTGAGGCGGTAGAAGAGGTCAGTTATTATAAAAATAAATGTGTTTATTTAGTTTAGTTTTAGTGCCAAATGTTTAGAATACAACTAGTTTAGAAGCCAATTTCCATTATTTGTTAAGACTTGTGGCATACAAATATTTTTATTTTATTCATCCATCTTAGTCCTCACGGGTGACAACGCATCTGCATTTTGATTCTTTATTGAGGATAGATGTAGATGTCTATGGGTCACAGCAACCACTTATAATCGGGTGGGCTGTGCTCGTTTGTCACCCAATCCTATAAAAAAATCTTACTTATCCCAAAGAGCTTCGCAAGAAAATGACAGTAATGAACCAATTCGTTTCGGTTCCAGGTATTGCTATGGACTTGGCGCCACCGAAAGACAAATGGAACCTCATCTTCCTGACTCTGATACTCCATGGCTTGGGTACCCTGACCGCGTGGAATATGTTTATAACTGCAAAGGATTATTTTGTTGTGTACAAATTGGCCAACGCGCCTTTCTACGCCAAGGGTTTCTTGCCTTATGTCGGTTGGGCGTGTCAGACACCTAACCTACTGTTTAGCTGGTTCAACGTCTTCGTCAAGATCGGGTAAGCAGAAGATTTAGTTATTTTTACTGAAAAATATTTATTAATAATATTAAAAAATTATTTAATAAAAAATAACGTTAAAGCCACTGCAGAGCACAGCGGGTAGACACAGGTGTTCCATTGTAGTTTTCAGGGGTGTCACTGCATCGCATTTTAATTTTAATTTTTAATCGAGAATAGCGTAGGCGCATATGTTACTATCAGGTGGATTGTGTGCTTGTTTTTCCTTAACCTTTTACCTTAACTTGTAAAAAAAAAATCACAAAAAAGAATCCGGTGGAGCAACAGCCCTACAGCCAACTACGATTCGAACAAAATTCTGTCGAAATATTGCTGTCTCGCTTGGCAAAGATAGGCAGGTGCGGGGCGAGACGCGCAGCCTTACCTATACATTCGTTTACATTTATAATGTTAAATTTACACGCTTGCCAAGCCTTATCAAGTTTTCACAAGCCCCAAGATATGTATGTATAGACAAATACTAGTCTCGCATTTCGGAGTAATTTACATGCTTATGAATAGCGCCAGTGTGCTCACAAGACAAGCTTGACGGGCACCGAACTTGTTTCGGCTATTGCGTTTGGTTTCTTTTAATGTTTGTAGAAAGTGTTTATCAATATTTCTTGTTTAGCTTTTAATTATTTTATTGGCTTTTGCATTAATTCGGCAAGACGACCATAAATATAAAAATAAAGTGGTAGATGCCTGGTATCTGCCACTTTATTTTATCTTTATTCTCGTCAGGTGTACCTCAAAACAAGATTGTGCAACCAGTGCGTGTTGCCAGTGATGACCTATGGATCTGAGACGTGGTCTTTCACTGCTGACCGTATGAGGAAGCTCAAGGTCGCTCAGCGAGCCATGGAGAGGGCTATTGCTCGGAGTTTCTCTGCGTGATAGACCTAAAAACGAGGATATCCGCAGTAGGAAATCCGTAGGAATCCGCAGTACAAAGTAACCGACATAGCCCAACGGATTAATAAACTGAAGTGGCAATGGGCCGGGCACATAGTTCAAAGAAGCGACAACCGATGTGGAAGAAAGGTTCTCGAGTGGCAACCTCGTACCGGCAGGCTAAGTGTAGGGCGTCCCCCCACTGGATGGAGTGACTACCTGGAGGAAGTCGATGGGTGCAGGTGACTCGGGACCGTGTTTTATGGCATTCCTTGGGGGTGGCTAATGTTCAGCAGTGAACTTGTGAAGGGCTGTATTATGATGATAATGATGATGATGATGACCGACTATTTACACTTTAGTTATATTTGAAATGAGTAGAAGCCAGTTTCCAGAAGCGGATGCGCCACGTGTAACTTATAAAATATATTTCTAAATATATTTCAATTTTAAAATCACAATAATTTTTACCAGATGCCTGGTATCCATTCGATTTGTAACCATTTAGCACAACTTTGAGCGTGCGATTTGTTAAATAGGAATGACACCACTTTAAAATATTGTCAGAGATTCCGTAGTATGATAGTTTCTGTAAAAGTAAGTCATGGTCCACTTTATCGAAAGCTTTACTGAAATCTGTATATATTACGCCGACAGGAGTACCACGATCCACAAAGTCAATAACAGTGGATATAAAGGAGGTATAGTTGGTAGTAGTTCACCGACCTTTGATGAAACCATGTTGATCAGGAAGTAGTATGTGGTTCAAATGTTTGAATATATTAGATGTCTACATTAAAAGGTATATTAATATCATTGTTACGTACTCTTTAAAGCTGTCCTTGAATCTGTTAAAAATGATTGTGATTTTAATTAGAAATATATTCAACCGCGAGTCTGCGAGTTTTTTTGAATACATACTTAGAATTTTAATTCATTCTTATGACATAGGTAATTTCCTTAAAATGCTGAAATGAAACTTATGTTACATTGAATAAGTTACATGAAGCCTCTTTACTGGCCTCTTCTCATTTCGAATATAATTAAAGTGCATAATTAGTCGGTCACGCTCCTTCATCCTTATCATCAGACTTAATTTACTTGTAAGTCAGCACTTATAATTACAATGAACAATTTATTGGTGCCGTCAAGGATCGAACCTGTACTTAGGTTTCACGCCTACTGTGAAATTTACGGTGTGCGCCTATCCACTTAAGCTAGCACGGCTTCTTTTAAATGTGCTATAAAATATTTGTTTCATAGAATTTATGCAAGACGTAGTTAATTTGCAAATGTGTTAAAAAAATTCGGAGTCGTTTAATTTACTAACAACCACTTGCTATATGTCGGTTTTAGGGCAAGGAATGTATGCCGCGCTGCCTCAATGCGTTGGCGAACTTCACATGTCATCGAAATATTTTTTCTTATTTCTCAAACATGAAAGTTTCCTCACGATGTTTTCCTTCACCACTAAGCACGAGGTAAATCAGCACTTAAAAATGCAATTAACAATTTCATTGGTGCCTGTGGGGATCAAACCCGGGTTGCTCGCGTACTGTGAAATTTACAGCGAGCGCTTAGCCCCTGACCTACCATGGCTTTATTTTAAGTGATGATTTACGTCCTCTATATATATATTACGGTTATTTTTACGGTTTATTTACTCATGTGATTTGTAGGTCGCTACTTCTCGGCGTATATCAGCGCTGTGTATATTCGACTTTTTTCTCCATCTATTACTCCGCTTATCCTGATACCGTATATTTTAGAGATTTTTAAAGTTTTTGTCAACTCAAATCGATGATTTAATTCATCCGCAAAGTGAGCTCACGATATGGGCTGTACGGGGAAGACGAAAGGGGGCGAGAGGCTCTTACGATTCGCACTCGTGCACGTGGCGAATATTTGTTTACTAGCTAATGGTCGCTGGTCGGTCATTTGGAGTCCGTTCTGCGAGCGGTCGCTGCATAATCGTAAAAGTGAAGTGAAAGTTTTGTGATCTTCTTGTTTTTTACTTAACATTTATTTGAATTGTAGATTTACTGATTGTACTGATTTTATTAAAAAAATTAAACAAAACCAATATTTGATTAATACTATTTTTTTTTTCAAAATGCGTTGTCACACATGAGAAGGTTCCTAGAAGAACAAAAATATTAGAAAACATTTATCTTGCAACTCTTCAAGCGCCTCCTCAGATTCAAGCTACCTGAAATCTTGATGAAATAGAGAAATAGCTTGTATGTAACCAAGGTAGGCCCGAGGTCGCAAATTGGGAGCAGGGAGGCGTGCAGAGAGAGTTCGGATGGGGCGTAAAAGCGTTTTTAACAGCGGCAGCTTTTGCTGTTCTGATGGGCCGACTCGAACCGGGGTGGTACACGACCTCATAGAATACCAGCGTGAAGTAGAAGTTTACTTCTACGTTTCACCTGGTAAGTACAACTGGATGGAGGCCCGATTCCTCCCACCCCCCTTATCATGGTAGCGGAGTTAAATAAAACACTACCCCAGGAGGGTGCCAGCAAATTTGGTGACGGAGATCCCCCGCTGAGCATCCACGCCCACGCTACCCTACTGCAAACCGGTAACATTCATTGCTATGCAGACAACAGCACTGGTGCTGCTTTATACATCGGCCGTGCCAATATTTATCAGGAAAACGTCGCCAAGTATCGGAATAAACTTGTGTCTGAAGTTGAGACTTTGTTGGACAAAGTCTCGGATTGGGGGTTACTAAATTTAGTCCAGTTCAATCCCTAGAAGACACAAATTTGCGCGTTTACCGTTAAAAAGAACCCCTTTGTCGTATCTCCTCAGTTTCAGGGCACTCCCCTTGTTGCCTCAGCCAGTATCGGAACCCTGGGCGTCGACATATCGAATGACGTGCAGGGAAGAGAAGGCCAATATGGCCTCTTCTTCTCTTCAAAAAGCTTGGCGTGCTCAGCAAAGCGTGACAGCATTTCATGCCGGTACACTGCCTGCAATTTTACAAGGCGCAGATTCGGCCTCACATAGAATACTCTTCCCATCTCTGGGCCGGGGCTCCCCAGTGCCAGCTCCTTCCATTTGACCGTATCCAGCGCAGAGTGGTTCGAATTTGCGGTGACCGAGTTCTTTCTGATCGCCTTGACTCACAGACACTGCGAAGAGATGTTGCATCTCTGTGCCTATTTTTTCGCATCTACCACGGAGAGTGTTATGAGGAATTGTTCCGACTTATTGCAGCCGCTCAATTCACCATCGCACACCGCGACAACACTCGCGATACTATCCATACCATCTGGATGATTGGCGGTCCACCACTGTGCGATTTACAAGAACTTTTTTAGTACTCTCGCACAACTTCCTTTTGGAATCGACTACCACCAGTGATTTTTCCGGACCGATACGACTTTTATTAAAAGGCCGGTAACGCACCTGCGATTCCCTTAGTGTTGCAGATGTTCACGGGCGGCAGTCGAAACTTACCATCAGGAGAGCCGCATGTTCGTTTGCCCACTCTTCAATAAAAAAATAACAAAGATTTCTTCGCATTGAATCTTACTTCCGACAGCTCATTAAGTGTAACAGTTGCACTACGTAAACTGCTATGATCATCAAGGTTGATCAAGGTCAACGCATTAAGTTAGCAAAACAGAGTGCCACATCATATCCGTCATGAACGGAGGCATGAAGTGAGCAAAACATACGAACTATATACGGAATATACAGAGTGCCACATCATTTCCGTCATGAACGGAGGCATGAAGTGAGCAAAACATACGAACTATATACGGAATATACAGAGTGCCACATCATTTCCGTCATGAACGGAGGCATGAAGTGAGCAAAACATACGAACTATGTACGGAATATACAGAGTGCCACATCATTTCCGTCATGAACGGAGGCATGAAGTGAGCAAAACATACGAACTATGTACGGAATATACAGAGTGCCACATCATTTCCGTCATGAACGGAGGCACGAAGTGAGCAAAACATACAAACCATATACGAAATATACAGTGTGCCACATGCTTTTTATCATGAACGGACGTCCTAAACGAGCAAGAATTATTCAAAATTGAATATCGTCTTGTCGAATATAAATGGAATTCCTATTCTACTATGATATTTGTTAACAGATAAATTAACAATATTCACTCTAAACATTTTAAATTCTGCCGGAAATAGAAGATGCAATAAGTATCTATCGTAAAAAGACGCAAGAAGTCGTCTGCGATGTAAATAGAGTAAAAGATAAAACTAGTTTTTACATAATGCCTTTGTTATAACTAGAAGTAACTAATGGTCAAAATTGAATATCATTTAAAACTAGTTCTTACTTACAAAACGCGTTTTTCCGAAGCGAGTCAGTTAAAACTGTTTTTATTGAATGATTTCTCGAGAGAAAAATCGATTTAATAGGGTTGG
This sequence comes from Parnassius orleans, assembly GCA_029286625.1. NCBI lineage: Eukaryota > Metazoa > Arthropoda > Insecta > Lepidoptera > Papilionidae > Parnassius > Parnassius orleans. Next base: position 2,217,434 of record JAGSMP010000145.1, read on the forward strand.
GGGGGGGGCGTGTTTTAACTGTAACATATATATATATATATATATATATATATATATATATATATATATATCCCTCCTAAACGTCCTAAAAATGCAAAACGCAGCAGGTAATGATTATACCCTAAAGTTGTTGCAGTTTGTATAGTGTGAAAGGTGCTATGTACACCAAGGGTCGGAAACCGGTAAAATTTTCAAACCGGTTTGGCTTGCAAGTACATGTGAACGAAATATTAAGGTTTCATTCCAACGTAACCTTAATTTAACCGGTATTTTCAAATAAAGTTCCCATTATTTTTTCGTTCTTTAGATTTAAGGCATGGCGGGGATAGGGGAATCCACCGACCCGCGCGCCGCCGCGCCACACACGCCAGTGGCAGCGGCAGATAGCTACAAAAATACAGACAACTGTGCGACGTGATTTTTGTAGCTATCTGCCGATATCAAGCACCGCGGATCGTGATTCAAAAAACCGGTTTATTTTGTTTACAGAACAAAATGAATTCCGGTTTTGTTCTGATCAGCGCTCGGTCGCCGTCATTAGTGGATACCGCATCGCCTGCCTGATTGCAGCAGCCGAAAAAGATCGCTGTACATACACAAAATATTCGAATTTGATACATAGGTACTTGACAAGGCAAAATAATATTATTATTTTTATAATCACACATTTTTGTTATAATATTTTGTTTCGCTGAAAGTAAGTGGGATTTATATATATAAATAATTATATAAATGCCTATTCGTCTTGGAATTTATGGAGTGATCTGAAAGTGTTCATCGGTGACTGCTACTGGAACTCCTAGTCGAGTAGAACTATGTGTGCCAAGTTTGGGATCGTTTTGTTAGTTATGATGAGTCTTTACCTCCGGACTTGATGGAGAGACCTTATGGTGTACTTCGGTGACCATTACTGGAACTCCTGGACGAGTAGAACTAGGTGTGCCGAGTTTGGGCTCGTTTTGTTAGTTACGATGAGAACTAACTTCCGGGCTTGATGGAGAGACCTGATGGTGTACTTTGATGACTACTACTGGAACTCCTGGACGAGTAGAACTAGATGTGCCGAGTTTGGGCTCGTTTTGTTAGTTACGATGAAACCTAAACTCCGGGCTTGGTAGAGAGACCGGATGGTGTACTTTGGTGACTACTGCTGGAATTCCTGGACGAGTAGAACTAGGTGTGCCGAGCTTGGGCTCGTTTTGTTAGTTATGATTAGACCTTACCCCCGGACTTGATGGAGTGACCTGATGGTGTACTTCGGTGACTACTACTGAAACTCCTGGACGAGTAGAACAAGGTGTGTCTGTCACTCCATCAAGTCCGGGGGTAAGTTCTTATCATAACTAACAAAACGAGCCCAAACTCGGCACACATAGTTCTACTCGTCCAGGAGTTCCAGCAGTAAGCACCTAAGTACACCATCAAGTCTCTCCATCAAGCCTGGAGGTTAGGTATCATCATGACTAACAAAACGAGCCCAAACTCGGCACACCTAGTACTACTCGTCGAGGAATTCCAGTAGCTGTCACTGAAGTATACCTTCAAGTCACTTCACCAAGTCCGAAGCTAAAGTCTTATCATAACTAACAAAACCAGCCCAAAGTCCACAGCCACTATCTCACTGCTAGTAGTGGGCTTCTAGTGCCTAGCAGTAGTAATATATTTTTGTAGGTATAAGAAATGAGAAAAAAAATCAATCTTTCAAATTATCAAAATGTTTTTACTTGATTACGATTCCCACAGCCGCACCTAACCGTGCGTACACTTGTGTGTGTGACCCGTGTCAAAGTAATAGTTCGATTCTATACCTATTAATTTTGCAAACGCGTTCTTAATATGCAAATTCCAGATGTTTTTTATAGGATATTTTTTTTTAAATGTTTTTTATAGGATAGGGTGACAAACGAGCACACAGTCCACCTGATGGTAAGTGGTTGCTGTGACCCATAGACATCTACATCTGCCATCAATAAATAATCAAGATGGAGATGCGTTGTCACCCGTGAGGACTAAGGTGGAATGCCTCTTTTCCAGTAAAAAGGGTCTCCGGTACTCTATTTGCTGATGACACTTCATTAATTTTCAAATTAAAACGACAATTATTAAAATATGACGAAGTAAATAATGCTATATCTAAATTAGTAAATTGGTTTAATGTTAATAACTTGCATTTAAATGGTACTAAAACGAAATGTATGAAATTCATGACTCCAAATATCAAACAATTAAATACTAATGTAATTTTTAATGGGGAGAAACTGAGTCTTGTCGATACCACCATTTTTCTTGAAATAACACTAGACGCGAAGCTTCAATGGAGCCCCCATACATCAAAATTAGCAAGCAGACTTAGTTCTGCAGCATATGCTGTAAAAAAGATTAGAAATCTTACCAGTGTGGAAACAGCTAGACTTGTTTACTTTAGCTATTTCCATAGCATAATGTCGTATGGTATTTTGCTATGGGGGCACGCGACTGACACTGAAATTATATTTGTTTTACAGAAGAGGGCCATAAGAGCAATCTATGATTTAAAACCTAAAGAGTCGCTCCGACAAAAATTTAAGGAAATTAATATATTAACTTTGGCCTCTCAATACATTTATGAAAATGTAATGTACGTACACAAAAATAAAAGTAGTTATACAAAAATAAGTGATATTCATTCTGTAAATACTAGGAACAGACACAAGCTAGTAGTACCAGTTACTCGACTCCACCAAGTCAGTTATTCATTCTTGGGGCGATGTATACGCTTTTACAACAAAATCCCAGAAAATATACAAAATTTGACCTGCTCAAAGTTCAAAAACTTTATTAAACAAAGTTTGTATAAAAAGGGTTATTATAATATTAAGGAATTTATGGATGATAATAACCTGTGTAATAATTGATGATCGCTACCAAGCTATTTCTAATTTGTTTTGTGTGGTTAATTGTGTAACAAACATGATTGTAAGCTGTTATTAAAAAAAAAAGTCCCGCTGGGTTTCTTGCTGGTTCTTCCCAGGACAGAGGTTTTTTTTCGAACCAGTGGTAATTAAACAAAAGGATGACTTTCAATAAGTATTATTTATAATCTATATTGAATAAAAAAGTTTCTGTTTCTGTTTCTATACTCACCATACAAAACACAACAGTGTTAAGCTGCTATTTAACGCTGATATTCTGTGAGAGCGTGGTCCTTCCCCGGTCGAGCCGACCCATTCGTGCTACAATTATACTACTAATATAGCTGCAGCATGGCTCTACCACGTAAAAATGATCTTGTGCGCATGCGCAGACACAATATGATACATACATACATATGTTCATAAGATGTACAGTAAGCGTAGAATTTTGAATTCCCTAAATGATAATTGATTTTACCAGCTATGTAATATCCAGGATAATTAATAATTAATATTTGGTCACAACTCCAAAAACACGCGTAAGAAGTTAAAATTACATTTTACAAACGTAATTTTTTTAAATCTTTTTCTTTTTTGTTATATTCCTACCGGTTAAAATATGACCCTAAAGTTTATCCATAAATCCATTACAGCCTGTAAAAGTACACTGCTGAACATAGGCCTCCCCCATAGATTGCCTCGTAGTGGGGATTTTGCCATAGCTGCTACGCTTGGCAGGCGGGTTGGCAACCGCAGTTTTTTTATTCCTTTGAGTTGTTATTAGAAAGATACTGCTGCCCGTTACCTGTTCCAATTTCCCTTTGTCGCCTCTTACGACACCCACGGGACGACATGGGGTAGTGGATATTCTTACACCTCCACTTCACCGTATCTTAAGTTTATAAAACAAAATAAATAGGAATGGACCCAAAAGTAACTAAAGCATGTATTTATAAAAAATACACAATAATAAAACCTCTTAAGTAAGTAGGTAGGTGTTGCGGCCGCACCGCAAGTGGTCTACGTAGGCGACGTCGTCGGCTGCTTGGAATATCTTCGACTACGGATTAACAACGTGGTAAAGTTACGCTGCAGCTATACTATGGTTGTAGCACGAATGGGTCGGCCCGACCGGGGTAGAACCGGAGACCCTTTTTACTGGAAGCGAGGCATTGCATCGTAGTCCTCAGGGGTGATAACGCATCTGCATTTTATTTCGTAGTTAAGGATAAATGTAGATGTCTATGGGCCACAGCATCCACTTACCATCAGGTGGACTGTGTGCTCGTTTGTCACCCTATACTATTAAAAAAGAGTACTAAAATCATCGATCACTAATAAAAAACTAGATACACAATCCCATGCAAAAGTTCTCTAAAAACTGTCGCAAATTTTTTTGACGTAATCTAGTTGAAATAAATATACATCAATGTAAATTCAACCTTAAGTGAATTGTCTAAAGTTGTATTCAGAAAGCTACGTACAAATTAAAAGCGCACCCAATGTTCGAGTGGGCGCTCATTCGGTAAGGACATTTTTTGTCACTGATTGTGTATCTAGTTTTTTATTAGTGATCGTTGACTAAAATACGTAACTGCGGTGCCGTACCGGCGTACAGCCTAGGAGCCATACGAATAATATACAGTTCGTATTGCAACGCATCTTCGGCACTACAATGAATTTGAATTTGATTGAACTACATTTTTCTCGCGTTGTGTGATTTTGCACATTTTTATAATATTATGAATAATATTTAAAATTTTAATAGCGTTGAAAAGTAATGATGTAATTAAGGAAATATATTATAGACCTATTTTATGTATTTTTATTCTGGTAGTTTAGCGGGGATCGGCATATCTGAGAAATAAATATATTTTTAAAGTACATTACCCTTAGACATGTGTCATTCATTCATTTCTAGTGACCCGATCATTCATGTATTGATTCATCTTATGAACCGGCTCATTTAGGTCGATCATTCAAATGGATCATTTCGAGTTTCAGCACTCAGAGATCTGTGAGACCCGCTCGATAATCGTCGGACAATACTATATTCTTTGGTCGTCAGTCCTGTCAATCGTTTGATACGAAACGTTCAAAAAATGTAATTGCAATCATCAATACTTTTATGCGACCCAGGTGAAATGAACGAATCATTCACGATTGACACATGTCTAATTACCCTTAAATAATGACGAGGTGTGTCGTCGTATTTATTGGTATAGAATAAAGATATCAAGAGGGACAGATATATATTTGAAAAACATTCCATTATCTCCTTAGGTTAATCCCTACTGTCCAACGCAGTGATTTTTTATTCTCATTAAATTATCACATTTCTACAGTGGGTAAATGATATTGCGCTACTAAAACACTTGCAGGTTTTATTGATAAACTTGTGAGCACCTAAGTTTTGCTACATATCTCTTATTAGTACTTCTGTGATAGCTTAAAGAAATAGTGATAGTCTTTAAATGGCTTATTATAATACTAGCGATCCGTCCCGGCTTCGCGCGGTTGATTTCTGGATCTCTACAACAACGCCACCTACCGGGTCCAATTGTGAATCTAAACAATTCTCTAATCAACTTAATCACACACACAAAATTTCCTTTTTCCATAAACCTTCCTCTTGAATCATTCTGTCTATTGATGAAAAACGCATCATCATCCGTTGCGTAGTTAATCTAAGCGTACACTTGCGTACTTTATAATAAAATAATTATATTTTAATAAATTGGAACCAGGAGACCAGGGCCGGCCCAGTCCTTTTACTTCAAAAGCAAAAATTTATTATTATCCATAGTCAGCAGTTCCAATAATCACTTGAAATATACTCTTAACATTTTTTATCCTGAAGTGTAGTAGTTTAGAGGATCTAAAAGCTCTCTGTAAGTATCATAGAACGCGAGAACCATAGGTTCGATTCCTGCCGGCACCAATGAAATTGTTAATTGCATTTTCAAGTACTGATTTGCGGTGAAAGAAAACATCGTGAGGAAACCTGCATGTCTGAGAAATAAAAAAAATTGAGGGCATGTAAGTTCCGTCAACACGCATTGGAGTAGCGTGGCATAATTGTTCCATAACCGTCTCAGAAATGACAGGAGCATTGTGCCCAGCTGTGGGATGTATTACGGCTTTAACTTTCGTCTGATTGTTTAGCTATACTAAATTTAAATAAAACTAGTTTTTACGGATTTTATCACGTATATTAACTTATATTATATTCCCAATGTTTCGAGCACGTCACGGGCATCGTCACGGGGGGACTGAGGTGTACGACGTCCTAATGTCATAGTTAACCACGGCTACCTTGAGATTAAAGTTATTAATTTTTGGCCCGACCTACGCAGTATGAACTTACAGTACCTTGAAGTCTTGCAGTTGTATGCTCGGGTTGGGATTTAATTTTATTAATTATAGGATCCCAAGCAGATAGTTATACCTAGATAGATCGATAGACCTAGCCATCTTTATTGAAATTAGGAAGTTCTTTGATTTTAATAGCCTCGCGAATCATACTTGGAAGGAATCGGTGTTCTTTAGCGAGGATTTGTGGTCTATCAAATCTGATGTAGTGACGGGAGCGATAAAATCCGTAAAAACTAGTTTTATTTAAATGTGAAATGTTAACGTAAACATAAGAAACCATCATACTAAATTTGTCGATATCTCCTTATGATGTTGCACCATTGTCATTGAAATAAATTTGGCCTATTTTTTAAGAAAACCTTTTTATGTTTACAGTGGCAACTTGACCACGCGTATCGTGTGGTCGCTGATAATGGAGGTGTTGGTGTTCGTGGTGACTGTAATTTTGGCGATGGTCGACAGCAGCGAATGGCCTGTAACATTCTTTTGGATCACGCTCGTCTCCGTTTTTATATTAAACGGTGAGATACTTTGCTATTATAGTAACTTGAGTATTATTTTATTGTAAAACAATAATTATATAATTAACTAGCGATCCGCCCCGTCTTCGCACGGGTTATTTCTGGATATCGACAATAGCGCCACCTACCGGGCCCAATTGTGAATCTAAACCATCCAGGGACCCACTCAAACGAACAAAAAAAATTCATCAAAATCGTTCGAACCGTTTTCGAATTTTAGCGAGATGAATTTTTTAAATTAACGCCTCGGTAACCCCTTGCGGGTGGAATTTCGTAAAATCCGTTCTTAGCTGACCTCTACTCGGCAAAAGGAATATTCCTACCAAATTTCAAGTCTCTAGGCCTTATGGTTCCAGAGATATCGTGATGAGTCAGTACATAGGTGGAAATCTTTTATATATAGATTTCTTTCTTAGACGGTAAAGGAGCCTATTTTCAGTCCAGGAGTCTGACTTGCTCTCAAACTTGTTTCTGCCGCTTATCAGAAATTGCATTCACTGATGTTCCAGTTTGAAGGATGTGAAGAGCCAGTACAACTACAGGCTGAGTACTGTATTTTAGCCCACAGAAATGCACTTATAGCCTTCTTTGTTTAATTGATCCCACTTTCCATCAGGTTAACTAGTGTGTCACCATACTCCTACTAATAATATTATAAACGTGAAAGTTTGTGAGGATGTATGGATGTATGGATGTTTGTTACTCTTCCACGTAAAAACTACTGAATGTATTTTAATGAAAATTTACAATAATACAGCTCATACATCGGAACAACACATGGCTATAATTAATAAAGATATTTTGTAAATTGATCAAAATATAACGATTAGTGTTAAGTAAGTCGGAAAAAACTGTCATCTTCGAGCTATTTTGGCGTGCGGTGCAAAAACTGTAAGAAATACACAAATATAATGTATGGTTGAATTGTTTCTCCTAAATAGTTCTACAAAAAATGTCCGCGGCAGTATATTTCTATCTTTTATGTGTAAGCCATTATTACCAATCTACGCGGATAAAGTCACGGGCAAAAGCTAGTGCTATATAAAATACAATTTGTATTTTAGGATGTTGTAGCCAATCTTAAATTCTTATGATTTTTTGCTGGTTTTTCCCAGAATAGGTTTTTTCTTCAGTTGTAGAAGTAGAGTTAAATAAAACTATTTTTACGGATTTTATCGCGTTTAATTTTACTATTTTTAATTATTTTTGAATCCCGACGTTTCGGGTGTTTTACAGCAACCCATGGTCACGGGGGGGGGACTGAGATGTTTGACGTCCCGATGTCATAGTTAGCCCGGCTACCTTCAGTTTTTTAATATAAATTTTTGGTTCGATCTACGCAGAATGAGCTTACAGTATCTTGAAGTCTTACAGTGGTATGCTTGGGTTTGGATTTAATTTTGTTAATTATAGGATCCCAAGCAGATGGCAGCACCCATCCATCTTCTCTATTGAAATTAGGATGTTTTTTAATTTCAATAGCCTCGCTTATCATCCTTGGTAGGAATCGGTGTTCTGACGTGAAGCACCGACGCTCTGTCCTTGCCGTGCGTTGCGTCAAACATCTCAGTCCTTGCCGTGACCATGGGTTGCTGTAAAGCACCCGAAACGTCGGGAATCAAAAATAATTAAAAATAGTAAAATTAAACGCGATAAAATCCGTAAAAATAGTTTTATTCAATGTGTAGTGTTCGCGTAAATATAAGAAATCATTAAGTAAAGAGTTACTCTCAACAATATAATTTTGTAATCTGAGTTGGATAACCATTAACATTCCAGCCTATCAAAAGTCCACTGCTTAACACAGACCTCCCTCATAGATAACTTCTTATAGGCGATATTTGTCATAGTTGGCGCTTGTCGGGCGGGTTGGCAACCCCACTTTATTTTTTATTTTTATTTAGTATAAGAGTGACGCTGCTGCGCGCCCATGTTCTCCAAAATCCAATGGTTTCTCAAATTAATTGGTACTCTTCAGGCGACTGAACAGTTATGCATCGAGGTTCTCGTGACGTATTTTGGAGACTTAAGGCCGCAAGGGCAAATAAAGTGGCGGCGCGGCGTAAGAAAATTCATCATTCCATATCGTCCCGTGGGTGTCGTAAGAGGCGACTAAAGGACATACCACAATGATGATCTTATGGCTTTCTAGACGTATTTTACTAAGACCGGCGACGGGAGCATCGTTAAAGGTGCGAGACGCCTAGATCTGTTATCGCTGATCCGTCCGTTAAAGGTGGTGATTTAGGAAAATGGTCTTTACTACGGGAGAAGCCCGAAACAAGAAGAAGAAGGCAATTGACCATTAAGTTTTGTTTCTGTTGGTTTTTAATCTCCGTAAAATGCTTGTTGCCATCTACCAATAGTGAAAAATAATTTGGAATCTAATGTATAAAAATTTATTTTTGTTTGTTCGTATTTTATGCGCTGCCATACCGTTCATCAGACTGCGCTAAAACTTTGGCAACATATTGCTTGCACTTGCGGGAAGTTTATAGGCATAGCACACCGATTGTGGCGCCACCATATATCATACAATTTCAAACAATATAATTTCCAAATTTAAAACGATATATCCGCAATTATTTCTTTTGCGGCAGCTACGCGCCGGGTACCAGCTAGTATGTTATATTTTATCATTCTTAAAGTATTATGTTATGTCAAAAGATAAGTAAACTAATATTTAATATTTCTTTTTTACAGCATTCAACGCAGTGTTCCAAAATTCCGTGTACGGTGTTGCAGCGCGTCTACCGCCGCAATATACGGGCGCGGTGGTCCTAGGTTCGAATATTTGCGGCACTTTAGTTGTACTTCTGAACTGGCTCTCCGAAACCTTCACGACCAGCTACCGCACGTCGGCTATATACTACTTTATAGCCGGAATGTTCGTGTTACTGATCTGCTTCGACACTTACTTCGCATTGCCTTTGAATGTAAGTACCCATATTACCATATGATTTTGTATTTATCATACAAAAACATGATTTATATTTCAATAAAGAGTTGATGTTAGGTTGTTACAGTGCCATAATTCCACTAAAATAGGTATATTAAACCTTTTTGAGTACCTTAGAACAGTTCTATCATATTTTTATGTTAAAGCGCCATCTGTTGGTGACTAAAATTTACATAATATTGTGGGTTAATATTGAAAAAATATACAAAATGTTTATTCATGTAATTGAAACCTGAATTTGGCCCATTTTTTTTGTAAAATCTTTTTAACACAGTATAAATTTAGCTGATAAATAAATTAATAAACTTAACATTTTTTTTTTTAAAAGTTCTAAATCGCGATATTAAAGTTCTCGCGTTAGGTTACTATATATACACTGTCAGAGTGTTAATGATATTAATGTAATAGTTATCCAAAGTTTACAATTCTTCTTAAATTGTTCAAACGTGACTAAAAGTTTGTTCAGTATGGTATTTTAATAAATATCATTAACTTAAATTCGGTTCCCACTTTCCAACGCAGTGATGTGGTCTATAAGTTAGATGACGTCACATTTAACATTCAGTGGGGTACATCAAAGCTTTACTAAAACACACGCAATATTTCTTCAATAAATTTGTGTGCACCTAAGTTTCGCAACAATATAATTATTTTGAGATATTTTTATCAATTTTAATTTTACCCCTTAATTTTGAATAGTTTCACATTATTTTTTTACACAATTTTTTTTAATTATTTTTAATTACTTTTTATTAGTGTTCATTTCAGAATTTTTAACTCTTAAATAATTTAAATAAGAATAATAATTTACAAAAAGTTAATAAATAATTTTTAAATTATCCAGTATTAAGATTTCAGTATGATTTGGATTTCAGCGATTGCTAACCCACCTGCCGTATTTTGTATATCCTTCCAAACATGTTGTTGATATAATGAATACCCTGAATTTGTAACATTTCAATACTGGATTTTCTACCTGACAAAGTTTTAGTCTCTGAAATGAATATAAGTTTCTGGCTATGTGTTTGTACTTTGTAATTCGTACGTGTATTCAAATTTGTACAAACATCAACAAATGTTACTATATGTATAGGTGTTCCAACATTAATATTTTTATTTCCAGAGGTTCTATCGATACCATGAAACACTTCAAGAAAGAACGATGCGTGTGAATCCGGCCTTAGCGGCGACAGCGAATCAAAACGCGAGTCCTGCAAAGCAACGCACTCCCTATGGTACCATCTTCAAGCAGTCTTGGGTTCAACTTTATAATGTGTTCATCATTTTCTTCGTGACTCTTGCTGTTTTTCCAGAGGTTCATTCTAGTTAGTATTCAACGTTTTTCTGTACATCTAGGCTTAAACTCTTTAGCCCTTATAATTTTGAATCAATAATGATTTTTATTATATTAATATTTTAGAATTGTTTTTACATATATACATGTTTTCTATGTTTATTACATAACTCCTTATATTTATTACAGATATTGAGCCTATTACACCAAATTTCCTTGGACATAATTTCACAAAACTTACCTGCTTCCTCACTTTTAATCTCACAGCGATGATTGGGAATCTAACAGCCAGTTGCTGGCAGTTTGTAAGTATATATTATATCATTTATTATTTCTTTTAGCTTTAGTTGCTTGAAGACGAGTGCTCTCTTAAATGTATTTTGAGTTCTGTATCCGTTGTTATTACTGAAGTTGTTAATTATGTACATATTTGACACTAGTCAATTGGAATACTTTAGAGTTGTCATAAAAAATGTTCCTTAGAAATTGTATGAGATAAAATAACCCTCATATTTGTAGACTTTTTAATACTCAAAATTTTATTTAAATATTATTAAGCTTAAAACGAAATAACGAACCTTTTTATGCGCTAATGAAATTAGCAAATTTGAAGTACCTATATGGTGTAGTAATTTATTAATGATAGTGTCATGTCAAACAATCAAAGTATATGTGGTAGAGTCATGCTACAGCTATATCAATAGTACAGTTGTAGCACGAATGGGTCGGCTCGACCGGGGAAGGACCACACTCACAGAATAGCAGCGTAAAATAGCAGCTTAATGCTGCTGTGTTTCGTTTGGTGAGCTTAGAGAACCGGAAACCCTTTTACTGGAAAAGAGGCATTCCATCTTAGTCCTCACGGCTGACAACTCATCTGCATTTTATTCGCAAACGAGGATAGATGTAGATGTCTATGGGCCACAGCAACCACTTACCATCAGGTGGACTGTGTGCTCGCTTGTCACCCTTATCCTATAAAAAAAAAGTTGTGAGTAAACGGCATGCACAAAAAAAACCTTTGTATAAATTCGTATGCAACAATGTCTTTCTTAACGTACAGCAAAAAAGTGGAATAATTTGTCTCCGTCTGTCTTTCCGTCCGAATACAATCTGGGCGTCTTCTAGGCAAGAGTGAATAGGCTTTTGTTACGCTAAGACAGTGCGATTTGCCATCTAGGGCTTCATTACCATGAGGTGAGATTGTGGTCAAGGACTGGTTCAAAATAAGTAAAAAAACGTCCATTAGACCGTTCCGTCGTCGCTTCGTGCATGGCACTCGGCGTTACCAAAGCGCTCTGTGCTGGCAACCAAAAGCCTTGTTACTGCGTATGCATACCGTTGTCCAGAACAATAGCAATCATTGCTAATTCTCTTACAGATAATTTAAAAAAATTGCAACCTGTATCTGTCTAACTCCTGGACACAGGCGTCAACTCATTTCTAAAAAGGTCCACAACGCTGCCTCTATGGGTGGTTTCCTCACAATATTTTCCTTCACCGCCCAGCACGTCGTAAATCAGCACTTAAAATTGCAATTAACAATTTCATTCGTGCCAGAGAGGATCGGACCCGGATTGCGCTCGCGTAGTGTGAAATTTACAGATAGCGCTTAATATTCTAGGGTTAGCTTTTAGTACAAAATTAGGTTTTCACAGTATAGGTATTTAGATATAAATAATTTTCACAATAACTACACCGACGCGTCCATTGACAAGAAAATGAATGCGAAATATACAAAAACCGTTAAATGTAGAACGGGCATCGTAAACATACCTATAACCTATAACACGGGGAATGGTCACTGAACTCGATGTATATGGATATGTCGTGTTTTTCTCGTGCCTGGAACATTCATAACGTGTTCATATCATGGACCCTTGTAGTGGACCTCTTAGCATCTTGCCTGACCAGTATGCTGAGTATGTGAATATCTAACAAGGAACGCGTCATTTTGCATATTTATAGAAGGACCTATATAAATTGGTGCATTCAAAAAGCTGATAAAAACAATGAGTCCATATCTTGACAGTATTGGTAATCGGAATATTGTGTAAACTTTTTAGCCAAGCCCACGATGGCTATCCATCTTCACGACAATAAGACTGGTGTTTATTCCACTGTTCCTGGTGTGCAACTTTATCCCGGCGGAGAGAACTCTGCCAGTATTGGTTAGGAATGACTGGTTGTACTGGTTTTTGCTGTAATACTTGGCTGGAGCTCGGGCCATGGTAGCTCTCTTGGCATGATGTATGTTAGTGGGTGAGTATTTTTTTAATATTCTAATTATAAAACAATAGAATCATAAATGGCGGTCTATCTCATGTCATTTCACTTGCTTATTGTTTGCATCCCTGTCTCACCCCGTATGGGGAGAAAAAATAATCAATCAGTTTGAGTTTTTGAAATTTCATCTTGCAATCGTACATCTTGCAAATCAACTTTCAAATTGAACGTTTTGTTGAATGTTTACAATTTGTATCAATTTTTATCATTTTTTTCTTATTGTTAATTGAAGTCAGTTATTAGTTAAAATTACGTCTCTTAAGAAGTTATTAATATTTATTTGCATAACCTCAATAACAACGAAACTAGCCCAAATTAATATATTTACATAACTAATAAAATGTATTCATTCATTTATTTATATTAATATGGATAAATGATAATGAATTTTTTTTGCTGTCCATACTTCAATAAGTACTTTCCGTCACTTATGATTCTATTCTTTTATGGAACGCATTATATGTATTTTATTTATTAAACATTGATTTTAATCTGCGACACAGACAATAAAAACTTTGACTCGGTAGTAGCTTGGGCGGTAGCTGGCTGCGGCGCTATGATACGCGATTTATCTATGTGCAATTTATTGCGTCAAGGAAGATTGATTTTAAAGCAATACTCTTACCTATTGTAAGAGTATTGCTTTAAAAAAATAACGAAAATGTAACAGTTCTCATTAGCAATTGAAGCGGCAAATATTCGCTACCTTATGAAAAAATAAGTGATAAAGATATTTCTACATTTCTAAAATGCCAAATAGATCTAACAATTTAGGCAGCGAACCTACTTATATTCTACGGACAGTTCTGCATTAGTAATAGTAATCTTTATCTTTATGTTTATTATATATTATATTATATTTCTGTGTGTGTTTGTCACTAAAATCCTGCTAAACGGCTCGACCGATTTTGATGAAGTTTTGTGTGTGTCAGAGTCCTGGATGGTTTAGATTCACAATTGGACCCGGTAAGTGGCGCTGTTGTCGAGATCCAGAAATTATCCCTGCGAAGCCGGGGCGTATCGCTAGTAATTATTACCATTCACAAAATAATCTATTGATTATATTCTGACCTGATTACAAAATAATCATCAATATCATCTGATTGCAGTATAATCTAAGTAAACAGACTCTCATTGCAATTATGATTTATTTTTTCAGAACTGTAGCCCCTGAGCATGCTTCCACGGCTGGCATGATTGGTGGAGCGATGCTTGTCACAGGCATAGTAGCTGGGATCACATTCTCGAGCATCTGCAGAACCCTTGTATCTTTAGATGTTTGGAGGTCTCTCTAGCGGATATTTTCACATGCTGGAACATTCTGGAATGTTCTCACTAGAGGTGTAGGACAGTGATTTGTGCCTAAAGTGATTTGAGTGACAAGTAAAGTGTTTAATGTTTCATTAACTGTGGCAGTGTTTCTAGGTTATAAAGTGAAAACCATACTGCAGGTAGATTTAAGGGAGTACAAATTGTTATTCTGGGTGGAAAGGTTTGTTACTTGGTTGCTTAGTTTGACAAGGAATGTAAGTTTGCAAAGTGTTTTAGTGAAATTTTATTTACTAAATAACCATTTAATTACTTTTTAAGTGAACCATATTAAAGAAATACGATTAATTTCTAAATTGAAAAATGTCTAACTTTGTAATTTGACATAATTTTACTTTATTCAGATATTAGATTTTTAGAGTGAATAGTTATGATGGAATTGAATATAACATTGTTGGTAATACTATATAGCAAAGTATATGATATATATAATTGTATCGACATAATTATAAATTATTTCTAAAAAAGTGTTACAAATATAAATTTAACTATTTGTTTACAATT
Source organism: Parnassius orleans (assembly GCA_029286625.1). NCBI lineage: Eukaryota > Metazoa > Arthropoda > Insecta > Lepidoptera > Papilionidae > Parnassius > Parnassius orleans. Next base: position 2,232,593 of record JAGSMP010000145.1, read on the forward strand.
TTTTTCAAAGTTTAAAAAATATTAACAGTTTCCACATATTAGCATTTAATTATGTATTTCTATCCCGGTTACAAGTTATTTTTATGATTCATAATAATATATACACAATTATATAAATATATAATAATTATTGTTTCATTATTATATGGCATTATTATGTAACATAGTATATCTGAAATATACCAAAATATAACAAAATTCTATAAAATAATTAGGATTGTATTTAGAATCAAAATGGTAATGCATTAATTAAATGGGTAAAAATTACTAAATTTATACAAATTGTTCAAGTTTGTAAATGCTTAGCTGTTATATAAAATAGTTTTAGTTAAATAGTTTCAGTAATATATACAGTATTTTGCTATTCATTGCAATAAAATAACACAACAATAATGACATTTGTAATTTTTTTATAAAATGTTCTTTTTAAAGAATTATTCACCACATTATTTCTATAAATATAAATCTAAAGTTCCGTTATATTAAAGTATTCTAAGTTTGTACTAAATTGCAATTTAATTGCAGAAATACGCACAGTCTCAATTCTGTAAATTTGATTGTTTAATTTTTTTAATAATTTTAATATTAAGTAGGTTAGTAGTAAAAAATGAATGACGATTCAACTTTTGCTGCTAAAGCATATTATTATCAACAAGCAACTTGCTATTAAAGAAACTGACTGCTAAAGACAGATTTCGTTAGAATGCACCTCAAGCAAGCACTAATGTATTGCTTTTGCGAAAGTCTTCGAGGCAAGAGTTTTAAAGGGAAGATGAATCTAACTACCCACACCTATCTTGTTGTAAAAACGTTTAGGCTAGAAGATGTCAAAAAGGAACAAAAGAAAAAACAAAAAAGCATTACTAGGCTCGGTTAAAAGGAGGAATGAATAAGAAATAAATAATTATTTTTATCAACTTATAACATCTGTTCAAGTGTCTTATCAAGTACTTCTGGACATGGATCTTCTTGATCTTGGATTGGTTCTCCCTTAATTCGTCATGATCGACATATTTGCCAGGTGGATTATTCATGATAGTATATCTTGCACTCTGACAGTTGTAGTATAAACTTTATATAAATAATAGCAATACGAATTAGAGCCAGTTCCGTCTTTGTTGCAGTTTTAACATTGGACGATATTTGTTATTGGATATTCCCTCTAGGTTGTAACGACTTTATCGCTGCACTACAGGTACTTTCTGTGTGAACTGTAGCATAGAAATACTGCTAGTTAATTATGCTGTGTTATATATGAACAGCTTCATATATATACAAGCGGTTTGAAGAGGATGACTTATCTTTGTTACTGCTCGGAGGGAACTAGATCTAACAGCTTTTAACACCAAAGAATCACCGCATTTGTGAGGCTATTACCAGTTTTTGTAGATAGTGTAGTCTAGCCATTAGTATATATATATCGACGTCCCCCGCGAATAATCCGGTAATGACTACGGTGTATATATATACTAAGTATATATACTAAGGTGTATATATTATATACACCTTCCTGTTGGTTCATTAATGCAATTTTAACAGCTTTTCGATACATATTTGTTTGAAGAAACTAGTAAAGAATTAAATATACATAATTCAATGTTATAAATGATAAAATATTTTTTTTGGAATTTGTTTGTGCTTTAATAAAGTAGAAATTGAGTCGTCATTTAGACAACAATTTGTAAATCTTAACAATTTTAAAATTATGTTTGACAGACTGATCCACTAACATTGTTTTACTCTAATATGTTAACAGCAAAAATGATAAATGATATGAACACATTTGACAAAAACAATATTGGAAATGTGTGTAATTTCTCGAACATGTTCTAAAGGATCCACTTTACATAAAATTTGCATATGCAAGTTTGTTGAATGTGTATTACACTGCCATTAGAAGATTTTAATTCTATATGAGATCGAAAATTTTAATATCATATTATTTTGAACAAATTATGTATGTATTGAGTGTAATTTTATTTTTCCGTAAAGTGAGTCGATTTTTTTGTTTATTTATTTCATAGTAAAGGTTTTTTTTTCATTTTGTTATTTTATTTATTCCTTTTGAGTGCCACCTATAGTAAAATATAAAATTTAACACTATATAATATTTAGAAGCACAATGAGTAGATAGGAAGACGGTAATACATGTGAAAATTTATACTATGTAGTCTGGTGTGGTTATATAATTGGAATTGCTACGACAAAATGATGATAAGAATATATATATAGTAATAGCATTAAAAGTGGATAAACACTTAAACCGTCCAAGTTTGCCAGAATGGTTTAGTATTTCATTAATTATATCAAGGCTTTTGTTAACTTGATTGTAGCTTATAAAATAAATACGCGACTGTTCCTGCAGATTGTTATTCACTGCCAAGAAATACCTACGATTTTGAGACATTTTGTGCTTTGTTTAGTTCAAAAATATAAAAAAAAAATTAGCATTAAAATAATAGGATTTGATTCTAAGTTCCTAAATAATTACGTCATTTGTAGAAGCATGTGGTATTGGCAACTTGAAAGATATTAACACTTTTGTCGTAGCAGTCATCTTTAAGGAATATGAATTAATATTATAGAATGATCATGTAGGCAGTGTTTTTAATACTAACTATTGTACCCTGGTGCCTTATCCAACCTCTGTTGATTTAAATCATTACATTTATAACGAGCAAACTAACATAACCATATTCTTTTAATTTCAAGTTTTGTGAGTAGGTACAGGATTCTAGTAGTACACCGCACAACCTATTCATATTAGCAAATTTTTTTTATTTTTATTTTATTTATTAGTTATTCTTTAGTGCATTCTCTATTACAAAAGAATACAAAGCTTATTTGTATTATCAAACCCGCCTAGCTTTTATGTAAATGCAAGGCTGTATTATTATATTAAAATGTTCATTACTTTGATTAGGAAAAGGTAAATCAATTTATTTTCCTAATTCATATAATTATATCCAACTAAAAACATTCAAGCAAATGTTTCTTTGTGAAATCAACAATATCTGCGGTGGTTATGTATTTTTCCGATATAGCATTATTACATTATGTAGTGTCACATATAATAACCATTGACAATAACAGGAGTATTAAAAGAAAATACCTACGTCTGTTTATGAAAATATTGTGGATTTGCAATATAATGGACATAAATATAAAATAATCGCAATTAGATTTTAAGAGATTTCATCTTTATCTACTGCGTGAAAAAGATGATTTATATATATTGATGATGAAGAATGTTTAATATCACACATTAACTTCACAATTTGCTGTTTTACTCTTTTCTTAAAATTTAAATGCACGATTCAGTAAACAAATAATGTTCTAATATTTACATACGTAATACCAACGAACTCTTAGAGTGTGTGCTTATTACATTGTTATCAATTTAAATCCGACATATAATGGAAAAAATAATCTATGACTGGAGGTGTGAGTAGCAGCCAAATTTCCCTTCCAAGTTTTCCTTTCTCCCAAGTCTGGAAAACTATTTGAGCTATATGCATCTTCACTGATTATTCTACGTATAAATAATAAATACTAATATGAACTATTAAAAATCACATTATAAGTGTTGATTTGTTTATTGAGTCGTGACATAAATACTTGTAATAACTCATAATCCATATAGTCATAATATATCAAAACGTAGTTGTTTGTGCTAAAACACTATAATAATATAATAAGTAAGATGCACTCCTTTAGAGTCGAAGGCTGTGAAATAATAGCTTTAACCTTTCCACTGTAGATTTCATGCTCCCTTAATCCTCGATCTATTGTTTCAAGTGTAAAGCACTATATAACTTAAAGTTATTAATATACTTGAATAATTTCCGTTTTTATTGAGTTGTAGTTGTAAGTTATGTGATTTAAAATTTATATGGCGCGTGAAAAATTTAACTGAGGTTGTATCAAAATTAATTTAATAAGCGTGCTATGAAACATCGTTGTCTTTGAACAGATATTACATTTTTGACGAAAATCATAAATTAACTGGCCCGACAGACGTTGTTCTGCCCTTTCCGATACGTGGCGCAGTGAGTTTTCTGACTTTTTAGGGTAAATATAAAATAAATATAAAAAAAAATATTAACAACTCCACAACAGTGCCTAATCTATGGGATTCAGATTTTGTGATTTTCTTTTTGGCGTTAAACCAATGTTGTTTTGAACCATAGGTACAGAATATGTTGATAACTTGACTACAGCGTCATGTATATTCGCATCCTAGCATATCTATGAACCATCGTCTTGACAAAATAAGTAATTTTGTGAATAGGACCTCGTCAAGTAGTTCAGAAGTTACACGGACGCTCACACATACACTAACTATTATAAAGATATTTAATTTAACTTGAACAAAATTTTAGCAAATTGTCCAGTATTTTGTTATTATTTCCACTAGCGTCATGATCCTTTGAGCCGGATTAACATGTTATTTGTGATTTTAACATTTTTGGTAGTAATTATTGAAAGCTGTAATTTGCAAGAGCATAATATGAAAGTAACCATTCTTTAAAGTCTTTTTTTTTTGAAAAACTACCTCCATCCTACAAATTTCTTCTGTGTTTTGGAGGCGATTTACATAGATAAATTATACACATGCAAAACATCCGGACTCAGAACAACAATTATTTGTAGGCCATACCAATACTTATTTTTTGCAGGATTCGAACTGCCGCCTGTAGTCGTCATAATACGTAGTCACGTCCGATACTCCTATAGATTCTATTACACAATTAATAATTGAATTATTACTATTATTTTATAAGTAATACATTTTATAACTAAATAGACGGTGATAATGATTATTATACGAATTGATAACACTGAATTGTGTTTGTAAATAATAATTAATTTGGATACATATTTGGTATTGGTGCTTTACATTTGGATATGAATGGATTGCATCCAAAACACATTGATTACACCTTCTAGTACAAAACTTTGATTTTTGCCTTATACATTTAAGACTGTGTAGCGTTTATTACATTGTACGAGTGTTCGGACTGTAAGTGTAGAAGAGACAGCCTCATTAAAACTATAATAGACTGAATCATTTAAGATGGAATGAATTATGAAAGTTTTATTATTTAACTACTGTCATTATAACAAACAAGAATAATGTCTCGTTAGATTTTTAAATACTACGGGTTCCATATCATTGTGAAATTGTAGTATTGTAATAAAATGGAAAAGGATATAAAATGCCCAAATAATTTTCATATTTTATATTTTGAATGATTTTTTTAATGCGACCTAAGTTAATTGTTTGTAAAATAACGTAATTTCTTGGGACAATGTTTATGCAAGGTAAGCGAAGTATTAGACATTTTTCACAGAATAGGTTAAGTACTACTTGTTGTTTTATATACCAATATACATATGTTTTTTTAAACAAATAAACTTATTTAGAGTAGTCCCAGTGATTACAACGAATTCTTCCGTTTAATTTCTAAATATACTATTAAATAGATTATGTATTCCTTACGTATACCTAATATTTATATAACTAAATAAAATATAATATTGGACTGGGCAGACGTTGCTCTGCCCTTTCCGTAATGTGTTTCACTCCACACTTTTTACAGTGTAAATATAAATTTTATTAATAACTCGACCGCAGCGCTACCTATCGTTTTCAGATTTTGTGATTTTCTTTTTTGGTACTAAACCATTTTGGTCCATAAATGCTGAATCTGTTAATTAATTGTCTACGGTGTCACCTATTGGATCCTAACATAGCTATGTACCATCTACTCAATAAAATAAAATATGTATATTGTGTAATTATGACTTCAATCTGTCAAGTCGTTCAAAAGTTACATGACCACTAACAGTTTTACTGAACTGGCCACTTTTTTTATTTTGAACTAAAATGGCTGGTTTGACTTGGAATTCTAAATTTATTGCATTTTATTCCTTTTTCAAATTCAGATAACATTTGTTTCTTTGGGTTTTGTTTTTTCTGCAACATCGTTACATCACTATTTAACATGGTTATAAAAATATTTTTTGGTAAAAAAATATTTCAATGTTCCTATATACAAAGGCAATTTTATAGGTAAAGGTCTAATATAATGACACATTTGTAGTAATATTATATTGATTCAGTTAAATAAGTACTACCTAGGTACATTGTAAATCTAATTTTCTTTTTTTAATAGTTTTGCAAGCTTACCATCATAATCAATCCGTCATTAGTCCTCTGTTAAATATAGGCTACTAGTGGTTAGATTTTTCAATAATTGCTATGCTTTGCATTGGCCGGTAAAATGGCGACCACAGGTTTGGTATATATGTTTGATGATCAGTCGGAAGCCACGAGATCTTGGCTTTTCCATAGTCAACCCTTCTTACGACACCGAAGTGACGATGAATAGAACATATTGCTTTTGTATTTGCCAGTTACGCTATAGTCTTTGTTTGATAACAGCTTCCGGTAATAATAATGTCCGCCAGACTAACGGACGCTTCTGCGGTTTTCACCCTGTTCTGCACAGAGGCCAGTCTCAACGAAGAAAAGCCATTTGAGCAGGACAGGATTATAGAGTACGAGTGTGTACAAAAGCACAGGTGCACGAGAGTGCATAGAGTGAATAGAGATATTCCTCACTCATAGTCCGATGGAACGGAAATCCAACGTAACTGGGGAGAGATCAGGTGGAGGGCCAACTCTTTACGTGTTTTCCAAGACCCCTGACTCCTGGCTGCTACTGAGAATTACATGATAGAAAAACCTAATAAGTAATAATGAACTAAGATTATGGCTGGGTTCGAACCTTATATTCAGCAGCCGTTCTTACGAAATGTACATAAAATGTAAAGTACCGCAGTAGATGTCATGACATCCCTGGAGGTGCTCTCTGCTTACCAGCGGACTGATGACTGGCTGTAGTGATGATAACTTGCCTACTATTTAATTACATTAACGCTTTTTTAATTTTATTATAGCATGGAACTTATTATTATGTTATATAAGTATTATTTGTAGGTAGCAAAAATTAAGCGCATTGGCAAAATATACTACCAATTAGGTACTTCTCATTTTATTTAACCAGTTTTAAAAGTATTACTGTTTGATATCTCAGGCTCTTAAATATTTAAATCCAGAATAATAGTACCTGTGTAGTTAGATATTAATCTAGTCTCCTTAGTACGTAAAGGATTTATAATGTATCTATATACGTGTATATGTTATGGGTACACGGTTCTTTTAGGGTAAAGTCCGAATAGTTTATAAATAATATAAATGCTTTGTGGTGGACCAAGGGCTACATCAGCCACACTAACCTACTGTATCTGTATGTGCTTTCGTATTGACAAAACCACAAGTCATAATTATTTTAAATAATTATTCGGATTTTACCCTAAAGGCACTGGATGAACCTTGGTTTACTACTTATTCGGGCATTACCCGTAACTTAATATGTAAATAATTGTTACATTACAACTTTTTCAAACTATAACTTTAGAGCGCATACAGTCGAACGGCATAAACTGCGCTATTGATCAAAAGAAAGTGACGACAGTCGTCAACGGTACGAGTACGCCGATGGCTCTGTCCAACAATGGTAATGCAGTGGTAGCGTAAGGTGCCGTTTGTGCCATTTTTTCAGTTTATAGAAAATAGTCCAAGAGCGAGTCATAAACATTTGTAATTAATAAAAACACCTTTTTTATAAAGCGTTTAGCATTGGGATGAAATAAAATGCCATTCTATAATATAATGCTAATATTCATCCATAAATACTGAATATTTTTTTCTTTTCCGTTTGCAAAGACTGTCATACGAGCTTCTTTTTAACAATTTTAAACGTGGTAGAGCCATGCTAAAGCTGCATTATGGTTGTAGCATGAATGAGTCGGCTCGACTGGGGAAGAACCACGCTCTCACAGAATACCAGCGTAAAATAGCAGCTTAGTACTGATGTGTTTCGTATGGTGAGTGTAGAGAACCGGAGACCCTTTTTACTGGAAATGAGGCATTTCATCTCAGTCCTCAGGGGTGACAACACATCTGCATTTTGATTATTAAATGACGATAAGTGTAGTTGTCTATTGGCCACAGCGTCTACTTACCATCAGGTGGACTGTGTGTTCGTTTGTCACCCTTATTCTATAAAAAAAATCCATTCGCAACTTTTAACTTTAGATATTTTAAAGTTAGACCGGTGTTTGTCACGTCCACTGTGGTAGCCGACCCGTTGACGGCAACCGTCTATAAGCGGCGACTGCAGCAGTTACCCTTGTCGTTCGGCTGTATGATCTCAAATTTTTACCATTACAAGTATTTCTGCATTTACAAGATTGTGTCACACTGTTAATGATACCTTTTCGCGATTTATATTAATTATATTTATAAGGATTTAATTAAAATGTAAGTAGTTCATGAGCTTAAAATTATGTTATGTATGATGTGTATTATTTAATTTAATGATGAGTTATTTAGTATAACTTATGTAAACCTCTTTCAATTCTTACCCGTTAAACTACCTACAAATCCACAGACGACAATAATAGTAAATATCAGTAGTGTAACCCGTATTTTTTCACTTTTCCACATTATGTAAAACTTTAACACTATTGACGAATTCTTCTCTATGCTGATAAAATTGTATTCAATCTATAATAAATGATTATATAAACAAATAGTTTGTTTTTATTTCCCCGTTGTTATGTTGTGTGATGGGGCGCGGGCGTAGGAGAATCCATCAACATATTTCGTACCATGAGGGTCGACTATGGGATATGCCAGAAATATATAATGATGTTTTCTCTTAATCTTCTTTTTTTTAACTGACTTCAAAAAGGCTCAATTCAACTGTATTTTTTTATTTGTGTTACCTCATAACTTTTTTCTAGATGAACCGATTTTGATGATTCTTTTTTATTTGGAAGCTGGTGCTTCTCATGTGTCCCATATACATTTGATCAAGGTCTGACTAGTAGTTTTTGAGATATCCTTAATAATTTATATTAAAGTCGGTTGTACAAAATTTTTAATTTTACCACTTGTTTAAAGATCGGAAGAAGCTATCACCATCAAATGATTATACAAATATAAGATAACAGTATGATGAAGACGGGTGGAAGAGGTGAAAGGAGAATGATCAACACCAGTTCGTCCCGTGGTAGATGTAAGAGGCGAAAGATTTGTGGCTTCCGACAGATACTACTACTATAACCATCCCGATAACGCCAGGCGTAAAATATCCAGACCGGCGAGGGTGAGCAACGTTGAAGGTACGAAAGTCAATCCGCTTGCACAGCGTGACTATTACACCAAATCTTTCCTACAACAGAGTTCCATGTCCAGGAGTGGACTTCACGGGCTGACGAAGAAATTTTCCTGTTGATATTAAGCCCATTTTTATGATACAGTTCATACGTGGCGGAGCTTCACTGCGGCTGACTATAGTATGAACGGGTTGACTCGCTCGAGGAAGGACGCTGTTCTCGTTAAACACTAGCGTTAAATAGCATCTTATTTCTTGTTATGATTCATATAGAGTGACGTGAACTGGAGACCTTCTTTATTAGTTCAATTTCCATCTCAGTCTTTAGGGGTGGCAAATGCATCTGTATTTTGATTCAAGTCGTGCACTTTATGCTTCATTTTACACTTACTGATGTTAAAAAATGTTTGTGTTCATTATATGGCAATTTTTGGCATTGCGTTTGTGCCACGATACCCAAGCTTTCAATTGTACGAGTATATTAGGTATCGCGTAAGTGTTATTAAGGTTCTATGTGTTACTAAGATGGAATGTCTCTTTTCAAGTAAAAAGGGTCTCCGGTTCTCTACACTCACCATACGAAATACAGCAGCATTAAGCTGCTATTTTACCCTGGTATTCTGTGAGAGCGTGATCCTTCCCCGGTCGAGCCGACCCATTCGTGCTACAACTATGCACTTAATATAGCTGCAGCGTGGCTCTACCACGTAGATTTAAGTATGTATCTAATTAATAGTAATGGCTCGCTCTGTATATTGCACATGTCATAATTTAGAGTATAGAAACAGCCAGAGTACTGTGATCGCCAATTCTCCTGCAAAGCGTGGCGACTATGACAAATCCTCTATACAGCGACAGTTTATGAGAGGGTTAATGTCCGTCCTTTTAAAAGATTATGATGAAGAAGTTTATGAGAGTCCCATAGTCGTGCAAAGTCCTTTTATTTGTGATAGATGTATAAACGACCTATGTACACCAGCGGCCTTTAAAACATTTGATGTGAAGCTATCAAGCGAAAGCGTCTAACACACTAGTATGAGTTGGTGAATTTCGTACGTCCTCGAATTTTTTGATTTCGCAGCAGCTTTATTTTTATATGTTTCAAGTTTTATAAGCCAGTGTTGAATTACAATCCAAACTGATGGTAAGTAGTGATTTAGTCGAGGCTGGTTTAGTGCAATGACTGAGTTAGCTTGACAAAAGCCTTTTAACCTTTGTCTTGAAGTTCACAAGTCAATCCTAGCACCAAGCAAGATTTACCATATATGACCACGTAAAATTGTAATTAATTAACGTGGTAACTGGCGCTCCGGCTCTACAGTGTTCATATTACAAAAAAAAATTAAAGCCTACCGCTCGGCTTTATATAAAATACAACTTTCTAAAGAATTATTTTTATATGCCTATCATTCCATGTATCTTATTTTTATGTACCTATCTATCGTTGTCGTAAGCGTGACTGCTGTTCATGTGGTTCCGGGTTTGAATCACGGGTCGGGCCAAAATCTGTTATTGAGTTTTTCTCAGAAGAAATTCTCAGTAGCAGCCCAGGCAGTCAAAAAGTAGGCGGTGTTTCACCCTGTGCCTCGGGTAAGTAATTAAAGACTTGATCCAGCACCTGACCTCTCTCCAGTGGTGTCGAATTGCCGTCCCATCTGACTATGAGAGTGAGGGAATAGAGAGTGCATCCGTGCTTGCGCATACACTCGCGCACTATAATCTAGTCTCACGCACATGGCTAGTCTCCGTTGAGACTGGCCACCGTGACTGAAATTGGGTCTGGAGTAAAATAAAGGTATTGCATATTATGTTAGTTTAATTTATTACCTGAGCCGTGATAGCTCAGGGGGTAAGCGCTCAGTCTAAATTTCACAGTACGCGAGCAACCCGGGTTCAATCCCCGCCGGCACCAATGAAATTGTTAATTGCAATTTTAAATGCTGATTTACCCCATGCTCGGCGGTGAAGGAAAACATCGTGAGGAAACCTGCATGTCTGAGGAATAAGAAAAATAAATAATATTTTGAAGACATGTGAAGTTTGCCAACACGCATTAGGGCAACGCGACGGACATTTCCTTGCCCTAAAACCCTCTCAAAAGTGAGAGGAGGCCTGTGTCCAGCAGTGGGACGTGGGAGTGGAAACTTGTGATATTTGAGACATTCTTAACTAAGTGGTTGAACTCCGACTCTGTCTTGGAGTCCGTCTGGCTGGTTAGGTAGGTAGGTAGGGGTCATACCAATTTCTGCCGCCAAGCAGCAATGCGTACATCCAGTCTGAAGGGAATAGAGAATCAGAAGCGACAACGCATTTGTAGCTTTCTTTGTTTAACGTAGGTTGCAGGTGTCTATGGGCTATAGCCTATTTGCCATAAGGTGGGCTGTAATTTCGTTTGTTACTTCAGTTTGATACAAAAACGTAATTGACTCACATTAGGTTGTTTAAGTGCATAATTTTGTGTAACGTAGTAAGTTATGTAACGTGAAAGTGTGAGCCGTGAAAAAAAAAATTGGAGAGATACCTACTGTCGTCACCAAACGACAATTAGCTATAGTTTAACCATTAAGAATTGTAAAATTCTATTAAATTCATTTTGGTGGAACAAGATATCGGCTGGAAATCTATTACAATTAACACTATTCAACGAAACCCATATTATATCTGTTTCAAATGTCAGAATTAACAAAACAAACAGCAACGATTTCGAACAAAATTACACAATAGACCTGCGAGCATTAAGGAACCTGCGAGGCTTCTCAGACCAAGAAACAGCACTGCGCTCACTTATGTGCCTATCCAGCGTTGATAGTAAGCACAACTACCAATTCAATTATGAGACTGAATAAGTATTAGCGTGAACACGGAGGTGCTAGTACATTCCTACCCTTCCGTAATCTATGTTAATTTTACTTATGCAACAATATCTAAGAAAGTTTCGATAGTAGTTTCAGCGATGTGGGGTCAATCACAGTACGTCTAAAAATGAATTATTTCTAGAATAGGATTCGATTTGTACGATAGTAATAGTAGTCTTCCATATACTATATCTACTGTTTCCGATATGAGTTAGACAATTTTATCATAGACTAGCGATCCGCCCCGGCTTCGCACGGTTGATTTCTGGATCTCGACAACAACGCCACCTACCGGGTCCAATTGTTAATCTAAACCATTATCTAATCAAATTAATCACACACACACAAAATTTCATCAAAATCGGTCCAGCCGTATAGGAGTTCAGTCACTTATACACGGATAGAAGAATTATATAATATATAATATAAATGTATTACACATATAAACCTTTCTTTTGAATCATTCTGTCTATTGATGAAAACTGCATCAAAATCCGTTGTGTAGTTTAAAAGGTCTAAGCGTACAGACGGTGAGAAGCGACTTTGTTTTATACTATGTAGAGATTTAAACTTCACAACCTTTGTCGCCTGCGGACAGGACGCTTTCCGTAAAATTGATAGTAAACCCAATTTTGATTTCAGAGCATTGTATTTCTTGATCGTAATTTTACGTGGTAGCCCAGGGCTCGGCTGTATACGCTTACCGTAAACATTTCAGTAGTCTGCAACACGACGGCACCAATGAAATTGTTATTTGCAATTTTAAGTGCTGATTTAACACGTGCTCGGCAGTGAAGGAAAACATCGTGAGGAAACCTGCATGTCTGAGGAATAAAATATGTCATAGCACTTGTACCCAATGGGACGTATTTATAGCGCTTACGTTTTAGGTTGTAACTTTACTGACCACCCAAATAACCATGGCTTGTAATCTGTTGTAACTACTTCCGTATCGAAAGCTAATCGTCAACTGCGCAGAACTGCTAAAGCTATCAAGTCATCTGTGCAGGATATACGATATATAGTTCCACAATTATTGTATTTACGTTGAAAAATAAACAGCGGTAAGCATATATAATGCGGTTTTGAATCTAAGTACTTCTGTGGTGCGTGAAGCGAAGAATTAACCTTTATACACAAAAGCATAGGAACTTTCTTGTTTTAACCTTAGTCCACCCTAGCTCGAAGTATCGCTCCATCAATAAGATCGGAGGTAGGCTAAGGATGCATGCATTATGAATGTCAAATGCCGTACATTTGAACTGCATAATGGGTACTATTAATACGTTTAACATTAATAATATTCCCCTTAACCACTTACGATTGTGGTAAACGTGGTTCATGACAATAGACGTATGACGGATTTGAACCCACAACTTCATAAGTTTGCAGTCCATATACTAACGAAGGCTACATTGTGTCATTTAGAACCAGATTAGAAAAACAACCTGTGCTTTTGCACAAAATGGTAGCTCCGGCCCAACATAGCCGCGGCGTAATGTAAATCTACTTTACCTTTAACAGTACTGTACATAACAATTATCAGGATAACTTATTATTAAATAATGTCTATTGTTTTAACAACAATCGTTTTATTGTGTACAATAAATAAAAATAAATACTGTCAATAAATAACTAGCTCTACACACTAGCCGTTTCGATCAGTGCGTTGGAAACTATGTACAAAGGTCTACTCCTTTTCGTGCTTCCATTATTTACATACAGAGGTAGGTTAACGGTCTTTAGTAGGTGGATGAGGAGGACGACGAAGATGATGAAATCGACGCAACGCTCGAGTAACTAGGAGACTGGTTTGAGGCGGCCGAAGCGCTCGAATCGCTCGGGTAGTATGAGCTATAGGCCAGTTGAGATGGGTCCCAAACTCGGGAGTACGGTCCGGAGCTGGCCGGCTCCCATTGAGGACTGTAGGAGTCCTGTGGCGCGGCAGGCGTGGAGGGAGGACCGTATTGAGATGCAGGCGGGCCATATTGAGACGCTGGAGGAGCTTCCGTCGGGGTCATCATCATCATAGGCATACCTTTAAACAGAAATTATTCATTAATTTTCTATGTCAATTTATAAAAACAAAACAGATTAAATATTCCGTCTACTTTAAAATGTTTTGTTTAAAAATATTTGTTTTTATCTAACCTCCTTTCTTCATCACTAAGTTGTAGATCAGGAATCCAAGGACCAAAGTAATAGCAAGTTTGCTAAGAATAAGGGCCTTCACAGCCTTGATTCCAACGATGGTCACCAAAATAGGCATCAGCGCTTTCAACTTCAGCTTCAAGAGGAGGAGGACTGGCAGCAGGAGCTTCTTCTTCAAGATGCCTCGAGCTGAAAGAGAGTACTCATTAGTAAAATTTTATTTGTTTTTTTTTTAAATAGCCGCGATTAGTAAATAGTACCTTCGCCATTTTCCGAATTTTCTTCAGGGAATTCGACGTCTAATCCTCTGTCAGCGCGGTAGGTGACCTCTGCGCTCTGGAAGAGGAATTCGGGCAGTTGGAATCTGAACTCGTTGGTGTTTAAGATCCTTCCAACTCTGTCAAAGATAACTTTATCGATGTTCTTCTCTTCCAAAGCTCTCGCTGATTCCGTGCTCACGCCGAGTTTAGTATCGAGGAACGACAGGACTTTCACTTTGAGACAGGACATCGGTGAGCTGGCTTCGAAACAATCACTTATAACACTATCCAGGAGGTCATCACTAGTTCTCAACCGGGTCGTTTCGATTTCATTGTCCTTGATGGCATAACTGTGTACCAGGGCCGCGGAAGCCAGGAGGAGGCAAAGGCACTTCATTATCGCGATTTTCACTTTGTCATTAGATTTGATTAATTAAACGTTCGGCGCGGCCGGTTAATGGAACAACAATGATTTAATTTTTCAATGGGCTTGGTTTTTATACTTGATCCTTTGGGCGTCAAGGCACACGGTACGCGAGCGTGCGTTGAATAGAAATGCCTTTCATACTTGGCGAAGTATTTAATTTCGTTTAAGAAAGTCCTGGTGGTGAGAGTGAGTATTGCGTTTTGGTGATAGTAATATTAATATAAAATCATAAATATCTATAAAACCGTTAAAAAAAGTAGCAGATGTCACCCCTGAGGACTGAGATGGAATGCCTCGTTTCCAGTAAAAATGGTCCTATCCCGTTCGAGCCGACCCATTCGTGCTACAACCATAATATATCTGCAGCGTGGCTCTACCACGTGTAAAATGATTAGATTTAGAATATTAATAACACCTAATGTTAGCCGATTTTGATTATCCATTTCTGTAAGGTGATTGTAATATCTGGTGAAATAAAAATATATTGTTAATTTATTCCAAATATATTGTTTTTGTATTATCTAATAAGTTTTGCAATGATTCAAATCACGAGTGTTGTCTATTACGAGATTATCGCGGTTAAAATATATGTATATACGCAAGGATCCCTGCGCGTTTGCGCATCTAGATGATTACATTATCGTGCACTTTATATCCATACAATTTTGTGTTTCCTTTTGTAAATAAGTTACATATATTTTAGTTCGTTCAATTTTGAATCTGTTCATGAGTTTATGTAGGATAATTCTTATCATCAGAAATTCTTTTACTTTTACGGGATTGTAATATCGTAATTTTAATTACTTACAATTAATTAACTTAGGTAATTATCAACTTTGATGGTAACTATATTGATTTAACATGCATACTAAGTACATAAATTCTCACGCTTGTCACCTATAGAGGTGACACAATCTACTCGCCCCACGGGAGAAAGATCGTGGGGTGGGGAGCTTCATCAGCGATTTTGCTCCTGGATATTCTTTGCACCCCTGCCTCATTAAAGGGGCTCCGTAAACTCAGGGCCATTTCCTTTTGTCTCCGAATTATGCTACGAAATAAGAGGTAATCTGTAAATTCGGCTTTGTCGCTTGTTTAGCACCAACCAGGGGACACTTGTAGGACCAAGGAATCCTCCGAGGATCCGCCCTCTGAACAACATAATCTGCTGCAAATCCAATTAATTTGTAATTAAAGCATAGAAACAATTTTCGGTACAATGCCTCTATATTTTGTACCTTTCTCTAACTTCTATAATTTAGCTACTACGTTTGCTTATAGACTAAATAATCTTCTTTCACCTTAGATTTATTTGCCACACAGAGTTCAATCCAAAGAAGTACTTTACTTGATCATTCTCATCACCATCAGTCCGTGACAATCCATTGCCGTACATGGACCTCTCCCGTTTTAAGGAGGATTCGTCTTATAATCGTCACGTTAAAATTGTAATCGTCACACTAAAGTCTCCCACGTTTGAAGCTGCTTCTCGTCGGGGATCTGACTATTTTACGCCTGGCGTAAAGAAATTCTTTCTTCATAATTTCTTTATTTTATTCATCGTATCGTACAAAAAGAAAATCAGCTTTTGAAAATTAAATAAAAAAAAAATTAATAGAATCAAGCGTTACTTTGCGGAAATCCATTATATTAAAGTTGGTAAAAAATTACCTTGCGTACATCCGCTCGATAATTCGATAATCGATTTTATCGAGCGGATGTACGCAAGGTAATTTTTACCAACTTTAAAAATTTACTTTTAATAAAAAGTAAGAGCCGACTGCAAACAACTCAAAAAAAATAATTTCACATTCTGAAGTTGGTGCTAAGATAAAGTGTATAGAAGAATCACTTCTCATGATTCCAGAACGTAAAATATTTTATTATTTGGTTCTTTGAAGTCGGCTCTTACTTTTTGTTAAAAGTAATTTTTTACCCTTTCGAGTGAACATCATAATCAGTGTTACCAACTCGAATTTTTCCAAATACATAGATAGGTATAAAAATGTCCGTAGAATTCTGTAGATGCTATTTCAAAATATCCGTAGATCTGCAGACTTCTTAAGAGGATCGACTATTTTTGTTTTTGTCATAGGATAGATCAATTTTTGGAGAAATTCTTTCTGTCATGTACAATTCTTGTTGTAAGTTCAATTGTAGTATAACATCGAATTAAGCTGCACATATAAGAAAAAAGTGCCATAAAAAACTCATTAAATATTATTTGTTTTCTTTTAATTAAATTATTTTTAGTAAAAACCAAATAAAATAATTAGCACTTAAATATTTGTGGATGGAGGAGAATTTCATCCAAAATTCAAATAAATGCATCTTTAAGTATTTGATAAAAGAATATATCTGCCTTTCTTATTTGTCAAATTCAATTCTCCGCTGAAAAAAAAAATTGATTAAATATGATAAAAAAAAATCTTTTTGTTAAGTTTTTAAAAATCTAATTATTCTGAAAGGACTGTGAAGTACAAAAAATTAATTAACATGTAAGTCAAATTCTGTAGATTTCAACTCAAATTCCGTAGGTCCGTAGACGATGAAAAAATTCCGTAGATCTACGGAAAAATCCGTAGAGTTGGCAACGCTGATCACAATCTCAATGTCGTCTAAATGGTTACATTAAAAAATTATCTTTTCTTCAAATTTATATGGAACCACCCACGCAGTATACTCTATTTAATAAAACAAAACTCATCAAAATCTATTCGCAATAGTCGAATTGTAAGCCTTCTCCTTTTTTTAAAGTGGCTAAAAACGCTACCTCTCGTCTATAAATCAACAGTCGTCTCATATAATATGCACTTCGTTTACAGCTCTCCCCATCGCTTCATACATATCAATCAATCACACTTTAACTGATTTGGTAACATTAAAAATACGCTCTAGGACTTCGCAATACCCTTATATAACGTAAATTACTATTGTTGAAACATTTTTCTTTGGATGTAACGAACGCCGTGTTGTGGCGCCGGCCAAAAATTACATTAGAAAAATTACATTCGACGTTGTTGAGGACTCTATGCACAAAGTTGTTTGGAATAAAATCCTCGAAGGTGTTGGCGAATATGTACTGACGAATTTGTTCAGAAAATTCCGACACATGGCCAAAGGAAGATCATTAAAATAAAAGTATGTGACCAGTATACGCTGCCAGTGATGACTTACGAGATTCGCTGCAGCTCGTAGAAACCCAGTAAGCTAGCAAGCAAGCTAAGGCAACAAAGTTACTCAGCAAGTTAAGCCGAGGTCTAGGCTCGAAACATATTTCCGAATGGGTTCCCGCTTGTCGTAACGGGGGCTTAGTAGCCGTGGCTTGGTCACCCGCGGTAAACAAAGAGGAACTTGGCTGGCCCGATGTGGCCGCTCGAAGTCGCCTTGGCGAGCCCACTTCGGATGTGTGTTGGTGGACTGCGACGAGAGGGTGTCCTCTCTCCTACCGCTGCAGCCGAGGTGGAGTCGCGGAGGACGAGGAATGTTGGTATGGCTATGCGCCACTCGCCCTATCTTCGGCGACTCTGGCGGGGTCGCACCGCTAATGCGGTAGTGGTGAAGCTGCGGAGGAGAGGAGTGTCGGTATTGCGAGGCGTCGCTCTCCTGTTGTGGGTACCAGCCGAATCTTGGTTGGCGGTGGAGCCATAGACCAGACCCGCAGCTGGGTACGGGAAAGCGGGTGCTTTCGAGTGCTCGTTTTTCCTGGCCCCATGGCCCCCGCGTATCGGGTTCGGGGGCGTCCGTTGCGCAGGTGGAGTTGAGGCAGCGGAGGAAGGCGCGCCTTGTGTTCCTGTTGAGTTTTACCTGAGAAGCAAAAGGGGAGGAGTAATCCTCCATGGGGCGGCCGGCGCTGGTGGTGCCGCGGATGTGTGCGAAAGCGTTCCCGTGGCCCTACCAATATGTGGCGAAGGTGGAACACCATGGAGTTTTAGTCGGTGCGAGTCCGAGATAACTCGTCCTTGTCCCCGCGAGGCGGGTATGCGTAGGCATTTCTCCATGTAAAACAAAAAAAGGCTCGAAACATATACATAGCCGATGGATGATTGGCTTTAGACAATAATCACCCTTTTCCCCAACTTAGGCTTAATAACCAAGTCTTAATCATCCAATGTAAACTTAGAGACTGTTGGAGGCCCGGCCCGAGTTGGCTGATGCCTTCTCTCCCTGCCCTCCGCAGCAGAGATGTAGTCGCGGGGGATGATGAGTGATGGTATGATACCATCCCCCTCTTCTCCACTTTGGTGAAGCTGTGGAGTGGAGTGTGTTTGTGTGTGTGTTGCCGAGGCCTTGCCTTGCGGCAAAGGTCATCGTAGGGCTTACGACTATGATAATTCGGCACCCGTCCTTGCCTCCGCGCGGCGGGCATGCGTTAAGCTTTAGACAGAAGAAACCTAAAAAAAATTAATTGCAACATTAACGATCGGAGTACCAGATTTTTCGCAACTTTAACGCCGCCTGCTTCCTTCCTTGATATTTTACGTTTTGTGTAAACGAGATTGTTATACCACCATCATTGGAAGCTATAAAATCCTTTCTTTTAGTTGGAATATAAGATTTTTTTTAAAAACATTGTTTTTTTTTAGTTTTTATATTTCGAATGTGATTAAGGGTTTTTGGCATTATATTTTACTCAATATTTTAAATCATTCGAAAGAGGATGTTATATCCTGATGGAATCGGACGACGGAATGTTTTGTTTTGTGTTCGAATTAATTTATGTTAATTTTTAGAACATTAAAATAGTGTCAAGTAGAGAAAAAATTGCTGTTTCGACACTTAATCAAGGTTCTAAGGCCGCAAAAGCTGCTCGCGACGTTTGTGCTGGGTACAAAGAGGCCATAATGAAATATTTTAATGATCTAAATAATTTCCATAACTGAAAGAACCGCTCATGATTGGTATATCAAGTTCTAAAATGAAAATTTTGACCTCAAAGATGCACTTCGTTCTAGCTGCCCAGTTGAGTTCGATGAAGAGTGATTAAACTAACTTTTGCACGAAAATTCGCGTCAAACGAGAAGAAAATTGGTGTAATACTCCCACATCGCTATATAGAAGCATCTTCACTCGATGGGTGGAAGTGGGTGTGGAGCATGTGGACAAAAGTCAACAAGTCACAATCTCCGCTGTTTTGCTAGCTCGTCTCCGCTCCACTCATGGACACAAACAACGATTTCTTTACCGAATCGTTACTGGCGGCGAAAAATGGTGACTGTACATTAATAAGAAGCAGCGCAAATAATGGCTTAGCCGGTAAACAAGCGACACCACTCGTGAAACAAGATCTTCATCCGAGTAAAACTGGGACGGATTTATCCATTACGAAATGCTTGAACGGAACCAAAATTGTCAACGCGGAACTCTATGTTCAACAGATGGAACGTCTAAACACAGCTATTCAAGAGAAAAGCATGGGCAGTATGAAGTTTTTTTGCAGCACGACAACGCCCGTCCTCATATCACCAATATGACCAAGTAAGCCATTTAATTACCGTTTGCGTCGATATTGACATCCGCCGTTAGCATTGAACCCTTAAATTGGCAGGCGCAGGGCAGTGACTGGCCGTCGATGAAGACACTTATATTGGGCGTATCACATCACATCATCATCCTGCGGTACATAGGCCTTTCCCAAGGTGCGCCACTTAGCCCGATCTTCGGCTACACGCATCCAGTTGCTGCCAGCCGTCTTGCGCAGATCGTTGCTCCATCTAGCCAGGGAGCGTCCTATACTACGTTTGCCTAAACGCGGTCTCCACTCTATGACACGCCTACTGTAACGGTTATTAGGCGTATATTGTTTACTAAAACTGCACCTCAGAAACTCGATCTTGTTCCGGCTGATGCGGAGGGATCCGGAGGATTGTTCTTGAGAACCTGTCTCCATTGCTCGATTGTGGCTTGTACTAGATTCGTACATTTGTTGATGAGCACAATGTCGTCCACACATTCACTATGGGAGGAGGAACTCGATGTCTTTAGTTAGATAGTTCATAGATAGATTAAATAGGAATGAGCTTAGTGTCGATCCTTGATGCACTCCAACCTTAGCTTTGAACGGTTCGCTAAGTCCCGCTAGGTTTCTCACCTGTGTGCTTATGTCTATGTATATATCATGCACCAGGTGGATATAGTATTCTGGTATTAGTTGTGCTCTCATAGCCTCCTAAACTAGTTTACGCGGTATTCTATGGAAGGCCTTTTCCAGATCTATGAACACTAGATGGAGGTCTTCTCTGTTGGTTTGGTGTTTTTCCATCAGAATCCTTATGGCTTGGATTGCATCTGTCGTTAATTTTCCTGGCGTGAAACCGCATTGATTATCAGATATAGACACCAGCCGACCAAGACGATTGTCGAGAATACGCTCCCAAAGATTCAGTGTATAGGAGGTAAGTTTGATAACCCTATGATTACCGCAGTCACTGACGTCTCCTTTGTTTTTGTAGAAAGGTACCAGATAACTATGACGCCAAGACTTAGGGATCTTCATGGAGGTTAAGACGAGTTATTTGGTTCTTTATTATTATTAATAATTAAATTATAAGTTAATGTCTTACAATGATTACATAAATACAGCTACTGACCTGACTAAATTCTCGGAAAGTGAAACTTACGTTTGCTTAGCAAAAAGCTCGCGTGATTCTCTGTTGTACATTATGCAATAAGGGATGCCCGCCATTATGTATTCGTAGCGCATCGAACTGCCATTTGCATTTACTATCATGTCCGGATTGTGAAATTACTATTTCACTTCCGTTTGTTGACCATTGAAGTGTTTACCTATGCCATTTAACTATTATTACTTAGTATTGAAAAAAATTATATTGTCGTTTTGACGAATTGAATAACAACATTATGTTGCGTCGTTGTGTCTATAATCGATTTGAGCAGTGACTGTGCGTTTAGTAGAATATTTAGTATGGTCAAAAGTTCTACAGATAAAATGCAGATCTTTTTAAAGACAAAGTGTAAAAATTATGCAATAATAATAATACCTATGTGTACATATTTATCGAAGTCTGAGGTCTAAACGAGTAATATGGCCGGCTTATTGCCACTTGAGCTTACTGATCCGTTTGACAAAACAAAAACTCGTTAAGTCCGATACTCTGGTTCTACTCCGAATAACTTTGGCTGACTATATAGCTCGAAGAACCGATAACCGATAGAGAAGAAAGTTTCCCGAAAAGTAGCCTTACAACAAGCAAGCGAAGTGTAGGGCGGCCCTACTAAATGGAGACCTGGTAAGAGATGCAGAAATTCGATGGATGCACATGACTCAGGACCGTGCTTTGTGGCATTTCTTGGGGGGTGGGGGGTGGGGGGTGGGGGCTAGCAGGGGCTATTTAGAAACGGACTTGTGAAGGGGAGTAATTATGATGATGGTTATGATGAAGCGAATAATAAAAACAATTTTATTCAAAATTGTCGCATTTGTCTTGATACAGGCCTTTGATCTCTCTGAACACAAAATGTTTAGTAAGTCTATATTTTGCACTTTTCTATAGGGAATTTAGTCATTGTCAAACAATGTAGGAGTAAATATTTCAGCAGGCTATGTCCTCTAGTACTTACCACAATTTGTCGTCAAATTGAACCAAGCCAGCGTAATGTTGCTGTGTTTCGTATAGTAAGGGTAGAGAACCGGAGACCCTTTTTTTACTGGAAATGAGGCAGGGGTGACAACGCATCTGCATTTTGATTCTTAATTGATAATAACTGTGGATGCCTATGGGCCACAGCATCCACTTACCATCAGGTGGACTATGCGCTCGTTTGTCACCCTTATTCTATAAAAAAACGGGTTCAGATCATCACTGGAAGAAGGCCAGTCTTGAGTTTTTATGAAGTCCGGAACATTGTTTTTTAGTCAGGTTTGAGTTGTATGTGCCTTGTGATGAAGATGTCTTTGCAAAATGAAGCTTTGCCGTAGGATATCCCTCGCCAAATCATGATTGATGCGATATGATGAACACGTTAAATTTTCTCAAGAATTTTGTAAGAGGAAGTATGGGAAATGACAGAAAAATGTTATGGTATTCGAAAGATAGCGGTATAAATATCTCATTTACGTCAGACGTAAAACACCTAGAAACGCGACAGGCAGTAACGTCAATAGCGCGAAAACTATGGTACTTCTGATTCGATCTGGTATTTCAGATCGTAGGTAGGCCAGGAGCCAAGACACGGAGACACATAAACGAAACCACGTCCAAAAACCAACAATTTGTGTTTTTGGCTGGGATTTGAAAACTAGGACCCGCGACTTAGCAATCTGACACCAGAAGTCAAACGTTCAATTAACGCTATACGGATGTCAAAACGGTGAGTTTAACACCGAATTAAAATACTACATTTTCTTTTCGATGTACGAGTATCACAGTACCCATATTAGGTAACAACTGATGCACATAACAGTCCGTCCACTTACACTCGTTCGGTTCGTGACGTACATAACAATGAATGGTTAGCTGAATTCTTGATAGATATCTCTCTGAATCAAAACACATGAACAATTTTATTTTACTGTTGTAAAATCAAGAGGAATTCGAAATTGGACTGTATAGCTCTGGAATAAGTTTAAAAGTCGTTATTAAGAGGTTTTGTAGAAGGTATCGGATAAAGTTTGCTCGCTGTAAGGGCCATAATAATCCACAGTGTGCCAGCCAATCCGTGCTAATGTGTCTCTAGTAGGTTAGGAGGGTAAGGAAGCAATGTTTGCGGTCGTCGCGCGCATCCTGCGCGTCTTCAATGAATTATAATGAGGAGTTCCACAGGTATTACTATTGAGCCCAATATTCATTAATTGTTTAAGTTATGCTTTCAAAATGCTTAATTAATATATAATGCTTTAAGAGTTAGAATTGCAATTAGCAATGTCAGTGGTCATCTCGAGCGGTGACAAACTATAGGTGAGATAGTACTCCCGCGCAGTTTACGTGGATAAACGACTTTAAAAAGAAATGTTACTCCAATTCGCCTATAACATTCTGTAGTGATCGCAGTAAGTTAAGTCTTGTAGGTGGTAAACCAAGTAACATTAATTATTGTACAGTTGGCACGAACGGGGAAGGACCGTTAATTAATTATTTTAAAATTCTAACGTTTAGTTTTTAGTATTTTTGTTATTTTATTTTAAAAGTAATAATTTCAATAGATAATAGTGACGTCTATCAAAAATATGAAAATTGATAAGGTTTTTACTATATGTAAACTAATTAAAACTGGTCTGTCTGCAATTATTGCAATATTTTCATAATCATTATAGTTTTATTATAAAGATTTTTATATATGTCGTGGCCAGAACGTAGAATTGATCATATATCATAAAGTAGTCGATCATTTCGTGAAATGATGTCATTTCATGATATTTAACATTGTTTTTTTTTTATAGGATAGGGTGATAAACAAGCACACAGTCCACCTGATGGTAAGTGGTTGCTGTGACTCATAGACATCTACATTTATCCTCAGTAAAGAATCAAAATGCAGATGCGTCGTCACCCGTGAGGACTAAGATGGAATGCCTTTCCAGTAAAATGGGTCTCCGGTTCTCTACACTTACCATACGAAACACAGCAGTGTCAAGCTGCCATTTTACGCTGGTATTCTGTGAGAGCGTGGTCCTTCCCCGGTCGAGCCGACCCATTCGTGCTACAACTATACTACTAATATAGCTGCAGCATGGCTCTACCACGTATAAAATCATGATATAACTTGACCAAATCAATGAATACAAATCGTTTCAAGATATTAATAGCTAAACACAACGTTGCTATTTCATGATATGGTCATATGACGATATCATTAAATCGGTTTTCACCGTTAGCGGCGCTGTTAGCGTATTTTTTAACAGAAACAGAACTTTTAACAGAATTGATATCACTTTATGCCTTACTGATAGAATAAATAAATGTTCGCTTCTATTACTGATATCATTAGATAGTACAGTTTTGGCTTGCATTATTTCATCTAATAATAGCGCCATCTACTTACTTCTGTTAAACTAAAATGGTAAGTCACTGATAAAATTAAATAATAGAATGCTACTGAATATACGATGTAGAATGTAAATTCGTTCGTGGCATCGTAGGATGTATAATTACTAGGTACATAAATGTGGTCAACAATCATGCAAAAGCTTAGTTTCAGTTTTTATGAATTGTATTTAAACAAATACGAGGGCCGTGTAGCTCGCCGTGAGATTTCATCATGGCACGGGAGCAAAACGTGTACGATTCCCTCGAGGATGAATCTGTTATAGAAAATTTTACGTGCTGACTTAACACGTGTCTGTTAAAGTGGTGAAGAATAACTTCGTGGGGAAACCTAGATGTCTGAGTAATTAAAATAGTCGTGGAGATGTGGAAACCGCAAATATGCATTTGAAACATTGCAGCATACTCTATTTTTCTGCCCACAAAACACTATAGGTAATGAGGAGCCCTGTGCACAGTAGTGAGACGTATATTAGCTGCTACTTTACTTTTTTACCTTTAATGAGACTTATAAATCAGTTTATAATTTAAGATAGCTTTCATATTTTCAGACACATTAAGATATTTGTGACAGTCCTGGTTTCATAGCTCATATGAGCATATGTAAATGAACAGAAATGAACAGGAATTGCGGAAAAATACTTTAATTAAAGCAGATTTTACTTAAAAAAGGTTCATTTTATTTTACTTGTCAAAGGCGGTAATCAAACTGATTAAAACTTAAATTTCATGGTACGTAAGCATTATTATATATTTTAGCATATATTTTAATTGCAATTTGAAGTGTCGATTTACCACGTTCTCGGCGTTGAAGGAAAACCTGCATATCTGAGAAGTTTCCCAGTTGAGGTCATCCAGCGTTGGAATTAGCGCAGCAAACACTCTTTTGGCCAAAAACTCTCTACAGCCTGTGCCCAGTAGTAACATGTATGTAAGCTGCTACTTTTTTACTTTTCATGGGGCAATATATGCAGTTTTTATTTCATTCATATTTTCGGATATGTTACTATTTTGTTTTCACTCTACCGTACATATTAAGGGTTGCAAAGATGAGTAGAACTCATTATCGTCAGCCTATCAAAAGTCCACTGAAATGAACATAGGCCTCCCCCTTAAATTGTCAAGTAGCTGGATATTTGCTATAGTTGCCACGCTTGGTAGGCGGGTTGGCAACCGCAGCTATTATTATTTTGATCTGTTGTCAGGAAGATGATGCTGCCCATCTCCTGTTTGTTTTCCTATGTCCTCTCTTATAACGGGACGATATGAGGTGGCGGATTCTCTTTCACCGCCAAAACAAGGTGAACATTTTTCTACTCCCGTTCAAGAGTGTAGTGCTTCCCACGTTCACTGTGAATAAAATTTATAAGGAATAAAACTAATTTTTAGGATTTTATCGCGTTTAATTTTAACTTTTTTAATTCCCTATGTTTTGGGCACTTTACAGCACCACTTTGGTCACGGGAGGACTGATATGTTTGTCGACCTGATGTTATAGTTAGAATAGAATAGAATATTATAAGAACAGAATAGAATAGAATAAATGCAGTAGTATGCTTGGGTTTGAATATAATTTTATTAACTATGGGGTCCTTAGCAGATGGTAGCACTCAGCCATGTTCCCTATTAAAATTAGTAGTTTTTTAATTTCAATAGCCTCGCGAATTATCATTGGTAGGAATCGGTGTTCTATTGCAAGGATTTGTTGTCTATCAGATCCGATATAATGGTTGGGACGATTCTAAACATGTTGACATACTTTAGACTTCCCGGAGCGTCGGTGCTTCACATCAACGATATGTTTTTTTTACGCGGGTTTTTATGGAACTTTCATTCAAAGATGCGTAAAAAACCCCCCGTAAAAAGTTTAAATTAAACGTGATAAAATCCGTAAGATTAGTTTTATTCCATGCATCATTATAGAACTGCATTTATAACATTTTGAAGTCTACTCGAACGTAAAAAATTATCTACATCTATTTTATGATGTCAATCTTCAGCTTCGGCAGTTGGCTCTTTCTGGCAGACAGATCTCTGGCAAAGACTTTGGAGCCCTGGTTCCGCTCGATCGCTTCTTCAATACGAGCAGTATTAAAGTTGCGTAAGTCCCGCCGCATGCATTTGGAGATCTGTCTGTTCAGTTGCCTGTATGCTGTCAAATCTACTGAAGACTGCATTCTACTAGACTACTTTCCCGTCTAACAGCCATGAGATTAAGAGTGTGATCGGAGAGTTTTTGTGTTCTTCTGCGGCGGGTCTTGCAAAACTTAGCTCCGACCGCATGGACAGTTTCCACGAGCTTGTCATTCATATCGTTCACTACATTGCAATCTTCTAGGCACTGAAAACGATTTTGTAACTCGAGCTGAAAGGTTTCGGGACTTTGGATTAGAGCACGAGGGGGACGGAGCGTTGACTTCATTAGAAGACACCTCCAACTTAACGTTTAGGTCCAGTGTGCCTCTAACCATTCGCTGATCGCTACCAATTTTCACCCTCTCGATCACTGAGACATCACTGAACAGTTGCCGTCTAGTCGTCATAATGAAGTCAATCTCATTTTTGTCGAACCGTCGTGGCTCGACTCGGTCCATTTCCTGTGGGGCCGCTTCTGGAAGAAAGAGTTCATCATAAAGAGTCCTCTTCTCCATGAAGTCGGCCAGCTGCTGGCGCCTTGGGTTCCGTTGCCCTAATCCGAATTTCCCTACTTTCAGCTCACCGTTCTCTTGTGCCTAGTTTTGCGTTGAAGTCTCCCTTTAACACCGTATAGTGGGTTTTGAAGGAATGCATGGCTCTAGAGATATCCTCATACAATTCCTCCGCCTCTTCATCGGGATGTGCCGAGGTTGGTGCGTAAACCTGTATGACCTTCAGCGAATACCGTTCGGTGATTCTGAGTATAAGGTAGGCAACCCTCGTCGACACACTCCCAATCTTTACAACGTTGTTAACGAGAAACTTGTGGACGATAAATCCGACACCTCCTTGGGACAGATGGTCGCCCTCGTTGATACCCGCGTGATAGAACAAGTTGCCGGATCCGAGGATTACCGTGTCCTCCTCTTCGGACCTCGGATAATCCTATAATATTCCAGCGCATCTTGTCTATCTCTTCTTCCAGCTCCAGGATCTTCTCGTCAGTCCTCAGGGTGCGTGCGTTATAAGTTCCCAGGTCGAGTCGTCGTAGGTGGCAACCGAACCTCCACCGGAGATTATTAGCACCCCCTATTTATATATAAATACCAATTATCTACTTCAATAGAAGTGATGAAACTGAATGTAATAATGTTCCTAAATTCAAGCTCACGCGAGCGAAGCCGCGGGTAAAAAGCTTATTTAATAAGTTCCTAAAGGAACTCTATCTTGCGACTGGTCGTCGCTGCTGGGGATAAGATGACTGGTTCTTTTCTCGCTCAAAGGCTAAGTATATCCATTCAGCGAGGAAATGCAGCCAGCGTTCTTGGCACATATACCACGAGGATTTGGATTGTATGATAATTTAAGTTATTAGTTTTAGTTTTTTTTATTACAGTTTTTTAATATAGTGAAAGGCGACTTCAAAGAACTAAAATAAATAAAATAATTTCTACATAATAGCTTCTGAAGTCGGGGTATTAATTCTTCTATAAACTATGTCTTATCACTTTGAAGATGGCTTTTACTTTTTAATAGAAGCCTAATTTTTATAATATCAAAATGATAAATGATCTTGCGATCCAAAATGGTATCCAAATGGTAAGTGGCTGTTGAGCACGTCGGCACCTGCAAGTTAACAAAGAAGGCCACAAAGCGCTATCACTTTAGAAGTCTAAGATGTAATGCCTGTTATTTTACTGGTTCTTTTCTTACTCTCCAAACTAGAACACTGCAAAAATGTGTAAGATACCACCCCAGACGAACGTGACATATTATGTACTGTTTACAAAAGTGCAAATGAATTACGGAAAAACAAATGAAAATACCATATTAATTATTATAGTCGTGCAGTTAACAAATCTTTAATATTTTGAATGTGAAAGTGATGAAAATTTTACCTTTTTACGTTGTGTTCGCGTTGCATTCTTATTTAATGAAAATACAACGTAAGTATTAATTGTGAATGACTGAAATTACTAATAAAATATTTTGCCCACTCATAACATTAGTTAAGTTTTTTGTCAAGTTATTTTGAGTTAACATATTATGATACAAAAGTAGAGAGGCGTAACGCGTTAGCTTTTCTATGAATATTTCGTGTGTTTAGTAGAAGAAACTTTTCGTCAGTACGTCATTCGAGTTCAATGAACGAAGGAAGTTTTGGAGCATTTAAATGCATACTGACTCAGAAAAGCCACCCTATCACTGTCGGAGACCAATTCTATTCTCAGTTAAAGTTAAAGTTACAGCATATACACGTCCCACAGCTGGGCACAGGCCTCCTCTTATTTCCGAGAGGTTTTGGGGCAAGGATATGTCCGCCGCGCTGCCCCAATGCGTGTTGGCGAACTTCACATGTCTTCGAAATATTTTTTTTCTTATTTCTCAGACATGCAGGTTTCCTCACGATGTTTTCCTTCACCGCCAAGCACGTGGTAAATCAGCACTAAAATAGTAATTAAAAATTTCATTGGTGCGGGCAGGGATCGAACCCGGGTTGCTCGCGTACTGTGCAATTTATAGCCATTCTCAGCAGCAGCTCGTAATCAGGAAGTTGGCGATGTTTCACTCTCGTGCCTCGAAAATAAAATTTCCTCGAAAATTTTACAGAGCATGGATTTTCCGTTTCTCCATTTTCCGCACAATAATTTTATGGTGTTTCTAGAGTTTGTCAACAGATGTCACTGTAATTAAATCTCAAGAAAATAGATGTTAAGATCGCGTAGAGACCAAACAGAATAGTTAAAAAAAATAGAAGTAGGGAAAATTATTGTGATGATTTTTTTATTATTAAATTTGAATATAATCAACGGAAAAATATTTTAATGAACCTATTCGCATGTATTTTGTGCAGTTAGAGATAACGTTTTTATAAGCCTAATTTTAAAGTTAAATTATGGCAGATACCAACAAATAAAAATATTTCAATTCTTAAAGTTAAAGAACACAGGGAAGGGAAAAGTATTTATGTCAAAAACAGATTGCGAAATAAACGTTTTAAAAATGCTAAAATGCCGTTGAAGCGTCTTTATTTGTGATGTGTCAATAATCCGATCAAGGTGCTTGCCAACAGGAGCAGGCAAATTCTATCAAATACAAAGAGTCCACAATAATAAAATAACATATAATAAACTAACGACATTTTTTCTAACGGATGTTATTTTCTCATCTCCGAACTTATTGTTTTTTTTAAGATATTAATTAAAATAAGTTAAACTTGGAAATTGTCTTTATATGCAGAAGTTGAAGCAATAAAAGAAAAGAACGGGTATAATTAAATAATTTGCCTGCATATGTCTTTCCATCCGATTACAATGTCGGTGTCTTCAAAGCAAGAGTGAATAGACTTTTGTTAAGCTAAATCACTTCAGCTCTATCACCATTTACTATCAGGTAGACTGTCTAGCTGAAAAAATGTAAATAAATAAAATTAAACTTGAGAAAATAGAATAAAATAAAAATAAATCTAAGGGCTTAGATGGAACGTACATATTTAGCTTGTTCATATCTCTCAAAGAGTATATGAATCATTTATTAATCCTCAAATCGAGACAATAGTAGATGCAACTCTTTTGAGAGACAGAAATAGATAGAATAGAAGTATTCCCACTTGTTTCATTTCTAGTCATTATTTACTATTATTTATTTATATATTTTTTTAATATTTAAAGATAATAACAGCATACGATATTAAATAATGTATACGAACTAGTTTTGTGAAAATAGTAATTAAGGCAATTAATTAATTTATAATCATTACATTCATTACCATTGTAATCATTACCCACCGACCCACAGTCTTGTGCCAACTTTTTTTTTATAGAATAAGGGTGACAAACGAGTACACAGTCCATCTGGTGGTAAGTGGATACTACGGCCCATAGCCCATAAACATCTACATTTATCCTCGATTAAGAATCAAAATGCAGATGCGTTGTCACCCCTAAGGACTAAGATGTAATGCCTCGTTGCCAGTAAAATGGTCTCCGGTTCTCTGCACTCACAATACGAAACAAAACGAATGTAGATGACATCGAACGACTTCCTGCATGTCTTATAACTTTTCTTCGCCACTAAACTTCTAGTCTAGCGTAGTGTTTCCTATCCCAACAATTACCGACATAGGTTTTAACATGAATAAGTAGTTATTGCGACATAACTGTAATAGTTAGACATATGGTATCACAGACTTTTTTGTAGATATTGATGTCTTCTATAAAACTGTAGTACATCACTTTGCTCTATTGTCAATAGTTTCCGCAGCGTACGCGATATAAGGATTTTTTTTGGTATTTTTTTCACACCTTGGGTTACATTAACGAAGTTTTCACACGGATCCTAACTTTTTGAAAATATTCTATCGCCTATGTTCATCAGGGATCAGGATTCTAATAGTGAAAGAATTTTTCAAATTGGTCCAGTAGTTTCGGAGCCTATTCAATTCAAACAAACAAACAAATCTTTCCTCTTGATAATATTAGTGTAGATTAAAAGGGGCTCCCCTACTAGAAATGTGTATAATGATGGTACGGAACCCTTCATGTGCGAGTCGACTCGCACTTGGCCGGTTATTTAAATACGTACGCCAAATCACAAATAGACATCAGAAAGTGGTCGAAAACTGAATTATAAAATTCTATTACATTCATATCTAGATACATACAGGTCCAGCTAATAAAAGTATTCCACATTATTTTATTTTTTCTAAGCCCTGTCTAAAAAGAAAATGATGTCAATTACTTTCTTTTCTTTTCCTGCTCGGTATGCTTCTTAAAACTCTTATTTTCGTGATACATGCATGTATATAATCATTATCATGCAGGGTGAGACTTCCGGAAGTTGCATGTAGCTTTCATTGTCACAATTAGTAGTGTGATTTCTATGAGCTAGATTTTTATGTGTATACATAATATAATTTGTAGATATACGTATACTGCACAATAAAATCTACACATACAAACAATTTACATCGCAAAAGTAAATAATAAAATTGGGGCAACATATGTACCATTCATTTCTTTAATTGTTATCGCTACCATAATTAATTCTTTATTTATTATTTACATTATATTGAATAGTTGTAAAGATGATGTTAAATCTAAATTGTGAAATACTACACACTATTTTAATTAAGTTACACATTTGTATTTAAATTTTAAATTTATAAGACGTGGAAATATAAAATAAAAAATGAACACAACATTTCTTATTTAATTTAACGGCTGTTATATTTGAAAGTTTAATTGATCAGAATAATTATTTTAAAATGTATTAAATTTATAAATAGTTTTTACAATGTAACTCGGTGGAAATTAATTAAATGAAAATACCAATATGAGATATTTATCAATGATTTATTTGAGCAAAATAAATAACTTTCACACAACACATTCACGCGTACACTCACACATAATAAATAATATGTATTACACAGTATTTACACGTACATAGTTTCGCAGGGAAACCATTTTCTATTTGGTACTGTTTCCGTTAAGAAAACCGTGTTCGAAATTTTAAGTTCGAGCGGACATCTTGGAACGGTTATCGGGTCGTCGGTTGGGTTGATCGTTTGTGGTGGGTTCAGACGTTGCAATTTAGTGGTAAGCGTTGTAGGCTAGTTCTTGAGCGAGCTCCTGGGGTTCAGCGTCTCTCCTGCGGCGTGTAGATGCGAAGGCTGCGTCCCAGGGTCCGTGGGCGGCGATCTGGGGGTGCGAGTTGTCAGCCGCGATCTGTGTAAACTACAATGTTAGCAGGCTTAGACTAAATACAGATAGGTTAGTCAATAGGTCAATTTTAAAAGTTGTTACAACTTCAGAAAATTAATAACGCTGTTTATAATGTGCGTAGTACATAGGGTGCGGTTTAAAGTTAGCGAGTGCTACTGAAAATAATGTGTTACATTTTAATTTTAAATGTTTTTTTTTAAATATTTAATTTGTATTTGAGGTTAATGCCTTAGTTTTTATTTTTAATTTACAAACATTCAACATCTTAGTAATTAGAACTCACCTTTTTGCAGAGTTGGAAAATGGCGAGCGCAACTGAGACAACGAAAGAGAAGAAAGACAGTTGCAGAGCGTTCCAAGCCTTCAGACCGAGGACACCGATAGCGAGAGGGATGAGGGTCATAGCCTTGAGGAGCACGAACACGAGGATGGGGACGATGATCTTCTTAAGCTTGGCCTTGCGTGCCTCCCCAACAGAGCGAGCACCTTCCTTGTTGAACTTGATGTTCAGGCTAAGCTCATCATTGTCAAGGTTTCTCGGGCTCACGGTGACCTTGGTGTCAGCGATCGGCAGTTTGAAGGTCACATCATGGGATTGAATGTAGTTCTCAATGCTGTCGAAGAAATCGCCAGAGGAGCGTCCAGTGACATCGTTAGCAGCGTCATTCTTGGTCACTTCAACGGCTTCAGAAATCTGTTAAATAGAATTGAAATTATTATTTTTAATGGTTAATTTCAAGAGCGCTTGCAAGGATCTAATTAGAAATACCTGGAATGTGTCCTTCTTGAAGATGCTGTCCAACAAGGACATCACCTTGTATTTGATGCAGGCTGTTGGGTCGGATCCTTCTGCGCATCCGGACCTCATCTCCTCGACCATGCTATCCATAGGGGTGCCCTTCCAGAAACCTTGCTTCGAAGGCTGGCCTATGGCGCTCCCGAATAGAGCCAGGGCAACTAAACAAATGACTTTAGCTGACGTCATTTTTTCTACGATTTTTACTTTTTGTTGCTCACTTGACGACAGCTGGTAAGATTGTGATAGTTTCGAGAGGGACCCCTCGGTTTTTATACAGCTATTTCAAATTCAGCACGTAGTCCACAGTTCCGGTACGCATTGTCTTTCATTGTACGAGCCAATCATGTGGTTACGACCTTTTGGAATGCGCAGGATCGAAGTGTAAGGGAAAGCTATTTGATACGAATCCTCTTTAAGGCTTCAGATATGAAAAGGCTTAAGTTCTAACATCGATGTTCGTTTGACGTACGCTTTAGAATTATTTATTTCTGAGCGCCTTTTCTGTTGTTTGTGACACCGTACCCTGATTCGTTAGAGGCTTGATCCAGTTTGTTCGTCCTTTTCTGTTGAATCGTTTCTTCATGTTGTTAGAGTGAGAGGTGGATAACGCGCAGGAGCTAAGTGTTTGATATGGAGGAGAAGACTCAACGTACGCGTCGGCTGCATACTTAATCGCGTCTGTACAGTCATCATTGAGCTGGTCACTTGGAGATAATTATCAACAACATTTTTGATAGATACTGTTTAGAATTATATATACTATAGTAGTTAATTAACAAAGTCTTTTGTTAATTAATAATTTAACAATCTATTCAGATTTGCATTCTATAATATATACTTGTTAATTTGTATGTTACCGTTGCAGCCTATCAAAGTCTACTGCTGAAAATAGGCCTACCCCATAGATTTTCCCATAAGGGGATATTTGCCATAGTTATCACGCATGGCGGGCGGATTGGTGAAGGCAGTGTTTTTTCTTTTTAATTGTTGTCAGCAAGATGCTGCTGCCCGTTCCTGTCACCTCTTACGACACCCAACGTTACACTAGGATTTTTTCCTGTATCTTTGAGATAGTTTGGACAAAAATTCAGACGCGGAACAATTATACGCATAGTATAAACATTTGTTCGCCGCTACAAAAAGATTAGCTGCTGTTCTATCGAGCTAATATCGATTAAATTCGATTCCTTCGATTCTATTTGGGATCGACTATCGACAGGTGACGTTAAAAGTAACGTCACCTGTCGATAGCATGTATACAGGCTATGTCTCTGATTTCTGAAACGGTTAGCGAGCAATTACTCCGCCGATCTGCTGGTCTGCTGGTTTAGTAGAACATGTAAATACTTGTTCCGTGCGGGATTCGAACTCGGAGTTATCTTATTGTATTATACTTGTAAGAGCTAGAGATAATGAAATTCATAATAAGATTCTATTCAATATATTTTTCAACGATTGTAGTTGGTATTTGTTGGGATGGTATTTGTTGTCCATTCATTCCAGGGTTAACTGGTAAAGAATTCCAAAAGGTAATCAGCCTAACTCTTGGAAGCTACAAAAAAGTCTTAAATTGATTGCAGTAAAGGACTAATAAATAAATACATTCCTACGTGTACTCTGAAAAGTGTAAGTAATTCCATCCTTCCATCTATTGGAGCCAATAAAAGTCCACTGCTGAACATAGGCCTGATAGATTGCCTGAAAAGAAGGATTTTGCCATAGTTGCCAATCAATCAATCAAATTCAATCTTAAGATATGAAAATAGTACACATATAATTGGTAGAGCGACATAACCCACCGCTACACGCGAGAGGAGAGCACAGAAGATTATAGTAAGATAAAATATTATATAAGCTCGAAGTTGTTGACGAGTATGTTTACCTGGGACAAATAGTCCGACTAGATAAGTCCAACTTCGACCGAGAGGTCAATCGACGGATTCAACTCGGCTGGGCAGCGTTCGGGAAATTACGACACATCTTCTCGTCAGGTATACCTCAAAACTTGAAAACGTGACTGTACAACCAGTGCGTGTTGCCAGTGATGACCTATGGAACTGAGACGTGGTCCTTCACTGCTGGCCATATGAGGACGCTCAAGGTCGCTCAGCGAGCTATGGAGAGGGCTTTGCTGGGTTTGCTTTGTGATAGACTTAGAAACGAGGATATCCGCAGTAGAACCAGAGTAACCGACATAGCCTAACGGATTAGTAAGCTGAAGTGGCAATGGACCGGCCATATAGCTCGAAGAATCGACAACCGATGGGGAAAAAAGGTTCTCCAGTGGCAGCCACGTATCAGTAGGTGAAGTGTAGGGTGACCCCCCACTACATAGAGTGACGACCTGGTAAGACATGCAGGAAGTCGATAGATGCTTCAGGACCATGCTTTGTGGCATTCCTTGGGAGAGGCCTATGTTCAGCAGTGGACTTGTGAAGGGCTGTAATGATGATGATAATGAACACATAAACAAAGATTAGGACGATCCTGAACACGTAACGTCTGCTGTATAGA
Source organism: Parnassius orleans (assembly GCA_029286625.1). Taxonomy (NCBI): domain Eukaryota; kingdom Metazoa; phylum Arthropoda; class Insecta; order Lepidoptera; family Papilionidae; genus Parnassius; species Parnassius orleans. The sequence continues at coordinate 2,268,716 of JAGSMP010000145.1, forward strand.
CGTCAGGAATTAAAAAGTTGAAATTAAAGCGATAAAATCCGTAATTTTCGTTTAATTAATGTGTAGTATTCCTCGTATTCATACATTTTGCCATAGTTGCCACGCTTGGCAAGCGGGTTGGCTACCGCAGTTATTTTGACTTGTTATCAGGAAGATGCTACTATTGCTCCTGTTTTATTTTCCCTCTGTCGTCTCTTACTATTATTATTCTTACACCGCCACTACACGGTATTCGTGTAAATGTAAGAAATCACTATTCACACAGTTCTGGAACAATCCTGGCCCGATCCCTGCCAGCACCAATAAAATTGTTAGTTGTGTTTTTAATCCACTTTTCGCCCCTCCGGGAGACAGAACGTGATGGGTGGCGAACCTCGTCGCCGGTTTTTCTCCCGGAGATTCTATTCTTATATGGATGTAAAGGAGGCGAGAGAAGTGTGTCAGGATCGTGCCAAATGGAAGTCCGTAGTCTCTGCCTACCCCTCTGGGTGACAGGCGTGAGTGTTTATGTTTTATGTTGTGTTTTTAAGTGCTGAATTTACCACGTGCTCGGCGGTAGAGGAAAACATTTCGAGAAAACACACTCAAGATCTACGAAATTAAATAATCTAAAAACATGTGATAACAGCCAACACTCAGGACTCGGGACATTTTCCTTGTCCAAAAACCATCTCAATACTGCGAGGAGGCCTTTGCCTAACAGTAGGACGTATATAGGTTGTAACTTTACTTTCTCTTTTACTCCACAAAGTCGTCACCGCACGAGATGGGTCCGTCCACTAAATGAGGCATACAAGGACTCTATGGATTCAGGTGGCTTGGGACTTGATGGCTATGGGGTAAGATTTTGTTCAGCAGAAGATGGTAACCGGATATAATCTTTATTGTGATGATTATTATAAGTTAGAATTATTACTTACGATGTTTTAATCAGCGCATGTTACATTCACCATTGACCGGTATGTAAATTATAATTTTAAAAATGTATACAAACGTTGGTGATTCTTTAATAAAACCAAAAATAGATTCTACGAAGGCGAGCCACGCGTCGGATTTAATAAATCTGGGTAAGTGCTGCATTTGCTGGATACAGAAATACACACGTCAAATCCTAGAAGTTTTAGGAAACGCACACAAACAACAGATGATTTCATGAGCAAACAAATAAAATTGTGTCTATCTTTCTCCTCTGTTTGTTAGCTGGCTTTAAAAAAGAAGGAGGTTCTAAATTCGACTGTATGTTCTTTTTTTTGTATGTGAATTACGCGATATCTTCTTTTTATTATTATTAAATAGTAACTCCTATACTTCAGGGGTGGTCCCACAAAAATTTGGGAAAAATATTCCACCTCTAAGGCCGGAAAAATAGATTAAGTTTTTAATGTAAGAACATACAGAGTTATTTTCCGATAACCGGCCAAATTTGCAAAGAAGGTTCAGAATAAGTAATATATTAGGCAAATGGCGAAGAAAAATTAATTTAAAAATCTTAAACATTCTGTCCTTTTTAATCTTTAGAAACCTCATTTACTCGTGTTTTCAAAAAACTGCAATAACGGTATATCATTATTTATATATTTGAACTTAAGTTTTAAATTTTGCTACTCTTTGAAAAATAACACTGTATGTATAATTAACAGAATCTGCGAAGACTCAACCAATAATTATCGGGGCTTTAATACTTCATACACTAAGTCTTAGCACCGACTTCTGAAGCCATTCTGTGGACATTCTTTCATTATTTTTAGTTAATTGAAGCCCGCTTTTACTTTTTACTTGAAGTCTAATTTGGAGAAGACGAAAACGAAACGTCTCGTTACCAGTAAAAAGGTTCATTATTTGAATTTAGCTTGTAAGTAAAAATTGAAGCGACAATAATATCTCAACGGTACAAATTGTCGTAAGTATATATATATTCTGCCTTATAGGATGAGCTTTACAGCCTAGTTCTATCTAGTAATATTAAATAATATTAGTTTCTCTAAGAAACGGGAGGAGGCCTTTGCCCAGCAGTGGGATGAATGTGGGCTGTAACTAACTAACTACCGTTACAGCCTAGTAAAAGTCTTCTCTCCATAGATTTATTCATACGAGGATTTTTGCCATAGTTGCCACGCTTGGCTGGTGGGTTGGCAACCGCAGTTTTTTATTTTCTAGTTTTTTTTATAGGATAAGGGTGACAAGCGAGCACACAGTCCACCTGATGGTAAGTGTTTGGTGTGGCCCACAGACATCTACATCTATCCTCGTTTGCGAATCAAAATGCAGATGCGCTGTCACCCGTGAGGACTAAGATGGAATGCCTCTTTTCCAGTAAAAAGGGTCTTAAGTTGTTATTAGGAAGATGCTGCTGTCTGGTTTGTTTTCCTCTGTCACCTCTTATGACACCCACGTGACCATAATATGGGGTAGTGGATATTCTTACACCGCCATAGTATTTTCGTATAATAAATTTTACGTAGAGGCATCATATTTAATGTAGTTTTTCGCTACTACTTTTGATAAAATAAACGATGCTTTGCAAACAATTTACTCGCAATAAGACAAATGTAAAGAGAGTGTAATATAATGCGACACAAATACCACATAACGTCGAGTTATCAAGGTCTTGATTATTTGTGATCCACCGTCGAGTGGCTACTCTGAATACAAATCGGACTACCATTTCTGTCGGAATAGTTCCGCCGTCGGTGAAAGTGATGACCATTTACAATTCTATCCTTTAATTATATATTAATGAGTGGCAGGATCGGTTGGGTAACTAGTTTCAGACGTGTCGAAAAATCTCTACCTACTTATTAAGAATCGAGACGTTTGCTTGACTTGTTGTCGGAAGGTCTAAGGAAAGAAAACGGTTTTCAAGTTAGCTTGAGATTTTTTCCTATTTTTTATTGTTTCATATCTGTTAATAGTTGCCAGTATTTTTCGTGACAATTTTTTTTTGTTAGATGTGTTTAAGATTTGGTGTTGCAACTTTATAGCTTTATCAAGAGAATCATAATAGCAGAAAGACATCAGTAACAAAACAGACAATTTTTTATTTCAATTTCTGAGAATGGGCGTAAGTTGTAGTAATGTAGCGGTATAAACCACTCAGTAATAAGAAAGTTTTTAGGTGTATTACCTGTGACTAAGTCTACAATTCTATTGCACGCCTCATAACGCGAAGCATTATTAGGTAGTGTATTACTCTCGATACATCAAGGTTAAGCAATTTTGTGGTCTTAAAATACCTCCATCATAACCATATTGCACTTATACGATAATATGACAAGCCGTATATCAAAAAAACACTCTAATTAATCTATCTTATATTTTCTAAAAAATCATTTTTAATTGCTACTTTGATAAAAACGGTCTGAAAAAAAATTTACGTGGACGTCCGGATGTTGATTTTGTATGTGGACACGATAACTCTCAAAAAAATTGACGTACCGAGACCGGGCTTTTTTTTATTAGCTTCAGAATTACATCAACTGGTTCCTATTCCATATCAATAGCGTACGCGTCGTTTGTTAATAAAATGATTTTCAAGTTTTATAATTTTTACCTATTGCTATTAAAAATTTAAAGGCACTTTCATTTTTTTCTTTACTCCTTGATAGGCAAAGGACAAATGTACCTACTATACAGCCTAACTCGATTTTATACTTTGTGTGATCGATTTATTTTGGTATTTTTTTATCAAGACTAAATTAAACGTTCAAGAGGCGTGCACTTTTGGATTTTCCAAACTATTTATAATATTTGGGTATTATTAGGTGCAAAATAGTTTCTATGTGCTTATAACATGCATTGCATGCCTTATATCCAATATATAAGTCTTGTAGGTGATAGCATAGTTTGAAAGTACTTAAATTACCTAAAATTATCAATTAAAAAAGAAAATAATACAGCAGCTGCAGCATAGCTCTACCACGTATGAACTTAATAATTATATAACTTTCTGTTTCTTTCTAACAATACCGGAGTACTGATTATATAAGTATGATATTTTAGAAACATCTTTTTACTTGTATAAATAAGTAACTTTTAATCGTTAATCGCAATCATATTTTGAAGATCGCATAACTGGCACTTCTGGACCCGAAAGTCCGCCGAGTATCGAAACAGATTGAGCCAAAGGAGGATTTAGATGACGTTAAATTGGCTCTAGTGTACTCGTATCTAGAGTAATTAGCTATACACGTATCTGCTCACAAAAAACACAGTGTTTTATGTAGTAAGTGACGAAAAACGGGGATTTATTTTATTCATAATGTGCCATTCCATTTTGATCCTGAGGGGTAACATCAAATCTGGATTTTGTTCCTCAATCGGGGATAGAGGTAGGTAGGTGTCTATAGGCCGCAGCATTTACTTCCCATCAGGTGAATTTTGTGCTCTTTTATCTACTTCTAAAAAACTCAAATTTGACATGTAAGATACCCATTCCTAAGATCCTTATATATTTTTTTATCTAGGGCTCATTTTATATTTGAAGTTGGTGTAATTAGGTTTTCTATAAATAACACAGGCCGTGCCTACTACCTACAGCTCAAGTGATAAAAAATTTGGCATTGATAATATTTCTAGATAATTTTATATTCATTTTTAAGTGATCGTTTGAGTATCATTCGATGGTTTAATTTTGGTGACAGCTCTGTTATTGTCTCTACTTTCTCTACAAACCAACCACTTGAAAATCGATTAAATTATTGATAGCCACGATTGAGACTTAAAATGATATCGAAAATAAATATTATTTTTTAATTTTTTGATCTGGTAGTCAAGGAATAAAAAATAAATAATAAAATTGTCGGAAGATTAGAAATATTCTCATAAATATAACTTAATAATACAACTAAGTTAATTTCACAACATAGTATACACATATACATGTGTATATTAGAAAATTATCAAGGATCTTTAAAGAATATTGTAATACAAAAAAAAAACCCAGGAATAAAAGAATATGATTGGCAAGTGGTGTTAATTAGCTCCACGCTACTTTTGATATCATATAAGGATGACTCGTGTAGTGGCGGGTTAGAATACCCACTACCCCATATCTTCCCGTGGGTGTCGTAAGAGGCGACAGAGGGAAATTGAGGCAGAAGATAGGCAGCAGCATCTTTCTGATAACAATAAAAAAAACTGCGGTTGCCAACCCGTTCGCCAAGCGTGGCAACTATGGCAATATACCCCCAATGAATAAAGTTACGAAGAAACGGCCCCCAGTCCCCGGCGGCCCCGCTATTCCTGGCTACGGTGGCGACCATGGTAACGGCGGGGCAGGGGGTGCTAAGAATCTCCGGTGGAGGTTCGGTTGCCACCTACGACGACTCGACCTTGCAACTTATAACGCACGCACGCTGAGGACTGACGAGAAGATCCTGGAGCTGAAAGAAGAGATAGACAAGTTGCGCTGGAATATTATAGGATTATCCGAGGTCCGAAGAGAGGGGGAGGACACGGTAATCCTCGAATCCGGCAACTTGTTCTATCACCTGGAGGGCGACCATCTGTCCCAAGGAGGTGTCGGATTTATCGTCCACAAGTCTCTCGTTAACAACGTTGTGAAGATTGGGAGTGTGTCGACGAGGGTTGCGTACCTTATACTCAGAATCACCAAACGGTATTCGCTGAAGGTCATACAGCCTCGGCACACCTCGATGAGGAGGTGGAGGAAATGTATGAGGATATCTCTAGAGCCATGCATTCCTCCAAAACCCACTATACGGTGTTAATGGGAACTTTAACGCAAAAGTAGGCACAACAGAGAACGGTGAGCTGAAAGTAGGGAAATTCGGAATAGGGCAACGGAACCCAAGGACCCAGCAGCTGACCGACTTCATGGAGAAAGAGGGACTCTTTATGATGAACTCTTTCTTCCAGAAGCGGTCCCACAGGAAGTGGACCTGGTCAAGCCCCGGCGGTTCGACAAAAAATGAGATTGACTTCATTACGACGTCCAGACGGCTACTGTTCAGTGATGTCTCAGTGATCGCGAGGGTGAAAACAGGCAGCGATCACCGAATGGTTAGAGGCACACTGAACCTAAAAATTAAGTTGGAAAAGTGTCGTCTAATGAAGTCAACGCTCCGTCCCCCTCGTGCCCTAATCCAAAGTCCCAAAAACTTTCAGCTCGAGTTACAAAACAGTTTTCAGTGCCTAGAAGATTGAAATGCAGTGGACGATATGAATGACAAGCTCGTGGAAACTGTCCATGCGGTCGGAGCTAAGTTTTGCAAGACCCGCCGCAGAAGAACACAAAAACTCTTCGCTCACACTCTTAATCTCATGGTTGTTAGACGGGAAATGAAGCTGCAGTCTTCAGTAGATTTGATAGCATACAGGCAACTGAACAGATAGATCTCCAAATACATGCTTCGGGACTTACGCAACTTTAATACTGCTCGTTTGAAGAAGCGATCGAGCGGAACCAGGGCTTCAAAGTCTTTGCTAGAGATCTGTCTGCCAGAAAGAGCCAACTGTCGAAGCTGAAGATCGAGTGTGGCAGCGTCGTTTCCGGGGCACCTGAGATTTTGAGTAAGATTGAGAGGTTCTATGGACAGCTCGAGCATCATCGTTGCATCATCGTTGGAGTCACACGCAAGTGTGAGTAACGATCTAAGAGCAAGTTTTATCCGACACTATTCCGATGATATTCCGGACGTCAGTCTGAACGAGATTAGAATGGCTCTCCAGCACCTTAAAAACGGCAAGGCCCCAGGAACAGAAACAGAAACAGAAATTATAGCGGAGCTTCTGAAAGCGGATGGAAAACCGGTACTTCTAGTCCTTCAGAAGGTCTTTAATTCCGTCCTCCATGGTGACACCGGAGGGTGAAGCAGAAGTGCGGTGGTCTTGTTCTTTAAGAAAGGCGACAACGCTCTCTTGAAGAACTACAGACCGATTTCTCTTCTGAGCCGCGTCTACGTGCTGTTTTCGAGAGTCACTACGAATCGTCTCGCATGCAGACTCGACGACTTCCAGCCTCCCGAACAAGCCGGTTTCTAAAAAGGCTTTAGCACCATAGACCACATACATACCCTTCGGCAAATAGTACAAAAGTCCGTTGAGTATAATTTTTCACTATGTCTGACGTATATGGACTATGAGAAAGCCTTTGATTCCGTCGAAATTTGGGCGGTGCTGCAGTCCCTTCAGCGGTGCCAAGTTGACTGTCGGTATATCGAAGTGCTGAAGTGTTTGTACAGTAGGGCTACGATGGCTATCCGAGTACAGAACCAGAGTACGAAACCTATCCAACTGCAGAGAGGTGTAAGACAGGGTGACGTTATATCCCCGAAACTCTTCACCGCTGCATTGGAAGACGTTTTCAAGCTACTGGACTGGAAAGGATACGGTATTAACATCAACGGCAAGTACATCACTCACCTTCGATTTGCCGACGATATAGTCCTTATGGCAGAATCGCTGAAGGACCTAAGCACTATGCTCAATGACCTCAATAGTGCCTCCTAACGGATATGTCTTAAGATGAACATGGACAAAACGAAGATCATGTATAATGTCCATGTCACACCTATGCCGGTAGTTGTTGGGAGCACTAAGCTCGAAGTTGTTGACGAGTATGTTTACCTGGGACAAATAGTCCGACTAGGTAAGTCCAACTTCGACCGAGAGGTCAATCGACGGATTCAACTCGGCTGGGCAGCGTTCGGGAAATTACGACACATCTTCTCGTCAGGTATACCTCAAAACTTGAAAACGAGACTGTACAACCAGTGATGACCTATGGAACTGAGACGTGGTCCTTCACTGCTGGCCGTATGAGGAAGCTCAAGGTCGCTCAGCGAGCTATGGAGAGGGCTATGCTCGGGGTTTCTCTGCGTGATAAACTTAGAAATGAGGATATCCGCAGTAGAACCAGAGTGACCGACATAGCCCAACGGATAAGTAAGCTGAAGTGGAAATAGGCTGGCCATATAGCTCGAAGAACCGACAACCGTTGGGAAGAAAGGTTCTCGAGTGGCGGCCTCGTACCGGCGGATTAGTGTGCGTCCCCACTAGATGGAGTGACGACCTGGTAAGACATGCAGGAAGTCGATGGATGCAGGCGGCTCAGGACCGTGCTTTGTGGCATTCCTTGGGGGAGGCCTATGTTCAGCAGTGGACTTGTGATGGGCTGTAATGATGATGATGATGATGATAAGGATGACGCTGAAAGTTATTTTAACTGGCGAGTGGATTAAAGTAAATAAAATTTGGTTCCAATCTTGGAACGTAGGTATCAGACACGCTACATTATATTTAGTAATTTTTAGATTTAACGGTCTTAAATGAACCTCTACATTACATTACATTACCGTGTACTGGTCGAATGAATAAGCAGAAGAACAAGATGTTCTTCCCAGTTAATAGACATTTTCTAGGCTAAGGCACATCACTCTACGTCACCAATTAACATCAGGCAGGATCGTAGTCGAATATTTCTGACTAAACACTTTTCACACAAAACAGTAAGCAAAAGTGTTAAGGAAAGTAAAAAAGAAGTGTTTTGTAACATATAAAACTTTTCTAAAAATGTTTTTAGGACGAATGTAAATTGTTCGTACGAATTTTTATTTGTGAATTTGTATTCGCAACACGGCATTTCTTGAACAGATTTTAACAAGGTTCGTATATGTCGTTGTAGAACTAAAGTGGTGTTTACACATGACTAAATTTTGATTTAACCATGACAAAATGTGATGGCAGTAAAGAGGATATCTGGGCTGCAAGAAATTTTGAGAATGGGCTTTTATCGATCTTTTGTTGTGGATCTGTGCCTGAACGATTGAACTCGATAACCGAAAGAGACAGCCTACTCTGGTAGAGACAGTAAGCGGCAGTATCGCTTGGACTGATCATAGCTATGAAAAATTTATTACTACTTATGATATATTTTTTACGTGGTAGAGCCATGCTGCAGCTATATTATAGTAGTACCAATGGGTCGTCTTGACCGGAGAAGGACTATACTCTCACAGAATACCAGCGTAAAATAGCGACTTAATGCTGCGGTATTGCGAATAGTGAGTGCAGAGAACCGGAGACCGTTTTTAGTGGAAAAGAGGCATTCCATCTTGGTCCTCAGTAAATAAAAACTAAATTTGAATTCTTAATCGAGGATAGATAAAATAAAATAGAATAATTTTTTATTCAATTTAGATCACATGTGTAATCGGTATATCTTATTGAAAGTCATTTTTTACTTTACCACTGGTTCGAAAAAAAAACCTCTGTCCTGGGAAGAATCAGCAAGAAACACAGCGGGATTTTTTTAAAGTAAATTTTAGATTAATGATTGTACAAACTATTTAAAAAAATATTTTAGAAACTGCTTGGAAGCGACCACCTCATTGCCAGGCGTTATTATCAACCATGTATTCATTTATATTATAATAACCCTTTTTATACAGTTTAAGCTTAACAAAACATTTAAACTTGGTAATAGAGAGAGCCTGTACACTTTCCGGGACCTTGTTGTAATAGCGTATACATTGCCCCAAGAATGAATTACTGACTCTGTGGAGTCGAGAAACCGGCATCACTAGCTTGTGTTTGTTTACAGAGTGTATATCACTTTTTTGTACTAAAACTACCTTTGTTTTTGTGAACATACATAAAATTTTCGTAAATATACTGAGAGGCCAAAGTTAATATATTTTTTTTAAATTTATCTCTAATAGACTCTCTCGGTTTTAGGTTGTAAATAGCTCTAATGGCCCTGCTCTAATGCTTCTGTAAAACAAAAATAGTTTCTGAATTAGTCGCATTTCCCCATAGCAAAATCCCATAAGACATTATGCTATGGAAATAACTAATCTAGCTGTCTCGACACTAGTGAGATCTCTAATCTTTTTACAGCATAGGCTGCAGAACTTAGTCTGCTTGCTAGTTTGGATATATGGGGCCCCACTGAAGCTTTGCGTCCAGAATAATGCCAAGAAAACAGTGGATTCAACAGGGCTCAGTTCTTCCCATTTAAAAACACATTGGTATTCAGATTTTTAACATTCGATGTTGTAAATTTAATACAATTAATTTTTATTTCCGATTAAATGTATATTATTAACGTTAAACCAATGCACTAATTTTGATATAGCATTATTCACTTTGTCACATTTAAATGATTGACGTTGAAGTTTAAAAATCAAGGAAGTATCATCAGCAAATAATACTATATCATGATTATCCCCTACAAGGGAAGGTAAGTCATTAATATACACTAGGAATAGGAATGGGCCGAGAATCGAGCCCTGAGGGACACCCATTAGTACAGGTGACCCGGAAGAACTTTTACCATTGATAATAACTTTCTGAATTCTATTACTTAAATATGAAATAAAAAGTTTAAGCGCTGTGTTCTTGACACCATAGGACTTTAGCTTCTGATTAATGTCACACGGTGAACACAGTGGAAGGCCTTGGAAAGGACACTAAATATACCCAAAAGCATCCTCTGAATTCTCCCATTCACAAAAAATATGTTTAATAAGCTCAACTCCAGCGTCAGTTGTCAAGCGACCCCTAGTATAACCGAATTAATTTTTATGAAGTAATTTATTAATATTAAAGAAACTTAACATCTCATCTAAAAATATTTTTTCAAAAAATTTACTAAATGTTGGTAGTACAGAAATTGGTCTAAAATTGGCGGGGTCTAATGTACTACCAGATTTAAATAAAGGTATGACTTTACTATGTTTCATTAAATCAGGAAACACACCAGATTCGACGCTTGTATTAAATATAGTGGCTAGATCCAGCTCATATAGTAGATGTAGATGTCTATGGGCCCCGGCATCAGGTGGTCTGTAAGTTAGTTTGTCACCCTTACTCTAAAAATAACGAAATTATTACATATTTCGTATTCCCTGTTTCCTCCTCCAAAACTGGACTGATTTTTTCAAGAACAATATAAGGGGGATTGCTGCTTAGTCTGTATGTTTTCTTTTATTTTTATCTTTGTTAAATTTGTTTGTTCAAGCGGATTGGCAACCGCAGTTATATGGGGTTCCGTACCCAAAGCAACCAACGGGACCCTATTACTAAGGCTCCGCTGTCCGTCTGTCCGTCCGTCCGTCGGTCCGTCCGTGCGTTGGTCTGTCCATCCCTCTGTCTGTCAGCGGGCTGTATCTCATGATCCGTAATAGGTAGACAATTAAAATTTTACACAATGTGTATTTCTGTTGCCGCTATAACAACAAATAATAAAATTTAAAATAAATTTAAAATTAAAAGGGGTCCCATACTAGAAACGTGTATTACGATGGTACGTGTGTCATGAAGAATTCCTCCATCATCCATCGGGAAAGTATTTCGGGAAATTCAAATCCTTAGAGAATTAATTAGGGTGTTACCATTTGTACGATACTATTTATTTTACGGGATAATTTCATATTTCTATGATGAAAAAATGTTAAATAATTATTTTGGACTTAAGTTAATTAATAAAGTACGAAACTTGAGAAATATTCCATGTAATAGCTTGATCTCTCCGTATGCGGTCTCATAACAAACGTGGGTCATAACATGACTGGGTTACGCGGTTAACGCGGGTACCACGGGTGTAATAAAATAAGTCAATAAAACGCGAAAAAAATCGGTAAATTAGTTTCATTCAATGTGTAGTGTTTGTGTTAACATAAGAAATCATAAATTTAAACGTCGCAATAATAATAATAATAACACTAAGCAGTAATAATTTCTATAAGTCAGGTGGCTCTACCTAGAGTCATTGCATATTGCACACCTCCGTGCAAAATCTACGGACTACAGTGGCCACTCACCAGGTGGATTACAACCCGTCATCGGTCACCCTAGACACATTATGAAAATTGGTATATTCTGTTTAAAATATAGAATGTTTTCAATTATTTTGTTAATTTTGATATTTTGCAAAGAAAAAGTCACGTTGTTGATAATTTGCATGAATTTGGTAAATAGATTTTTATACAAAATATTTTACATGTACGCTAGGGATTGACTCAACTATATCAAAATTAAAGTCGATATTTATCTTGAATGTTTATAATGAATCGATAGACTTGCCTACATAACAAGAAAATAAATCCTTGGTTAGCGTTCTAAAATGAAATTTTATTTTGCCGTTTGTCAGATTCCCTCCGGATTCTATGATTAGAAAAAGTGGTTAAGGTTCATTGGACGGGTTGGTTGGAATGCAAAGAAGAACTCAACAATTTGCAGCAAACATTTTCTTGAGAAGTATAAAAGAAAAAGTAGAATAAAAACAATTTTATTAAAAGGTGTCATTTCTACATTATTTGTACCAGTAAGTAAAATATTGTTATAATAAGACTTCAAAAATTTAACTTTCAAAACTTTAGATAAATATAGAGACGGATTTTCAGACATTATAAAACTAGTACATTAAAGACAAAAAATCTTGAGATTATCCCCTTTAAGCCATTATGAACCCAACTAAGTATCTATTTATCAACCAAAATAAATTTATAACTTTACTTAACCAACCGCACAGCCTCACGGTCACACTAGTACAATATTCATAGCATCACGATATTTTCCCCAAGGGGTTGAGCGGAGCTTCGGAACTTCGGATTATATTCCCAAGTCACAATGATAAAACTTTTAGCGTAGTTAGGTATAGATATTTAGTAATGCGCCTGAAGCGCTACTAGACGACCGCGCATGAGACGTGATAGTATAAATTCCATAGTATTTGATACTCACAACGGTCGATGCCCGATTCATGCTTGATGGCCGACGACATTGTCACGAGGGCTTAAATAGCGTGGTTCATCTCCTACAACGCTAGTCGAAGAGATGAGGAACTCGTGGTTAAGTAATAGCTGCGTAGATCAATAGATCTGCATTATTAAGTGGCACTTGCCACGGTCAGTCCATGAATGAGTGACCATTTTCTTAACATACCGAGATTGAGAGAATAGAGAGTGCATCTGTATCAGCAGACACTTAGTCTTTACTGTGTTAAGATCATTATGTTTTTAAAATCCATGCAGCTAAAATGATAATAAGTTTATTATTACTTTATACTTTTCAGGGACAGATGAAAGAATATAAACATGAAGCATGATGAAGCCTCATAAACATATTGGCCTTTAAACAGAGCAATCTTATTTAACTGATTCCTACAAGTTTCCTTCCTTAAATTATTAAGTTTACATTCATAATTAAGTCGAATGTTAAAATAAACTTCTATAATGTATTTAATTATTAATTATTAAATGTTTGTAATTATCACAAGTAATACTTATATGAAAAATAAAGCAGCCGTGCCCCCGTTTTTATTTCCCCATCAAAACATTTTATAAAATATATAAAATATAAATAGGTATATAATTAGTTAAGTATCTACCTATTTATATTAACAATATGTTAATATAAATAGGTACCTTCCAGTTTATTTCCAGGAATATGTTATATGAATATTTTTTAATTATTTTAGAACTATCATGTTAAAATTCAGTTAATTTTTGAAGTTATTCAACTTCATGCACTAAACAATTTTTTATAATCTTTTTACCGCTTCCTTAACAATCATGTTCGATAGTCCTTGTAAGTAAAATATACATCACTAGCTAACGCACACAATGACAAATCAAAAATGGTCACGCGTTTTCGGGCTGTCAGGTGGTCTATATGCCAGTATATTCTAAGTCTATGGACTCTACCTAAAAGTAGTAAAGACTTTTTTCTTAAAAACTAAAGTAAAATATCAATGCTATGAGCACCGATGTTGTTAAAACTGCAAAATACTAGACATTAAGTTTACCGTTACAGCCTTTTAAAGCCCACTGCTGAACATAGCTCTCCCCCACAGATAGCCTCATAAGGGTGATATTTGCCATACATTGATACAATACCCTTATACATTAATACAAGATTATATGTATACACCAAACAGTTCTTCAGCTTCTTCTTCATCATCAGTCCTTAAAAGTCCATTGCTGGATATGAGCCTCCCCCATTGAGGAGAGGATTAGCCGTCACGACTCACAATCGAAATACCAGACGTCTTCCTCTCCACCTATAACGCCGATGCCCGTCGCCTATCTGAGTCATTTACTATATACGTATACGTATTTATGTACGTGGTAGAGCCATACTGCAGCTATATTAATTGTATAATTGTAGCACGAATGGGTCGGCTCGACCGGGGAAGGACCAGGCTCTCACAGAATACTAGCGTAAAATAGCAGTTTAATGCTGCAGTGTTTCGTATGGTGAGTGTAGAGAACTGGAAACACTTTTTACTGGAAAAGAGGCATTCCATCTTAGTCCTCACGGCTGACAACGCATCTGCATTTTGATTCGCAAACGAGGATAGATGTAGATGTCTATGGGCCACAGCAACCACTTACCATCGGCTGGACTATGTGCTCGCTTGTCACCTTTATCCTATAAAAACAAATTACGTCTGGTGTAAACGTGATGGTTATTTTTTTATCGAATAAGGGTGATAAGCTGATAAGAGAGCACACAGTCCACCTGATGGTAAGTGGATTTTTTGGCCCATACACATTTACATCTATCCTCGATTAAGAATTAAAATGCAGACACTTTGTCACCCCTGGTGACTAAGATGGAATGTCTCATTATCAGTAAAAAGAGTGTCCAGTTCTCTATACTCACCATACGAAAGACAACATTATTCTGCTAATATACGCTGTTATTTTGTGAGAGGGTGGGTCCACACAACCATTTCCAACAATGTCCTAACAACGCATTCGTGCTGCAGCCATAAAATAGTTGCAGCGTGGCTCTACCACGTAATAACGTAACGGTTATACCGCCATCTATCGGAAGTTATAGGATTTTTCTGATATATCTCATGGCCCTTCTACACTACTCGCGAAGTTGATCGAAGTTGGGCGAGGAGAATAGTGTAGAGAGAGGTACTTCGATTTACTTCGTGCAACCTCGCTTCGCCTCGGGCGACTTCCGATCGCTGTTGGTTTTTTGCGCCCGAGTCAAAGGACTTCGCGAAGTGCCCCGAAGTTACACGAAGCGTCTCACTATACTACTTGGCGTACGCCAGTAATATAATATTTTTTTTATATATAAATATTAAACATGTAGTATATTAAACTTTTTACATATTTATTTATCTATGATTAACGCATTGACGTCGTACTGTTCACACAATTAGGTACCAATGGAAGCTGCCTCTTGAACGTTATTCACGTTAAGGGTGCGGGCGGCTCAAGGCGACTGAGCTATTCGCGAAGTTACACGAGTGTGTAGTCACTTTTTTTCGGACTGCGATTGACTTTGACGAGCACTTCATCGAGGTAACTTCGCGAGTAGTGTAGAGGAGGCATCAAAGTCGCCTCTTTCGTAAGAGGTGACACCACGCATATACCAGAAAATAAGATACCCACGGAACTAAATGGGGTAACGTATTCTCATACGCCCCAACCACACGGCTTAACAGTTATTTCAAATTTCAAATCAAATCATTTATTTACAATCCAAGTATACATAATTGGTCTTAAATTAAAAATCTGCTTGCAACTTAGACGCTCTTTTCAGGCACTGAAAATGTGACGAGGACACTGCTTATATACATAAAATATAAAATATACTTAGAAGCGAGATAAATATAAAAATACATAATAGTGTTATTTTTTACTCATCCACTGAGTAGAAGGGGATTTGTTAAAAATATTTACTGAGTCTTGATTGAAATTTGGTTAATTCTGATATGTTTTTTTATTTCCTGTGGTAATTTATCATATATTTTTATTGCCATATAGTAGGGGCTTGTATTTAACATTTTTGTTCGCGACTGTGGTAGGTATAATTTAAAAAAGTGCAGGCCGCTTCTCGAGACATGCAGCACTTAACGATATCATACGCCGGTCCCTTGCCACCGTCAACGTGCCAAGTCTACTTGAGCCGTCTGGTATGGCAAGAGACCGGACGGTATGAGTTTGATTCCATGGAAGATGGGCCGGGTGCTGGTATGGGATGCAACCTGTTCAGACACGCTGGCCCCTTCCCATCTACATGGAACCAACAACACAGCTGGTGCGGCTTGTGAAGCGGCTGAAAAAGCTAAAGCATGCAAATGCAGGGGTCTAGGCTCCGAATATGTTTTTGTCCCATTCGGTGTCGAGACCCTTGGTCCGTGGGGTCCTAGCGCTATAAGGCTTTTTAAGGAAATAGCAAAAAGGTTAGTTGACGTCACAGGAGACCGAAGAGCTGGCAGCTACCTCGGACAAAGAATTAGTCTAGCTATTCAAAGGGGGAACGCTGCCAGTATTTTCGGAACCTTGCCTAAAGGGCCTCCTTTTTAATAATATATTTTAGTTATTATTAATTTTTATTAAGGTTTTTAGTTTTAGGTTCATTGTTATAGTATGTATTTTGTTTTTAATATTGTATATAATAAAATATTGTATATTATGTTATGTAAATAAATATTATTCAAAAACTATTTATTTTTGTTACGTGTATTTATGCTATGTGTATTCTCTCTTCTTGAAAATATTATTATTTCATCCCGTAGGTATCGTAGTAAGCGACTATTGAAAAGGACAGAAAGATCGCTTCCGATAAATGACGCTGTATTGTACTATGTTGTAACTATTATCTATTTATAAATATTATAAACTGTTGACAATAATCATCATCATCATTTCAGGCCATTAAAAGGCCACGGCTAATAAAACCTGCCCACATATTGCCACAAAGGCCTTGAACCACTGATGACGGTTCCCAAGTTCTTAAGGCGCTTAAGCGAACAAAATAACTTGAGATTTATATCAACATCTGAGCACTTGTTTCATCGTTTTCACTAATATTTCACTTGTCCAGATACTTAATACACAAAAACCAATTCAAACCATTATTTAAAAGATAAAACAGGAGCAACGGTTCGCCGGAGATCAAGTTTCCGCCAAAAACTCCGAGCGAGATGATTATTTTAATTTTAAATAAGTAAGAAATTTTCTACAACTTGTATCATATAATATTATTTAAGATCCTGCATCGTAAGTTTTTTGTTATTTTTTTTAATTGGACTGGGTCAAAACCTTCAAACCCAGGTCTACAGTGCAGCAACTAAATGCTTAGCTTACCAAAATGCTACTGCACCAGCAAGCCGCAACTGATCGTAAAGTTGTGAAGCCCATTGATGCATTCCAAAAGCGGGCATTCAACTATATCTGTTGAATATCGTGTGATGCTTACACTACATCGAGGCCAAATTTTAAAATTAACTTACTGAGTAGCGTTCCGCAAAGGAATTTTAATATTAAATTTTTTGGTAAAAAAGACATAATATTAGCATATAAAGTGAATAAAACACATAATATTATAATAATGTTGCTTACATTACAAATAATATTTATTTAAATCGATGTAAAATTAAAATAAAGATAATTTTCCTTTTTTTTTATAAACAATCAAAATTATTGTAAGAACAGAATATCGATTTTTACGGAATAAGCTGCTATTTTACTTTGATGTACCTACTGTGACAGCCTGGTCCCTTCCCGGTCAAGCCGATCCATCATCGTGCTACTGCCTTAATATACCTGGAGCATGGCTCTACCACGTATAAAAAGAATTATAAAATATACTATGTAAATATGCATAAAAATTAAAATTCACGAATTTTCTGTTTTATTTAATTATAGTAAGTACACATGTTAACTATATTATTTTATTGGGTTTATAAGCTTCAAAATCTCTTATATTCTGAATACGGAATCCTTCTTTACACAAAACTGAGTATGTACGCTAACGGCTTACATCATCCCACTATGATTAAAACAGTTTGCTAAGTAAACACCTGACTAAACATGCCTCGCCGGCCGCTGCCGACGGATCTCAATGCAAACTGCATTCTGGCCCACGCCGGGCACGTTCGCTGATCATAAATTCATTGCCACGCCTAGGAAGCGCTGACGAGCCAAAACTATGGAGCGAAACCCACACTACGTATAGTAAGGCCCCAGCGATTCAATATTATATGACCGCTTAGTTCCTTGACTGTCATCGCGCGGGCTGCACAGAAATATGTGCTCGTGACGAGAAATAGCTCAGTAACACGTTTACATAACCCCAAACTGTGTCGTCCTGTAGTCCCTTATTTGGATACAAAATGTCTAAGTTAACTGTTACTAATTTCAGCAAAAGGACCGGCAGTCCCTTCCAGAACAAAGACAAAGAAGCTGATGCGGTAACAATTATTCATGAAGAAGTCTTACAAAAGTCAAACTATGATGTACAGAAAGAAAAGAATAACGAATTACTGCAGAAAATAAATAAGAAAACTGCAGAGTATCAGTCGAATAAACCGAGCTCTGGCGTGTTCACTGAAGTTGTGACACATGGAGCATTCAACTCTAAAAAGGTGGAGAAGGAGAAAGTACAGAAAGTAGAAAGCATTACTCCACCCAAATATGGAAACGGCTGCAACGGTTCCAAGTCCCTACTCGGTTATCCTTCATCTGCGAATGATTTAGCACTTGATGCCAAAACCGATTTAGAATCCGATCCAAATATATCCAAAGAAGTAAAAGAAAAGTAATAGAGAAGCTGTTCAAATTAGTTTCGATGGTGCAGCACGCGTATGAATCTAAAGTGAGAGTTATGACAGAGTTTGAGAAGTTTAAGGATACGCACTTGAAGAACGAAATCAGGCGAGAAAAAGAACATTCGGAGCAGTTATATAAATTGAACATGAACTTTCAAAATGAAGTCATCCAAGCGGTACAACAATTGAAAAGTGAGTTCGATTTATCGAGGAATTTGGGGAGCAATCTAGAAGAAAGTAATGCTGCCGCTAATCTTAACAGCTCCGTGGATTTTAATATTTCAAGTGATAACCGAGAAGCAAATCTGAGTGTTCATGATTTAGGTGACGCAATTCAAGAAGACTCTACAAAACAAACGGAACAAGTAACTATTGAAACGGAGGTCAAGTCTGAATAAATTAACATGTTTTATTATATAGTTGATTAGTGCAATAAATACCTAATTTATGCTATGAATTTATCTTAATTTACCCTAACTATTACATTTTCTATGACTAGCTTTATGACAAACTATAAAGATACCAAAAGAGTACTCGATTTGATACGTAAAACTTTATTTAAGAATTTTAACTTAACTTTATTTATTTAAGAATGTAATTATTTAAATTCAGAGTTTATACATGCAGTCTTAGACTATATTACATTGATTTCCTATTTTACTTTAGTGATAATTAAAATAATAGTTAAAGAAATTCGACTACTCTAGACAAATATTTTAAGAAGCATTTCACATCATACTATAACTAGAATAGAATAGAATACAATTTATTTTCTCATCATAAACAGGTACACAATAATTGATGACAAACATGTTGAACTACTATTAACTACTATATAAACTATAAACGTATTGAACCCTAGTTTGTGAGAGACTGATGCCTAATAAAGGTATTTAACAATATCTGTTCTATAGGTCACCAATATTATAATTATTAGAGAATGCTTCAAAAACAAGATTCCTGATGTGAATTGTGCTGGTTTCGCGATATTTTAAGTCAGTGTATCACAAGTAAACAAAAGATTAAAAATCAGCGTGATGCGTCATAATGACGTTAATATAGCTATAAAATGTAGTGACTAATCAGCAAACACTATGTAAGGCTCGTGTTTATCCGGACATAAAAGTGGAATTTATTAATATTTACATTTTTTGTATGCGAATTGAAAAACGTGGTCTGCAACCCACGTTTTTCGTCTTATCTGCTGTTATAAATCTGTTTGAGACTAGACGAAATTATTTTATACTTTTTAGCCTGTTTAAAGAACGTGGTAAATGTTTTTTGTATGTATTTTAAATAATATTTTTTTAAATAATTTAATAATAATTTCGTTTTTAAATAATTATTTTTTGCTTTTTACTCTGTTATCCAGTTCTGAGCTACTCGTATGTTTAAAGTTTAAAGTTTCTACTGGGAAGTTAGTTTATATTAGATTGCAAAATTCTGACCGAACCGACAGACGGACAAGAAAGCGAGTGTTTACAAATGTGTTAAAATTTTTGTTATTCGCAGTTACGAACATATTGACAATAATATGTAAATTATATCAGTTGTCACACTATGTAAGGTATTGATATAATTTACATTTTTATGTATATTATGATTTGGGGTAAATTTATCTAAAGTTAATAGATACTACTCTTTATCACTCGAAGACAATGTGACCAGAAACGTGAATAAAAACTAAAATACATACATTGTACGTTCAAGTAATCAACTACTGAGCTTCTGAATCGTGCAATTAATTTTCGGAAAAGAAATGGTTGCGCAACAGCAATGTAGATTATAGTTTTTGGGTCTGGGTTTTTATAGTCCGCACCTTTGTAACATTGTTTCAAAGGTTTCTATTATAGTCATCTTGCTTATTTCGTGTTCTGTGGCTTAGGCTCATCTATATATACAGGGTTATTTTGCAATAACCGGCCAAATTTGCAGAGAAGGTTCAGAATAAGTAATATAGGCAAATGGTGAAGAAAAATTAATTTAAAAAAATCTCGAACGTTCTGTCCTTTTTATATTTTAAATTCAAAATGCGTGGTAATTCATTATTTTAACTGATTGTCTACTATTGTACTATGCACGCACATTCTTAAAGGTCGATCGGTCGGCAAAGACGTTGTGAATTGAATCGCACACAGAGGAGCGCGCGTACGCGTAGTTGTTGTCCATAAATCACATTCAATTTGGGATATTTTAAAATAAAAGTAGAAAAGCTTTATTTACTCGTATTTTCAAAAACTGTAATAATTTATATGTTTCAACTTAAGTTTAAAATTTGGCTACTCTTTGATAAATAACCCTGTATATAAAACACAAAATATACCTATGTCCGTTATAGACTTTGAAACCATCCAACCGATTTTGATGAATTTTTTGTGTGTGTTTGATTGAATGGATCACTAGATGGCTTATATTCAGATTTGGAAACGGTAGGTGGCGCTGTTGTCGAGATCCAGAAATCACTCGTGCGAAGCCGGGGAGGATCGCTAGTTATCGAATAAATGTACAAGCAATTGGCACACACGTAATTACGTACTCGTAATATGATATAATTGTCCTTGGTCTCCAACAGAGGGGGTTTTCAAATAACATCTTGTTTGTTACGTCTACGAAGTACATTTGTATGATGAAACATATTTTTTAGATTTGGAGTTTGTTTGCATACAGTAAACTAGTAAAAATTTATACGTGGTAGAGCCATGCTGCAGCTATATCAGTAGTATAGTTGTAGCACGAATGGGTCGGCTCAACCGCGGTAGGACCATACTCTCACAGAATACCAGCGTAAAATAACAGCTTAACGCTGCTGTGTTTCGTATGGTGAGTGTAGAGAACCGTAGACGCCTTTTAGTGGAAACGAGGCATTCTATCTTAGTCCTCACGGGTGACAACGCATCTGCATTTTGATTTGTAGTTGAGGATAGATGTAGATGTCTATGGGCCACAGCAACCACTTACCATCAGGTGGACTGTGCGCTCGTTTTTTACCCTTATCCTATAAAAAAACCCAAAAACATATTATTTATCTAATCTTTTATAACATCATATATGTGAATATAAAGATTAGATTTTCCTGTCTTTTACAAATAAATTTACTGGTCGTGTCACAAACTGTGTACGTAATAATTCCCTTGTTGTTTTCAAAGATTCTTCCAAAATAACACCAAACATCTTAATTGTTTTGTGAAATTCCTTTTGTGGTTGTTTGACAAATAGGTACAAGGTGAAGTCCCTTATATGGTATTTGCTCGTATTTTTGTTATAAAAATTGTGCGACAAATCGATTTTGCATAATCATCATCCACGACTCTTTTTGACACCAGGGCGGCACCACATAGAAACGAGGTGAAATATTTGACAAACCTAAAAATAAGATTTCCGCAGCTCCATTTAAATTATTTTTTGACCAATAAAATAATATGATTCGAGAGTTTTCGTCAGATGTCTCTCATCTTTAATAATGACCTTTGATCTGTTTAAACTTGTAGCTTGATTACAAAGCCCAGTAGTTTCAAAGTTTTAATATGTTTGCCAAATAGTCATTGTAACGAAGGAAGCTGTTTATGTCATATATTATGTTATGTCACATGTGTGTATATATAATCATCTATATATATATATGAGATTTCCACCTATGTACTGACTCATCACGATATCTCTGGAACCATAAGGCCTAGAGATTTGAAATTTGGTAGAAATATTCCTTTCGCCGAGTAGAGGTCAGCTAAGAACGGGTTTTACGAAATTCCACCCGCGGGGGTTGCGGGGGTGTTAATTAACAAAATCAGGATATAGTTCGAACACGTGGATGCGTGCGCTCCGTTCGACGGTTCACGACAAAGTGACGTCCCCTCCGCCGAAGTAATACCAAAGTCTAGTCGACGGAGATTATTTCTGGATGGTTTATAAAAAAAATAACCACGAAGGGGATGGAGGCCATCCCCTTCTAACCTAACCCAAATCACGAGCTCGCTTCGCCAGCTTTTGCACCAAATAATACTTATGACGCGTACCAAAAAAAAAACGATCCAAAAAATCCTGAAAACTTTAAACCCTCATAAAAACATCGGGTATTTGTGGTCTTGGTGCAACATAAAAAATCCTTTAGGGATTTTTTATGTTGCACCAAGACTAACAAATACCCGATGTTCCATCCCAATCGGGGGTGTCCCTAGAACGGAACTCTACCCAAAAATCACAATTTCAAACTATAGCTCTTATAGTATAAAATTTGGCCAGAATGTTCTTTTTGGCATGTTAAAAATTACCAAGAACGGATTTAACGAAATTCCACCCACAAAGTATAGTGCGAGGGCGTTAATATTTAAAAAAAACTTTTAATGTCGCTTACCGCAGTCTGTACGCTTAGATTTTTTAAACTACCTAACAGATTTTGATGAGGTTTTCATCAATAGACAGAATGATTCTGAGGAAGGTCTAAATGTATAATTATATATATAATTCTTCTATTCGTGTGTATGTAACTGAACTTCACCTAGGGCTGGACCGGTAGGTGGCACTGTTGACGAGATCCAGAAATCACCCGTGCGAAGCCGGGGTGGATCGCTAGTTATCTTATATTGTGAAACAAACTTTGTTCAGGGGGATTATTATATGTTGCCATGTAGTGGCGATGTAATAGAATCCACCAACCAATATCATCCCATAGGTGCCGCAAGAGGCGACAGAGGGAAATACAACAGGAGATGGGCAACATCATTTTTTGATCACAATTCAAAATCATAACTGCGGTTGCCAATCCACCAAGTGTGGTAAATATGAGAAATATCCCATGGTAAATATCTATGGGGGAGGCCTATGTTCAGCAGTCGACTTTTGATAGGCTTTGGATAGATGATAAATGAATTTAAATAAAAGCCGGCCATGTGCGAGTCAGACTCGCGCATGAAGGATTCCGTACCATCGTAAAACACGTTTCTAATAGGGGAGCCCCTTTAATTTTTAATTAATTTTTATTTTTATATTTGTTGTTATACCGGCAATAGAAATACACATTCTGTGAAAATTTCAACTGTTTACCTATTACGGATCATGAGATACAGCCCGCTGACAGACAGACGGAGGGACAGCGGGGGCTTCGTAATAGGGTTGGTTACCCTTGGGTACGCAACCCTAAAAAGAGGATTACTTGGGCGACAATGATGTGTGGAAATAAATTCTTTCTGCGTAAATGGGTGGCTGCTCAATTCAATGAAGGATTTATCATAAAAAAGGTAATATTTAATTATTATATCAATGTGATAACAAAGGAATTAGGGTCACAAACGAGCACATAGTCCATCTGATGTTAGTAGATACTGTTGCCCATACACATCTACATCTATCCTCGATTACGAATCAAAACGCAGATGCGTTGACACCCCTGAGGACTAGGATGGATTGCCGCGTATCCAGTAAAAAGGATCTCTGGTTCTCTACACTGACCATACGAAACACAGCAGTATTAAGCTGCTATTTTACGCTGGTATTCTGTGAGAGTGTGTTCCTTCCCCGGTCGAGCCGACCAATTATAATTTAGCTGCAGTATGACTCTACCACGTAAAAAAGAACAAAATTGAGTTTACTACGATGTTAGTTTTTTGACGCTTAAAAGAGTTAAGAGCTTGTAAGCAATTACTATATATATTGACTTTGACTCTAAAACGAATAAATAAATCACACGTGGTTACTGTTTAAAAAACGTAAGAGGAAATATAAAAGCCAAAATCTTGTGCTGTGAATCCTTGTTGTGAATCTTTGAGTGTGTGAAAGCTGTTATTACACATGTATCTAACCTAGAAAAAAGACACACTAATCTATAAATATAAAATTCATGCGTGTGTGTTCGTAATTCTGCTCCTCCTAAACGGATTTTGATGAAATTTTTAAGGGCTACTTATGGGGTCACCTGGATGATTCGCTATAGTTGGCTCCGGTAGGTGACGCTGTTGTCGAGGTCTAGAAATCACCCGTGCAAAGTCGGGCGGTATGCTAGTAATATTATAGGTTTCTTACTCTCCTCAGTTTTCCGTGTGCTAATGTTGTTAAGGTTGCAATATTCTTTAAGTTAATATTTCTGCCACAAAAGAATAATGATTAGTTCCTATGTTTAAAGCACTCCTTCAGCAACGAATAGCTTGTTCTAGTCACTTAACTATTGCTTATTATTTTTTGTAGGCGCTTATGGCACCTGTAAGTATTTTATTAGGAGCGACGAGCGACAATAGCCTAATGGTTAAGGGTGCGAAACGCAAACTCGGAAAGTCATAAGTTCGAATCCGCTATTCGACTACTGTCGTGAACTATTTTTAACACAAGCATTTCAAGCTTATTTGGAATAGGAGTATAAGTAATGTTAATAGCGTTACTAGTGTTCTTTATCTATATGGACACATCAAAAATATATCCATATGGACCATAGACTTAGGATAGTAAAAGTCTATGATATGGACCAAAATAACTCACATTCACAATATGTTAGTATGGCGTTTCAATTAGAAATTGCTATATTAATGTATGTAAATGCATGTATTTGTATGTATATGTTGGTGATAGAGCCATGCTGCAGCTATATTAGTTGTATAGTTGTAGCACGAATGGGTCGACTCGACCGGGGAAGTACCACGTTCTCACAGAATACCATCGTAAAATATCAGCTTAACACTGCTGTGTTTCGTATGGTGAGTGTAGGTCGTATGGAACCGGAGACCCTTTTTACTGGAAACGAGGCATTCCATCTTAGTCCTCACGGGTGACCACACATCTGCATTTTGATTCGTAGTCGAGGATAGATGTAGATCTCTATGGGCCACAGCAACTACTTGCCATCAGGTGGACTGTGTGCTGGTTTGACATCCTTATCCTATAAAAAAAAATGTTCATATGTATCTAAATATATAGTTATAGTTATTATGCAAATATAACTTGACGTAGATATTTTTAACGTAGATGTTTGCACTTATAATATCTTCTCTGCTTACCCTGAAGGAAGACTGGGTAGACAATGCCTTGTGGTACAAATAAAGTCCGCCTTATCAACTTGGTGTGTAAATACAGCTTAAATAGATAAATAAAAAGCCCGAAGTGAATCCTGAGAGAAACTCATTCACCTACCGGAATGGACAGAAAAATATCTGCCGAGCCTAGCCCACTAGCACAGTATAATAAAAACATATAGACTGTGCCACTAGTGTGCCACCATTAGGTTACAAAGATATTTCAAGATGGACATTGGAATTGCTTTTAAAATTTGAAACATCCTGAGCGTGCCCGGCTAGCTCAGTCGGTAGAGCATGAGACTCTTAATCTCAGGGTCGTGGGTTCGAGCCCCACGTTGGGCGAAGTTTTTTTAATTTTGTTTACTAATAAGGTTGAAAGTTATTATGCAGTAAATAATGGTGTTTCATCTAATTAGCCATAATTATTATTAAAAGCAGAAAACAAAAATATGTACATTAATTTAATTTATTTAAGTATTACTTCTTGTACTATTATTTAATCTGTGGTATTACTGTCTTCTTCATTTTAATACTAGATACTGTTTAAAATTAAAACACATTAATCTATACATATAAATAAAATAAAATTGTTTGTCTGTAATAATTTTTTTTATAGAATAAGGGTGACAAACGAGTACACAGTCTACCCGATGGTAAGTTGATGCTGCGGCCCATAGACATCTACATTTATCCTCGATTAAGAATCAAAATTCAGATGCGTCTTCACCCTTGAGGACAAAGATGGAGTGCCTCGTTTCCAGTAAAAAGGGTCTCCGGTTCTTTACACTCACCATACGAAACACAGCAGCATTAAGTTGCTATTTTACGCTGGTATTCTGTGAGAGCGTGGTCCACCCCGGTCGAACCGACTCATTCGTGATACAACTATAATATAGATGCAGCATGGCTCTACCACGTTACGTATAGAAATAACTAAAGACATAAATAACCATTTTTAAATTATTTGTCAATCTATCTGTCTAGGCTAATCTTCAGAATGGCTGAATCGATTGTGATGAAACTTTACATAAAAATAAGTTTAATAGCGGAGAGTTGTAATTCAAATAGTTTTTATTGGGTTGTTTTGCTATATAGTGGGCATTTATTTTATTCATATATTTGTTGGCAATCGCACGATCGATTGTGAAGATTAAAATAATAATAATTACTGGAAGGTTTACAGTAACATAAAGTATATTCATATTATATGTGACCAAAAGACTGACTTGTGGATTCTACATGTGAGCTTTGACGTACAAAACAAACATTTAAACTGTTATTTGCAATACTTTCTGTTACATGTTGCGTTTTGATATTCACGTTAATACGATGTTGCGTTTTAAAAGAATAAAACAAAATAAAAATAAAATCATACGTTAATTTACTTTCAGTCACAACAGAGTTAGTGTAGAAACCCGTTCTTTTCGCACAAACTCTACACATGTACATTTTGCATTTAGCTCTTATTAAATCCGTTTATCAGGCCACCACTAGGAGACGGATTTAGTATGAAATCTCGCTTCGGTTGCATTGGTCGTGATACTTATAAATACTTTACTAAATAAGTAATGATTGGCGTAAGGTATAGGAATAAAAGGGATTAGTGATAAAGCCAAAATAAGGTAAATAATTTGATAATGTACGATATGCTTTTTAGTTCATACTTTGAATTTATAACTTTATACATTATCAAGCTTATTAGAAAACGTGGTTTATAGTCTTGGGTTTACCGTCTTTGTCACAAAAAATATCCCACAGCCACGGCGGCGGCGTAATCGTCTCCGATAAAATTTGTTTACTGTCAAAATCCATTCTTTATTATTATTAAATTTTGGTTGTTTTGGTTCGCATATTTTCCATGGGAGTCCTTCCTTGAATCAGACTCTAGTTTAAACTAAATATAAACTCCTTTTTGTTATAGAACGGTTTTCTCGCATAATACTATAATATATTTATTTTTGTTTAATCTTTAAATAGTACTAAAATAGGCCTTCACTATGATTACTTATATATTGAAGATTAATTGACACATTTGCTAGTTGCTAAGCAGTGGGCATTCATAGCGTGATGAATTTATCAAAGCCGGTTTCTACATTTTCCGGTTATAAGATATGAAATTTCTGTGCTAAATTTACTGACTTGTTCTTATATTATGGTATGAACGCTAAGCAAAGACTTTGTCCATGGTAGAGAATGGGTTGGCTCGACCGGGAAGGACCACGCTCTTACAGAATACCAGCGTAAAATAGCAGCTTAACACTGCTGTGTTTCGTATGTTGAGTGTAGGGAACCGAAGACCCTTTTTATTAGAAAAGAGGCATTCCATCTTAGTCCTCACAGGTGACAACGCATCTGCACTTTGATTCTTACCATCAGCAACCACTTACCATCAGGTGGACTGTGTGCTCGTTTGTCACCCTATCCTATAAAAGAAAACAAGGTCATAAATGAAGTGTTAGAGATTCTGGCTTTTGTACCTTGCCTAATTGGTAAATTCTTAATTAAAAAAAAAATTTAAGTAAGGAACCCCACACTAGAATTTTCTCCTGTATTGTTAAGGCACTTTACAAACATAAATAGTAAAAGGATAAACATCCAGACTATACAATTTCAACCCCGTATAGGATTTGAACCCGTGGCCTTCAGCACCGCAACTCAAGTTAAGCCATTGCGCCACGGAGCCGTCAATACTAAATATTGTCTTTGGATTATCATACGGTATAATCACATTATATCTGTATTTATAAAACAATTAAATTTAAAGTAAAAATAGCTAATTTTAACAATACGGTGTTAAAACCAATAATTCAAATTTATAAGTAAATTTTCCTATAAATACATATAAATACAAGTAAATATAATATGTAATATTAACTATACATGTTACCTTGACGAATACTAAGTGTTTATTATTAACCCAACCACAAAACGCTCATTCGTCGCATTTTTAATCACGTCGCATGCCTGCTACTACTAGAACGCTCTCTACCCAGGCTCTACATTTTTTTTCTTGTTAATGACTTAAAACCAAAGTCGTATATTTTCTACTAGTCTCTGCAAGGACTTCATAATGTTATTTATTTCGTGATTGACTGCCTCGTTTGTCTAGTGGTCGTAAGCGGGACTGACTATGTGGTCCCGGATTCGAATATTGGGTTTGGCCAAAATCAGTTAATGGTAATTTATATAATTTGACGTTACTTTGCGGAAATCCATTATATTAAAATGTTATAAATTAATTAGCAAAGATCTCCCTAATAAAATAAAATTATTTGTATTACCTAGTTTGCAAAGGACCTCCAGCCCTCCCTTAATTGCGTGCACTATCCCCGTCAACATGAATACCAGCACCACTACTCCCAACACTACTACACTAGCAAATTGCTTGACAAAGATATGTACGCTCTTGTATTACAACGATATTACAACGATATTTATATTCAATGATAATAATAAAGTCAAAAATGAATATTTATTTTGAATATTTTCTTATAACCTAATTGAATGTCCTAACCATAATAGGCGCGCACAACACAGGATACGGTGTTCAAAGGGTTTATACAAGGTTATTTTGCAATATACGCCCAAAGCAGAGAAAGTTCAGAATAAGTAACATAGGCGAATGGTGAAGGAAAATTAATTAAAAAAAACCTTAAACATTCTTTGTTGAGTTGTGAATTGAATCGCACACAGAGGAGCGCACGTACGCCTAGTTGTTGCCCATAAATCACATTCAATTTGGGATAGTGCCAAATAAATTTAGAAGCCTTATTTACTCTTATTTTCAAAAACTGCAATAGCGGTTTATCATCATTTATATATATTTGAACTTAAATATAAAATTTGGATACTCTAAAAAATAACCCTGTATTTGTAGGTATATGCTGTGTAGTGGCGGCTTAAGAATATTCTATACCCCCTACCATCTCGTGGGCGTCGTAAGAGGCGTCAGAGGGAAACTGAAACAAGAGAAGAGGTTAGGGAGGCCTATATTCAGCTGTGGACTTGGTTTTAATTGATGAATGAATGAATAATATTGTTGCAGATAAGATATTTTCAAAAAAAACACAAAGTTTACTAAAATTCTTGTTATGTTACAGATACAGCTGCAATGAATTCATTATGGTTGCTTATTGTCTTCATTTTGCAGTCACCGGTGAAGGCTAAACCTTCATGTAAATTTTATGGTACTTCATATAGAACTATGGTGTGCAAACCTGTTGACAGTAACTATGTTTTGGAAAGAGGTTTGGTGTCGGATAATAATAGCACAATGAAAATAGTTCTACGTGGCTGCAGAATATCTGAAGTGAATTTGGAATCTTTTGAGAATTTACCATCACTGAAACATTTAGACTTATCGCAAAATAAAATACAGGAACTGAAATTGGGAGTCCTAGATGAAGCTTTAAGTGTAACTCACCTAAACCTATCGTCCAATTTGCTAACTGGATTCCCACTTGGTCTATTTGATCAAAAACCAAATTTAATAACCCTAGACTTAAGTGGGAATTTGATAAATTCGCTAGAGTTAGGAATATTCGATCCACTTACAAAGTTAAAATCATTGTATTTATCTGCCAATTTGTTGGTAGGAAAAGATTTAAGTCCGTTTTTATTTGACGAGAGTCCACATATAACACTATTAGATTTATCCAGTAATGACATGTCTAAATCACCTGATAACCTATTACATGCATTTGAATCATTAGAAACTTTAAATTTAAGCAGATGTTTGCTTACAGAGGTGCCAAAATTTGCAACATCACCAAATTTAAAAACGATTAAACATCTAACATTATCTATAAACCAAATTCATAACATAGAAAGCGCTGCAACATTTTTAAATTTACACAACCTAGAGAAATTAGATTTAGCGCAAAACAATTTAGAGTTCATAAATGAAAATGTCTTCAGTTCCTTAAAGAAACTGAGGGGCATTGTTTTGAGAAGCAATAGATTGAAGTTAATTTCAAATAATCTATTTAAAAATGTACCAAAACTGATAAATATTGATTTAGCGCATAACTTTTTAACATTTTTTGGAGTTGATGTATTGAAAGGAACATCATTGAAAAATCTTAATTTATCAGAAAACAGACTAACATTTCTACAAGAAAACTTCTGCTTGGAATTAAAAAATGCAGGAGTGACCTTAGTAAAATTCTTATTTATTCCCAATCCTTGGCACTGTGCGTGCCTTAATGAACTATTGCGCGAAGTGAAATCTATGAATATTGTATATAATAGTGCATATTTTGATGGAAAGCACCCTGTATGTGTCGCTACTGATAAGTTTGTTTGCGACAGATCTTTAGTAGGTATGTAGGTGAACAAAGAGTTAATAAAATAATTAGTTTTACTTTTCCTATATTTGTAATATACTAAGCCACTAACTAAGACTGA
Source organism: Parnassius orleans (assembly GCA_029286625.1). Taxonomy (NCBI): domain Eukaryota; kingdom Metazoa; phylum Arthropoda; class Insecta; order Lepidoptera; family Papilionidae; genus Parnassius; species Parnassius orleans. The sequence goes on from JAGSMP010000145.1 coordinate 2,299,661, forward strand.
GTGGCTTAGTGATCAGAATACCCAAATTCTACGGGTCCTGAGTTTTAATTCCGTATAGAGTCAACATTTGAGCAAATGCATAAATTGTTGTTTTGTTGCTCTGGTTGTATGATAGTATCATCACCACCATAACGCCCAATCGTAGTCTACTGTTGAACACATACCTCCACCATATATTGCTCCATAGGGAGATATCTGCCATAGTTGCCACGCTTAGCAAGCGGGTCAGCAACCGCAGTTTTATCTTGTCTTGTTTTCTTCTACTCTAGTTTAGTTTTTTAATTTAAGTTGATATCAAGGAAGAGGAAGATGCTGATGTGCATTTTCTGTTCCAGTTTCCCTGTGCCGCCTCTTATGGCACACAAGGAATGATATGGGGTAGTTAATTCTGAAAAAATTAAAGAAATTTGTGATAACATACGATTATTCAAAAGTTGATGTCGGTCTTGTACATTACGATAATTGTTTGACAAGCGTAAAAAGCAATCCTTGAATTTATTTGTGTGCGTATTTCAAATTATTCGGAGCTTAGTCCTTATTGATTATTTCAAAAGAATTTTATTTAGTTTTTTTATTTATTACTTTAAGAATTTTGTTTTATTTATTACTTAAAAAAAATATTTATTAAAATAAAGTAAGATGTATTTACTGCATTTTCCAAGTATTGGCATAATCAGCCTGACGTGTAACAGGATGTTATATGTATTTATTTTCCTTAATTAGATAACCAAGCTAAAATAAATTAACAAATATATCAGTCCCCAAAGCGAGCATTGTGTGTGACGCAAGTATTGCTGTTGGCTGGATTCGAGCCCAGAACTATGATTTTAGCTGATAGCTATTTAAATTTTGGACCAAGTGAGTAACTCAGTTGCTAATTAATTAGCAGACAACTGTGGTTTTTTTATGATTTGAATGATATTAAAAATTATTCGATCAAAATAAAGGGAAAAGGAGAAGTTTACACATATGGACTATTCAATAGACTTGGGTAGACTTAACTCCAAATAATACAACAAAGCATAGTCCAAAGCTATACCTCCGTATAGCTGATTTCAGTTTATTTTTATTTTATTATTGTAATCCAATGGTTCGAGCCTCGTGGGTAATAAGTCGTAGATTTAGTATACAGACAGTAGTATAGATTACTGTTGTGAAATACTCCTAGCATCAGCATTTAAAGCTTAGTTGGAGTAGTTGGAGGAAGTATTGCAGTAAGCATTTCTAGTTCCAAAATGACCCAACACAAATTAAGCTGCTACAGGGGTGTTTAACCAATTGCGCTGCGAACCAGCTTCGTTCGAATACCGTTATTATCATAATATTGATCAATTATAATTTGTATTGCACCTTATTGCATAAAACGTCCATGGTGACAAATGACAAATACAATGGCGTCAAAATAATAAACGTTGTTATCGATTTTTTATGGATGACAATTGTTGCAACCAAAAACTATGACAATAAGGTCAAACTTTGACTGTGCGTCGAGGATCGTAACGAATTTAATAAGCGATCTCAGCGCGAATCAGCGATGGAGTTTCAATGTGTGAATTTGTTTGAATATTGTGTCATGTATTATTTTCGTTTACTATGTAATATCACAATTTAAAGACATGTCTTCAAACTGCGCTAGTATTAATAGCCTTGCTAGTTGGTATTTTTTACAATAGAGTTCCAAAAGTGGTAATCTATAGAGAAAAATGTTAAAAAAAATAACTAAAGAAATATAGACTTACAAATAAACTAACCAATATTTTTATGGAAATTATTTAAATAAATATTTCCTTTTAAAGATCAATAAAAATTAAATAAAACCTTTACCTCAGTCCATAGACACACAAAAAGGTGTTATATACTTAGAAGAACTTCTAGACAAAAAAGGTCTACAACCTAGATTTGCTATAATCGTCAGATTGATTATCGCAGCACCAGACTTATCGCACATTTGACTCTGCTTGGGCTGGATATTTTATGTCTGGCGTAAACGAGATGGTAATTATGTTAAAATTACACGTTTTCTTCCCACACAGAACATTTTTATAACAATACTAGCGAACCTCCCCGGCTTCGCTCAGGTGATTTCTAGGTCTCGACAACAGCACCATCAAAGCGCCACCTACCGGGTTCAATTGTAAATCTAAACCATCCACCACACAATAAGCGACCCACTCAAACACACGCAATTTTTTTTTATCAGTATTGGTCAAGCCAGTTTCGAGTTTTAGCGAGACTGACGGACAGCAATTGATTTTTATATATAGAGATTATTACTTCGTGCCATTAAACAGCATTTGTTTGCCTTGCCACTGTACAAGCACAATTATAACGCATTTTTGGACAACGAAAGATACCTATGTCCAGCAGTAGACACTTGCAGGCTGATGAAGATGAAGAGGTGCGTTGAAGTAACCAAACAATGCAGTGAAGTAAGAACTTTACGTGGTAGAGCTATACTGCAGCTATATAAGTAGTATAGTTGTAGCACGAATGGATCGGCTCGACCGGGGAAGGACCACGCTCTCACAGAATACCAGCGTAAAATAGCAGATTAACGCTGCTGTGTTTCGTATGGTGAGTGTTGAGAATCGGAGACCCTTTCTACTGGAAACGAGGCATTCCATCTTAGTCCTCACGGGTGACAACGCATCTGCATTTTGATTCGTAATCGAGGATAGATGTAGATGTCTATGGGCCACAGCAACCACTTATGCTACGGCCACACTACCGTGATATGGCAACAATTATGGCCATAATTGAAACAACACCTAAGTGTAGCCACGATTTATGGCCATAATTTTACAATGTCAATCAATATGGCATATTATGACGGTAGGCAATAACTCCGGTGGCGGTCCTTTTCGCATATCAAAGATGATTACCGCGGTGATCAGTAATCTATGGCGGTAATTTTTGCGCCAAGTGGCCACACTACAGTCTGTTCAGCAGTAATCTATGCTGTTCAGTTTGCGACATGAGCGCAACAGAAACGAACGGCTTTCTGTGCATTTTTATCATCCACCATCTTCTTTTAAGTCTTGGTTTAGCTTTGTTACAATGTAAAAGACTCATGTCATAGTAACTGACACTCACAAAGTACAATCAGGTGGACTGTGTACACGGTTGTCACACTTATCTTATAAAAAAATCTGAAAAACGGTTGATCCTGCAGGCCATCACAGGAACTTCCCGCTTATCTATTAATTTTTGTTTTTGTTTTTTTTTTTGAAAATCTTTGAAACGGCTTTACTGATTGACTTGAAAATCTAATCAGCTCGAAATCTCAATGAACACTTACGAACGCCGTGTCGCCCATCTCGATCGGTTGATTTCTTTTTAAAGATATCGTACGACAAAATTTTATTTACACACACACACACACACGGCCGGACATCCAGCTGGGAATAGGAACGGCTTCCTAGGACCTCCAAACGTGGAGATCTGATGAAAACTCGCATTCTCAAAATCAGACCGAAATCTATAACTTTCTACTATATTCTGAATATAGGGAAGTATGAAAACAGAAAAAAAAAACATATCTTCAGTGGTTTTTATTATTTCTGTATTTGTTGTTTTTTATTGTTTATTATGTTGATCGTGAATTTTAGTCATTTTGGTCCTTAAACATAGAATTTGTAAGTAACTAGTAACAGCGCTACCTATCGGATCCCAGCTGGCCTTGAACACAATTATGTTTAAGTATGAACCTCCGCCGCGACAAAATAAATATAGAATAGAATAGAATAGAATATTTTTTTATTCAATATAGATTACATGTGTAATTCTTATTGAAAGTCATTTTTTACTTTACCACTGGTTCGAAAAAAAACCTCTGTCCTGGGAAGAACCTGCAAGAAACCCAGCTGGACTTTTTTTTTAAAGTAAGTTTTACATTAATGGTTGTACAAACTATTTAAGTACAAAATTTATTTTAGAAACTGCTTGGTATATTGATATATTGTGTGAATATGTGTTAGGCGATCACTAACAGACGCTCCAACGTATATAATTAATAGGATCCGCCCCGGCTTCGCACGGGTGATTTCTGGACCTCGATAATAGCGCTACCTACCGGGTTCAATTGTGAATCTAAACCATTCTCGAATCAACTTGATCACACACGCAAGATTTCATCAAAATCGGTCCAGGCGTTTATGAGGAGTTCAGTGATATACACACGGACAGAATAATTATATATATAGATTAAGAAGATGAAGTACAGTTCGTAAGTTCTAATCAATGAACGATTATAAGCGTTTACGGTTATAGAAGTTAAATAATATACGTTTTTGTAAAAACTTTACACAGCTCTTTAGAAATATGTATTTACTAGACTGGACTGGACTTAGGGCGAAGGCTTTATGCCTTTTAAAAATTACCCTAAAGTTAAGATTTATGATGCGAAAGCTGATTTAGAATTAGAAATGCAAAAAAATGGGGATGAAGTAAGATAAGCAGACGTCCATATATGTAGAGAGATGCCTCGTTTCTTCTATATTGCGTTGAAAAATCGTCCTCGTTTCGGCGCAACCAGTCCTATGCATAAAATATTAGTCTTGTGACAAAATTTCTTAAAAAAAAACTGATCAAGAATCGTTACAAGTATTCAAATTATTGCAAAAGTGATATTTCGGTGACACGTAGTGCTTCCAAAACAAAGGATTTTATCGTTTTGTAGCATACTTCGCTTGTTGGTGTTAACATTCATTCTTTGTGACAAATCAGTTGGAGGAGTGCCAATATTTCATTTCATATCACACTAAGAGCCTGTAGAATATAAGATACAGAACACGAATCTTTTAAGTGTCTTCTTTCTTTAGAATGTCAAAGATCTGTTAGAGAATATATTAAAATGGCTGAAACTGACAGCTTTAGATGGTGCTAAATAAATAGTATATATAATTAAATTTATCTTATTATAATTCTATATAAATAAAATGATAGTGGTTTGAAGTTGTGCGCGCATCACGGTAAAACTACTGGATAGATTTCAAAAATTTTCTAAGTTTTATATCTTAGGCACTTGGCCCTTATCTAAAAAATATAATGCGATATGTTCATTTAATATAAAGTTATTAAAGTTTTAAGAAACAACGATTTTTATAAGCACTACGTGTTCAGTGATATGTGTTTTCTTGGTATATCAAGCAACGCGAACGAAGTCGCGGGTATCAGCTAGTCTGCTAATAGAATTTATCAATGAATTGTTTGTCCAAAACCTCGATTTGAAAGTACTTGATTTACGAGGAAATACGATAGATTTCCTAAAATTAGGAATATTTGATGCCTTAACTAAACTTCAACATTTAGATTTGTCGAGTAATTTTCTCGTGGGCAGAGACATACTCGTAAATCCGTAAACTTTTGAATGAAGCAAGAAAATAAGTTTTGTAGGTTTTTCTAGAAATTATATTTTGGAATCGCCCGATAACCCTCTCTTCGCGTTTCAAGCACTGACTGGACTTTTTAAATTTGGATAGATGTTTTCTCAAAGAACTGCCGTGATATGAATTATTTATTACTGCCGAGATTATAAAATTTGAAGCATCTTATGCTCTCTACAAATCTCATAAGTAAGATCGTTAATGCTTACTTAATTTAGCTCTACGAAGTGATTGGAATATATCAACGTAAATTCATTAAAGCCATTGAGAAATTTAAAAATGATTTTTTGAGAGATAACAAACTGAAATATGTAAGTACCAGATTATGTTTAGAAATTTGCCGGTACAGATTTGTCAAATAATGCAATAATTAACATTATACGCGTAAATGTTTATTGGGGCTACATAGAAAAATCTATATTATATGTCTATGCAAGTAGGTTATTATATTAATCTATATGATATAATATAATAACCTACTTGCAATACAATTTTTGCTTACGAGTTGAGGATCTCTGGTACAAAGCTGTCTGAGTTCTTTTTTTTTAATTTAAATGCATGGTAATGTTCTTGTTTTAAAAAATATAATATTTACGAGAACTAAAGGAGTTAAATTAGGAATACAATGAAATAAGATATGATGGAGAGCATCCAGTTTGCACAACACCAGATGAGTTTATGTACCATAGAGACGATAATTATAATGACTGTAGTAAATAAATAAAACCGGCCAAGTGCGAGTCTGAATCGCGCATGAAGGGTTCCGTACCATCGTAAAACACATTTCTAGTAGGAGAGCCCCCTTTAATTTTTAACTTATTTCTATTTTTATTATTTCTTGTTATAGCGGCAACAGAAATATACATTCTGTGAAAGTTTCAACTGTCTACCTGTTACGGATCATGAGATACAGCCCGCTGACAGACCGACGGATGGACGGACGGACAGCGGAGGCTTAGTAATAGGGTCCCTTTGGTTACACTTCGGGTACGGAACCCTAAAAAGAACGACTGCGTAATATTATAGAAATAATGACCAAGACAGCATCCGAGGGAGTAGCTCTAAATATATAATATAATTGTAATGGTGTTTATAATTAATAATAATAATAATATATAATATTTTTAATATATAATATAATATAATAATTTTATTTTAGGTATAAAAAGTTTACAGTATAATAAAATAAGTATAATAAAAATAAGTAAGAAGTTAAAAGCTAAGCAGTTATGTATATTTCGCATATTCTCATTATTTATTTATTACCATGTGCAAATACACAGTGACATCTTTTATGTAGTAGAAACACTGTTACAAGGAAGGTTGGCTGTACAATCATAAGTTGCACTCTACGTTGCAGTTTACGTATTTTCCGTTAGATGTCGCTACTCCAAAAAACGTTGATTAAAGTGAAAAGTTATAAAGTTTATTAAAAAATGTTACGTGGTATTGGTAGTGGTTTAAAATCCACCATCTCACTTCGTCCTGTGGGTGTGGTAATAGTAAACTAGTAGATAGTGGAGTAATTAAGTTAAATCTCGATCTCGTATAATATAAGTGAAAAGGTTCTAGTACGTAATTTTTTACGTGGTAGAGCCATGTTGCAGCTATATTACTGGTATAGTTGTAGCACCAATGGGTCGGCTCGACCGGGGAAGGACCACGCTCTCACAGAATACCAGCGTAAAATAGCAGCTTAACGCTGCTGTGTTTCGTATGGTGAGTGTAGAGAACCGGAGACCCTTTTTACTGGAAAAGAGGCATTCCATCTTAGTCCTCACGGGTGACAACGCATCTGCATTTTGATTCATTATTGAAGATAGATGTAGATGTCTATGGGTCACAGCAACCACTTACCATCAGGTGGACTGTGTGCCCGTTTGTCACCCTATCCTATAAAAAAAAACTGTATATAATATAAGTACCTACTCTGTACTGTGTTGTGTCAATTCGATCTCACAGTGTCATCATCGTTGAAAAGTTGCGTTTTAAATTTAAAAAATCTGCTTTAGTGTTTAAATGTAGGTACACAAAAAATGTTTATTGTTTTTTTTTACACATTATTAACTTTTTTTTAAATTATTCTATTATCAGGAATATCAGTAGTTTGGTTTATTCATCTTCAATCTAATTAATATAAAATTTATCTAATATTTCAGAAGAAAACATTAATCTCAACACTTTTTTAAGAAATTGATCTCCTTCGATATGAAATCTGTCAATTAATTCACCTCACTCCTAAGTGGCGCCGCCGTGGTAGTAGGAAAAGTCGTGGATGCCCTCATTGGCGCAATACGACACTGCTTAAAATTTTTAAAATGTTATTAATATTACAAAAATAAATTATAATCCCCGCCTCGGAAGTACTCCGTGCCAGTGGGCTACCATCTCCGGTATTGATTAAACAAATCGTTTAATATTTCAGACAGTATGCGGGGGCCATGTCCGGGCGTCACATTTTAGGGGCCAGCATTTTGGTTAGGAAAATCAAGCTCGCAGTAAATGTTTTAAAAAATACCCAAATTAACTGATATTGAATACTTTTGATTAAAATTTAGCATTGAACGTTCTGAAAATAGAGATACATCCGTTTTGGCCAAGAGCAGGGATAAGATTAAAAATACATTACTTTCGGACATACCTCGTATACATAAACAAACTTGGGGCGCATTTTGGCTCTAGCGGCCTCGGGCAGCAGCATCCATACCACGCCACTTATTTTGAGACCATCATTTTCATCCTTAACTTAAAATGTTCATTACATATACCTACATTCATTCATGCATTACAGCTTATCAAAAGTTCACTAAACATAGATCACCATCATAGATTGCTTCATAGAGGGGTTTTCTATATAGTTACCACGATTTGCAGACTGGTTGGCAACTGTAGTTCTTTATTGTTTTCGGTTGTTATCAGAAGAATGCTGTTGCCCAGTTTCTGGTTCAGTTTGCCCCAGTCACCTATAACGACACCCAAGGAATGATATGGCGTAGTGGATTTTCTAACGCCGCCAATACTTTTTAGTATGACAAATTTTACATTTTACTTTTTAGATTTTACACTGTGGATAATATTTATAGAGCTGGAGTTTCTTTCAAAGTACCTATTGTAGTTGATCTTTTATTTCTTTAGAATTTTGAATTTCATCAATAATTTGAATCAATACCATGGAACATAAAATACATTACAGTTAAGAGCTGAAATGGTAAGCTTATTTATACGTATATGTCTCCCGCCAGCTCAATCCAATTTATTAATTGCACTGTATTATTAAATATATTTTTCTTCCTCATCATCATTATCATTATTGCCTATCAAAAGTCCACTGCTGAACATAGACCTCCCACATATGGTGCTAAGCATGGTTGCCACGCTAGACAGGCGGATTGGTAGCCGTTTATTATTATTTTCAAATGTTATCAGGAAGATTCTGCTGCCCATGTATTGTTTCTATTCCCTCTCCTGTTACGGGATATTATGAAGTAGTGGCTAGTCTTACGCCACCACTACACGGCTTATTTTTCTTCCTAAAGAAAAGTAATTGATGCTTCACTTGTTAAGCTACATCTTGGTATCTTTCGCGTAATAAACAAAATTTACGAATGAAATTTGATTTTAGATTTCATATTCTCTTTATCTTTACTTTGCACCCATTGACTGCCTACATGTGTTATTAGTCCGTGCTTCACGTAATAGAGTCATTAGGGTTCAGTGGGGGTCATTCTATACGAAGCACCTAGGATTATTATACTCTTTGGGAGCACCACTCTAGATATTTTTTTTTCCAATTATTGACAGCTGTGCGACCAAACCGGTCTATTGTCAATGTTACTGGTGTGACCATAATAGTGAAATATATAAAACAATGAACCTTAAATCTCACCGCGTTCATTTATCCAAATATTAAGTATCTGTATTAAAATCGAAAATGTTACATTTACCACGAAGGACCTAAAACCTTTTATCCTTAATGTCTTTACTACCGATATAGATTATAAAAGCGTTTAATTTTTTAAGCGCTATCTCCATAAATTATCTGTTTACACATTATCTAAAGAGTTTATAAGCGAAACTGACAGCTGCGAGGAACATTCGCATTCTTCCACCGCAATTTATTTATAATTAAGGCAAGTCGCAGCAATTTTAGACAATTTTGTAACCAATATGAGGACCGCACACATGAGCGTAGAGGGTAAAAAAAGGAACCCGAAAACACGTGCAAGAAATTTATAAAATCAACATCTGCGAAATCGGACTTTTTTACGAGAATTTCTTTTGGTGTAAATTTATAAAAAATCTATGTTTTTTTAGAGATCGCGTATCGGATAGATTCGGAACACGTACCTGTGTGACGTTTAGAATAAGCAATCATACAGCATGTTCTTTTTTACTTATTGCTGTTGTTAAAATATATGAATTTATATAATTATAGTACACGTTTTGACTATTTATGATATTTCAAAATATTCAGTGATACTTTTTAATACAAATATAATGCACCGGTAAATAAAAGTCAATTATTCAAAGAAAGAAAAGATAGAATAGATTTCTCAAGTTTAGTTTTCAAAAGTATTTTAATTTCAATTGTAAAATTTTCTAATTAATCATATCCTTGAAAACTTTTTTCAATGTGCTAGGATTCTTAGAATATTTGATCAAAAATAATTGGAAAGTGGTTGGCGGTAAAGGAAAACATGGTGAGGAAACCTGCATGTCTTAGAAATAAAATGTTTTAAGGACATGTGAAGTCCGCCAACACGCAATGAAGTAGTAATGCGCTTTAAATGTTAAATAACCCTCTCAGAAATTAATGAATACTTTTAGAAATTAAGGTAAATAATATAATAAAGTTGGTAAAAATGACCTTGCGTACATCCGCTCGATAGAATAAAATGATGTGTCTTTCCTAGTTTGAAGAGCACCTCCCGCCCTCCCTCAATTGCGTGCACTATCCCCGTCACCACTAATCCCAGCACCACTACTCCGAACACCACTACACTAGGAAAGACACACCACTGGCGAGTGGCGACAATACGACACGTGTTTCGTCTCTACACGAGGCATCTTCAGGTGATGTATACTCTGCGGTGGCTGACGCTAAGTAAGACAACTTTAATATAATGGATTTCTGCAAAGTAACGCCTATTAATTAAATAATATAAGTTAATATAAGAAAATTATATAAGTGAAGTAGTTTGAGGTACAAGTTTTTGTCCAAATGCCAAGCTCCACTATACGGACCTTGCAAGACAAGCGGTTAAGGTATATCTATTCCAAAATACGGAACCTAGGTCACACAGACTAGTAATAGGGGGCAGTCAGCACCAGTGTGAGCATATTGGTGATGTTGACAATTGCCACCTGCCCAGCGTGGTGAATACGGTCTAATATTTCAAGATTTTTTATAGTATAAGGATGACAACGAACACACAGTCCACCTGATGGTGAATGGATGCTTTGGCCTATTGACATCTACATTTATCCTCAATTAAAAATCAAACGCAGATGCGTTGTCACCCCTGAGCACCGAGATAGAATGCCTCGTTTTCAGTAAAAAGGGTTTCCGGTTCTCTACACTCACCATATGAAACACAGCTGTGAGAGCGTGGTCCTACCCCAGTCGAACCAAACCATTCATGCTACAACCATAATATAGCTGCAGCGTAGCTCTACCACGTATAAAAATTGGCATCTTCATGAAAATGCCTTCATTCAACTATGGATATATCAAGAAAATGCAGACTTTAATTTTGTAACCACATGTATTGCTTCGGATTTCTGATATGGCAGGTAAGGCAAAACTTTTTTTCTAATAAAATGATTCCTCAAAAGCCTTAATTATCTGGCACGAGATCGCACTGTTTTTTATTAATTCAAACCAACCCTCGCACGCCATTTGGCAGAAACATAGCTTTGTGTGTTTTTTAAAATAATGCTATGACTATAAATTAAAAATATAATGATCGCAATGTGTGATAACTTATGAAACTTGATCATTATTTTTTAAATAAAAATTAATAATTTGTTCATTCATTCATTTATTACAAGTCAAAAGTCCACTGCTGAACATAAGCCTCCCATGTAGCCTCATAGAGGGGTTCCTCCTCTCTATGAGGAAATCTATAGGTTACCTACCTATAGGTTATCCTCTAGGTTTTTGGTGTAGTAGCTTCGCTTGGCAGGCGGAATAGTAACCGCAGTTGTTTAATTATATTTTGATGCTGCTGCCACTAACCATCTGAGCCGTGGTAGCTCAGATGGTTAGCGCTCACTATAAATATCACAGTACCCCCGTCGATCCCCGCCGACACCAATGAAATTGTTAATTGCAATTTTAAGTGCTGATTTACCACATGCTCGGAAAGCATCGTGAGGAAACTTGCATGTCTGAGAAATAAGAAAAAAAATTACGAAGACATGTGAAAATCGCTAAAAAGCATTGGGGCAGCGCGGCGGACGTTTCCTTGCCCTAAAACCCCTCTCAGAAATTAGGGGAGGCCTGTGCCCAGCAGTGGAACGTATAAAGGCTGTAATTTTAACTTTAACTGCTACCCATCTTACGTTACAGTTTTCCTGTGTCACCTCTTAAGGTACTCACAATACGATATATGTTAGTGAACACTTTAACGCCACTAGGCGTATTAATCTCTTACCTAGAATGAATTTTTCAACTCTGACTAGGTAAGTCTAAATTCGACCAAGAGGTATGTTTACTAATCCCAATCGGCTAGGTAGTAATCGAGAAATTAGATATTTTCTTATGATGATCCATAGACCTATAAATCCGAGATGTTATTCGTAACTGCTGGTCGTATGATGAAGCTGAAAGTCGCTCCGTAAGTTATAAAGACGGCTATGATTACAGTCTCTCTGTGTGATAGAATCCGAAACGAATATAACCCTATACCATAATATCATCTTAATTTTAGGGTGACCTTCGTGTTACCAGAATTGGAATTTGGTGTCGATATATCGAGTTACGTTCAGTTTCGTATATATTGAGTGTCACTCGGAACTGAAGACCAAATCAACCCAAAAAAAATGTTATGCTATGTAGAGCGTGAGATTATTTAATGCCGCCTTACCGATTGCAACTTGAAAGACGGCAATGTGGCAGTTTTGCAGGAGTTTAGACTTATGTTTAGTGGCTGCATGCCGGTTATTAATGAGTTCCTAAATTTTTTGCGTTGTTGAGCCGTAGTAGATCAAGCTGCAGATAGATATGGGCAGATTAAGAGCAAGTTTGTTTACAGTGTAATACATATTTGATATCGGCTTTTGTTTGTTTATTTACTGAATTGATGGCTTTACTATATTACACATGTACATTATTTTTTAGTATTTTATATATAGTGTACAGACTTTTGAAAAACCTTTAAAACTTTATTCGTTTTAAAAAGTTAAAAGTCTTTATAATCTATCGAGATTGGTCTTTTATTTGTATTATAGAAAATATATAAGTTACATATGAACAGACATCCAGACCGGAAAAAATATTTATTGAACAATCAAACATTTGTTCCGTGTGAGATTCGAACCCCTGACTTAAACAAACAAACGCTCGGCCACTGCGTTACCAAGACGTCACAATGTAATTCCACAGTTATATGGCTCATGAATAAAATCTCTTCTTTAACATTCTTTTTCATCATTTTTCATCGTACCTATCTACCATAGTTTCCACGCTAGGCAGACGGGTTGGCAATCTTAATTTATTATTATTATTATTTCGGATATTTATGAAGTATTCTCATTTGGTTGGGCTGAATAAATATATAAAAGAAATATAGTAAATAAATATACATAAATATAAATGTATATATATTAAATATACTAACACAAATAATACATAAATAAATAAAAACCCAACCAAATGGAAGCCCTCGGCAGGGCAGGAAAGAAACCGGCGGACGATGCGGGCGGTGTCGAGGAGCACCGCCTTCTGCATTTGAGCACGGAGCGGTCCTTCACGGAGTCCCAGTCGCCTCAGATGACCCGAGAGGCTGACCGGGATTAGCCCGTTTGCAGAAACGACCACAGGAATAATTTCGGTCGGCAGACCACCCCACATGTCGGTCACCTCGTGAGCCAGGTCTAGATATTTTGTCAGCGTATCTGTTTCGGCTTTCACGAGGTTCTCGTCATAAGGAATGGTAATATTGACCAAAAATATCCTTGACTGTGCCCGGTCCATCAGCACAATATCAGGCTTATTCGCAAGAATAGTCCTGTCTGTGATGATGGCCCGGTCCCAGTAGAGCCTGGCGCGGTTGTTTTCGAGCACGGCTTCCGGCAAGTACTTATACTATGGCATTTTCCTATCCACGAGACCGTATTTCAGAGCGAGCTCCTGGTGTTGAATCCTGGCTACTAGGTTGTGTCTGTGCTCAGTGTTAGAAAGCGCCGAACAACCGAAGATGACATGCCTAAGTGACTCGCCGGGATGGCGACAAGCTCGACAGATGTCGACGGCGCCATCCTTTAGGATGTATCTCCGATAATTGTTGGTCTTAATAACCTGATCCTGTATCGCACAGACAAAACCCTCGGTTTCCCCAAAGAGGTCATGAAACGTAGCCAGTGGAGGGAGGCGACTGTGTCTACGAAAGGCTCATGTAGAGCCTTGTAGAACCTCCCGTGGAGCTCCTTCTCCTTCCATACGGTCTCCCGGTCAGAAATGCACTGTACTGCTGGGTCTTGCCATTGCTCGTTGGCTAAGGATAGAGGAGTAAGCCCTTTACCACACGAAATGACGTCCCTGTAGAATGGTTCATCCGATCTCACCAGAAAGTAATTACGGAGGCTGCACACTTCGCGATTATGCATGGTGAGAGTGCTCAAAAAGCCGCGCCCACCATGTTTCCGCGGCAAGTACAGCCTCATTACTGACGATCTCGGGTGATGCATCCTGTGTGACGTCATAACAGTGCGGACTTTTCTATCCAGAGCGTTCAGTTCGGTCTGAGTCCACCTGAGCATGCCGAAGGTATATATGACCCAACCGTTATATGCGTGTGTCTTATTCACACCCGACAAAAGACTGTTGAGCACTTTTGTCAAGCGTGCATAAAACACATCGCAAACTGACTGTTTCATATCCGCCTCATCGATACCGATGTTCTGTGACATACCCAGGTATCGGTATGTTTCAGCCTCAGAGAGGGTCCTTATGTTGATGGGCATAGATAAGTCTATGCCCTCAGAGTTAGCAACACTTCCCCTTTCAACATGGAGAACCGCACACTTATCCGTCCCCAGCTCCATTCTAATAGAATTACTAAAATCACAAATGATGTTTAGCAATTCCATAAGATGGGAGCGACTGGAGGCGAATAATTTGAGATCATCCATATAGAAAAGTTGGGTCACTTTTGTACCTCCTTTCCGAAGCTGAAATCCCCTCCCGGAGTCCTCCAGTAAGGTACTGAGAGGGCTTAGAGAGAGGCAGAACCAGATTGGACTCAGACAATCGCCCTGGAAGATACCCCTTCTTATCCTTATGTGGTTCTCCGCAGCCGTTATTATTATTATTTTTTTGATATTTATAAAGTATTCTCATTTGGTTGGGCTGAATAAATATATAAAAGAAATATAGTAAATAAATATACATAAATATATATGTATATATATTAAATATACTAACACAAATAATACATAAATAAATAAAAACTAACCAAATGGAAGCCCTCGGCAGGGAAGACCAAATGGCCGAGGGTTAGGGGGAAAGGGAAAGAAACCGGCGGACGATGCGGGCGGTGTCGAGGAGCACCGCCTTCTGCATTTGAGCACGGAGAAATCCCTCATGGAGTCCCAGTCGCCTCAGATGACCCGAGAGGTTGACCGGGATTAGCCCGTTCGCAGAGACGACCACAGGAATAATTTCGGTCGGCAGACCACCCCACATGTCGGTCACCTCGTGAGCCAGGTCCAGATATTTTGTCAGCTTATCTGTTTCGGCTTTCACGAGGTTCTCGTCATAAGGGATGGTAATATCGACCAAAATATCTTGATTGTGCCCGGTCCATCAGCACAATATCAGGCTTATTCGCAAGAATAGTCCTGTCTGTGATGATGGCCCGGTCCCAGTAGAGCCTGGCGCGGTCATTTTCGAGCACGGCTTCCGGCAAGTACTTATACTATGACATTTTCCTATCCACGAGACCGTATTTCAGAGCGAGCTCCTGGTGTATAATCCTGGCTACTAGGTTGTGTCTGTGCAAATACTCAGTGTTAGAAAGCGCCGAACAACCGGAGATGACATGCCTAAGTGACTCGCCGGGATGGCGACAAGCTCGACAGATGTCGACGGCGCCATCCTTTAGGATGTATCTCCGATAATTGGTGGTCTTAATAACCTGATCCTGTATCGCACAGACAAAACCCTCGGTTTCCCCAAAGAGGTCACCGAAACGTAGCCAGTGAAGGGAGGCGACTGTGTCTACGAAAAGCTCATGTAGAGCCTTGTAGAACCTCCCGTGGAGCTCCTTCTCCTTCCATACGGTCTCCCGGTCGGAAATGCTCTGTACTGCCGGGTCTTGCCATTGCTCGTTGGCTAAGGATAGAGGGGTAAGTCCTTTATCACAAGAAATGACGTCCCTATAGAATGGATCATCCGATCTCGTCAGAAAGTAATTACGGAGGCTGCACACTTCGCGATTATGCATGGTAAGCGCGCTTAAAAAGCCACGCCCACCATGTTTCCGCGGCAAGTACAGCCTCATAATCAACGATCTCGGGTGATGCATCCTATGGGACGTCATAGTAGTGCGGACTTTTCTATCCAGGGCGTTAAGTTCAGTTTGAGTCCACCTAAGTATGCCAAAGGTATATATGACAACAGGCATGACCCAACCGTTATATGCGTGTGTCTTATTCACACCGGACAAAAGGCTGTTAAGCACTTTGGTCAAGCGTGCATAAAACATATCGCAAACTGACTGCTTCATACCCGCCTCATCGATACCGATGTTCTGTGACATACCCAGGTATCGGTATGTTTCAGCCTCAAAAAGGGTCCTTATGTTGATGGGCATAGATAAGTCTATGCCCTCAGAGTTAGCAACACTTCCCCTTTCAACATGGAGGACCGCACACTTATCCGTCCCCAGCTCCATTCTAATAGAATTACTAAAATCACAAATGATGTTTAGCAATTCCATAAGATGGGAGCGACTGGAGGCGAATAATTTGAGATCATCCATATAGAAAAGTTGGGTCACTTTTGTACCTCCTTTCCGAAGCTGAAATCCCCTCCCGGAGTCCTCCAGTAAGGTACTGAGAGGGTTCAGGGAGAGGCAAAACCAGATTGGACTCAAACAATCGCCCTGGAAGATACCCTTTCTTATCCTTATGTGGCTTTCCGCATCCGTCATCCGCTCGCCTAGATGACAAAGGATTGTACTCCATTGCCCCATACACTGCCCGAGGAAGTCTCTAACTGTACAGTCAATCTTGTACAGCTCTTTAGCCATGTATGGGGCCCCGAGTCGAATGCCTTTTTATAGTCTATCCAGGCGGCGGAGAAGTTCCGACGGTTGCGTTTAACCACTTTGCTAATGACCGCGTCAATGAGAAGTGGTTCCTTGGTTCCACGATCACCGCCCCGACATCCATTTTGAGCGCGCGACATCACCTGATTTAAATCCAGGTGACGAATGATTCGCGTACTCAAAATGGATGTCAGTGTCTTATATATGGTGGGTAGACACGTAATGGGGTGGTATTTGCTAGGGTCTGTGGAATCATGGTCTTTAGGAACCAAATGAGTGATCCCAGTAGTGAAGAGACTCGGGAGCGACTTTTGGTCGAGAGCCTCTTGAAACTGTCGGGCAAGTACAGCGTGACATACCACGAACCCCTTCAGCCAGTAGTGATGCAGTCCGTCGAGTCCCGGACTTTTCCAGTTCGGGGCCCTACGGACCGCCTCAGCTACGTCATCCGGCGTTATGATGACGGGGTTCAAGGTCATAACACTCGCACACTGACTCGCCACAACTTCCGTCCAAGGGCCCTCGCTGTGGTTTACCGTGAACCGTCTTGACCTCTCGGTATATCGCCGAATCCGCTTTCCCCAAGCAGCGATTCTCTGCTTCAGGTCGTCTATGCGCTTCGTCAGTTTTTGCGTTATATCCGGCTGGGACAAACTGACATTTGTCCCAGCAAACGCCATCCTGACGGTGCGCACAATTCTCGGCCTATTATTGCCCGACCTGAAGCTTATCAGTCTGCCGATGAAGGTCCTTGCCTTTGCGATACGGTCCTCAATCCTTCTTCTCTAGGCTGGGATAGCGCTACTTTGCCCAGTAGCACGTCCAGACGTGGGAAGTTTGGCACCAACAATGCGGCAAACTGCCAAAGCGGCACCAAAGAGTATTGAGTCCGTATCGCAAAGGTCCCGGCTGGTTTCCAAATAGGTTGCCAGAAATGGGTTCAGGGTCGCCACGATATCCCGATTCCGCTTGCTTAGGGTTATGCCAGGAAGTCGCGGTCGATTTTCGAGAGGCGTATTGCGCGTTTCCACAATCGCCTCTTCCAATGTACTCCTCATTTGCTCTAGTTCTAGTTCCTGGGCGATTGTTTCATCATCGTCTGAATCTACCACAACTGGGGGATTCACAGCGGCATCCACGTGTGCGGGTTGCTCTGCAACTTGTGGCGCCGCATTCACAGTCGTAGTATTTTCATCCGATGAGGAAACAGCCTCACGTCGTAGCCGTTCGAGTTCGGTGCCATCAAATATGTTTGAGCGCAAGATGTACCGAACTCGGTCTGCCAGGTTTTGCTCGGTGACGGTTATAGATGGCTCCAGCTGAGCAAAAAGTCGGTGCATCCTAGCCCGGTACGCAAAACCTCCAACTTTTCCCCCTTTCGCCCTAAAATACGCCCGCAATGCGTTGCTGTTCATTTGAATTGTCCATCGCATGCGGCGTACTCCACCAGTGGCGGATGCTGATTGCTGGGCCCGCAAAGACCCTGCCGACACCAAGCCACCTGGTGGGGATGATGGATGCGAGGGTCTGATGGGTGGTCGTGCAGCTCCTCGTGATCGGCTGGCGGTTCGCATGCTGTCGCGTCCAGCGCCAGCTCCAGACGCGCCCTGGGGACCTCCAGACAGCGGCCCTTTGCGCGTATTCCTCAATTCCATCATCCATGTAATGGACGTCAGTTAACGGGAGACGCACAGACCCGGCACCGTTTCATGGTGAGGTCATGTGCACAAGCGGGCCTTTGCACCTTCAGTTTTGCCGAGGCACGGCACTAACACCTCATGGCAAGGCGCTGCCTGACTGCGCTGACGTAGCAGTTTTGTCACATAACCGTTACGTCAGCGGGCGATGGGGTCGTTACTTCCCTACGCCTATTTATTATTTATTATTATTATGTGGTATTTATATAGTATTCTCATCTGGTTGGGCTGAATAAATATTTTAAGGAAATAATAAATAAACATAAATATATATTTAATATACTAACATAAATAAATAAATAACACATAAATAAATAAATAATACATAAATAAATAAAAACCCAACCAGATGGAAACCCTCGGCAGGGGAGACCAAACGGCCGAGGGTTAGGGGGAAAGGGAGAGAAACCGGCGGACGATGCGGGCGGTATCGAGGAGCACCGCCTTCTGCATTTGAGCTTGGAGCGGTCCGTCACGGAGTCCCAGTCGCCTCAGATGACCCGAGAAGCTGACTGGGATTAACCCGTTCGCAGAGACGACTACAGGTATAATTTCGGTCGGCAGTCCACCCCACATGTCGGTCACCTCGTGAGCCAGGTCCAGATATTTTGTTCGCTTATCTGTTTCGGCTTTCACGAGGTTCTCGTCATACGGAATGGTGATGTCGACCAAAAATATCTTGACTGTGCCCGGTCCATCAGCACAATATCAGGCTTATTCGCAAGAATAGTCCTGTCTGTGATGATGGCCCGGTCCCAGTAGAGCCTGGCGCGGTCATTTTCGAGCACGGCTTCCGGCAAGTACTTGTAATACGGCAATTTCCGGTCCACGAGACCGCATTTCAGAGCGAGCTCCTGGTGTAGAATTCTGCCTACTAAGTTGTGCCTGTGCAAGTACTCAGAGTTAGAAAGCGCCAAACAACCGGAGATGACATGCCTAAGTGACTCACCGGGATGGAGACAAGCTCGACAGATGTCGACGGTGCCATCCCTTAGGATGTATCTCCGATAGTTGTTGGTCTTAATAACCTGATCCTGTATCGCACAGACAAAACCCTCGGTTTCCCCAAAGAGGTCACCAAAACGTAGCCAGTGGAGGGAGGCAACTGTGTCTACGAAAGGCACATGTAGAGCCTTGTAGAACCTCCCGTGGAGCTCCTTCTCTTTCCATACGGTCTCCCGGTCGGAGATGCTCTGTACTGCCGGGTCTTGCCATTGCTCGTTGGCTAAGGATAGAGGAGTAAGTCCTTTATCACAAGAAATGACGTCCCTATAGAAAGGATCATCCGATCTCGTCAGAAAGTAATTACGGAGGCTGCACACTTCGCGATTATGCATGGTAAGCGCGCTTAAAAAGCCACGCCCACCATGTTTCCGCGGCAAGTACAGCCTCATAATCGACGATCTCGGGTGATGCATCCTATGGGACGTCATAGTAGTGCGGACTTTTCTATCCAGGGCGTTAAGTTCAGTTTGAGTCCACCTAAGTATGCCAAAGGTATACATGAGAACAGGCATGACCCAACCGTTATATGCGCGTGTCTTATTCACACCGGACAAAAGGCTGTTAAGCACTTTGGTCAAGCGTGCATAAAACATATCGCAAACTGACTGCTTCATACCCGCCTCATCGATACCGATGCTCTGTGACATACCCAGGTATCGGTATGTTTCAGCCTCAGAAAGGGTCCTTATGTTGATGGGCATAGATAAGTCTATGCCCTCAGAGTTAGCATTATTATTATTATAGGGAAAAAATTTCTGTTTCTTAGCTCTTTGGCTAGTTCTGACTGCATATACGGGCCGAAGCCAAGTAAATGCAGCGTGTAGTGAGTATTTATGTAGGTGGGGTGTTATGGGTAGCTATTTCATTTTCTTCCAACTGCATGAATTTTCTTACAATTTGACAGGTATTTAAAATTGCGGCTTTTTGGAGTATAATGTACGTTGAGTCTTTCAGGTCTATTAATTTGAGACTATGGTGGAGATGGTTGGGTATGACACCCGTGGTGGAGACGACTATATACGAGTAAACTTTATTTTGTCTCCAAATTCTGGTCACTTCTTCTTTAAGCTCTGCATATTTGCATATCTTCTCACCTATTGTTTTTTGTAAGTTATGTGTGTTGGGTATTGCAATAGCTATTAGGTAGGTGATTTTACTTACTTTATCCTGTAGTGTTATGTCTGGTCTATTATAGTGAATGGCCCTGTCGGTAAGTATGGCGCGGTCGTAGTAAAGTTTGTGTGTAGGATTTTCTAAAATAGTTTGTGGAGTGTATTTGTAGTAGGGCGGTTTGTGTCTTATATAAGTTTATGTTTGAGTGCTAGTTTTTGATGAATGATGTTTGCTACTTGGTTGTGTCTGTGAGTGTAGTCTGTATGTGTAAGAGTTGTACATGCCCTGTTATATGTTGCCTCTTATTATGTGTAGTGTTTTGCATTTATCTAGTCCAAACTGCATGTTGATGTCTTTACTAAAATCTGTTGTAGTGTCTATTAATTTTTTCATTTCTTTTTCTGTTTTTGAGCATAATTTAATGTCATCCATATATATGAGGTGTGAGATAGTGATATCTTCTGCGGTGGTGTGTTTGAGTCTATATTCGGCTTGGCACTGATGCAATAGGTGAGACCGGGGGTTCAGTGCAAGACAGAACCATAGAGGACTCAGGGAGTCACCTTGATAAATACCTTTCCTAATAAATATCTGTCGAGTTCTTACGATGTTGTCGTGGTAATTCAATTGGAGTGTAGTTTTCCATCGGGACATGATATGATGTAAGAAGTCTATTATTTTTGGGTTTATTTTGTATATACGTAATACTTGAATTAACCAGGAGTGTGGAATACTATCAAAAGCTTTTTTGTAGTCTATGTAGGTACAATGAAGGTTTCTATTTTTTGTAGCGGCATGTTTGTGGACTATTGAATCTATAATTAATTGTTCTTTGCACCCCATGTGCCCTCGTCTGCACCCTTTTTGTTCTTCCGCTATTATGTTGTGGCGTTCTATGTGTTTATTGATTTTAGCTGTGATGCCTGAGGTTAGGATCTTGTATATTGTCGGTAGGCAAGTAATTGGTCTGTATTGGGACGGTTGTGGGGAGTGTTGAGACTTCGGTAACATGTAAGTTATTCCTGTTGCAATAAATTCAGGTATATTTTGTTGTCCTAAGATTATGTCTGTTAAGTTTTTAGCGATAATTTTGTGTAATGAGTCTAGTTTTTTATACCAGTAATTATGTACTTTATCAATGCCAGGTGATTTCCAGTTGTGTAGATTTGCTGTAATACTATTTATATCAGATTCAGATATCTCGATGAATTCCATTTCTTCTAGTGCGCTCCACTTAGATTCTTCATCTGCTATCCAACCAGCTTTAATATTAAGCTGCACTTGCTCTTCCCATATGCTTGACCAGAATGTCTCCAATTGTTCTGATGTTGGTAGTTCGGTGTTGGTGTCGGTTGTTACGTCTATTTGTGGTTTCTGTAAATTTCTGTAAAAGTTTTTTTCGTTAGTAGCAAACATGGCGTTATCATTTTTGCGTTCTTGTGCCTTCTTGTATCTCCTCAGCCTATGGACTTTTAGCGCGAGCTTCTGTTTTAAAGTGTCTAAGAATTCTTCAGGTTTTCTATTGTCGTTTTCATGTCTCGTGTGCCTGGCCATGTTCTTAAATATTGCCTCGACTCTTTTGACTACTTTGTTAGATCTGTTATTGTTGGTATATTGTGTTAGTCTACCGCAGTCAGCTCGTAATTTTTCTATATCTCTTTCGAGTCTCTGTTGCCATGATGGTTTGTTTATGATTCTTGGTCTTATGCTGTCTGTGTATTCTGTTATTTTATAATTAAGTTCTTCAGAAATGACTAACGCTGTGCAATATATCAATGTGTGTACATCTACAAGTTGTGTGTCTTCGGATATATATTGGTTTAGTATGATACGATTAAATAAATGTACTAGATAAGACAGTTTTGGGGTGTATTTAAGTTTGGGTAGTTTTGGACGAGCTGTTGGATCCATACCTGAATATTGAGTTGGAGCGGTTTTCAGTTTGTCGTGTATTTCTTGGATGTGCGTATCTGATAACTGATTTTGATCGACATTTTCTAAAGTCTCAATATCATTTTCTAGAATTATGGTTATGCTCTCGGTTTGTGTGGATGTGTGCGATCTATGTATACTTTGTGAGTTTGCTTGTGATTGATTGTAAGATTGAGATTGTTTGTTATGTTGCATTTGAGAGGGTGATTGTGGTGGTATTTGTAGAGTAGTTTCTGATGGTGGATGTGTTTCTGGGATAGGATTTTGATTTAAATCTTCTAACTGTGCACGTACTTCTTCTTTTAGTTGATCTATTACTTGAGATAAAAGTTTATTCCATACTATTGTTCTTTTTTGATCGGAAATACGTTGTTCTGTTACACTAATTTCTGGGTATTGTCTTGTAAAACGTTCATGCAATTGCTGTCTGTATGTGGTCATGTCGGTCTCTAATTTGGTGATGTGAAAGTAGGTTCGCATGATAAATATGTTTACTTCCTTACTCCATCTCATGCGAACTCTTGGTTTCCCAGCCTTGGTGGACGCGGGCAAGAAGGTATTTACCCCCCGCGCAACATTCAAGGTTGGCAAGGATGAATCTGTATGAGAACTAGTAATAGGAGGTGATAAAGATATGGAAGGTGACGATGGTATCGGTGGTGATGATGGTCTGGAAGGTGTGTATGAAATGGTGCTTGGGCTGATTGGTTCTAAAGGACTGTCTGTTCGGTCAGTCAATCTGTCACCACCGTCACTGGTTTCGGCTGTAGCATCTTTGTCGGTGAGGGCCCGCCTGTTCAACTCCTCATCGCTGACGGTTCGCATGCTGAGACACCCAGCGCCAGCTCCAGGTGTGCCCCGGCGATCGCCCCCGGGCAGCGGTCCTAAACGTTTTCTTTTTAAACGGGTCTCCATGTTTAATGGGTTTCCAGAGCCACGTTAGCCACGCCAGTAATTTTTCAATCGTGTGTCCGCCCCCCACGTGATTAGATGGTCAATCAGGACGTGTGGTTGTTTAGGGGGCTTATTATTATTATTATTATTATTATCTTATGATTAATTTCCCTTTGTGCCCCTATTGACCACCCACCGAATGATGTGAGGTAGTGATTTTATGCCGCCACTACACTGCATTGTTTTTTTTTAATTTAAGAATTAAGTATTGCTTTTTTAAGATTCAATGTCAAGTACTAACCAATTTTAGATGCCGCTAGATTTTTTTTAAATATATTTTTTTATCTGCTGCTCTACAGTCACTATTTATTCTTGATTGCGAATCAAAACGTAGATGCGTTGTCATCCCTAAAGACTAAGATAAAATGCCTTGTTATCAGTAAAACTAGGTTTACTAGGTGGTAGGGGTCATTTCTCTTCTTTTTTCTCTCTCCTACTTCTTACGCACTGCTTCGTTTAAAGCTTTACATATTACATTTACATATTGATGATAGAACGAGCGAAAAACTACACAATTGTTTGTAATGGTGGATGTTTACATAGCTTAATCAATTTAGTCAAGATTCGAAATTGACAAAGGACCTTTTTAAAAAGACTTTGTTTTAACTTAGTATTAATGTTCGATACATTACATAATACGCGATGTATTTTATTTTACATGTCTGATAGATGTGAGAGAGCTTAATTGAGACTATCGTAATTCTTACTCTAGAAACATTGAGCTAAAAGGACTGTTTACAAATATGCAGACGAAGGACCACCCGCCTTCCAGACGCAAGTCAGCAATCTTACAGCCTACGTTTGAATTGTGATAGTCTCCTTTTACGGATTATATCGCGTTTAATTAACTTATTTTTATTCATTCCCGACGTTTCGGGTGCTTTACAGCACCCATGGTCACGGGGTAAAGCACCCGAAACGTCGGGAATTAATAAAAATAAGTTAATGAAACGCGATATAATCCGTAAAATTAGTTTTATTCAATGTGTAGTGTTCGCGTAAATATAAGAAATCATTATTGTGATAGTCTCCGTTGCAATACCGGGAATGCCGGGATACA
This sequence comes from Parnassius orleans, assembly GCA_029286625.1. Taxonomy (NCBI): domain Eukaryota; kingdom Metazoa; phylum Arthropoda; class Insecta; order Lepidoptera; family Papilionidae; genus Parnassius; species Parnassius orleans. The sequence goes on from JAGSMP010000145.1 coordinate 2,324,298, forward strand.
TAACTATTTATTGTTTATTTCATATAGCTTCATGCATGAAAATGTAATTAATACTTACTACTAATTCACAGGGTGGTAGGACTCCCTTTTGACTACGAGTTCGTTTGGGTAGGTATTCTTACATATTTCTGCCGACAAAAACCTTCATGTGTTCCTATATGAAGACAATAGAGAGTCTGTATGATTACAGGCCGAGAGGTATCGCAGCTGTAGTCTTCTTTATTGATGTTGTTTGCAGGTATCTATGGGCTGCAGTACCTTATCATCAGGTGGACTGTTTGACATTAGTTTGCTTGTCACTTCAATTTTATAAAAAAGGGTCTCCCGTTCGCATCAGTCATCTTAAGAAGCACATCAGCGTTGAGCTGTAATTTTCGCGTTTATTATGATCCCGAGAGGGATAAATAACTTTTATAAATTAAAAATATTTTATTAACTAAGCGAAATTACAATATGCGTTACAACGTAGGTCTGATTGTCCGAGCTTCCCGAGTCCCCATAAACTGTATTGAAAGATGCTGAATTGCGGCGCGACGCCGTGGTGTTGCTCTTTTGATAAGCTGACTGCATCAGTTGTAGTGTGCACATAATATGCTGATATTTTTGAGGGCATGATATTTCCAAGATACAATCTATTGTATTCGTGGTAGCTCACATGGTTAGTGCTCGCTGTAAATTTCACAGTACGCGGGTAACCCGCGTTCGATCCCCGCCGGCACCAATGAAATTGTTAATTGCAATTTAAAGTGCTGATTTACCACGTGCTCGGCGGTAAAGGAAAACATCGTGAGAAAACCTGCATGTCTGAGAAATAAGAAAAAAATCGCAGATATGTGAAGTTCGGCAACACGCGTTGGGGCAGCGCGGCGGTCATTTCTTTGCCCTAAAACCCCCTCAGAAATGAGGGGAGGCCTGTGCCCAGCAGTGGGACGGATAAAGGCTGTAAGTTTATCTATGTACTGCGGCTAAAATACAGCTAGCTGTTCAAGGTTGCTGTTGTAGGTTCAAATATTTTTAATTAAATTTTCCAATAATTAAATGTTTACATTACATTAAATATTTCCTGGCAGTAAGTTGACTCTTTAGCAGGAAGTCGATAGACATACGCTCCACAGACATAGTCTTTTTTGGCTCACTGCCAACTCTAGTAATAGGTTTGAATGTATATTTGCTCATTAGTCGTTGTATGCTAACATTATTTTATATTTGTAATTCAAGCGAGCGATTTTGCAGAAATATGTTTGTGTTGGTTAAAAATAAGCCCGCTTTACTATGGAAAATGGTCGTACTAAGAACAGTGGTAGCACCTGGCGGCTGTATGAACGAACAGTGTATAGAATTCAAGTAACGATCTGCATTTAAACTCAAGCTATAGAGCTCAGGCCATATTATCGTCTATAGTCACTATAGAAGATATTCCTGTATCTAAAATTAAGCACCTAGTGAAGAGAAATCTTCGTCGCACACTGTAAACTTGACCCGAACGACTACCGAGTTAGTTCTTTAAAATAATGGAGCCGCGGATGTGTGTTAAGGCGTCCCTGCCAATATGCGGCGAAGATGGATCATCATGTGTCTTTTGTCGGTGCGAATCCGAGATAACCCGTTCCTGCCCTCGCAAGGCGGATAAGCTTAGGCATTTCTTTGAGTAAAAAATATTGGCGACTTACGAGTCTTGTCTCTGTATTATCCCCTTACCCTCCCCTTGCCATCAGATAGACTGTGTGCTCGTTTGTCAAGTTAACTTATTTAAAAAAGTTATCGGTGTCAATACTAATGACAACCAGTATAATTACTGCCAAGATCAAAAAAAAATTGAACAAAGATTTTATAAAAAGGGTTATTATAACATTATGGAATTTACGCATGATAATAACATCTGAAATGTGCAGGTTCTTCCCAGGACAGAGGGGTTTTTCGAACCAGCGTTAAATTAAACTTAAGTGATAATCTTTATTGCATAAAAGATTTCTATTACTATTTTGATTATTTGTCATATGGCAATTTCCACTATGCAGATAGTACCTTATTTATTACTTGCAACTTTGTACATCTTAGTGAGAGTCACGCTACTAGGATTTAGAAAGATTTCTTGAACTTTTGCACATGGTAGAGCCACTCTGTAGCTACTTCCAGTTTTGTACAAGGGAAGACAATTTGCATCTTTTATGTTATATGCCCCAATTCAGCTAGTTAATGGTGATTTACTAGCAGCTTTGTACGTGGTAGAGTCGCTTTGTACCCAGATATAGGTAAATTAATATCGTTTTTGTACAAAGGGAGCAAAATACTACAAGATGACCATCTAGGCTTGAACCATCCTCTTACCTATTCCTGCATCTATTGCTATGTTCCGGATCAAAGGGGCATTTCATCCTAGTCGTGTTTAGGAGTGATAAGTGACAACCCTACTATTTACTAATGGTATAGTAGAACCACCCTGTAGTCAGATGTTCGCGAATTATTTGCCCTTATTTATATATGTAGTAGAGCTGAACTACTGATAGATACTGGCGTATTTTACCACGTTTTTACAAGCTTTTATTTAACTTGCAATGTGTTTGTTCGGGTGGAATATTGCAATTCAATTTTGAAGCAGATATCTTCAACCGATTGAGCTGAAATTTTGTATACACGTTAAGTTTGGATGACAATGCATGGTAAGCTATGTGACGTCATTCTAAATCCAACATGGCGGAACACCCAAGATGGCAGACTAGTTATTTTTAATGTACACCTACAATATGGGTATCAAATGAAAGGGCTTGCTGAGTATAACTCGAAAAATAAAGTGACGTCACTCTAAATCCAATATGGCGGACTTCTAAATATGACGGACTAAGATTTTATGCTTTCCTACAATATGGGTTATCAAATAAAATGACTTGCTGAGAATACGAATACGAGTTAAAAAAAAAAAAGATGGTGATCATAAACTCCGTTGCTCCAATCCGTCTGTAATTTTGGTGTACTGGGGTTTTTGGAGTCCTCGATTATGATATTGCGGTCGAATTGTTCGAGTCTGTAGCATCGGTTGGTTAACTTTGACTTGTGTAATTTGGCGAGATAAGCGTTAACAGCATTGGTTTGCAACCTGTCTAGGAGAAGAATAACTCCAAAATCAAACCCGGATCTCTGTTTCGTAAGGCACAAGCAAGTTAAAGTTTTAAAGGAAAAGTTTATTTCATTTCATATTTATTTTATGTACACTTTCTTGTTTGTCTGTCTGTCTGTCTGTCGTTCCGGGTGGAATCTTGCAACTCAAATTTCGAACACTTCTCGATTAGCTAGAGACTTGAAATTTTGAACATAGCTCAGAATCGGATGACAATGTAGGAATTTAAGGATAAAAAAACGTGGTATATCAAATTTTTTTTAGTACAAAATTTAAATAAATCACTTGTTTAGCAACTTAATACAAATATTTATTCTGCATGTAGTTTTTGGCGAATGAATACCTTTTACATGGCAGTATCACTCTGCAGCTAGTTATTGATGGGCTGTTAGTAACTTTTTGTCTATTAGATCAACGCTTTAGTTAGATTCTGGTATATTACTAGCTTCATCATAATCGGTAGATTTACGTTTAAAGGTTTTTGAAGGATTACTAGATATTAGCGGATGACTTAATTTAACCATCGTAGAATACAGAATACCCACGCTAAATCTATGTATACTAATGTTTTGGAAGATTGGTTCAATCGAGAAAAAATAGAGCTATTAAAATACTAGTTAGCACTGTGTACCACCATAAAGCTGCTGAGCTTTGCATCATTGCCGTATATATGTATATTATATATTACCGTATATATACAGTTCGCAAGAATAAGATATCTATATTTTGATACTTCATCAAAGATGTATGCTGCTATTGATGGAATATGGCGGTGGTTCAACATTAGGTGAACTGTATGCTTGAAGAGAAGATTCTCACTGCACAACTGTAGAGAAGGAGTCGATGTAAGCTTAAGCCGCGGGCGACACGCAGTCATAAATGCAGCTAGATAGCGGTGCACCTTGCGCCTTGCGTTGATAACAAAGATTAAAAAAGGGTCTCCGGTTCTCTACGCTCACCATACGAAACACAGCAGCAGTAAGCTGCTATTTCACTCTGGTATTCTGTGAGAGCGTGGAGCTAAAATAAATTCAAAATACCAACGACTCTTGTCATTGCATCTGCCTTTTGGCATCAATTCGACACATCATTAGCCACATGCTATCTTTCGAATCCACTGAAATTAATTTCACTGTGTTCTGTAGAAACGTAAAGTAAAAAATAAATGAAAAAATTCAAATGGCATTGGTGTTTCCGTAAAAAATGAGAGTTCGCGAGCACGTGCCTTGGTTTTTTCCACCCTTACTTTCTCATCTCCGCTGCGTATTATAATCCGAACAATTGTTGGGCAAATTAAGAAAAAGTTTTCGTTTCTACGAAATCTTTGAATGGATAACCCGTTTGAATATGTCTGAACCGAAAAAGTATTTTTGTGTAATATTTTAATAGATTTACAAAATTACTTTTGCTTTTTAATTTTCAACACAATAGGGGGAGAATTTTCTGCCATCGGTTTTAACATTTAATTTTATAAGTTTCTAAGTTTTTGAAGTATGTATCATTATCAAACCATAAACGTTTTGATCCTCTTACATAGTATTATAAGACGACGTAAGGTTTTATCGCAAGATAAAGACAAAGTAAAAAAATATAAAAAAGTGTAGTCGCAGTGTGAGATAACCACTACTCCCATATCGTCCCATGCGTATCGTCAGAAGCGAAAGAAGGAAAATGAAGTAGTAGATCCTGTCAAACTTCGCAAATATGGTTAAATCAAATTTAGGGGTTCTGTGTTGGAGCAGGTCTATGTTCAGCAGCGGAATTTTATAGGTTGTAATGGATGGATGGAAAAAATTATAATAGTCACTAATCAAGTAATAATCAGTGCCATCTATTTGTATCTACATATATACAAAACAGATAACATACAATTTGACAGATACCGACTTGTTAGCTAAATAAATAGTTTGTGGAATGTCCTCAATATTCTGTCGGAGTGTCAGCTAACCGCGGAAGTGCCCGCAATATGCCGCCTCTTCCTGTCTTTTTACCTTCCTTGCCAAATTAAGTGCTTTATCAGGTTTTTTAAACTTTTTTCTAGCAGACGTAATTTGACGGCTGGGACGTATGGCTCGTGCTTCATCCAGCTGCCATATCAGTAACTTTTGCTTTCTCAGTTTTTTTTTTATTTGGCAAAGTTTAGTTTCAGCTTTCTAACGTTGAAATTTACAAAGCTTTTTTTGTTTTGAAGACCATCGAGATTGTTCACCTTCTTACCTATATCTGCCACCATGTATCAGTGAGACAGAGAGCGAGTAAATGAATTTATTCCAGAGCATAATTGTCATACAATCGTACAATAGTTGTTAATAACACAATAGATGGCATTACTGGTATTTTGATATAATACTAACACAGGTCATGTTTTTGTGAGTACAAATAATTGTAATCAAATCGTATGTTTATTTTCAGGTTGGCACTTTTTTATAGCATTAAAATCATAAAAGAGCTCATAATACTGCATAATAATGCAGGTAACTATGGGCTGTAATAGCCACTTATCTGATGGTAAGCAGTATATAAATACTGCTTCATTCTAATTAAAAATTACGAGGTATGAGGGTAGTATGCATCACGCATTTCATTTTAGTCAGAGGTAACTACGTATCTGTAGCCTTCTTTCTATTTACACGTACGATAAGGTACTATACACTCTTCGTGTCGTCGTCTTTTAATAAACACATTGAAACTTAATATGTTATTTATTCATTACAGCCTATCTAAGTCCACTGCTAAACATAGGCCACCCCACAGCTTGCCCCATAAGAGGCTATTTGCCATAGTTGCCATGATCGGAAGGCGGGTTGGCAACCGCAGTTTTTTATTTTCTAGTTGTTATCAGGAAGATGTTGCTGCCTATATTTGTTTTGTTTCCCTGTGACGCCTCTTACGGCATCCACGGGATTAATGGATATTCCTAGGAACCACCGCTATGCGGTTATTTATTTTCAGTTGACTTAAAAAAGGAGGAGGTTCTCAATTCGACTCTATGTTTTTTGTATTTTTTATAGGATAAGGGTGACAAACGAGCACACAATCCACCTGATGGTAAGTGATTGCTGTGGCCCATAGACATCTACATCTATCCTCGTTTGTGAATCAAAATGCAGATGCGTTGTCACCCCTGAGGACTAAGATAAAAGCCTCGTTACCAGTAAAAACGGCTTCTGATTATAAACACTCACCATACGAAACAATGCAGTTATTTTACGCAGGTATTCTGTGAGAGAGTGATCCTTCCCAGGTTGAGCTAACCTGGGAAGGACAAAATTGAAGAAAAAAATCCACCCCTAATGGTAAAAATATAGGATGAAGTTTATAACGTTTATTTGGACTTTAATACTACTTTCAACTATGAGTTATCACGACTTCTGAAACTATAATGTGCAAATTATTTTATCCTTCATTTAATATTCTTTTGTTTGGAGTCGGCTTTTACTTTTTATTGTAATTTCCTAAATTTTTACCTATTTGAGTTCTACCAAAACGATTATAACCAAAGACAAGTGGTAAAATTATAAAGTTTGTACAACCGACTTCAATATAAATAAATTGAGAACATCATCAATGTAGTCGAAGGCAATTAAATACTATAATCAATCATAATATAAGTCAATAAAATAAAATAATAATAATGCATTAAGGATAACTCAAAAACTGCTGGTCAGATCTTGATCAAATTTATATGGGATCACATGAGAAGCACCAGCTTTCAAATAAAAAAAGAAACCTATGATAAAAGTTCTGAGGCAACACATTTAAAAAAATACAGTCGAATTGAGTACCTCCTCCTTTTATGAAGTCAGTTAAAAATGGAGTTAACTTCATGTTTTCGCCCGAATTACTTTCACCAACCTTTGTCCAAAGTTTACATCACCTCACCACAGTGCTGATAGGGACTTAACTGATTTCAATAACTGTTTTTTTTTTGGGTATCTAACCAGTCTAAACTCTAAGAAATTGGTGATTTTCCCCGTGGTAGATTTTCGAAACTTATTTATATATTGACAAACGAGCACACAGTCCACTTGGTAGTAAGTTGTATGACCTGTATACTGTGGCCCATGGACACCTAGATAAGAATACAAATGCAAGCTTTCAACTCTGTGGACTAAGAAGGATTTTTTTTTTTTATAGCATAGGGTGACAAACGAGCACACAGTCCACCTGATGGTAAGTGGGTACTGTGGCCCATAGAGATCTACATTTATCCTCAATTAAGAATCAAAATGCACATGCGTTGTCACCCCTGAGGACTAAGATGGAATGCCTCTTTTCCAGTAAGAAGGGTCTCCGGTTCTCTACACTTACCATACGAAACACAGCAGCATTGAGCTGCTATTTTACGCTGGTATTCTGTGAGAGCGTGGTCCTACCCCGGTCGAGCCGACCCATTCGTGCTACAACTATAATATAGTTGCAGCGTGGCTCTACCACGTAAAATGCCTCGAGGAAAGTCGCCAACCGAATTCAATATAAATTATTAAGAATAACTCAAAAACTATTGGTCAGACCTTGATCAAATTTATATGGGACCACATGAGAAGCACCAGCTTTCAAACAAAAACGAATCATCGAAATCGGTTTACTCAGAAAAAAGTTATGAGGTAACACACGTAAAAAAAACATATAGTTGAATTGAGTACCGTCTCCTTTTTGAAGTTGGTAGAAAAAGAGACTGGCTCACCATACGGAACACAGCTGCATTTTGCTTTGTCTGTTCACGTTGGTGTTCTATGCGAGCGTGGTCCTTCTTCGGCCGTCCCGACCCATTCGTGTTGTAATTATAATACGCTGCATGTAGCATTGGCTGCAGCGTAATATGCATGTGTGCAATTACTAAACATCCTATATCTAAGGAGGTTTCATCATCATCATCATTATTTCCAGCCCATCACAAGAGCACTGCTTAACATAGTCCTCCTCCAAGGAATGCTACAAAGCATGGTCCTCAGCCACCTGTATTCATCGACTTCCTGAATCTCTTACCACTCAATTTAGTGTGGGGCCGCCGCGCCGTACACTTTGCTTACCGGTACGAGGCTGACACTCGAGAATCTTTCTTCCCCCCAAAGGTTGTCGGTCGGAGCTATATGGCTGACCCATTGCCAGTTCAGTTTACTGATCTACAAAGGAAACCTAGACGTCCTAAATTCGCCCCGTATGTAAGCGCAATAAAACAAGCACTTTAGGTTTTTTTTCTTAATGAGTTCTCAGACCAGCAAAGAAATATAGAGGGAGCTGCGTACATTTCAAGTGACGACGAAACCAATAATAAAAAACCAACTTCTTTACACGCACTTTTGCACACATTTTTCTCCTTTTTGTCCTAGGGTAAGACCTTAAAATTCTACTGCTGGCATCTAAAACCATGTTATTTGTTGCAAATGTTGCATGTGTCTTTGAGTGCGTGTTCGTACGATAACTTGAGTATGGTTTTGACTAGGTTTTGGCGTCACTTGAAATGAACGCAGTGCTCCGTTTATCTTGCTTTGTTGGCCTGAGAATGGGCCAGATAAAAAATTCTGTATATGAAAAAATCACTGTCCACTCAAAAGCGAATATTTCCACAGTTCGAAAACACAACGACAAACTAGCAAACACACCTTCCCCTACCGTCCATAGCTTAAATAAATCGCGTAAATAAAAAGTCAATAGAATTTTTTATCTGTTCCGCAACTAGAGGAAGTTTGGCACATGCCATGATCGAAAAAAAAACAACAGAATTATGCCCCAAAAAAAGTTCGTATTTTATATTTGTTCTGTGCACTTTTTAGCGAGTGTTTTTATACTATCTACATAGTTATAGCCTGTTTTTATATTGACCAGATGTTGTATGCAGATGACATTTTTTGCATAATGCGATTTTTAGTGGTTTATTTGTAGATAAGGTAATTTTGACGGCAGATGTTATGCTTATCATACTTGCTGATGTTATATCGGTTCTAAAATATTAATCAAACAATTTTTTTAACAAACTGACAAATTCTAACTTCACGTATTATATATTAAACTATTTCACTTATTATGATAACTTTAATAATTAGGCGAACTAAGGGAACCTAAAAATGGCGGTAAACACCTGTCAAGTGTGGGGTATACGCTAAATTCTCTCCACAATATCCAGCAGAGGACTGACACCTGTGTATTGTGGATCTAAAATCAGGGTTGGTGTGGTCTTCGCTTTTATTGCTTTCACCTTCAGAAAAATAGAGTCCCGGACCCACAATTTAGAAGATGATAAATGTTGACAATATTACCCAGAGTTTTATAAAATACGAAGGCGTATTTTAACACTGCCTCACCTCATTTTCTGAAGATATTATTAAATGATTTGGCTTAAATTTTGTAATTGTGGTAAGGAATCGAGTTAAAGAGCGATTATAAGTGGCAGTAAATTGTTACTAATTTCAAATATTTTCGCGTGCCAAAGCATCGATAGGGAATTGCATCTTACTTATGATCCCTTATTATCGTAAATTTTATACATATTTTAGTTTAAAAGCGAACCATTTTGTGATGTGGGCGATGGCCGACGAATTTCGCGGAAATAGTAGGCATTTAGAACGAATCATGCGAGGGACGATGTGTTTAATAAAATAAAATATAATTGCTATTCAAAAACAAATAATTCGCGGGCCCGCGGCGAGTGGAATCAAAAGCTTTTCGATTTGAATAAATCAATCTCTTATAGAACTGCATTGATATACAGGTTCACGAAATTTAGGCTTAGCCTAGACATTCGGGATTCACTTTTTGTTATCATGCACAAATCGTGTATTAGAAAAAAAAAATGCATAAAAATACATATTTTCAAAAAATTTGCCCATGCTGGGCAACAGCTCGCCAGTTCAGGATGGAAACGCCTAGCAGTGGACTCAAAAGGCTGACGACGATTACAACCACGATAAATTAAAAACAATGAGTGTAATCTTTAGGCGCGGTTATTAATATTTATTTTACTTCTGTTTTGTTTTTATTTTTAATGTTATTATTTTGGATTTATTAATATATTTTTACTTATTAATAAAATATTATCACTTAAGTAATAATAATAATCACTAGTGCTAGACTAAATAAAAAGAATAGAAATAAAGTTAAGTACAATTTATAATGTCTTAAAATTTATATCTTAATAAATAAAATTCCTGTGTGCGTGTGTCGTGTGTGTGTGTGTGTGTAATTCTTCTTCTAAACTAAACTTCTAAATTCTTCTAAACCGGCTTGACCGATTTTGATGAAATTTTTATGGGCTACTAATGCCGGAGCCGGCAGGTGGCGTTGTTGAGATCCAGAAATCACCAATGCGAAGCCGGAGCGCATCGCTAGTATGTTTAAATAACACATAATATACTCGCGAAATACTATAGTCCGTCGCTGCCTTTATAAATGCGGACACTGCTTAAATGGACTATAGATTTTACTGAACGTTAATTCCGTCCGAAAAAAAAATCTGAATTACCTCAATATCGTGCTTGAATATGTTTTATTTCAATATAATGAGAAAATATAATAAGAAATATTTCCGTTCTATAAAAATCATGAAAAATTATAAAAAAAGTGATTGGTGGCTTAACCCCTTACAAAATCAAAAACTACACTCTTCTTTTACGACATGCTATGCAAGTAAAACAGTATGTACATTCTTTTTTGTTATAAGACCTACATACACATGGCACTTACAAGTCCCAGTAATATTCTAACGGATATGATTTTTTTTTAATATTAATTGTCTGATTGAAATATTATCCTCTAAGAATCCAGAGCGTTTGCATCCAGCCTATATTCGTGCACTTTTTCGAAACATTTAGAGGTCGCTTTTTGAAGGGTTTTTTCTCCCGATCGACGCCAATTATGCACATTTTTGCCGATTCGGTTCGTTTGACGGCACCTCGAGAGCCGGACCGTCTCCGTTCAGGCTTATGTGGACGGATTCCATCAAATAAAAATCTGCTATTGCTTTTTGTGTCGGTTTTTGTCGGGATATTGATGAGATCCCTCCAGATTTGAAGGAATTTCTTCGGGAACGATGAGGACAGGCTCTATTGTGTCCGAGGTGCGCTGTATTAATGCGAACGATGCGATAATAGAGTACACTTGTATGTATATGTATGTTATACCTGGGCGACAGAGCTGCCTGGCGTTAGAAAAAAATAGTTTTTTCAGAGACGATACCTATCTACATAAACTAAAACATTATCTAAATACAAAGTAAAACATTATCTAAATACAAAATTTCATCCAAATTGTTATGTTATATATTAAAAAAATGCTCACATAAATTAGAGGATTATCAGCATCCTAGACGCGATGGTTCTTCTTTTATTTTCTAGAAGTGGGGGCAAACGAGCATATGGCTCACCAAGTAAGTGGTGAAATTCAGCAGCTGAAATTAGTCCGAACAATTACTCTGTGCACTCCCCGTGGTAGATACGATAGATTATTACTCTTCGTAGCGCCAATGAGTCAAGTCGATCAGAAAGAACAATGTCGCCGATTATTCGGGCCGCTCTTCGCTGGATGCGGTCAAGTGGAAGGAGAACAGGGTGTGTGAGACTGTGTGAGTTATGAACTCGGTGTGCCAACATGAAATAGGTACTGTCCCGCTCTAGTGAGCACGCCAAGCTTTTTAGAGGCCAAATTGGCTTCTCCTGCCAGTTGTTCATCATGCGGCAAATAAATAACAAAAGCCTGTAACTTTCCCCAGGTCAAATACTACGGTGTTATATTTCGAATACTGTCGAAAGTAATTTAACGCGCAGGATATTATGATACCTCAAGTGTGAACGTGATTTAATCGTCTTAAGCTGCAAATGCTAGAATAAAGTGACTTCTTCTTCTTCTTTGCTAGTCTGTAAAAGTCCATGGCTGAGAATTTGCCTTCATTGTCCCGTATGGCAGGCGAATTGACGATCGCAGTGCCAGACGTCTCGCACCTTTGACGCTGCTGCCTGTCGCCGGTCTCAGTATTTTTATATCTGGCGTAAACAAGTGGTTGTCTACATCGCCATCTATCGAAAACCATGAGATCTATCCGGAATTTCTCATAGTTACTTCTTAAAAATAAAAATGCACCCTGTTTTCATTTAATCATTTTAACTTTTTGGCCCGTTTTACTTTAGAGGTAATAAAAGAAAAAAGAATGTGATATAAACGACATTTAGGTACCAGTAGGTACATTGCACAAAAGCTGCATATTTTGAAAAATTTGTCAAGGTTATTGAAATTCTCCGACAGTTTGTATTCAAACATTGAGCAATATAATATGTACAGTAGTGAGTAGGTACGCATTATCATAAATTAAAAAATATTAAAAATATTGTACTGAATAATTACCTAATGTTATGACTTATAACAAACTCAATGCAGTTCCAATTCCACGTAAGGAATAATGTTTAAATATCATTGTACTTACCTAAGTAATTCAAAGCAAATATTTCAACATAAAACCATAAAATAAAAACTAATAAAAAAGTTTATAAAATAAAAATGAAATATGATAATCTCATAGACGTATTTTGAATACCAAAAACACTTTACATATTATGCAGAACATTGCGAAAACCCACAAAATTTTATGTAAGGGTGGGTGTTTACTTAAACTAATCAATCTATTCTTTATTTCATGTAGCTTCATGCATGAAAATGTAATAAATACTATTTTTTTAATAGAAATAGGGTGACAAACGAGCACAGTCCACCTGATGGTAAGTGGATGCGGTGGCCCATAGACATCTATCCTCAATAAGAATCAAAATGCAGATGCGTTGACATCCCTGAGGACTAAGATAGAATGCCTCGTTTCCAGTAAAATAATCTCTGGTTCCCTACACTCACCAAACGAGACACAGCAGCATTACGTTGGTATTCTGTGAGAGCGTGGTCCTGCCCGAGCCAACCTATTCCTGCTACAACTATAATATAGATGCCATGGCTCTGCCACGTACGAGTATAAACAAACTACTACTTTACAGGGTGGTTTCTCTTCCTGCCTAGGAGTACGTCTGGGTATGTACCATCCTCTTACCTAATAGCAGTGCTTGCTCTACTCTGAAGGGTATAGGTATAGAGAGAGAGTACAGGCTGATAGGCATTCCATCTTAGTCATCAGAGGTGACAGCTTATCTATAGCCTGTTTTCTTTGAAGTATTTAATATCAGGTGAACTGTTAGTTAAGACTGTCACTTCAGTTAAAAAAGAAATAAATTACGTTTTACATTTAGCAGAAATATCTGCTTACTTTTGATACAAAATTTCCACCGAAACATGCTGTGAACAGGTGGCAGCATATTAGCATCGCGTGTAATACGAAACTCTACATAAATAAATGTTGAAACAAAGAGCATCGTAGTTAGGTACACGGCCTCAGTAATCCTGTGACAATGCTGATCCACCTGTCAAAACAAGATTCTTAAGCACAGGTGACCCCACACCTGACCACTGCCCACCGTCTGCATCGGTATCTCAAACAATCCATTAAGTTCCATTGTAATCATTTTTTCAATACTGAATGCGGTAGCCGACCGAGGGAAAAACTTAAATTTAGGCCATTTCGTTTCTAAAGTGTCTTATTTGTAATTATTATAATAAAAATGTAACTTTATAGTAAAAATTACAAGATAAGGAATATACATCTTAATGAGTTGCACCATGAGCAACATTTACTTTCGGACCACCTTTGGACTTAAAATAAGTGAGGGTTTATTCCACTGTTTCCCATCATATGTCTCACTGATGATGGGACATTGTGGACACTTGAACACGTTTTCGTCTACTTTTCCCCACTAATTGTTTCTTGGTGGGAAAATTACACTTTTATAATAACCTCGTCCACTATTCCCTACAAGGGCTGGCATAACCAGTTGGACATTTGGTGGGAAAAATTGAATAAACATAAAGGAATTATAATTTGTTTATAGGATGAGTTTGGTTACAACTAATGAGATCGCACAACACTAATCATGTATTCAATAATATTTTAACAATTAGATACATTAAAAATTTAAAGCGTTTAAAGTAATCCTAAAATACGAAATATACTATATTGCATTTAATTTAAAAAAAAAATCTTGCCAATGAGTTTATGCTACAAAACATAATAATAAGACTCTTCGAAATAAGATACTATGAGGTGGTTATAATAAATAATGACAATGTAGATAAAAAGATAAAAAAGTTTTCTTTAAAAAAACTTATGAATGCTGTAAATTATATTTTTATAATTGGAAATAAAGGCATTTACAAAGTATGCCACAATAATTTAGTTTAAGCAATTATAATGGCATTTAAGAATTGAGCGTTATTGATAATGGCATTAATCGCTGAAATATAAGCTTGAATTGCTTTTACACAATATCAACGCACATTTAAGTACATGGTTCAAAAAACGAGTTTGGTTATTGTTGTTTACGGAATTTCATACAAATATGTTGAAAGTCAGAAGTGGGAAATAAGTTAGTGGGTCACAATAACTGTAGACTTCATTATAAAATGCTTGAGCAAAATTATTTCGTATGTGAAATATGTTTAAACTTGTAACGCTGCTTTGCTTGCGTGGTTGCAATATCATACTTAGCGGAGACAAGCAAACTGTTATTAAAACAAAGAGACCTATTGCTATGGTCATGTTTTACAAGCGTCATTTCGTCTCATCATCAACAGTCATCGTTTGCTATTATTTCCCAAAAAATATTACCTGTGACACAGCGGAGATGCCGGAAAAATACGTTCGTCAATCCGTGTGACGATCTCTAGCTTAAAACAGGACAGGTTGGGTAATGAAAGTCAGGTAAAGAATAATCAGATGAACATACATACATACATACTACGTACATCCATACATAAATTAATAGATATACCTCAAACATATAACCCTTTTTATGTGACAGTCGGGTAAAACAGAGAAATTAAAATAGAATAGAATGATTTTTATTCAATATAGATTATTACATAATACTTATTGAAACTATTTTTTTTTAATTTACCACTGATAGAGATAAATTATTGTACTGGTCATTAATGCTCTATGGAATATATATAGATAGCTATCATCAAAACACGATGCAAGTATTGCAATCCAAACAATATTTTATCAATTCGATTTTATTTAAAAAAATTACTGAAGAAATAACACGAATTGTAAACAGAAATACGTGTTCTTGATAATAGGCGATTGAATAGCGACAATGTTTTATAAACTGAGTCAATGGTATTTATTTAAATAACCTTTTGCTTATAAAAAAGTTTTACATACATACTTATAAATATTTCAACCAGCAGTTTAATAATATAATAAACTTTATTCATACAAAAATAAATATTATTGTACATAAATTATAATTAAAGAAGATGTATCATAAATTTCTTAAACGTGTATTATTGAAAGGTGAAATCAAAAGATGTTATCACATGTGGCAGTACAAAAGTAAGTGCCATCAACAAAAAGGGCTCGTGCCGTTTTTTTTTAACGCGGAAGACTTCGAAAGCAAATACATTCGTCGGCCACAATAGGCACACTCCATACTCAAGAACTATCGTGTTTCTTGAAAAAAAAAGGATAGCACATGCCGAAATCTGATTACGTTCCGCCATGTTTGTTAAAAGGGTTGCCGTATAACAAATATTGCAGATCGGGATAAAAACTACCAGCGTTTTGCACCCGCATTTTTTTTACATAAAAAAGCGCAAAATTGATTTCGGCAGATGTCCACGAATAGAAAGGGTTTGATAGATTTTTTTTTAATAAAAAATACCGGACGCATCGTTTGTAAACAATAGGTTTAAACCGTTATGGGTAGTCTGTCAAAAATTCTTCATTGTTCGTAAGATAGTTATGTTATGGACTGATTAATTTGAAGCGTTAAATACATATTTCTTTTTTGTGGAAGATTTTTAAAGGATATTAATGGATATTTTGTATTTTATAAAAAGCCTGATGATGTTAGCTGATTGTGTTTTATTTTGCATGTTTTTGCACCCGAACGAGGTTTCTATTATTTTATAGTCCGTAAGAGATCAGTCCGTCTTTAATTTTTATTATATATAGCAACAACAACAATCTATTTTTCCAGAGAATATCAGACTTGCCAGCATTCTTTTAATGGCTTCTTTCACCACCGAGCATGTAGTAAGTCAGTAAATACTTATATTTGCAAGTAATATTTTCAAAGCACCGATACGATTAAATTTAAGGTAATACATCCACATTCGATGAAGTACAGTCAGGTCTGGCAACTTTAACAATGGATGTTAACTTTGCCATCAGGGGTGTACTGGTACAAAATTACGATTAACACGGAAAACGTGACGTTTTTCGAGATAAGCCATGTTTTGGATGAAAATACAATAACTAATTGACAGCATTGCTTTCGATATGGCAACATGAGAGTTAATTTGGCATTTTATTTTTACGCGGAATTGTGTCGGCGAAATAACCTCTTTATTCAGTGCTCCAGAACTTTAGTATTTTTTGTTTGAAATACTGAATGTAGGTATCTATATCTTTGTAGTAACGTAATAATATTAATGGTTATCAAATGTAATGTATCGTTTTTAACATTTTGGTCTTAACATTTATCTATAAAATTAACTTGACAAAGTTACCATACTAGTGATGCCGCGATGTGACTGACGGTTACTTTACCATAACCAAGGGCTGTCACTTTCAACCTATATTTTTAACCGATTACAACTATTTAAACAAAGTGTTCTGCACTTGACATTCTATGTATGTATGTATGTATGTATGTATGTTTGTATCGATGTTTCACAGTAGCAGCCCGTTAGACCGATTTTACCAAATGAGTCGTCAATCAATTTATTTTTGTTAAAAGTGAAGGAAAATAATAGAGAAATATATATTATTTTTACAGCGTTGTCAGTCATTAATAATATTAGGTCCTTACATATGAAATTAGCGTTTTGTCGTACTGACCACTTTGATCTGAAATATCTCCTCTTTGGTTAAGAATTCCAAATTCAAATTTATAAATTCATTTAGCTGGTACATTTGAGTTTTGAGAACAGTCATTCATTTGTTTTTTCCTCATTATTTTATTCTTAGGCGTCGCTTATTACCGCACAATGGAAAACATGAAATATCGGTATATTTACGAGTACGAGTTCTACCGTGGCACCAGTGCTGCAGAAATAGCTCGAAGGATTAACGATGTGTACGGCGCTGGTGTCGCAAAAGAAAGCACGGTACGTTTTTGGTTTCAACGTTTTCGTTCTAGAAATTTCGACCTTCAGAACCAACCCCGTGGACGGCCGGAGACCAAAGTAGAAAATTAAGAATTAAAGGCTATTGTGGAAGCGGATCCATCACAAAATACTTCAGAGATAGCTGCAGGCTTCGGGGTAAGTGATAAAACTGTATTAATCCACTTGAAGCAAATCTGGAAACTAAAAAAACTTGAACGATGTGTACCTCATGAATTGAGTGAATCGAACTTGCAAACACGCGTCGACTGCTGTGTTACTTTGCTCAACCGACACAATAATGAAGGGATTTTAAATCGAATCATTACTTGTGATGAAAAGTGGATACTGCACGATAATCGGAAGCGGTCGTCGCAATGGCTGAACCCTGGAGACCGAGCTAAATCCTGCCCTAAACGAAAATTGACTCAGAAAAAGTTACTTGTGGTACTTTGTACTTGTGGTACTTTGTAACACAATTAAAGAAGCAAATTATAACTCTGGGTGTTGTGTATTATATTATGAGGTAAACTTACCTTCAACCTTGATGCCAAATCCTATTATTTTCATTATAAACCCTGATGGCAAAGTTGCCAGAAAGTGAGACTAGCTTTGCCATTTTCTATTTTTGAGTATTTTGTCTATTTAATGTTAGTATTTGTTTAAATCATTAATAAATACCAAATCTATGAAGAATATAATGTCACATTTAACATTGACGCCCAGTCTCACAGTACATTTTTTGTTGGAAAATTGGTCTTAAACTTTTAAGTCCTTCCAAAAATGGCAAAGTTGCCTAGATGTAATATATATTGATACAATTATAAATGCAAAAGCTGCGTAGAAGATCAGAGGTTGCTGATTGCAGTACTAGCCGTTATGACGTATGGCGTAAAAGAGATTGTTCTGCCTTATGTGGTGACGTAACGCTGAAGAGTATTATGACTGGAGTACGAGTGGGGAGCTGACCCACTCAACTGGAAAAGGACCACGCTCGCACATAATACCAGCGTAAAATAGCAGCACAAATCTGCTGTGTTTCGTATGAAGAGCTACGAAAACCTGCGACCCTTTTTACTAGTGACAAGGTATTCCCTTTAGTCCTCAGGGGTGGCAATGCATCTGAAATTTAATTTTCGGCCATGGATGGGAATGGGGAGATCTCTTAACGTATAAAGTGTTCAGCACGGGGAGCGGCATAAATAGGTATGCAGAGTCGCTAGAGACGTTCGAAAACTCTGATAACCTGACTTAAGCATCGGTTGTTACTCAGTCTGTTTACGTCATTGTGACGCGGTAATGGCGCCGCTACAGATCTTTATTCGAGAATAAATGTAGTCGTCTATGACCTATATCCACACCCGATTATTTTACTGTCCACCTGATTGTATACACTTACAATCAGGTGGACTGTGCGTTAGGTCTATAAAAAAGTATGTGTGCTATTCACACGCGGTAGAAGTGAAACCATCAGAAAATTGCGAGTAAAATTGCTTTGTAATAGCGCCATCTACTTCATTCTAAAGGTAAAGTAATTTTATCCAACAAAAATTGATTGACTCCCAAGGTGGTACGTAAAATAGACGCTAGATGGCCTGAAGTTATGAAATCGTGGAATGTTATGAATGGATTGGATATGACAATTTTATTCAATATGGTTAATTTTATTTATTTAATAAAAAAAAAATTACTGTTCATTTTAACAGTTAAAAGTTACATTAATGATCTTTAAAACACCGCACAAAGAGGAGACCATTTTCAATATTTGCTATACTATATTCTATCTCATTCTCACGCAGGCTAAAACCTATAGATGTATATTTTGTCCCTCCTTAGTGTAGCTTTTCGTTTCATCGAGTTTCAAATGACAACGATTCTAAAGAACTTTTCACTGCATCATAATACCATCTATCAGAAGTCTGAAGCATCGAGAAGCAGCGACATCTTTCTAGCATTTGCTATAGTCGCTGTTTGCGACATCTGCGGTACGAAATGATGGGTTTTCCTATATCGCCACTACACGCCAAGGCGTTCTGCTACATGATGTAAATGAATTTACAGCCAAACGGAACTTAGAGTTTAGCTCATAGGTTGAACTACATGACCGTTTGTCGGGAGTAAGTTTATGTGTATGTAATATGTATAGACGTTAACAATTGCAATAAATCGTCATCCAGTAATTAATAATATATGTTGGCACAAATGTTGGCGTCGGCTAAAATTTTAACCAATGATTCAGCAAACAAGAATGCTAGAACGCACACAGCATAAAACTGATTATACGAAACATTAAAAAATAAATAATTCCTTTAGAAACTTAAGTAAATAAATTTTTCTAGTTCGCCAAGAATTATTTAAAATTACTTTTCTAGAAAAGTGTTCAGGAAAAAAAATTCTTATATCTCAAATACATTGAAGTGTTCCATGTTTTTTTTTTATAGTGGTAAATGTATATCACCCCGTGGGTATCGGTAACGTGCGACAGAGGGAAACTAAAACAGGAGATGGGCAGCAGTATCTATCTTCCTGATAACAACTCAAAGTAATAAGAAACTGCGGTAGCCAACCCGCCTGCCAAGAATGGCAACTATGGAAAATATTCCCTCTACGAATTAATCTATAAGGGGGGGGGGGGAACCTAAGTTCAGCAGTGGAATTTAGAGAGAATTTAGAGGCTGCAATGAAAGAATGAAGTAAAAGTAAATGGTAAATGTACATACTTGTACTCAGTAAAGTAATACGTGGTAATTTTCATGGGAAACTGGAAGTTAAGCGTTGCATAAAATATAATCAGTTCATACTGGTGTTTAGTTAGTTTTTTTGGAACTAAGTTCCTTATCGCACGGTACGAATTTGACGGATGGGGGCTAGG
The DNA here is from genome assembly GCA_029286625.1 of Parnassius orleans. Taxonomy (NCBI): domain Eukaryota; kingdom Metazoa; phylum Arthropoda; class Insecta; order Lepidoptera; family Papilionidae; genus Parnassius; species Parnassius orleans. The sequence continues at coordinate 2,344,484 of JAGSMP010000145.1, forward strand.
CGAGAAAAAGTGTAAGATTTTTCTGTCACGACCCCCTTTCTATAGTGCGAATGAGATAGAATAATATCCATCTTCCTCGCATTTTTTCTTATCTTGCCATGAAAGAAATATTATTTTAAATGACGCTTCATTTTAATAGACGCTAGTAATTCATTTATTTGTATTTGTTAATCAATAATATAATACGTTTATCAATAATAATATACTGCGAAAGGAACTTCGTTCCAACCGAGTGTTCCACGACACTCACGCATGTTTTTTTTAACATTATCATTTTCAGGTGTAAAATTAGGAGATGCTTAAAGATGCTACACATGCATGCATCTTTTGAAATTTTATTACTAATAAACTTCATAGTTAATAGATTTAATGTATCAACCTTTATTTTTATTTCATTATTTTCTTTTATCATATTTAATAATTTTTTAAGATTATTTTCCCTTATATTTTTACTAGAACAAGTCATTTAACATTGCATGCTACGCAATTTAATTTTAATTCCCTTTAGTTAGTTGCATACACATTTTTTTAAATTATGTTACTGAAGCTCATCTAAAATTATTGAGTATTGTTATGATGAATTTATGAATATAAAATTAATTTACTAAAGGTTGTATTTATTACACTTAATTACTTCAAGTTATTCCGTCGCTATATTTTAAAATGTTGTTTTATTTATAACACTCAGGTTGCCAGCTTTTAATATGTGAAATTAATGGTATTTTCATTATTGAGTCAAACGGGCTTTGTAGTGTTTGACTTGAAACTCTCATTAAAAGAGCAGGCGTTTTTTGTCGAAAATAAAAACCGCAACATCTTGTACCCGAATTCCAATGAGCTTTGGCGTCGAGCCATTTTAGGCATTAGATATCCAGCCTTATACGGATCGGTTTTTGTTCGCTCTGGTTGAGGATATCTGATTAATACATTATTTTTTTGTTATTTTATTACATTTCTAACGATCTTCGTCTCTTATTAACTGATGAGCGCCTACGATAGAAGACGAGACTACTGATAATGCTGCATTCGTGGCCAAGTCAAACATTATTTAAAAAAGAACTATAGATACTGGTGATGAAGAAGAACTGACTAAATTACTATGTAATAGTTATTATAATAATAATAGTAATATATAAGTCAATGGTTATTAGTAATATGTACTAGTACGTAAGTATATTACACTTCAATGGTTATAACAACAATGAAAATGATCACTTTTGGAATTTAATTCAGTCAAAGGTTAAATACCTACTACGTAGGTAAGTTCTGTATCTCGTCCGAATATTCTCGAATCCGATGGATCGTTAATGCGTCGGTAAACTAAGTAATAAGGTACTTAACCACCTTATTACTTAGTTCAAAAAGACTAAGTAGATTGAGAGTAGACGAGTTTTAGTCGATAGAGGATGTGTAACATGCTGATCAATAAAATGGTAATGAAAAAGAAATATAAATTATTGCAATCCGAACATAATAAATAACGAAGCTATAAAATTTTAATAAACTTTATTCTTGAAAACCAATATACAAATTATTCTAAAGGAGTAATATACTTAATTAGTATATGTATATATAACTGTTTGCCTTTCATTGAGAAGCTTTGGAGGGAACTTGATAGCAAAAATGTTCGCTAGTTCTTTATCATGCCGATAGACAATTATTCTCCATCTTGTGAAACTTCATGACGTTTATGGCAAAATATCCCACAATAATTGATACTGGTTGGGATATTTTAGATCTGAAACATTTTAAAAAGATTTTAGCTGTCTGAATATGTATTCGGTAGCATTTTAATTTGGTTCGACTCTGGAATCAAAACTATAAGTGATGATTTAATTTCAGTAGAATTCCTGTGAAGATCATGTAAGCAGTTTCGCATAGCTTACATGATCTGAAGCTTCTACGCCTTTTACCAAATAAAATACACCGAATCAAAGAACATAATTTATGTTTATATATAGCCGTATATAGCCGTGGTAGCACAGATAGTTGGTAAATTTCACAGTACGCTAGCAACACGGGTTCGATCCTCGCCAGCACCAATGAAATTGTTAATGCAATTTTAAGTGCTGATTTACCACGTCCTCGGCGGTGAAGGAAAACATCGTGAGGAAACGTGCACGTCTGAGAAATAAGAAAGAAAAATATTTCGAAGACATGTGAAGTTCGCAAATACGCCTTGGGGCAACGCGGCGGTCATTTCCTTGCCCTAAAACTCTCTCAGAAATAAGAGGAGGTCTGTGCCCCGCAGTGGGACGTATAATAGGCTGTAACTTAAACTTTTTAACTTTTATATATTTATAGAAGATTACTAAAACGCAAAAATATCTTAATTATTTAATTTTTGGAAGTTGATGCTTCTTTCACCAAATTAAATACTGAAAGTCTAAATTGTAAAAATATCTTTTTATTTATAACTATTTCTATAAATTATAGAGTAGTGTGGGGAGCCTCCTGATTAGATGGAGCGACAATCTAGGCAAGATAGGCTGTTAGGAATTGGATGCGAGTAGCCGAAGGCCGCGTTAAGTGGCGTGCCTTGGGAAATGCCTGTGTCCAGCAGTGGATTGCCGCTGGTGATGATGATATTGATATAAAGGAAATATATTACATCACTTTTTGCTTTAATTAATAAATGGTGCTTTTTAAAAAAAAGATCAAAGTAGATCGGCGGCGTAGTTTTTAACAAAGCCCCAACAGTTAAAATATTTCAAAATAAACATTGAAACGCATTGAAAAATATTTAAAATTACCGTGTCGTGGCGATGTAAGAATATCCACTACACTATATTGTCCCATGGGTATCGTAAGGGGCGAAAGAGGGAAACCAAAACAGAAGATTTGTACGTGGTAGAGCCACGCTGCAGCTATATTAGTAGTATAGTTGTAGTACTAATGGGTCGGCTCGACCGGGGAAGGACCACGCTCTCACAGAATACCAGCGTAAAATGGCAGCTTAACACTGCTGTGTTTCGTATGGTGAGTGTAGAGAACCGGAGACCCTTTTTACTGGAAAAGAGGCATTCCATCTTAGTCCTCACGGCTGACAACGCATCTGCATTTTGATTCTTTATTGAAGATAGATGTAAATGTCTATGGGTCACAGCAACCACTTACCATCAGGTGGAATGTGTGCTCGTTTGTCACCCTATTCTATAAAAAAAAAAAAGAAGATGGGCAGCGGCATCTTCTTGATAACAACTCAAAATTATTAAAAAAATGCGTTTGCCAATCCGCCTGCCTAGTGTAGTAACTATAGCAAAATCCCTTCTATGAGGCCATCTATGCGGGACACCTATGTACAGCTGTCGACTTTTATAGTCTGTAATGAATGGATGGCAAATGTAATAAATGATAATAAACATTTACCACTACTTTAAGGAAATAAACATTTCGGAAATACACCAGGGAAGGTTAATTGTTAAAAATAGTAAAAGTGTAAGAGCGGATGTTCAATGTTTGCTCTCTTGCTTACGCAATTAATCATTATCATTATCAGCAATAAGACAGCGTAACGCACTATACATTCAGTAAATAACAATTACAGTTCGACTACACCGTAACACGTTCCCGCCAAAATCACACACCAGTGTAACGTGAGGGACGTAATTACATGATAATACCAAATTATACAAACCAACAGCAACACTACACATCTCAATGTAACACAGAGCAGCCTCTCAGCAACACCATCTTCCTCGCCTGCACCAGAAAAACGACCCAACGTATAGAACCACGATACTATCTTAGCACTACTACTACGTAGAATGATTTAGACTGACTTTGTCGCGCACGGCGCCTACAGTGAACTTTATACTGCACAAATGAGTGGTCGGTTTCTCCATATACCCTCAATTCCACCTCGCCACCATCGAGCGCTCCACTAGAGCGACGCAAGCTCTTGCTTACTCTCGATCCAACAGGTAGTTTATAGACCCGCTGAAAAACAATTTTCATATTTTATTTATTTTACACATTTTTAAGAGCTTTGTTTTATACTCTCTTTGAGACCAATTGTATCATTACAGTACGTGAGGCTAATATAATAATGGTCATCGGGTTAATATGGTCACTTTCTTATAACTCAAAAACTACAGCCTTGTTTGCATGGATGGCTCTGTGATACGAAATAGGTCTTCATGAGTCAATCAAATAATAAAGGGTCGAAGGGGCGCTACTTTATCTACGCCATTTTGACAGTTGACATTATTGTAAATATTTTGTCGATTTTAGTATTGTGTAGTGTAAGTTAGCCTTATTTAAGTTGATTTTTCGAAGTGATCCTAATTATTGCCAATGCCAAAGCTTGTTTGCAATTTTTTTCCTAATATATTAGTTATAGTATACGACTTTGTGTTTTTGTGTCCGTCCTCCTACTAGTTTTGGTTTTATAGGGCGACAAAGCTTAAGGTGACCATATTACCCTCACGTACCTTAGTAGCCTACCTAGTACTATAGTAAAAGAAGAGAAAACTTAATCTCACTTTTTCACAGTCGCAGTTGGATAAAAAGTAGCCTATAATATTTTGCCCATAATTTTCAATTACGTATGTATCAAACTTCATAAGACAGACAGACAAAAATTCTAAAAGTCATTGATTTGGTTTCAGTGTATTTAATACCATATACCATAAACCTTGCAAAACATTTTTGCAGAATAAATATATTACGAATCAAATATTTAAATAACTTAATGCTTTAAAAATGAAGGAAACATTCGGAAAATAAACATTGTAATGAATTGAATTAAAATAGTTAAGAGTAGTAAACAAACTAAAGCCACCTTCATAACATGTGGCAACACTTTAATGAACTTTGTTCAAAACATATCTGTTTACAGGACATACAATTTAATCGCTAAATGTGACACGAACCGGCGTTTATATAATTTCATGAAGAAACGTCCTTCGTAATCGTAACGCAAAAACCGATCAAAACTGCCTTCCGATCAACATTGTCGACCGTAGTATTGAGAACTATCGCTCTGTAACTCTTTTTTACTTTTAACCTTATTGAATGCAGATAAGGATTGTAATAGTCCTCTTGAAATTATATCCAGTCCAGCATTACTGGCCATTTCTTACTACGGTATGCAACGTAAATTCTATTATCAGGATTCCCTTGTACGGAGATGAAAGGGAAAGCCCTTGGTAATTCCGATGCAAGTATTTAACACAGCTTTGCTTGAGCTCGTTTATATTGTGATAATTCACAATAAAAGCTGCTCGGAATGTGAAAAAATGACGCACTTTATTAAATTTCGTAATTCGCTTCAAGTTACCTTAGTGGAATTATTACGTGATACGTTAAATACTTTATATTGTTTTAGTGACATTATAATATAGGCGATTAAGAGTAAATAATTCTTGCTTAATTTTTTTAATACCAAACCAAGTTATGATCGTGTACTTTTGGAATATTAAAAGCAAATAGTTATATTTCAGAAACGCCAAAGACTTTAAGGAATTTTTCGCTTTTCACGACACTGGAGCAGTGCCGGATTAAGCAAGCGCGGGGCCCGTAGCAAATTCTATCGAAGGGCCCTTGATCTGCGATGGGTTCTTATGTCTAAAGTGGTAAAATACATTTCAATACTTAATACGTTTATTTGCCATCTATAAGTTACAATTTTTTGGTGTTTAATAGTAAAGTAGATTACTAATAGGCCCTGTTGGACGACACTACACAAATAATTGTAAATCTTTTTTAGTGCATATTTTAAAGTTTATATTTATTACAAAATATATTATATTTTAGGAATAGATACATATTTATATTTTATCAATGATGTATCTTAAATTATGTAGGTATATATTTTATATTTATTTCTTTTAGTACTTTTTAAACTTTTACTAAGTAATTTTTTTAGATTTCATGTGGGTAAATTTAGAAATAATACTATCCGTATCAATTTCTCTAAGCAAATCATATTCTATATTCATCAGAGAGATAATTATTCCGTTCTTGACTTAAAGTGTTCCTTAATTTATTTTTTAAACGGCTCAATGTCGAAAATGAACGTTCACCACTGCAGTTATTGATCATGAGAGACAATAAATGCGCAAAGCAGTTTCTAAATTGGGGAAACATAATTCTAATCAATTATCCATTAGGAATATATAATATTCAAATTTCCAGAGATTCGTTTTTCGTATTGTCAATCGCACCAGCTACAACCGTTTTGAGCAGCTCGGCAAACTACACAAATTCGCCGTCTATGCTGTCTTTCAAACATTTGCTAAAGCAATGACCACAATTGGAGTTTCTTTCAAATTTTCTTCTGCTGTAATAGATTTTAAGTGTCAAAATATTCAAAAAACACTAGTTAGATTTTGGTATGCTTTCATGCATTTATCTAAAGCAGATAGTAAGTTATCAATATCATTATTGATAACTTACTATGGTGAACAGTTTGAAATTGAGGTGTTTGTTGTCATAACAAACACCTCAATTTCAAACTGTTCACCAGGTGTTTATTTTTCAACAAATTCGTCAAGTGTACTAGAACCGCTAAAATGGTCGTACTTTGTGTTTCGCTTGCGTCGTCTTGAAGTCTGTTGCTGATATTCATGACAGCCCGTCAGATCTTTGGCTTTTGCTTCAAAATCTGAAAATGTGGATCGCATTGTTTGGACATATCGCACTGTAGTGGCCGCCAGCCATCGAGATGATGAGGATGGAATTTCGAGTTCTGTCGCAGTATACGATGGTGAAATTCAGCAGCTGGAATTAATCCGAACAATTCCTCTGAGCACTCCCCGTGGTAAGTGTTTTTTGCGGTAAACGCGCAAACCTGTCTTTGTTGGTTAAACTGGACTAGATTTAGTCGCCTCCAATTCGAGACTTTGTTAAGCAAACTTCAGACACAAGTTTGTTCCGGCACTCGACGAAGTGTTCCCGAGAAATATTAGCACGGCCGGTGTATAAAGCATCGCCAGTGCTGTCGTCTGCATAACAATGAATGTTACTAGTATGTAACATATCATTGATATGCAGAAGGAACAGGGCAGACTTGTGGAACACCAGCATTCACATGCTTGGAGTCGGATCATGTACTATCGTCTACGACCTTAATACTCTGATCTGTAAGAAAACTGGTGACCCAATTGCATAATTTCTTGGGAAGCCCATAAAAGGGAAGCTTCGAAAGAAGCATTTTTGTGCCTAACCCAAACGAAGGCCTTCGCTATGTCCAAGCTAACCGCCAGGGCCACCCACGTGGTCTCGACTGCCTCCTCTCATCGGTGAGTCAGGTAGACAAGAAGAACACCAGCTGAGCGACCTCGACGGTAACTATATTGACGGTCACTAATCAACTGATGGTCTTCAAGGTACCACATAAGCTGGCAGTTAATAATAGATTCCATTATTTTGGAGAACGAGGAAGTGATAGCGATAGGCCTGTAGTTGGAGGGTCCGGGAGGTCACCTTTTTTAGGGATCGGGTGCACTAAGGCTGTCTTCTATGAGTCGGGAACGACGCCTAAAGAGTAAGAGCCGGAAAAGATGCGTAAGAACCGGCGCCAACTCTGGAGCACACGTCTTTAGCATAAATGGGGTTCCATCAAGCCCACTCGACTTGTTGACGTCCAGGGACAGGAGTACTTTGTGCACCGAGCGCTGTGTAAACAGCATATCCGGCATGGAGCACTCACACCGCGGGATGGTCGCGTTATGTTCTCCCCGTCTTCGAGAGTCGAGTTGGACGCAAAAAGAGAACCTAAAAGATCGGCTTTCTCCTCCGCATAGATGGTAATGATGGCTTACAGAAATTCCCTTGGATAGCCTTAGCTAGGGATCAGAACGTACGAGTTCCAGAAGGAAGGTAAACTACTACAATGTGCTCCAACTTTGTCCTAGCGATAACTCTTTTAAAAGACCTGGAGGCAGAGTTGTACTTCTTTTTGAGTGCGCTTGTGTTTGCATTCCAGGACACCGATGTGTTAGCCCAGGCCTTGTAACACTTCTGCTTTTGCCGCATCGCAATTTTGCAGAGCGTCCAAACCAAGGCTGGGATCTGCCACCGATAGGCACTACAGATGACGGGATGAAAAATTCCATCCCCGGAAGCACTATATCGGTGACAGACTCAGCAACAATTTTTTTGGGATCATCCAGCATAAAGCCAATTCGCCACCATGGGTAGGATGCAAAAAAGTTCGCATCCAATCCCAATCCACTGACTTATAGTGCCACACATGGCGGCAGCCTCATGCCTGCAATGTGCAAGTGATGGGCACTGTACTTCGGATCAGGCAGTGATCCGAAGTGCCAAGAGGGGCATCGACGGAGACGTGATAGCCGTCCGGATGAGAGGTCAGCAGAAGGTTCAACAGAGAAGGTGTATGATCCTCCAAGTCTGGAATCCGCGTGGACGAAGTGACCAGTTCTGTCAGATCATATGCCAAGGCGTAAACAGATCTTCCTGGTCGGATCGGTAGTACGAGAACCGAACCATTCGGCATGGTGTGCGATGAAACTTGTGCGTTTACCGTATGAAATTCTGTTTTTTATTTTCGCCAAGGAAATAATCGGTTACCGATTGTCTGACGTGGATTCACTTAGTCGAAAAAGGTGTAACGTTTTAAGTTTTTGTGACAGCAAGAAAAATTAAATATACCATGTCTTAGTAAGTTATACGCGGGGCTCCCTTTTGCGCGGGGCCCGTAGCAATTGCTACTCTTGCTATATGGTTAATCCGGCACTGCACTGGAGAAGTTGTCTAGCGACTCTAGCTGTTGAGTAATTTATTGGAAGAAGTCATAAATATAAGCAAGCGTATGCTTTCTTATAAATGTAAGCAATCGTATGCTTTCTAATAAATTTAAGCAAGCGTATGCTTTCATTTATGATAAGTTCAGTTCGAGTTTTCAGTTAGTATAAAGGTATGATTCCGAACTCGGCAACACGCAGCAGTGCTGCCGCGGCAGTGTTGCCACTGTAGTGCTGCGCAGCAGTGCTGCCTGCCGCGCTAATTCCGAGCAAGGCGGCAGTGTTGCTCTGTTCGTGGCGTTGCGCTATTGTGTATTCATTCAGTTGCTTTGAGTTGACAAGATTTAGATTGATCACCAACTTTTATTTATATTGTTGGAAGAGGAATAACTTGTTTTATTGATCTCCTTCGATATAATATCTTTCCATATATTATCTTTAATAAAATTATTACGATAATAAGTATGACTGCTATCGTAAAGGGCTGGATATAAAGTCCAACCAAGTTGACTAATTGTTCCTCTTCTGAATCAGAGAAATTCATATTTTTATTGCAAATTTATTTATTAACATTCACGTATAGACAATACCGCTGCGGCGGACGTCACTACTGGTCTGTCGCGGCGGCGGGGCGACACTGCCGTGCCGCGCAGCACTGCTGCCGCTGAATTGCTGCTGCGGCATTGCTGCCGCGCTCGGAATGTAATCTAATATAAACCTATAGAGAATATATGGGGACCAGTAGTGTTGCGGCAGCACTGCCGCGGCAGCACTGCTGCATGCTGCCGAGTTCGGAATCATACCTTAATAGGTCGGGGAAAAAGTTTCTTCGTATATTGTTTGTATAAATTGAAGAAAAATCTCTTTGGTTGTACTGTTTGTATCTGACTGGTTTAATAACAATACATATAGGACATTCAGAAAAAGAAAACTAAAAAGTAAAAAACACTTTCCCGCCATTTTGCAATTGTTTTTGTTTTTCTGTCCGCCAAAACGAGTGAAGCCATTTTGAAGTTTTAATACAAAAAAGGGAAAAATGCGACTCAAGCCGCGAAAAAAATTTGTTACGTTTATGCACCTAATGCAGTGTCAGTAAGGGTACTTAGTAGAAAGTTGGTTCAAGCGTTTTCAGTCCGGGAATTTTGATTTCAAAGATGCAGCTCGCTCTGGTCGCCCTCATACGGATAAAGTCAATGCCATTTTTGAAAAAGTGGAGCAATATCGGCATATTAGTGGTTACGACATAGCCGAGGAATTGAGCGAGGCTTCAACACGAAATTTTTTTCGTGTTGGAGCCACGTTCGTACAGAAGGGTTTAGTTGAAATTTTTACGTGTTGGAGCCGAGCTGCAGCATGCTATGGCTACAATAAGAATGATTATCTGGGGAAAGACCACGCTCGCACAGAATAATGAAATATCAACTAAATGCATTTGTACTTCATATGGTGTGTGAACCGGAGAGCCTTTTTACTGATGACCTCGCTTCGTCAAACGCTCTCTGCTTCTGAGACCTTACGCGTTGCAGATTCGCGATCACAATACAGTCTGTATCGCAGATTATACGCATAATATATTTATGTACTATGTCTAAATATTTAAAGTCTTTAAATTATTGCGCTGGTTGTTGCACCAATAATCCGACGTCACTTAATTTTTCTGGCTCAATCGACTCTTGTGTCACAAAAAGAATTGAGTGGTGCAATTAATTCTCTCAGGGCAAATATTTTACGTTTTAAAGCAAGAAAACATGTTGTAGAATTTTTTAAATACACCAACAACATAAATTATCTTTAATATTATCTTCGATATCTGTTACTAAATGTCAGGTCGAAAATATATCGCCCCAAAGCGCGATATTTGTTATCTACTTAAGGCAAATGAATTGATGAATGCAGGTGGCTTAGACCTCGCTTTGTAGCGGTAGTCCTATGTCAGTGGTGGGCTGGTGATGAACTGTAATGATTATGATTGAAGTTTAAAAAGAAGCTTAGTGATTTTTATCGCCCTATCGCAGCTTTCTGTATCCGTTTAAAATCAAATGTAAAATTATTAACACATTATCTCAAACTATATAATGTAAAATTGCTTGCAATGTAAAAGAGCTCAATTTTCTGTAAGATTATTGACGTTTAGCATTGACTTGTCCTGTTATTACGTGTTTCCTTGTTTGTACTGTGATGATAGAAATTGTTTTACCAAATTTATGATATTTTTTTTTTAAAGAAGTAAGGGTGACAAACCGTATTTGGTATTTACATCTATCCTCGATTAAGAATCTGAAAAAATGTATATGCGTTTTCAACCATGAGGACTAAGACATGTTTTCCAATAAAAACTGTATCAGTTTCTTGCCACTGACCATACGAAACACAGCGGCATGTTACTGCTATTACAAGCTGGTATTCAATCGAGTCGGACAATTAGTATTGTGGTCATAATTCTAAGTAAAATAATTCTTTGCTTTAAATTTTTAGTATACAGGATGTAGGGTTGGAGCAACGAACTATAAAAACTAGGTTGGAGTCTAACGTCCGAACTTGAAAAGTTCTGGTGTACAGATCGAATGCTACGCATTTATTAGTTACAAACTGATTCTGAACTAAACTAAGCAATTGCCAAGACGATTGGAGAGTATAGAAAAGTAATGGAAACAGTTAATGTTACGAGGGCATATAAATAGCGTATAAGAGTGATTCTAAGGGAAATTTAGCAAATGGGTTGACGGCTAATTAATTAAAATAACCTACATTGATTTCGTATTCCAGCCTCTCTGATTACAAAGCCAACGAAAGAAAAAATGGGTAAAGGAAAGTATCATAAAACAGACAAAAGATGTTACGGGAAACGCTAAAGAAAAGAAGTACGTATTACTACGTTTGGAAGAAATGTAAGTCTCAAATTATAAAATAAGAAAACAACTTCATGCATCAACTTCTGAACAAGTGGTTTGGATACATGTGCACCCTGGCAAAGTTGTTATTTTAATTATCACGTACAAATACAAAAGTGATTTATAAAATAAAAAATAAATATCAATTAGTGTTCGTTTAAAAATTTTAACAAAATATTTCATGGTTTGTCGTAAATGATGGTAGTATTTTTAAAGGTACGACAAAATTTAGAAACAACTGTTGAAAACAAAAGCGATGCTAACAATGATAGCTAATGAATAAATACAAAAATTAACCTTTCGTGATTTTTAGGAGACATCGTGACAAGTGTCGAGTTTATTTCTGGAAGATATTGGTTTAACGTTTTATATTGCTCGTATTAAATCTTGGCAAAAAAAAAATGATTTTAGAGAAAGTATTGGACTTGGACTTGCTGATTAGGTATATTATGAAAATGTCGCTAGCCAGAATGCAACATGATTTATCTATATACTTATTGCTTATTTCACGATCTTCTCATTTTTAAATAAACAAATATCTTCTAAATCTCTATTATACAAATATATATTAATGCGAGAAGGGAAATCTTTGTATCCCTTTTAAGCATATTTCGCGCACGCAGATATGAGATTTGTATATGGAGGAGGAGTGCAGAAAGCTAAAATGTATATATAATATTATGTGTAACAAATACATTAAATAAAATAAAATAAAGCATACATTGTTTACGTTCGTACTGCCGATGTCAAACAAATAGTCAATAATAATAATTGTCGCTTGGATAATCGCATGAATAAACTATGTCGTTTGTTGACGTTCATGCTGTTGTATTGTACTGTTGTGTTTCAGATTAAATACAAGCATATGTATGTAATTACTCTAGCGCTAATGTTAAACACTTAATAGTCTGTGTTCAAACTGTCACACAGAGTAGAGATTGTCGCCAAATAATTTCAAAATGTTGTCAACAAATAATTACTGACATATTGTCAGTCTGAAGTTTACAGGATCGTCCCCGTCACTACATCAGATTTGTTAGACCACAAATCCTCGCTAAAGAACACCGATTCCTTCCAAGGATGATTCGGGAAGCTATTGACATTTAAAAAAACATCCTAATTTCAATAGAGAAGATGGCTGGGTGCTACCATCTGCTTGGGTAAAATTAAATCCCAACCCAAAAGGTAGGCGTGGTTTACTTTGATATTGGGACATTGAACGCTACTGTGGTGCCACTCGGTTGTCGGCTCTCTTACAGCTATACGGCGCAGGTCCTTACCAAAGCGGCCATGCCGTCCCCGAACACTTTATAGCTATATATATCTGGTTCACAATATCTTGTTTTAAGGAATACATTACAAGCAAAATCATGCCTGAGAATTAAATGAGATGAGGTAATACTTGTTTCTTGTTCTTCGTTCTATCGTGTATCCTTGCTAGAGCCGGAGCTTGCACTTTTAACCGGTGGTGTAAGAAGAACAATATTTGCATATTTAGATATTTGTGCCAATCGTAGTCTGCTGGTCTTTGCAAGACGTGAGCAAAACAACTTGCTTCATCTCTTATGTAATTTATTGGATACCGTCCAATAGTAAATCATAATGATTGTATGAATACCAGAATAATTGCACCTATTGTCTCTCTCATAACTTCCTTAACTTCTAAATAATATTGAAAACTATCAATTATAGTGTAGTTGATAACGCAGATTACATAAAGCACATGGAGCATCGCAACAGTATATAGTTTGTTCCATTATGCCTTCCTTATTTAGTCATAATAATTTTTAAGGTTTGTGTTATCTTATTGACATTAAGACAAGGGTCGTAAAACAAAATTAGCGTGTCAACTTAAATGTTATGGCTGTGATTGTACTTACCGCAGAATATTTATTGAAACATTCACGCCACGTTTTGTCATAAACAGCGTTACAGCAGTTCGTATAATGTCATGGTCGCTATTTATCGGTGCATTATTTTTAAATGCATCGATGCATTTTGTACTCGAAACACCTAGTTGCATTCTATTAGCTCGCATTCCGCTGACCCGTTAGATTGATGAATCAAGGACATGCATATTTATAATACAATCTCCTCTTTATTTATGATGTATTGGTAATTTCATAACGTTTAATTTCTTGATGCAAACAATTTTGCAAACAGCGAGCATTTTTGAAACAGAAGTCGAATAAGATTACTACGGCAGTGTGTCAGCCAAATTCGGAAAAGAGCAGAGCGATGTACCGGCTTTGAACTCAAAGAATATTAGACCTACACACTTATAATTTTGGATACCTAATAGCGATATTTAATAATAAAGATAAAGTGAATTCCCAGATTCCTAAATATCATGATTAGAACTATTGTATTTGCTGAGTTAAGTGTGAAAAGTAATACTTTTATCACTTACTGACTCACTCATCAAAAATCTAGGCCACTTCTAGGTTACTTAGAAACTTTGTCGAGATTCAATTCTTATAGTTTAAACTGAAAAAGAAATCTGTAAAGCGTAAACGCAAGAAATATCGTTGAAGGTCATGCATGTATTTATCCAAATTAATAAAAGGATTTCAAAAACTAAATCGGCTCTATAGCAGTTCCAGAACGTTGAACATCCCTATAGACACCAGGATTTAAGCAACTGCTATGATCTTAGCGCCCGTTCCCAACTCTTTTTTGACAACCCCTAACATCGTTTATTCCGAACTTGACCCCCTTTTGCACATTTATGTTTTGATGGGATTATTTAATCAATTTTCGTAATTTGGTTCTGTTTAATTAATAGTCTGATAGGGCGTGGCAGCTCAGGGGCTAAGCTCTTGCCGTAAATTAAACAGTATGCGAGCTACCCATGTTCGATCTCCGCTGGTATCAATAAAATTGCTCGTTGCAATTTTAAGTGCTGATTTGCTGTGTTAGGTAAAGGAAAACATTGAGAGGAAATTTAAATAAAGCTCCCCGACCGAGTCCCCCCCGTGACCATGGGTGATGTAAAGTGCTCGAAACGTCGGGAATATAAAATAAGTTAATATACGCGATAAAATCCGTAAAAACTAGTTTTATTGAAATATGTAGTGTTCGTGTGTTTTTAAATTCATTCTTGGGGCGATGTATACGCTTTTACAACAAAATCCCAGAAAATATACAAAATTTGACCTGCTCAAGTTTCAAAAACTGTATTAAACTAAGTTTGTATAAAAAGGGTTATTATAATATTGAGGAGTTTATGGATGATAATAACCCTGGGATTGAGGTGATCGCTACCAAGCTATTTCTAATTTGTTTTGTGTTGTTGATTGTGTAAAATATATGATTGTAAGGTGTTATTTTCTTTTAAAGTACCGCTTGTTTTCTTACTGGTTCTTCCCAGGACAGAGGTTTTTCTGAACCAGTGGTAATTAAACAAAAGAGTGACTTTCAATAAGTATTATTTATAATCTATACTGAATAAAAAAGTTTCTGCTTCTGTTTCTGTTTCATGAAAATGAATGCCCGATTCCTATATTCAAGAAACGTTTCGTTATCCGTAACGATTCGTTTTATTACATACAAGATGCATGTAAAAATAGTTTATATTATAAACTATTCTGTCAACAACTTAGCATGACTTAAAATGAAATAAACTTTAAACGGTTCATAAAAATTGAACTAGTATTTTGTTTCAAAATTGTTTTAGGGTTTTCATGCACTTCGTTTATTGCAAAATGGCTATCAAAAAAATATTTACAAAAATATCTTTTATAAGTACTTTATTCTTTTTCTTTATGTATTTTTAATGGGTCAAAAGTATCCGAATTTGGGATTTTTCGAACCTTTAAAATTCATAACTCCGAAAATATTAACTTTATCGTAAAAGTCATAGAACCTTTTTTATTTATATTCCATCAAAGAATATAAAAAAATGTCCCGTTTGAAAATAACAATTCCTTACAATTGAAAAAAAATCAGTTTAAACAATAATTTACAAACGAGCACACAGTCCATCTGATTGTAAGTGGATGCTGTGGCCCATAGACATCTACATTTATCCTCGATTAAGAATCAAAATGCCCTGAGGATTCATATGGAATGCATCGTTTCCAGTAAAAAGGGGTTCTCTACACTCACCATACGAAACACTGTAGCATCAAGCTGCTAATTTACGCTGGTATTCTGTGAGAGCGTAGTCTTTCCCCGGTCAAGCCGACCCATTCGTGCTACAACACACACATTTATGTGTGTATATATTCGTACAAAAACTGTACGTAGACTGTAATAAATGTGACTGAAAATTAATCAAAAACGTTTAACTTTATACAATTATGACTTTAATTTAAACTTTACCTTTTAAGTGTTCTGTTAAGGAATAATAATACGAGTAGGTAATGCTATGAATTGCCCTAGTTCGTTTTTAATATGTTCATTAAAAATAAAATGATAGTGTATTCGCATAGTTGATGAAAACTATGTAAACCTATAATGCTATCCCGTAGTATATCATCATTTAACAACATTATAAATAATTGGCACAGGTGAAGCGCTGGCGCCTTAATACTTAAAAAAAAGAATTCTTATGGACTTATGGATGTTGTAAATGAAAGCCGACTTTATTTCAATGTACTTAAGTATCAAAAGGACGTACAATTTGAATGGATAGTTAAAGAGCCTCGACACATGGCACGGTAGGCTTTACTGTAATTATTTCGCACATGCTCTATGAGGCACGCGCTGCGTGATGGAACAAGGACATGCATGGCCACGTTTAATGCATAAATATATACATATTTTATATTTAATAATTTTTGCTCAATTATATTTGTCAACAAAATTCAAAGTGTAATTTATCAGGTAAAAATTAGACCTGTTCAGAGCAGAATAGTCAAGAAATTCTGAAACTTCTCCAGTTTGTTGTTTTTAATAATTCATCGTTATTATTCTGCAACTATTAAACTAATTTCGCCTCGAATAAAAGAGCACTCATGTCCGGGTCTTTGTGTCGTTCGGGTGTTGTGAAGTACTGGAAACGTAAATAATTTAAAAAAATCGAAGTTTACCAGCATTCATTGGTTTAGCTTGGTTGTCTGTTACCTACTAGAAATAGTCTGTGTCTAGAAGTAAAACGTAGGAAGCTGTTATTTTTTATTTTGCTATGATATGAGACCATAAGATCTTTTTATGATTCCTTGTCGACTTAAATGAGCTATGTATTCTCTTATTAAAACTTTTAATAAAAGACTTACTCTATTCATTTTTATAATCTCTTATTCACTTGTCATATCAAAATCAGTCTATAAAACGGCCGATCCATTCACCTGTTGTGTGCTTTTTTATCTGAACATTCGCAGTTCGCAGTCAGGTATTTAAGCTTAATCGGAACACATCCGGCTGTGTGTTGTTCTTGAAACAATTTCCACATGCAAACAAGTTGTTTAGTCTAACTTTGGCTAGAACACACATTAAAGATAGACAGGTTGCTTCTACTTCCTGTTTAAGGCGGTCATTTTAGTGTCATTTTGTCATTTATAGGTTTTTCCTTCATTATTATGACCTTAGAACCATTTTTAATTCTTCTTATTCTATGTCATAACCATCCCGTAAAAGTCCACTGCTGGATGTGGCTATCTCTTGTTGTGAGGAGGACTTGCCTCAACCGTCACGTTTAGCAGGTGAATTGATGATCACAGTACCAGCGCTCTCATACCTTTGACGCTGCTTATTGTCGTTTTTTTTTGGTATTTCTCGTCTGTCATAAAGAGATGAATACTGCCATGTATCGGAAGCAATAAGGCCTCAACACTGCTCTTGCCAATACAAGGCTGGGACTTGAGAATCTGTTTTCCGTAAGTTGTCAGACAGTTTCTTTAAAATTTGAAATCCGTTGACAAACAAATAAAATGTTTCATCGTAATTTATAGTATTAATAATATACACTGACTGGCACAACAAACGACTCACTTTGAATTTTAAGTAATTAATTGTCTTAGAAATTTTTTTGGTATCATGTCTTATTGATAAGTGTCATTTAAGTTATTCTTTAGTAAAGAATATTCGACAATCAAAACTCGTATGCAAAATCGGGACTCATCTGTGAACAGTACTTGGCTCCACTATTCCATATCCCAATTCACATGTTCATGTGCGAATGCAAGTCTGCTGACTCGGTGCTGCCTGGTAGGCTCTGAGCCATGTGCAGGTCTTCTGGCCATGATATCAGTTTCATTGAGGCGTCTCCTGATAGTCCTGTCACTTACATGCACATCTCAAACTTCAGCAAGGCGATTCCTGATTTCAACAGTAGTCATGGCCCTGTTACGTAGTATTGCTAGGGCAAGGAGTAAGGTCTTTGGCGACATGTTCCTGGCAATAAACACAAGTATAATTTCAAAATTATTTTTTTAAAGAAATCATAGTGAGTCGTTTTTTGTGCCGGTCAGTATATTATCATTCTGATTAAAACTATGTGTGGAAATCAAAAACATTATGAAAAAGAATCACTCTGCGGTTAGAAAAACATGTTTTTAAGAACAGAATTCCCCAAACGCGTACTGGGGCAGCATGACCGAACTTCCCTATTTGAAGTTTGTGTCTAGGTACGAGAGGGCGAGAATAATATAACAACATCTTTTATAATTACACTCTGAATTATATAATTTCACGAATTAATTGAACTCAAAGACTGAATAAAATGAATTTCAGAAAAAAGTAAGTAGCGGTAAGAGCTAAAAGCTCGTCGTAAATTTCACTGTATCACGCGAACGACCTGAAATTCATCCCGCTATCAACAGCGAAATTATAAATTGCAATTTTAGTTCTGATTTACCAATGGCTTGATAGTAAAGAAAAGTCGTGAGGAAACCGCGAAATTAAATATTTCTTTCTTTACATAAATTAAACTTTTAATAAAAAGTTTAAACTTTTATCAGATACTTCAAAAACTAAAAAAAATAAAAAAATAAAAGCACGACGGATGAAAAGAGGTAAGAAAATCCACAAATGCAAAGCTGTGACAGTGAAGAACTTGCTCAAAACATGGAAGCACATCGGTACGAAGAGAAAGACTTTTAGATTTATCTAATTCATGGCCAAATACTCAAACGCCACTTAATTTCATAGTCAATTTGACTTAAAGTGATAGAGATAGCAAGAGACTTAATATATGTGCGGTTGTAACCCAAAAATAACTTTTATATTGAATATCAATAAGTCTTTTCAATTCGAATGGTTTTCTCTTGTACCGACCAATGGTAAATTCTTCAGCACGAGTAGGAAATATGGCTGGCTACTTTGAGCCTATGAGATACGAGACTGGTGAGATTGGTTTTAACCTGATTCGGGTCACCAGTAAGCCTTTGCACGCCTTTCCATTGAGTTCAAAGCTGCTAGGTGGCATTTTGCAGTACCATATATGGCAGCAATACTCCATGCATGACCGGACTTGCGTTTTATATAGAGTAAGCAGCTGTCCCGGCATGACGGACCGCCGTAGCTTTGCAAGGACACCTTACTTCCTTGTAGCTGCTTTGACTTTGAACCTTCCAAAGTCCAGGTTCGAGAAATCTCAAAGCCCAAAAACTGAATGTGGTCGGTGTATTCCAGTAATACAACGGAAAGATGGAGTCGAGGTAAGCTGGTTCCTTTTAGCAGTGAAAAAACACGCTTGTGTTTTGGAAGCGTTGAATTTTTTGAAGTTTTTCATCGCTTCATTCGGAGACTGTATGTAGTGAGAGATTAACATGCTAAACCATAGGTTCTCTTTCTGACTGCATTTGATCCCGACTAGCCCGAGTACTCGTTTTGTATCTCTTATAAGCAGGTCATATATATGCAGCAAGAAGAAAGTTACGGAAAGAACGGACCCCTGAGGAACTCCGTGTAATTCGACTTGGAGACTTAGATTACTCAAAAAATCCTTCGCCCAACTGATCGGACCAGGTGATAAGCCTACGTACGCTGGAAGATTGCCTAAAAGAATACTCATAGCAAAGGCGTTTGAGACATCGAGGGAAACGGCAATAATGTTACCTCATTTTTCTTTTCTTGCCCCTAAATGTGAGTAATATACGCTAGCAGGCATATCATCCGATTATGGCGGATCCTATACTGACTGTTCCATACTGGCAACATGCCAGTCTCTATAAATAATTTAAAATAAATGGTTTCTTTCAGCATAAATCAATTAAAAATTATTGAGGGAATAAAAAAATATTGCAAAGTTTTCTGCAGCACAACGGTTCTTTTTACAAAGAACTAGGATTAAATAAAACTATGAAGTTCTAAAATTATATAACAAACATTGATCAAAGCCCAAACAAATCTCTAACTCTTATGAAATAAGACTCTAATTTTAAATATTGGTCTAAAATCACATTGTCTGTGGTTTGTAAAATAAAATTGGACTTAGGCGCGTATTGCGGCGGATTAACGCAGGACTTAACGTAAGTCACGACTACTAGGAACGCAGCATGTGAAAGAGTTTCTTAATTCATTCTAGTTGATTCATATTCATTCCAATATAGTTATGTAGATGGCGCTACGTAGGCTAAACTTTATTTTAAATTGAGAATTTGAGATTACGCTGTAGTCCAAGACAATATTATTCTCCTATGTTTTGGTCCTTATTCTTTATAATATGTTTTACTACATGCACCGAGTATGCATTTATATTATGATCAGTACTACATATTATTAAAACCGTGATAGCTGTGAGGATAAGCGCTTGCATTAAAATTTCATAATAGCTAACAGAGTTTGATTGCCGCTGGCACCAACGAAATTGCTATGTTCAGTTTTAAGTTTTTACAGCCCAATAACGCAGTAGCTAATCATTTGGATGTGGTGTTGTGGGGCCGCGGGTTTGAACCCCGTATGGAAACAGTGTTTGATGGCCTACAAATTATTACTTCGGGTCTGGATGTTTGTCTATGTGCAATTTGTCTAAGTAATAATAAGCCTCTTTACGATAAGATACAGGAGAAAATCGTAGTCTGTTGGTAACGTTTTTTAAAACTGAATAAAATAAGTGCTGATTTACCGCGGGCTTGGCAGTGAAGAAAGTATCGCGAAGAACCTTCGCTAAAACCTTCATGTCTGAAAAGTACAAAAAAATAAGAATTAAAAATAAGTATAATAAAACGCGATAAAATCCGTAAAGAAAGTTTTATTCAATGTGTAATGTTCGTGTAAATATCAGAAATTATTAAGTAAAAATATTGTCGAGAATATTCGAAGTTTGCTGTCACATATTAGGCATCGCTTTGGTACAGGTCTTGCCCGTTGCCTCTTACAAATGACGGAGGCCGGGCACCAGCAGTAGCACCACAGATTAAAATAATGTTATAGCACGCAGCAAATTAATAGGCAGCGCGTAGCCTATTAATTTTTCGCATTTTAAAGGGAATCTCACAAAAAATTAGGCCGAATAATGTTGTGATCACTAGGCATTTCTGTGTCTCTGGTTCGAGAGTGTTATATCACGGGCCCATGTCCAGCATAATGACAAACTAATTCAAATTTAAAATACATTCATCCTCATAATCAGACAGCAGCAGTCCACTGCTGGCATAGGCTTCTCGCAAAGTGCACGTCACATAGCTTAATCTTCTGCTTCACGCGTCCAGTTATTGCCAGCCGCCTTAGGGTGTTACCTTACCAATTGAGTGATCGTCGATCGATGACGTCTATCGATGGTGGAATGGATTAGTCGACGTCGATCGATAATTTCTACCACACCGATCGATCGATGGCTTGGATCGATGGTAGAATGGATTGGTCGACGTCGATCGAGCTGCTTTATTATTAGAGAACCCGTCAACCGCATTTTGAAAGATGCCGATGATGAGCCCACAGCTCATCGATTAATTGCCGATCGATGATTGAACGTTTTATCGACCAGTATCCGTCGATCAGCTAAAGCTACCACACCAATCGATCGACCTCGATCGACGTCGATCAATGGCGTCGATCGATGATCGATCGATTGCCTGATATACTTACGTAGAAGAATTAAAGCTCCGACTTTAGAATGTAAAATCATTATTTACATTCAGTTGTTTCTCATTTAGTTCATTTAGTTGTTTGAAGATTTTACTTTTCGGATATTGGAACGAAGTTCCATATCGCACGGTACGAATTTGATGGATGGGGGCTAGGCGAGAAAAAGTGTAAGATTTTTCCGTCACGACACCCTTTCTATAGTGCGAGCGAGATGGAATAATATCCATCTGCTTCGCACTTTTTCTTATCTTGCCATGAAAGAAATATTATTTTAAATGACGCTGCAATTTAATAGACGCTAGTAATTCATACATTTGTATTTGTTAATCAATAATATAATACGTTTATCAATAATAATATACTACGAAAGTAACTTCGTTTCAACCGAGTGTTCCACGACACTCACGCATGTTTTTGGAACCTTGTGATTGGACTAAGGAACATCTCAAAGTCGTATAAAAAACTTTTTCCCTATTATGCCAAATTGATATGTGATCACCTTTCAATTATTCCTCTTTATAATATGCTTAGCACCGAGTTCAGAATGTGAAATTATTATTATTTTTTAGTTGTTTGAAGTAGGCTTTTCCTTTTTATTTGAAGTTAATTTTTGAAATCGGTTAAAAATCTAAAAATACAAATCACTATATTCAATGTCTATAAAGTTATTGGTGCGATTAGTTTCAAGTATTCTTATAATTTAAATTAAGAAGGCAGTGAAACGTAAACGCAGGAAAAGCATTGAGGGTCACGTATTTATTAAGATTAATTAAAAAATAAAACTTTTTAAAAATTAACGATATTCCACCGAAAACATAAATGTGCCGAGTCACAAAGTCAGTATGAAGAAACGTAACAAATTGTCGTTTAAACCATTGCAGGAAGTTGTACATTACTATAGCTATAAAAATATGGAACATGGCACCCGTTGAGACTTCAACTCTTTTGACGGTGAAGACCCCGAATGTCGCTTGTACCGAATTCGGCATCCCCTTCACATTTATGTTTTTGGTTAGATCATAGAGTTACACGGTATATCTCATGCATAAATCGTTCAAATTACTTTAGTATTAACAAGAGAGAGCCGTGGTAGCTCAGGGGCTAAACGCTCGCCGTAAAATTCACAGTATGCGAGCAGCCAGGGTTCAATCCCCGCCGGCACCAAAGAAATTGTTGATTGCATTTTTAAATGCTGATTTATCACGTGTTCGACGTTAAAGTAAAACATCGTGACGAAACCTGCATGTCTGGTGAAAAAAATATTTTGAAGATATGTAAAATCCGCCAAAACACATTGGGGCAGGCGGCCATCACTTCCTTGCACTTAAAACCCTCTCAGAAATGAGAGGAGGCATGTGCCTGTGAAGTA
Source organism: Parnassius orleans (assembly GCA_029286625.1). Lineage (NCBI taxonomy): Eukaryota > Metazoa > Arthropoda > Insecta > Lepidoptera > Papilionidae > Parnassius > Parnassius orleans. Next base: position 2,367,427 of record JAGSMP010000145.1, read on the forward strand.
AATACTTAAATACACAGAGTAAAGTTTTTACTAATTTATCACGTGAAGGAACATGAGTATAGTAATTTTCATTTATGTATAAAATAGAAGTGAAGAAATGCACAATAGGTTACTAAATAATAAAATATTTTATGTGAATGCTTGCAAACCTTTTCTTTAAATCGTTCATCATTAAGTGCCAAAACCCATCCTGCGTAGATAAACATCATTTTATTATTAATAGAGAAGAGAAAAGATGATTCGTTTATCACGTAAATCGAAATTCTGAAAATTGGCAGTTAAAGCTTTTTTAGGTATTTTTAATATCGCATATTATGGGCGAAAAAATTAAACATACCTACCACGTATTAAATAATGTAATAGTTTATATCATAATAATAACAAAACATGGTAGCTCAGATTTAGCGCTCGCTGTAAGTTTCACAGTACGCTAGCTATCCGGGTTCGATCCCCGCCGGCACCAATGAAATTGTTAATTGCAATTTTAAGTGCTGATTTACCTCGTGCTTGGTGGTAAAAGGAAACATCGTGAGGAAACCTGCATGTTTGAGAAATAAGAAAAAAAATATTTCGAAGACCTGTGAAGTTCGCCAACACGCATTGGGGCAGCGCGGCGGATATTTCCTTGCCCTAAAACCCTCTCAGAAATGAGAGGAGGCCTGTGCCCAGCAGTGGGACGTATATAGGCTGCAACTTTAATAAAACATGGTAACAGATATAACTTAGATGATTGGCTTTTTTATTACATAAAGGGTGACAAACTAGCAGTCCCAGTCACAGTCCACCTTATGGTAAGTGGATGCTGTGACCCATAACAACTACATCTATCCTCGATTAAAAATCAAAATGCAGATACGTTGTCACCCCTGAGGACTGAGATGGAATGCCTTGTTTCCAGTGAAAAGGGTCTCCGGTTCTCGACATTCACCATACGGAACACAGCAGCATTTAAGTTACTATTTTACTCTGGTATTCTATTAGAGCGTGGTCCTTCTCGAGTCAAGCCGACCCAATCGTGCCACATCCAATATACATATAGCTGCAGCATGGCTCTACATTGTCGGCTCGACCAGGGTAGGACCACGTTTTCACAGAATACCAGCGTAAAATAGCAGCTTAACGCTGCTGTGTTTCGTATGGTGAATGTACAGAACCGTGGTCCCTTTACTGGAAACGAGGCATTCCATCTTAGTCCTCAGGGGTGACAACGCGTGAAGAGGCTTCGGTGTGAAGAGGAGGCTTCGGGTGAAGAGGAGGCTTCGGCCCGGAAAATCCCACCAACAGGCGGGGCGGGCTGAGAGGCAGGGGAGGGCCCTCTGACAATCAGAGGGCCGAACAAGCAACAAAGCATGCTGCCGAGGCGCCACCGGGCGATACGGCTCGGGTATCAGGCGAAGAGACGGATGCGACTGGCGGCTCCGAGGTGGAGCGTAAGGCCAGATTCGTAAAGGAGGTGGAGGCCGCGATCAAGGTCGTGGCCCACAAGCAAAAGCCTCCTCAAAGTTAAAGGCCATTCCGCGGCCTCCGCCTCCATCATGGCGGCTGCGGAGGCCAACTTTGTGGGAGCCGAGCCTAAGGCAAACAGGTAGCGGGCTGCGGGCGGACGTGGCCCGCCTGACGTCCGCCATGGAGACTCTCCAGAAGGAGAATGAAGCTCCGCGCAGACCTGGCCAGTCTACGTGAGCCTGCCTCTCGCGGCGCCCCAGACGCAGCGCCCAAGCCAGCCCGTGCCGATGGAGAACCAGGTTCTGAACCTGGTCCGGCAGGAGCTGGCTGCCTTCAGCACCGGTTTTCCGTGCTGGAGGGCATCGTCCTGCAGCCCCAAGGGCAAATAAGACGGCGGCGAGGCCGGCAACGGTCTCGTACGCGGCGGCCACAGCTGCCGCATCAAGCCGGGGCCGTCCAGCCAGCCTTCGGGCGGGGCTGCAGTTGCCCTCCTCCCCTGAAAAGCCGGCTCCGGCAAAACCGGTACCGGCTGAACCGGCTCCGGCTAAGCCGGCAACGGGAAGGAGAGGCAAGGCGAAGGCAAAAAAGGGCAAAGCGGCAGCACAGTTGGTGGCTGCGCCAGCCCCAGTGCCTGCGGCGAATGTGCCAGCGCCAGCGGCAAGCCAGCTGCCGTCGCCGCCACCGCCCTCAGCTCCCTACACCTCCGCGGCTGAAGCCGGTTGGCAGGTGGTCGGGGAGAAAAATAAGGGAAGAAGGCAGCCAAAAGGCCAAGAGCAGGAGCGGCAGCGCCAGTTCAGGGCGCGCAAGATCGCGGCTAGGCTCCGCGCCCGAAGACCGCAGCTGTAGTGATTACACTACAGCCGGACGCGGAAAGAAGGGCGTTACCACCGCGATCTGCTCGCGAAGGCGAAAGAGGCGGTGGATCTCGGGGAGCTCGGGATCACCGGGGGCCTCCGGCTCAAAGTCACCCAGACGGGGGCCCGTATGCTGGAGATCCCCGGGGAATCCAGTGGCGCGACCGCGGACGCTCTGGCTGCGAAGCTCAGAGCGTCCCTGAACGCGGACGAGGCCCGAGTGTCCAGGCCCGTCAGATGCGCAGACCTGCGCATCATGGGTCTGGACGACTCGGTATCGGAGGAGGAGTTGGTGGCCGCCGTCGCCAGGTCCGGGGGGTGCACTACTGACCAGATCAGGTCAGGCGCCATACGCCCGGACCAACAGGGTATGCATGCCGCCACGGTGTGCTGCCCTGTTACGGCAGCCAAAACCATAGTGGAGGGCCGAAGGCTTCTGGTGGGCTGGGTCTCAGCGCAGGTTAAGCTGCTGGAGCCCAGACCTCTGAGGTGCTACCGCTGTCTCGTGGGGCACCACGTATCTGTGAAATGCGCCTCGGAGGTTGACCGCAGTGGCCTTTGCTTCCGCTGCTGTCAGCCCGGACACATATCGGCGACCTGCTGCGTCACGCCGCACTGTGATGCATGTGCGGCGACCGGCAGGCCAGCCGATCACCGGGCCGGAAGCAAGGCCTGCGTGCCACCCGCCAAGGCCAAGGCCGCGGGTAGGGGAGGGCCCTCCGCCGCCACCGCCTCTGTGGCCACCGCCGCGGTCGCGACTGCCGCCGCCGCCGCTGTCGCTGTCGTTGCCGCCGCCGCCGCGACACCGACGCCCGCAGAAAGGCGCCCCGTGGAGGAAGCTGAAATGGAATGCCTATAACGGCCCCATTAAGCTTCCTCCAGGCGAATATCAACCACTGCGCCTGCGCTCAGGATCTGTTGCTCCAGAGCATGGCGCAGTGGTCGATCTTATCGCTGTGGTCGCTGAGCCGTATTTTGTCTGGCCTAGGGAGGACTGGGTGGCGGACCTTAACGGCTCAGTGGCCATCATTTCTTCAGCCGCCGCCGGTACCCCGACCCTTGAAGGTGTCAGGAGGGGTCAGGGGTGCGTAGCAGCACGGTTCGGGGAGTTCGTCATTGTGGGGGTGTACTTCTCCCCGAACCGATCTCTCGCCGAGTTTCACAACTCTCTTGCAGAGCTGAGAGCAGTCGTCGTCGGAAGCTATCCCCTCCCCGTACTTGTCCTCGGGGACTTCAATGCCAAGAACTTGGCTTGGGGTTCTCGTCGTACAGATGTGCGGGGTAGGATGGTGGAAGACTGGGCTCTGGAGACAGGCCTGGTCGTCCTAAATCGGGGTTCTGTCCCCACGTGTGTGCGGATGCGGGGCGAGTCGGTGGTGGACATTTCGTTCGCTAGCCCGCTCTGTCGCCGCGTGCCATTGACTGGCGGGTCATGGAGGGTGGAGACCTACTCCGACCACCGGTACATTCGGTTTGACGTCTCCACCCAGCCCTCGAGCGCGCCAGTTCTACAGGCCCCGAGTGGTCCGCGTTGGGCGCTGAAGCAGCTGGACCGGGCTCCTCCTGGAAGCCTCGATCGTGCAGGCCTGGGTGTCATCACCGGACAGGCCTGCCGACGTCAATGATGAGGCAGGGTGGTTCCAGGAGGCCATGTCCGAGATATGTGACGTGGCAATGCCCCGCGTCCGGCCAGGAAGTGCCCGGCGTCAGGTGTATTGGTGGTCGCGTGAGCTGACGTCTCTGCGCGGGCGTGTGTCGCCGCGCGGCACCTGTACGCCAGGCATCGCAGGCTCCGCATTCGTTCACCGAATGCGGCAGCCATGAGGCGGAGCTGTACGGGGATACAGGCGGCGAAGACCGCCTCCGGGAGGCTGTCCTGCGGGCGGGATCGGGCCCGTGAGGAGATGCTGGAGACTCTCAATAGAGATCCGTGGGGCGCCCTTACAAGATGGTGCGGATAAACCCGCACCTGGGCCCTGACGCAGAGTCTCCGGCCTCAGCTCGTGGAGGATGTGGTGAGCGCTCTGTTCCTGCGCGCGCGGGAACATCCGCCCCGCCTATGGCCGCCACCTGCGGTGCCGGAAGCGGACCACCAGGACGACGACGACGACATCCCGGAAGGGACCGGGTAGACCTGAGGTGGCGGTACGTAGGCTCAAGGCCAGGAATACCGCCCCAGGACCCGATGGCTTGCCTGGCAAAGCCTGGGTTCTGGCCTCAGGCTCTCAGGCCCCGACTGGAGGGGCTCCTAAGCGCATGCTTGGAGAGGCCAATTCCCGCTTCGTTGGAAGACGGGAAGCTGGTCCTCATTCGGAAGCCGGGGCGCCCTGCGGACTCTCCGTCCGCATACCGGCCCGTGGTGCTGCTCGACGAGGTGGGCAAGCTCTTTGAAAATAATTGCAAACCGCCTCGCCGAGCACCTTGCGGGACAGGGCCGGATCTTGCGGAACACCAGTTTGGTTTCCGCAAGAGGCGCTCTACGGTGGACGCCATCATGCGCGTGAGAGCCCTCACGACGGGGATGCAGTGGCCAGGGGTTGTATTGGCGGTGTCTCTCGACATCGCCAACGCCTTCAACTCCATGCCCTGGAGCTGCATTAGAGGGGCACTCCGGTATCACCGGGTGCCGACCTATCTCCGTCGTATAGTCGGGGACTATCGACGGACAGGGCCGTCATCTACCCCGGTCGAAACGGTGAGTGGAACCGGCGAGAGATGTCGTGCGGTGTCCCACAGGGTTCGGTTCTGGGGCCGCCCTGTGGAACATCGGTTACGACTGGTGCTGCGCGCCGACCTCCTACCGGCGTCAGCGTAGTTTGCTACGCTGACGACACGCTAATACTGGCACAGGGGGTCGTACGAGGCGGCGGCGGAAACTATGACACGCGGGGCTGCGATAGTCGTTGAGAGGATCCGGCAACTGGGTCTCGAGGTGGCTCTGCACAAGTCCGAGGCCATGCACTTCCATGGTCCTCGGAACAGGCCACCACTGGGATCCTCAGTGATGGTGGGAGGGGTATCCATCGGCGTCGAGTCGACGATGAAGCACCTAGGACTCGTCCTCGACGGCCGATGGAACTTCGTTGAGCACTTCCGACGTTTGGCTCCCAAACTGGAACGGACCGGGGCTGCCTTCAGGCGGCTCCTGCCGAACCTGGGGGGGCCAAACGCCTCCTGCCGGAGGCTCTACGCGGGGATCGTGAGGTCCATGGCCCTTTACGGGCCCCGGTGGGCGCGTGGTTTGGCGCGGCTTGCCGTCCACCACCTAAACGCGCCCCAAAGGGTGGTTGCCGTAAAGATGGTTCGCGGCTACCGCACGATCTCCTCGAGGCGGCGAGCCTCCTTGCTGGATTGCCGCCATGGGATCTGGAGCGATAGTCCTCGCGCGCCTGCACGAATGGCGCGCGGAGGCACTATGCCGGGGAAAACCCGCTGCCGCGGCAAGTTGTCGCGCAGCGGACAGACCCGGCATGATCTCATGGCGACATGGAGGCGACTGTCGCAACCCGTGCTGGGCACGCCACTATAGCGGCGATAAGACCCTCTTTGAGGTGGCGAGAGACGCCACGGTGTCCTCACCTTCCGCCTGACGCAGGTCCTCACCGGACACGGTGTGTTCGGGAGGTTCCTGCACCGAATCGGGCGGAGGAAACGCCAGGTGCTCCCACTGCGAGGATCGACCGGAGGACACGGTGGAGCACACCGTGGAGGTGTGCCCTGCTTGGGCGGAGCACCGCCGTGTACTCGTAGCGGCGATAGGCGGCGACCTCTCGCGTCCGGCCCTGGTCGAGCCATGGTCCGGAGCGAGACGGAATGGGATGCCGTCACCACCTTCTGCGAAGCAGTGATGCTAGCGAAGGAGGTGGCGGAGCGGGAGAAGGAAAGAGCAACAGCTTTCCTTCCGGCCGCCGCGGAGACGCCCGGGCGTCGGGGCTACGTCGTGGCTGACCACCGTAGGCGCGGACCTGTGGACGGCGAGCAATGGGTAGCTCGCCGTCCGTCCGTCTAACGACGACAGGCCGTGTCGACGGCGCGTTTTGTTCACGCGCGCCTCAAAGAGCTGTCAGCAGCGTGAAGGGGCCCGCAAGGCGACGCCTGCCGGGGCTGCGGGCTGTTCGAAAGAGATACCGCGGCTCCGGAACGTAAGGGCACTGAAGGAACACGGATGGTTTTAGTCAGTAAAGTCTGACCTCCTTCCGCTCCACCCACAGCGAAGGCGTCATTAGATGATTTTCCATCCGCAAAAAAAAAGGTGACAACGCATCTGCATTTTGATTCTTAATCGAGGATAAATGTAGATGTCTATGGTCCACAACATCCATTTATCATCAGGTGGACTGTGTGCTAGTGTGTCATTCTTATTCTATATTTTTAAAAAAATATTTGGGGTAACGGATTCTAATACGCCGCCTATACACGACGCTATAACGCATCAGTGACGTTTTATTTTAATTTTGATTGAAAGTGTCAATGGACTACATAGACATTTAGCACGACATATTTTATTACGAAAATTTAATGTATGTTCACAAAAACAAAGGTAGTTTTAGTAAAAAAAGTGATATACATTCTCTATACACTAGGAACAAACACAAGTTAGTGATACCAGTTTCTCGACTCCACAGAGTCAGTAATTCATTCTTGGCGCTATTACAACAAGGTCCCGGAAAGTGTACAGGCTCTCTCTATTACCAAGTTTAAATGTTGTGTTAAGCTGAAACTGTATAAAAAGGGTTATTATAGTATAAATGAATAATAACCCCTGGGAATGAGGTGGTCGCTACCAAGCAGTTTCTAAAATAAATTTTGTACTTAAATAGTTTGTACAACCATTATTGTAAAATTTACTTTAAAAAAAAAGTCCCGCTGGGTTTCTTGCTGGTTCTTCCCAGGACAGAGGTTTTTCTTTCGAACCAGTGTTAAAGTAAAAAATGACTTTGAATAAGAATTACACATGTAATCTATACTGAATAAAAAATTATTCTATTCTATTATTCTATTCTATTCTATTCTAGCATTAGGTGGACTGTTAGCTCGTTTTTAAATATCAGCAATACTGCTTTACATTACCATGATTTATCGTGCAGTGGCGGTGTAAGAATTTCCACTACCCCATATCATCCCGTGGGTGTGATAAGAGGCGACAGAGGGAAACAAATCGGAAGATGGGCAGCAGCGTCTTTCTAATAACAACTAAAAATAAAAATCTGCGGTTGCCAACCCGCTTGCCAAGCGTGGCAACTATGACAAATATGAGGTAATCTATGGAGGAGGCCTATGTTCAGCAGTGGACTTTAATAGGCTGTAATAGTTTAGTTTAGTTTAATTTACATTATAAATTCTAATAAAATCTTCGTTCTTATTTTCATTATCAAAAAAAAAATTCTATGGGAATTTAGTTAACGCAGCGGAAGACGTTCCCCTGATTAGAATACAAGAGCTGCATTCTCACGAATCCCTCTAGACTACATGTGATTCCGCCGCAGCAAAAACTAAATATACCGCTAGTTTACACGGATACGTTTATATTATGAGCTTTTTTCGCTTCGCACCGAACGCATCCGAGCCAAATGGACCGACCAAATTTCACACCCGGAAACGTATTTGACTTTTTGCGGTTGTTATTCACAATGTAAGAGTTCAATTTATAGTAAGTTTTGATGTTCTGAAAATAAAGTCCATTATTGATAAGTTTTATGTTTATCGATTGCATAATATTTTGTGTTCCAAGTTTAAAATGTTGCATGTTGTGACATTATAAAAAACACGATGCCTCAAGTTTGTCATATCTCTGACTTTAATCGCTCCAAATGAAAATCAAGCTTTTTAATACGATTAAATATAATGTTAAATAATGATCCTGTAGATTTTAAGTTAGGCTGCAGTTCAAGGACGTTTTATTTAAAACGATAGACATAACAGGAGTTCGATATTCACTTTAGCAGTCTGTGTAGAGAGATAAGAACACGATAACGTGCCTACATATTGGTTAAATTTAAAACCAAATGTAAATAATTGCTAAGGGACAAATCATCACTAATCATCCCACAATCATATGGACTATGCTATATGATCATTTGTGGTCCTGATATTTCAATATAAAATAATAATCCAGGCATTCTTCCTTCATCACGGGTGACAATATAATCATCATCATCATCATCATTACAGCCCTTCACAAGTCCACTACTGAACATAGCCACCTGTATCCATCGACATCCTGCATGTCTTATCAGGTTGTCACTCCATCTAATGAGGAGCCACCCTACACTTCGTCTACCGGTACGAGGTTGCCACTCGAGAACCTTTTTTTAAAAATAGAATAAGGGTGACAAACGAGCACACAGTCCATCTGATGGTAAGTGGTTGCTGTGGCCCATAGACATCTACATCTATCTTCGTTTGCGAATTAAAATGCAGATGCGTTGTCAGCCGTGAGGACTAAGATAGAATGCCTCTTTTCCAGTAAAAAGGGTCTCCAGTTCTCTACACTCACCATACGAAACACAGCAGCATTAAGCTGCTATTTTACGCTGGTATTCTGTGAGAGCGTGGTCCTTCCCCGGTCGAGCCGACCCATTCGTGCTACAACTATACTATTAATATAGCTGCAGCATGGCTCTACCACGTATGAACTATTCACGTATTCCCCATCAGTTATCGGTTCTTCGAGTATATGGCCGGTCCACTGCAACTTTAGCTTACTAACTCGTTGGGCTATGTCGGTATGGTTACTCAGGTTCTACTGCGGATATCCTCAATTTTAAGTCCATCACATCACATCCATAGCTTGCTGGGCGAACTTGAGCTTTCTCATACGGCCAGCAGTGGAGGACCACGTCTTAGATCCATAAGTCATCACTATCAATACTTACTAATTGTACAATCTCGTTTTCCAGTTTTGAGGTAGGTAGGTATACCTGACGAAAAGATATGTCGCAATCTCCTGAACGCTGCCCAGCCGAGTTGAATCTGTCGATTGATCTCTCGGTCGATGTTGAGCCTACCTAGTCGGACTATTTGTCCTAGGTAAATATACTCTTCGACAACTTCAAGCGTAGTGACGTCACACATGACCTTTGTTTTGTCCTTGTTCATCTTAAGACCTATAAGCGAGACACTATTGAGTTGAGTTTGCATAGTGCTTGGGTCCTCCAGCAATTCTGCCATAAGGACTATATCGTCGGTAAATTGAAGGTGAGTGATGTACTTGTCATTGACGTTAATACTGTATCCTTTCAGTCCAGTAGCTTGAAAACGTCTTCCAATGCAGCGATGAAGAGTTTCGGGGATACAACGTCACCCTGCCTTACACCTCTCTGCAGTTGGATAGATTTCGTACTCTGGTTATGTACTCGGTTAGCCATCGTAGCCCTACTGTACAGATACTTCAGTACTTCGATATACTAACAGTCAACTTGGCACCGCTGAAGGGACTGAAGCACCGCCCATATTTCATCAAAGGCTTTCTCATAGTCCACATAAGTTAGGCAAAGTGGTAGATTGTACTCTTCGGATTTATATACAAATATGTGGGGTCTATGGTACTAAAGCCTTTTCGGAAACCGGCTAGTTCGGGGCTGGAAATCGTGTCTGCGTGCAAGACGATTTGTATTGACTCTCGAAAACAGCACGTAGACCCGGCTTAGAAGTGAAATCGGTCTGTAGTTCTTCAACAGAGCATTGTCGCCTTTATTCAGGAACAAGACCACCGCATTTCTTCTCCACGCTTCCGGGGTGCCACCATGAAGGACGGAAATGAAGAGCTTCTGAAGGACTTCAAGTCCGTGATATCATCGAAATAGTGTCGGATACGGCTCCAATGATGACGTGTACAGCTTCCCGTAAAACCTTTCAATCCCACTCAAAATCTCAGGTGACCTGGCAACGATGTTACCACATTCGGTCTTCATTTTTACACTACAGTTGACGTCGACAGTCGACAGTTGGCTCTTTCTAGCAGACAGATCTCTGGCAAAGACTTTGGAGTCTCTGGTTCCGCTCGATCACTTTTTCAATACGAGCTACATATTTTGAAGTTGCGTAAGTCCCGCCACATGCATGGATAGAGATCTGTCAATACAGTTGTATGTATGCTGTTATATCTGATGAAGATTGCAGCTTCATTACTCGTTTAACCGCCATGAGATTAAGAGTGTGATCGGAGATTTTTGAGTTCTTCTGCGACGTTTCCAGTTTCCACGAGATTGTCATTCAAATCATTCACTGAATTGAAATGTTCTAGGCACTGAAAACGGTTTTGTAATTCGAGCTGAAAGTTGTCGGGGCTTTGGATTAGAGCACGAGGGGGACGTAGCGTTGACTTTATTAGACGTGACCTCTCCAGCGTAACATTAGGGTTCAATGTGCCTCTTTCCATTCGGTGATCGCTACCAGTTTTCACCTTCCCGATCACTAAGACATCACTGAACAGTTGCCGAATATTTAATATCCTAAGTTTTTGGAACGAAGTTCCTTATCGTACGGTACAAATTTGGCGGATGGGGGCTAGGCGAGGAAAAGTGTAAGATTTTTCCGTCACGACCCCCTTCCTATAGTGCGAGCGAGATGGAATAATATCCATCTCCCTCGCACTTTTTCTTATCTTGCCATGAAATAAATATTATTTTAAATGACGCTTCATTTTAATAGACGCTAGTAATTCATTTATTTGTATTAGTTAATCAATAATATAATACGTTTATCAATAATAATATACTACGAAAGGAACTTCGTTCCAACCGAGTGTTCCACGACACTCACGCATGTTTTTTAATGTTACTAAGGCTGTAGTAGCCAATTCCTATAAGGTGGACATCATGCTTTTAAGTGTTTTGTTTAAACGTGGTAGAGTCAAGCTGTAGCTATATAATTACTATGGTTATAGAATCTATCACTGATAAAAACTAGATACACCATCAGTGACAAAATGTCTTCTAATTTGTACGTAGCTTTGTGAATATAACTTAAGCGAATGCTTTTAAGGTTGAATTTACATTAATGTATTAATTTTTAGAGAACTTTTGTATGGGATTGTGTACTTATCTAGTTTTTTATTTGTGATTGATGGGTTATAGTAATAATTTAGGGTAATAGGTATAATTCTTCTGTATTAACAGAGATAACTTTGCTGTAATTTGTAGTGACGAGAACTAGGTAGTAATGCTCGGGGATGACAACGCATTTGCATATTGATTCTTAACTGCGGATAGATTAAGGTGTGCATGGGCGACAGCATTCGCTTACCGTCAGGTCCCCTGTAAGCTTGTTTAATACTCCTATATGAAGGACAACTATGTCACGCGGCCGTGAGTTGTTTATGTGAAATGCAGTAATAAAGTGAATATTGTTGTCTCTCCCTTGCTTGCCAAAAGAGATAAATATATAAATTACCAATAACTCATATTATGACCTCTACAGTCTCTCACCAAGAAGCCCCTAGAACACCCGAGAGACGTGAATATGAGTAGTTTCTTGCAGTCTCTTTCCCGCGCTGACCTGTTCTCCGAGCTATATCGGTTTTTTCGCTCGCTTCAAAGGTGTTCTATGGCGAAAAAGAGAATCCTACCTTATTATTCTTCCGTCTCACTGCGGTTAAAGCTGTGGTGTATATAACAAATAAAATTGTATGTACAACCCTTGTCCTGTTTTAATGAATTTACGTCAACCACCATCGTTTTTTAGGGTTCCGTACACAAAAGGTAACCAACGGGACCCTATTACTAAGCCTCCGCTGTCTGTCTGTCTGTCTGTCAGCAGGCTGTATCTCATGATCCGTAATAGGCATACAGTTGAAATTTTCACAGAATGTGTATTTCTGTTGCCGCTATAACAGCAAATAATAGAAATAAAAATAAATTAAAAATTAAAGTGGACTTTCCTAATAAAAACGTGTTTTACGATGGTACGGAACCCTTCATGCGCGAGTCCGACTCGCACTTGGCCGGTTATTATATATAGAAATTTCCTATAGCTTCTGAAGTTGGGGCTTTAATTCTTCGATACACTATATCTTAATACCGCTTATTAAAAGTTTAACTATAAAATAATCAGACTGGTGTCGGGCAGCAGTGTCAAGGGTGCGAAGCAAACGGTTTTGCTATCTGATTGGCCTATCAAGCAGTGCAACTATGGCAAACTCTTTCTAACTGGTAGCGGCCTAAGGCCGGCAGTACGTTGTTATCAGTTGGTAAAGTAGAAAAATATCTATTGTCTGGGAGCTATCGTTAACTTAAACAAGTGGTAAAATTGACTTCAAAATTAAATTCAAAAACTATCAAAATCTACTTCATCAATATATGGGACTACATGTGAAGCACCAGATTTCAAACAAAAAAAGAATTATCGAAATCGGTTCACCAAGAAAAAAGTTATGAGGTAACAAACATAAAAAACATACAGTCGAATTGAGTACCTCCTCCTTTTGAAGTCGGTAGAAAATAAGGACGCTTACACATACAGCTAAGCAAGAAAAACAGCCTAGTGGCAGCTTAAGAGGATCCATCATCTGATCTCATGTCTATAGAACATAAGTTTCATAAAAAGTTACGGCCTATACCAGTCCCACTCTTGGGCACATGCCTCCCTTAATTTCTGAGAGGGTTTTACGGAAGGAAACGTCCACCGCGCTGCCCGATGCGTGTTGGCGGACTTCGCATGTCTTCGAAATTTTTTTTATTTATCACACATTTAGGTGCCCTTACGATGTTTTTCTTCACTGCCGAAGACGCGGTGAATCAGTATTTAAAACAGCAATTAATAATATCACTACTGTCTGCGAGAATCTAACTCGAATGCTCACGTACTACGATATTTAAGGCGAGCGCTTAGCCCCTGAGCTACTCGTGCCACGAATCAAGAAGTTAAGTATATTTCCAGTTCTCAACACAAAATAAACGTAAATGCAACGCTGCAATTGTACGTTGGACTTTAAGGTAAGTACAGAAAAGAGTGTAAATTTTTCTTTAACTTTAACAATTAAAATTAATTCTTATCTCTATATATAAAAATCAGTTCCTGTCCGTAAGTCTCCCTAAAACTCAAAACTGACTCGACCGATTTTTTGTGAGTGTTTGAGTGGGCCTCTGGACGGTTTAGATTCACAATTGGACTCGGTAGGTGGAGCTGATGTCGAGATCCAGAAATCACCCGTGTGAAGCCGAGGCGGATCGCTAATATGTTACATAAACGAAGGCTTATACCCTGCAAAGTGCGATTAGTCGGCCATCGCGCGCTGGAGCGAGATGGATTGTTTCCTATTGTACAACTCTTCCATGAATGACCAGCAATAAAACGTTTATAGGCCAACAATACATAAAAGATATTTGCTATATTTCCAAAGGCAAAGGTAATGACAATCTTATTTTATATACATGGTTATTTTTCAAAGAGTAGCTAAATTTTAATCTATAGTTCAAATATATAAATAATGACATACCGTTATTGCAGTTTTTGAAAGTTCGAGTAAATAAGGCTTCTACTTTTATTTGAAATTATCCCAAATTGAATGTGATTTGTGGGCAACAACGTTTTTGCCTACCAATCGACCCTAAAGAAATGTGTGCGTGCGAAGTAAAATCGGTTAAAATAATGCACTACCACGCATTTTGACAGAATGTTTGAGTTTTTTTTTTTTAAATTAATTTTTCTTTACTATTTGCTTGTATTACTTATTTTGAACCTTCTCTGTTTTGGCGGGTTATTGCAAAATAACCCTGTATAGTTGGGTTTAATACCTACCTACATTTATTTATCTTCGATTAAGAATAAAAAAGGTGAGTTATCACCGCAGAGGATTAAGGTGGAATGTCTTGTTACCAGTAAAAAGGGGTCCCCGCTTCAAGTCACTCACCATAAGAAACATAGCAGCATTATTCTGCTGTTCCACGGTGGCACTCTGTGAGAGCGTAGTCCTACCTCGGTCGAGCCGATCAATCCTTGCTGAAACCATAATCTAACTACAGCGTTCCTGCTATTTTACGCTGGTATTCTGTGTGAGCGTGGTCCTGTTTCCGCTGCAGACTGACTCTACCCCGTATGAATAAGAAGACAATTAATTAAAAAAAAAGTATAATAAAAAAAGAAAAAAGCCTACTCCTTTTTAAAAGGCCGGCAACGCATCTGCAATTCCCTTGTTGTTGCAATTGTTCATGGGCGGCGGTAGTCACTTACCATCAGGTGAGTCGTATGCTCGTTTGCCCCCTCTCCTATAAAAAAATATAATAATGTCCGAGACAGAACTACAACTTTGTTAATCAGTTTTGTCGACTTTTCGAGCTGTATGAGCATTGCCACTTCAGCTTTCGCCCGTTGAGCTATGTCGGTTTATCTCGTTCTACGGCGGATATCCTCATTTGGAAGTCTATCACGCAGGGAAACATATGTATATCAGCATAGCTTAGCATATATATTAGAACCGAACGCAACAGCTCGCTGAGTAACCTTGAGCTTCCTCATACTGCCAGCAGTGAAGGACCATAATATGAAAGAAAGGTTCTAGCGTGATAGCCTCGTTACTCGAAATGTAGGGCCCCACTAAATGGAGTGGCGAACTAGTAAGAGATTCAGGAAGTGAAATTCAGGTAGTTACTTTACGTTCAATTTAAAAAAAATTACGACTAAAATAAATTTTGTTGTAGGTATACATAAAGTAAATTTCCTGTTGTATCCTTTTGCCGTATCCTTAATTTTATTTGTGTCACGTTACGTAAAACCTTATAAACGTTTCGAATTCTATGAGCGTGAAGCAGATGCGGCTGGACCACCGGGCACTAACGCAGGCTATTGCTAAGATGGCCTGTGGAGCGCAGCCGGAATGGGACCAAAATTTTCGGGTTTCACCTACAAGCGAGGTTGGATTCTGGTAACGTGCCTGAATATGGCAAGCCAGGACTGGATTTTGGGTGAGATCAGAAAACTGAAACCCTGGCCGGAGTTTCAACTGTTTGCCATTATGGCGAACTTTCTTCTTTCCATGCTGTTTAATATAATGGATTTCCCAAAGTAACGCCTGATTCTATTAATTAACAGTTTATCAGTTAATGCTGATAAAACTGTTATAATACCCTTTACCAAAAAGAGACGGTTGGACAAATTAGTCACACCAAAACTTAATGGTAAAGAAGTACCATTCTCCACTGAAGTTAAGTACTTGGGCGTAACAATCGACCAAAAACTAACGTGGAACTCTCACCTTAGCAACGTATGTCATAAGGCTAAAATTGCTTTAGGTACGTGCAGTCGCATGGTCGGGAACAACTGGGGCTTGCGTCCCAGTATGATCCTATGGCTGTACAGCAGTATAGTGAGGCCGATTCTTACCTACGCCTCCACTGTCTGGTGTAATAAGGCCAACCAAAAGACGACTGCGGACAGACTAAATAGTCTACAAAGGACTGCCTGCTTAATGGCAACTGGAGCGGTGCGATCATCGCCTTGAG
Organism: Parnassius orleans; assembly: GCA_029286625.1. Taxonomy (NCBI): domain Eukaryota; kingdom Metazoa; phylum Arthropoda; class Insecta; order Lepidoptera; family Papilionidae; genus Parnassius; species Parnassius orleans. The sequence goes on from JAGSMP010000145.1 coordinate 2,383,166, forward strand.
CGGCTCTTAATGCACTTCTAGGCCTAACGCCCCTTGATCTTTACTAAGACAAGGAGGCAAAAGCTAGTTTGTATAAGATTAATGCTCAGGTCAGGTTTGAGCTTGCTTTCCTATAGATTGAGATTGAGAGAACGATTCAATCAAGGAAACACCGGTCTTATGCATGATCTCAGATATCATGCGTCCACTATATACTTTAACAAAAGTATACAGTGGAACTACTCCAGAGAAGACTGGCTGAATGGACAGGTCATCTTTGAGGTCGGTAGCCTTATATGGTGTACCGATGGGTCAAAAATGGGCCTCAACCTAAGCTTTGGAATTTATGGGGAACGCCCCAAATTCAAACTTAGTATGAATTTGGGTAGATTCACTTCTATCTTCCAGGCAGAAATTTTCGCCATACTTCAGTGTGCGGAAATCAATCTGCAAAAACACTACGTTAACCATATAATCTATATTAACTCTGATAGTCAAGCAGCACTGCTAGCGCTGAGATCAAACTTGGTGAACTCGAAGCTAGTTGGAGACTGCGTGAACCGTCTAAACGCCCTGGGAGGTAACAACAAGGTCGTTTTAAGATGGGTTCCGGGTCACGCGGGTATTGTAGGCAATTAAACTGCCGACAAGCTCGCACGGGAGGGCTCAAAGAGTACACAATTTGGACCCGAGCCATTTTGTGGAATCTCAAAAAGGCTCGCCCGATTGACCGTGGAAACTCTTTATCGCAATAAATCACTTAAGATCTGGTCTGATCACAATAGATCGTTTAGATCGCAGTGATACTGGTCTCTCTAGACCTGCATAACTGCTCGTACATAATAATTAAAAAAAACTTCCTTTTTTCCTAGAAGTCCGTTTGGGTTGGTAACACCTTCCTGTTTCATTTTTTTATAGAATAAGGGTGAGAAACGAGCACACAGTCCACCTGATACATCTGAGGACTAAGATGGAATGCCTTGTTTCCAATGAAAAGGGTATTCGGTTCTCTACACTCACCATACGAAACACAGCAGCTTTAAGCTGCTATTTTACGCTGGTATTCTGTGAGAGCGTGGTCCTTCCCCGGTCGAGCCGACCCATTCGTGCTACAACCATAATGTAGCTGTAGCGTGGTTCTACCACGTTCTTACCTATAACCTACCTATATAACATCTGTGGCCAAATAACAGTACTTGCACCCTTGTGCTTCGGTCTGAAGGGTATCGAGAATCAGTATAATTATAGGCTACGATGCAATCTACTTTAGTCTCCAGAGGTGACGACGCATTTGTAGTCTTCTTTGTTTGAAGTTGGCTACAGGTGTCCATGGATTGCAGTAGCCACTTACCATCGGATGAACTGCAACTGTCTCTCTCTAAAAACTACTACAAAACCATTTTATTAACAACGTACTACATATTTTTCTTTATCGACAAATTATCCAAAAACGAAATCAATTTATACTTCAACACTATAAGTAAAAACACCAAAAATAAGTCGTCCCTATAACTACCAAAAATATCACACATCGTAATGCATTCCGCATCAGAACTAATTGTATATTGTTCGAGAAGGAATAGCTTTTGACGCTGTCCGGCAGGATGATTATTTGTCCTGGGCATATCGTGGGAGAGTAATGTCCGTGTGTATCCTGTACTGAGAGTACATACAAGTTGGGCAATTTAAACATCGGAGTACATTACCACCGCCCGGACTACTCCACAGGTTTAGGGGAGCAATGACCTATATCCTAGCCGGAATCAGGCAAGGAACAAAGATCCAACCGTCCCAGAGCCCGATACTATATTAAGCTCTATTTTTTGTGTATTAGAATCCAATTCTAATCATAGATTTTAGTTTTGGCTAATGGTGTGAAACGTCGTATGAGTAATTTGACAACTTTTCGAATTTAACTCTATTTGATAGTTTTAGGTTCGATAATCTATTGAGAAGGATGGGCTGTGAGAACTTTCTAGAATTATGATTAGGTTTGTGAAGTTTATGTTTTTTAAGAATTTATACTCGTACGGTCCTTGGTGCTGGCTCGGTTATTTTTAACCAATCCAAAAGTTTATTACAACGCTTACGCAATTAATAGGAGTTTTTATTGGACCGGTAAAGGACTAAAACTCTTTGATTGTACTAAGGAAGCGACGGCGTGCGGCGGTATTATTTTATGAACATGATAGAATACTCTGTTTTATTTCCTATTATGCTAACGCAGATTCATTTTTAAGTTCTAATAATTAAATAGAAGAATCATCTATACTTAAAATATATTGAAGATTATTTTTCATATCATCAGTGTCCTCCCTTCATGACAGTTGAACACCGTGCAAGTAACGAAGAATTTTCTGCCACGCTCCACGTTTTCACGCTTTGAGAATTTAACTATTGCCATGCCATCAAATAGTTTCGTTTGGGAATTTAAAAGTTCATGAATATTTTAATATTGCTTATTTTTATTTAATAGACATTGTTTGCGAGGCTGTTACGAGGATTTACCGGACCGATATCGCTTAGGAAGGTTATAGAAAAGATACTTAATATTTTTAAAAGGTCGGCTTTACCTCTGCAATCCCTCCAAAAATGCGGATTTATTTTCGATGATAATTTTCCCCTCTTTTAAAGTTCTGTCCCTTTGCAAAGTTCATGTTTCAGTATCTTCAAGTTATCCAGCAGTGGACTTGTGAACGGCAGTTATGAATGAATGAATAAATGAAATGCTTGAGGAAATTAAACCATTTTTAGTTACAGCCTCTTAAAATGCACTGCTGGACATAGGCCCCCATAAATTGCCTCATAGGGCGGATATTTTCCATAGTTGCCACGCTTGGTAAGCTGGTTGGCAACCGTAGTTTTTTATTTTAGTCGTTATTAGGAGGACGCTGCTGCCCATCTTCTAATTTGTTTCCCTCTGTCGCCTCTTATGACACCCACGGGACCATATGAGTTAGTGGATGTTCTTACACCGCCACTATACGGTGAACTAACACTCACCCCACCTAAATTGGCAACTGAATTCTGTGGCCCATAAATGTCTACATTTATCGACTATATACGTAGCAGCGTGGCTCCACTACTACGTAAAGAAATATAGTCCTCCTTGCCGATGTCAAGCACGCTGTCAAATTTCATTATTGTCTTAAGCTAACTACTATTAGAGTCGTGGTAGCTCAGCTGTCAATTTCACAGCGCAAAAAACCCAAATTAGATTTCCATTGGCACCAATGAAATTTTAATTGCAATTTTAAATGTCCCACAGTCACCTACATCTATCTATTCTCGATTAATAATTAAAATGCAGACACGTTGTCACCCCTGAGGCCTTAAAGGAATTCCTATTTACCAGTAGAAAGGATATTCAGTTCTCTACACTAACCATACGAAACATAGCAGCATTAAGCTGCTATTTTACGATGGCGCTTAGTGTTTCTTCCCCGGTCAAGCCGACCCATTCGTTCTGCAACCATAATATAGTTGCAGCATAGCTCGACGTACATAAATTAAATGTGTTGTTACTTCTAAAAATAAGACGCTCTCTCAACAAGAGTATGCAATAGAGAACTGTGTAATAACAATAAACGAAAATATTCGCGGCGGCTGCATCTAACACAAGCCGATGCCAATATGAGGCCCTATGTAATTGCATAGAAAGCTATAAAAATACCTTTTAATGCTTTCGTTCTTTAACTAGGGCTGTTCCGTAGCCCGCACTGCCTTTTATAGCCACGAGAATGTCTGCTTTAAAATTGTTTCTGAAACCAGAAATGTTATTAACTAGAATCCATAATAATTTGGTCATAACGACTAGAAAATACATGCATTTATAATTTATGAACTTGGCAAATTATAGTACGATTGTTTTTTATTCGGTTTACATAATGTCTCTACTAGATTCTAGATATTTATATAACATCGATTAAAGTTCACAGCAAATTTGTAACATGTTAATTTAAAACTACTCGGAATGAGCTTTCACGTGGTAGAGCCATGCTGCAGCTATATTAGTAGTATAGTTGTAGCACGAATGGGTCGGGGAAGGACCACGCTCTCACAGAATACCAGCGTAAAATAGCAGCTTAATGCTGCTGTGTCTCACCATACGAAGCTTAATGCTGCTGTGTTTCGTATGGTGAGTGTAGAGAACCGGAGACCCTTTTGACGTGACAACGTCTTATAAATTGGTTTGCCGGGTGACACTTCAAGAAACTGCGTTACGCTCCGCTCACGTTATGCGCTCACAATGAGAGCGAGTGAGAGGCACGTCCTTCCACTGGCATGGTTAGCCCGCCTAAGAGCGAGAGAGACAGACATAATAAAATTATTTTACCACTCAAAGTCGTTGTCACGTAAAACTTTCGCCCGTATACCGACTTTACAGGCAACCAATTTTTTTAATAGAAAAGAGGCATTCCGTCTTAGTCCTCACGGGTGACAACGCATCTGCATTTTGATTCTTTATTGAGGATAGATGTAGATGTCTATGGGTCACAGCAACCACTTACCATCAGGTGGACTGTGTGCTCGTTTGTCACCCTATACTATAAAAAAAATGAAATACCGCGTGGCTCGGCGGTTAAAGTACGTATTTACTGGGTCACAGATTTTAGGTTCAACCCGAGCCATATATTTTTTTATTAGTTCTTCATTCTTTGACTGGCGCTGTATCCCAGCTTTCCTCCGATCTTGTCACTTAGGCGTGACATCGATCACCTGTAGGCTAGGTTGAGCGAGCCCCTCTGTCATTCCGAGCGCACACGCCCCCCTCTGTTTTTCCGAGCGCACATGCATCTGTCATTCCGGGCGCCATTGCATTTCATACATTGCATGCTAATCGTATCTACAGTAGAACGTCTCTTGGATTGGGGGAAGTTAAAGCGCACATGTTAATCGGAGTTGTAACTGTTTTAGTTTAGTACGACTTACTAAAAATTTATGCGAATAGAGAATAAAACATTTTTTTATAACTGCATTTGCTCGGCTTGTGTGTGTGTGACAATTTTTTTTATATCATTGTCCGCCTCCCCATCCCCTGTCACAACTTAAAAGTGCAATAATAACCCTCTATGAAAATGCAAGAACTGATAGATCGGCTAGTATAGTCTGTTCGCTTAGATACGGTGGCCTTTGTGTCGCGCCTTTTTGCGCGCGCACCGCGACATCAAAGGTCGCCGCGTGCGGCGTACACCCGAAGGAGAATTTGACATTTTAAAACGAATCGCCGTAGTGAAAGCTTCTTTGTTACCTAACTTGTTTTTATTATTTATATTCGTATTTTGTTTCAATAACCATAAGAATAAAATAGTATTCTATTTTATTCTTAGAATAGAAAAACATTTATTTAACAAACACAGTAAAAAAATATTAAAATAAAAGCAAAATTATAAGTGCCCTTCCGGGTGTACCGACACTATCTTAGCGAACAGACTATACTCACCATGAGCTGGTATGGCTTTGAGCGTGGGTACCAAGCACAAGTTCTGCGTCGCACTGTTTTTGAAAGAGTCTATCTTTAAGTAACTAAGTACTATCAGTGGGTGAACAGGGCTTTGTCTGTCAACCAACAGAGTGCATCTTGATGAGTTTGACCCCTTGGAAGGAGTAGGTGTATCCGATTCGTTTGACTTTAGCAAGCCAACTTAATACATAAAACTTTCATAGGATACAATTTTAACTGAAGCGTTTCTACTGTGCAGTTTGTCAAATTTTACAACCCTAGCATGAGGCAATATCAAAAGCTCAGCCCCTTACACAGGTCTCGTGTTTAACAACGATCGAACGCGAGGACAGGTGTTTTGCATTAGTAGGTATACGTAATTTTATTAGTATAAATTCGCATTACTTGTTTTTATTGTTTGCGCATTCCTGTTTATATAATGCAAATAAAATGTAAATAAATAAAACAGAGGGAAACTGAAACAGGAGATGGGCTACCATCATCCTAATAATATTTGAAAATAATAAAAAAAACTGCGGTCGTTAACATGCCTGGCAAGCGTGGTAATTATGGTAAAATTCACCTATGCCCTATGAGACATTCTATGGGAAAGGCTATTATTTAGCATTTGACTTTTGATAGGCTCTATTGAAAAATGACCACGAGAACGAATTTTGGTCACACGCAGACAGTCGCGGCCAGTCTTAACAGAGACTAGCCAGACAGGATTATAGTGCACGAGTGTGTGCGCAAGCACAGGTAGACTCTTTATTGCTTTACTGTCATAGTCTGATGGGATGGCAATCTAACACGACCGAAGAGAGATCAAGCGTAGGAGCAACGGCTTTACTTGCTTTCCGAGCCACGGAAGTGAAATACCACAAACTTGCTGACTCCAGACTGGAATTCAGAATTTCTTTACAGAAAGGGTTTTCTTGCGAATTTATTTACAAAATTAGTTATTGGGTAATAACTAATTTTGTACCAACCGTGATTGCCCCTGGGAGCACAATATGATCTGAATGCACCCATATTGTAATTGTGTGGAGAGACATATTGTAATTGCATGGCAATTTTTTTATTACACTCTTTTGTTGTACGTATTATGAGCAAAGGGTTTGGTTCGAATGCATGGTATGACGATGATGAAATGTAGCTCATCACTGAGCCACTGCGCGACGGAGCCGTCAAATATCCGTATCCAAAAATATTAATAATGATATTAAATGTTAATTTTAATATCAATAGGCCCGTCTTTATCGGCCTATATAAGGCCACTGCTGGACATGGGCCTTCCCGTTGTACGCTTCTAGGGAAGTTTTGCCTTAATAGTCACGGTTGAAAGCTGAATTAATGATGCAGTACCAGACGTCTGGCATCTTTGACGCTGCTTCCCATCGCCGGGTTAAATATTTGACACCGATAGGTCCGAATAATAAATATATTATAGAGAATAATAAATTGAGCAATCCGGTTTCGATCCCCGCCGACGCCAATGAAATTGTTAATTGCAATTTTAAGTGCAGATTTACTACGTGCTCGGCGGTGAAGGAAAACACCGTGAGGAAACCTGCATGTGTAAGAAATAAAAAATATTTCGAAGACAGGTGAAGTTCGCCACTTGCATTGGGGCATCGCGGCGGACACTTTCTTGTCCTAAAACCCTCTCAAAAAACAAATGAGAGGAGGACGTATATAGGCTGTAACTTGAATAAATTATTATAAAAAATACAGAGTTGACAGTATGTAGCACTGGGTACTGCGTAAAAGATTTCACACAATGTCAAACAAAGGGTATCGCTGTATGGGGTATGTGCAACGAATGTGTACCTGTGATATTGTTGTTTACGTGAGACTGAAAATCTCGTGCCAATGTGAAGGTGTATGGAATAGCAGAATGTAAAACTATCGATAATTTTGTGGTAAATTTGTATGCCCCCAGATGATAAAGCCTTATCGGTTTCTTAATGGATAAGCTTTTGCCTATGGCGCTGCACGCTTGCGCGAAACAACTACTCGTATTTACATGGCTTACAAATAATTATTCGTTTATATGTTTGTCCATGTGCCATTAATGTATGAAAACCACGAAACAGGAAACATTATATATATTGGAGTAGGATCTTTTTAAACAATAATAAGAAATATATTATAAAGAAAGGAGAATATTATCAATCCTTGCTGTGAGCAATAATGTTCAATCTTAATTACACTTCCTCTACCGATCCGCTAAGAGGATACTGAGAATTTGCTGTACACGTCATTTTGAGCAGAGAGGTGGCTCTTTTCAATATTGATGACGATTATGTTTTCCTGGTCGATTTCACCATGTGTTGGCGTTAGAGAATCTACTACCGTATATCTTCGCGTGGAGGTTGTAAGAGGTGATAGATGAATCCTGAATGGATGGGCAGCAGCATCTTCCTTAAAACAACTCTAATAAAAAACTGCGGTTGCTAAACCGCCTGCGAAGCATGTCAACTATGGTGAATATCCCTCCAATGCAATGAGGCAATCTTTGGGGGACGCCTATGTTCAGCAGTGGACTTTAATAGGCTGTTTTGAATGAATGATCGATATATATAACCCATTTTCGAAATGAATAATCGAAGTTATAACATAGTCGGAAGCTATTTCGTATATTTACGCGAATATTACACATTGATTGAAACAAATTTTACGGATATCATCGCATTTAATTTTACTTTCTTTCTTTGTAATGTACCCTTACTGTTGTAATTTTGCCGGTAACTATTAATTTAACTTATTTTAACTTTTTTTTTCAATTCCCGACCATGGTTGCTTTTACAGCAATGAGAATTGTATACTTTTACAGGAGAGATGTTTGACGTCCCGATGTCAGAGTTAATATTTTGCTACTTCCTGTTTTTGACTAAAGTACGTGAGGGGAATATGGTCACCTTAAGCTTTACCGCCCTATAAAACCAAAACTAGGAGGAGAACAGAGACAAATACACAATGTCGTATACTATAACTAATATATTAAGAAAAAATAGCAAACAAGCCTTGCAACAATTAGGAATGTTTTTTCACCGCCGAGCATGCGGTAAAATAGAAATAAACGCTCGATGTAAATTTCACAGTACGCGAGCAGCCCGTGTTCGATCCTCGCCGGCACCAATGAAAGAGTTAATTGCAATTTTAAGTTTTCTTATTAGTTTATTATTATGTCGCACTCAAACTCGCTATAGGTAGGGTCGCTTTCGCACGCATCCGAGACCCCTACTAGCCCTTAGCGGGTGTCAATTCCTTATTCTAATCGTCCTCAGTGACACAAGTAATACAAGGCGTGCGTTGCTTCACGACCTCTGTTTCAACCTGTGCAACGGACTTCTTCCCGAGTCCGTTACGTGGAGGCCATAGGGCCAGAAAAAACGTGTACGTCAATCAGTACCCATTAATTCTTATCTATATATAATAATAAAATTCTTATCTAAATATATAATTATCAAAAATTGTAAACAGCTTAATATTTTATGAAATAGCGACGTATCATGAAATGCCCAGGCGAATTACGATCTGACCAATTATAACAATCGGACTACGACATACACAAATATTTATGAAGAAGTTAATATTAATTTATCTGTCCGTTTTCACTTTTTAGATATTATGAAACAAATCAAGTAATAAAATTAAGTAGTGTGGTCGCGGCTTATTAATTCATCAACACATGTACTCCCGACATTATCGTAAAAGGTGACTATTAAGCCAAAAAGATCACATGGCTTCCGAATACCGAGGTAACTTTTCGTACATACAAGCAGATGTAGCAGACCGTCGAGGAAAAACATCGTAAAAGATGACTCGAACAAAATGATCGAGACGTTTAGTACTGTGAAAGCTTATTCTGCTAAGCGCGAAAATTAGCAGGATATTATAATATTGGAGGCCCGTGTCCAGCATTAAACCGTTCCAGGCTGATAAAGCAGAAAACGAAGAAGAACTAGGCAATAAGGTATGCAACTACAGTATATTCTCTCCACTAACGGTAAAGATCACCCTCGTTCAGAAGTGCACGAGTTGATGAAGTGAGATGAGGATATAACATCAATTGTTTTATAAAATAGTTTAGGAAATCTTATATATTTTATGTAAATTTTTTATTTTTCTCTTTAGCACCGATTACATAATATTACGATTTTGATAGACCAATTACAGCTGTCCACATATGTATAAAAAATGTAGGTTTTCATGTACATACATAAACATTCTTATTACTTGAATAACAGCTTCGTTACGTAAATCTCGTAAAAAAATTTCTCTTGTAACAGCATCTTCGTCAGCCTATTACGGTAAAAACGACAACAAATTTAAAAAATGACAACAACAAATTACTATAATGGTAACCTATTTGTAAGTAATGCGTTACTTAACCATTTAGATTCATCGCTCCTATAATGACCTTATTCGACCTAAATGGGTCATTCCACCCCGTATCTAACTCGGGGTCAGTACCCCAAAACTAACAGGACTCGATGGTTTTTTAGGAGATGGTCCATGGGGGCACCCATTTTTTATCAACACTCCTTAATGCCCGATTCAAACTTATATAGATACCGTTAAATACATCCTCACATGAGATCTATAGCTATTTTATCTTCGGACCAATATTCGATGATATTTTATTCGTCAAGCTATGAATTATCGATTACCAAATTTTGTACAGTTTGCATAGTTTTATTAAATTTAGAGAATTAATGTGTTTAGATTTCTTATCACTACATTTTGTAATATTACGATTCTGATGAGCAAATAAATTATAAAATGTTTCTACTGTTTCTATATTTAAATTTTAAATGATTTCTTATAATAATACGGTATGTAAACAACCTAACCATCTAACAAATAGGAAAAAAAACATAAAACTAACGCATTTAAGTATCTCGTAACGACATCTTAATTAATATAGCTAGGTAACGGTATAAAAGTTATTTACGACATAGCTTTAGATAAATCCGAATAATTTTACGCAGTGTAGGTCAGGGTACAAGCCCTTCCGCATTCCAACCGGCCGCCGACCCACTGTGCCAGTGGCCGCGTATCCCTGATCCTGCCAAGGAATGTGTCGTTACATTTCGATGGGATATCGATACTAAAATTACATTGTTAAAATCCATATTTATATTGCCTTATAAAAATTGTTCTGCTTTTATAATATGTAGTTCAATTTATCCAAAAAAATGTATTTCTTAAATTTTTAACAATAATTGTTATGTTTTATAGATACTTACAGATTTTTTCTTTAAGCTTGCTATTATAAAAATTTATTATGATATTTTAAAACAAAAATTATTTTTTAAAAATTATTATGTATTTTTACTACACTATGTTTTTTCAGTGTAAATAATTTAACATGCGTAACTGTACTTGAAAAAATAAAAAGAGGCAGAGGGAATTTATAAATAAATTCTACTAGCGACGAAAAATTTGACATTTAAAAGATGTCAAGGTACATTTAAATTTACGCGACCATAATAACATTTATAAAATAATAATTAATCATTATTGTTACAATTAGCTCGTCATATTTACGACACTTGTTGTGTATTTTGACGAGGAAGGCCTTGCTTGAATTACGTTAGCAGCTATTATAATTTTTTTAAGAAGTTTCTTTTACAAATGTAGTTAATATTATATGAGCTTAACGTAGGTAAGTTTTTTTTATTTCTTACATATCCATCTTGGTGAATATAATGTAGTATAAAGTGAAAAATTTGTATTAATGAAAAATATGATGTCTACTTGGGTAGCTTTGCACGGTGAGCATTTTCGGTTGTATAACGCTGGTTATTCCATATGATTTGGACGTAAATATAAACATAAAAATACTATCAACCACTCATATCCAATATAACGCTATTGGATTGGAGGAAGTTTCGTATATCCCAAGGCCTAAAAAAAACAATTATTATGTGTATTTTGCGCAGATACTCGTAGTACGGAAATTAAAACCAGCGCCCGAAAATCAGTAGGCTAACCACTAAATTAGAGGTCTGAAAAGAGAACAGCAAATTTAAATCAGAGTGTTGTGCGTATCTGTAAAGATGCACTGTCTGATGCTGTGTTGTGTATGTGAATATTGTCTTTACTGCCTTTGAAATGTCTTTGTAATAAATAATTTTTACTGGAAACGAGGTATTCTATCTTAGTCCTCAGGGGTGACAACTTATCTGCATTTTGTTTCTTAATTGAGGGTAAACGTAGATGTCTATGGATGACAGCATCCACTTACCCCGTTTCCATCAGATGAACTGTGTGCTCGTTTGAACAAATGAAATGAACAAATTATTATAAGTAAATTTACAGCCTATATATGTCCCACTACTGGTCACAGGATTTCTTTTATCTCTGAGAAGGTTATACATCAGTTACTTCGTCGCACTGTTACATCAATGCATGTTGGCTAAATTCAAACATATTTACTTTTAGCGACAGTAACAATGAACTTATGATTAGGGGCACGGAGGTACGGATTGCGAAACTTGACAATCGTGGGTTTCAATAGGCGATGTTAACTCTAATATAAATAATGTCAAGAGCACTGCTTGTATTCTAAGAAAAAATTAAGAAACAGATTAATTTTATTCTTCAGATATTCAAATTTCCTTACAATTGTTTTCCTATACTGCCAAGCACGTGGTGCGTCTGTACTAAAAATTGCAATGAACAATATCATTGGTGACACTCGGGTCGCTTACATCCTGTGAAATTTATGGCGAGTGCTTAGCCAGTGAGCAACTACGGCAAGGAAAAACAAATGTTATTACTTCTAACGTTGTCGATAAAATTTTACAACGCGCACATCACTACAGCCATGTTTAACGGGCCTCAGCCCTACATAGCTGGCTAGCTTACATAGGTACCGCTAGACGAGACGATACATCAAATGTTAGTGCTTCGGCGATAGATTATTAAAACTATACTTACTGCTAAGTGTTCCCGATTACATAAGTAGTCAATAGAATGTAGGTGAACGTAACGGGTTAGATAATAGGATATGAATACACACGTATTGTTATGCATGAATACAAAGAAATACTTACTTATTGGTAGTACTTTAGAGTTGCACGTCATACTCGGACATTTATTATCTCATTTAAATAAAACTAGTTTTTACGGATTTTATCGCGTACCTATATTAACTTATTTTATATTCCCAACGTTTCGAGCACTTTACAGCATCCATGGTCACGGGGGAGGGTTAAGGTGAAAATTTCAACAGTGAAAATACAGCCTTTTAAAAGTTCACTGTTGAACAAACGCCTCCCCCGTAGGATAGAATAGAATAGATATTTTTATTTGCAATGTATGTATATAAAAAAAAATCAGTTGTTACATTTTGTTTATGTATCATAGATTTTCTCAAAAGATGGACATTTGCTATAGTTGCTGCGCTTTGCAGTCGGGTTGGCAAGCACAGTTTTTATTTTCTAGTTGTTATTGGGACGCTGTTGCCCATCTCCTGGTTTGTTTCGCTCTGTCGACTCTTCCGCTACCATCAAAAAAAGTAAGAATATCCACTACTCCATGTCGTCCCGCTATCCCGTGGACGACATGGAGTAGTGGATATTCTTACTTTTTTTTAATAGGATAAGGGTGACAAGCGAGCACACAGTCCACCTGATGGTAAGTAGTTGCTGTGGCCCATAGACATCTACATCTATCCTCGTTTGCGAATCAAAATGCAGATGCGTTGTCAGCCGTGAGGAATAAGATGGAATGCCTCGTTTCCAGTGAAAAGAGTCTCCAGTTCTCTACTTTCATCATACGACACACGGCAGCATTAAGCTGCTATTTTATGCTGGTATTCTGTGAGAGCGTGGTCCTTCCGCGGTCGAGCCGACACATTCGTGCTGCAACTATACAATAAATATAGCTGCAGCATGGCTGTACCACATCAATTACAACTACCACGTTAAGTACACGTCAGTAAGCGTACTAACTGTTTATTCTTTACATTCATCGACTTATACAAATTATAATTCAACTTTTATAATGATACTATTCATATACATTGATGTTTTAATTAAAATCAAATTAAACGATTAAATATTAAGATAAAACTGTGTTCATCTAAAAATACACAGTGTTTGCATTGCAATATTTCTTTTCCCAACGTCAAAACATTAACCTTTCGATTGCGTGAATATTATTGGTTACTTTTGCATCACCTTTCGGGGCTCTGCATATTTCATGCAAGATATGGATAAAATAAATTATATGTATTTGTTTTTTCAGTTAGCTACGATAATAAGTTGCCTGTTTTTTTTGTTTGGGATCTTATAAAGTGAAGACACTTACTTATCGCTGTCATTACTTTGTAAGCACTTTTTAAAGGCAAATGTATTTTGGGACGTTAAAATAAAGCAACAGCTGCTTAACGCGGAGTTGTGTCAAATTAAGTAGTTATGAAGTATGTAAATTTAATTGCAAATTAGACTATTTAATTACAAAAAATGTAGTATTTCGGTTTGATTTTGATATTCCTGAACAAATGATAAACTTATTTATTTATTTAACAAGTACACTTACCATACACATGTGACATTATCACAAAAATATACACATTTTTATACTTTCTGATATGCATATCAATAACAAGTGTACATACCATTCACAGATTGAGTCGTGCAACTTAACTTTGGATTAATTTGGAGTAAGAAGAACATCCAATCAATACAACAATAACACAATGAGCAAAAAATTAAGTAAATTATGTACCTAAATAGGAAAAAAAAATCTATTGAAAAAAAAAAGGTTCAATTATTGGGAAAGAACATGTTAGATATTATACTTTCTTTAGAAGTATGCACATTTTTAATTAAAGTATAAAATAAATTATATTCAAAATATAACTTTTAACAGGAACTCGGCGATAAATGATTAATAAGTTTAATTTTGAAAGCAATATAAGAGTCGTAAATATGTCGATGCTAGGTATGGTTTTAGACATTTGGAGTATAAAATGTTTTAAGATGCGACAACGAGGATATTTACTTTATTGTGTACTATTTTAAGTAGAAAACACAGATCTATAATGTTTCGTCTATTTCGAGAGACATCATTTTAAACTTAGCCAGTCGCTGATGGTAAGGCTGCCTATGTGAGATACTAACTTATTTGACCAACTTCAAAAAGAGGAGGTTGTTAGTTTCACTGTATTTTTAAAGGTGTGTCACACGATCTGTAAGTTTGTTAAATAATTATGATGATGTTTTTTAGCGTAAATAATGCTTTCACAGTAGTCCCATTTTAAACTGATCCATAGCCAATCGAAGTTAATTTATACTTTCTTTCATATACTATAATCCAGTGCTTGACTAAAATCAATAAATAATTTTCACTAACCAAATTACATATAGAGTATTTGATCTAAAGTGCGTTAGAGTGAAGTGAAGTTTACAGACATACCTTTTTATTCACTAACTACATAACTTTTTTTTACGTGGTAGAGCCATTCTGCAGCTATATTGTGGTTGCAGCACGAATGGGTCGGCTCCACCGGGGTAGGACCACGCTCTCACAGAATACCAGCGTAAAATAGCAGCTTAATGCTGCTGTGTTTCGTATGGTGAGTGTAGAGAACCGGAGACCCTTTTTACTGGAAACGAGGCATTCCATCTCAGTCCTCAGGGGTGACAACGCATCTGCATTTTGATTCTTAATTGAGGATAAATGTAGATGTCTATGGGCCACAGCATCCACTTACCATCAGGTGGACTGTGTGCTCGTTTGTCACCCTTATTCTATTTAAAAAAAACTAAATGATTTCTTTATTTAGTATTTTAGGTTTGGCTCTAAATGATAGGGTGAGAACTTCCGTGATAAAGAAAAACTGCGGTTTGTATGACAATGTTGTGACCAGGGTTAGGAAGAGAATCCTTCGGTGGTTATGTAAAATAGTAAGAATGAATGAGGAAAGAGTGAAACAGCAAATTTATGCCGCAGAAGTGAGTGGTAGACTCTACCACTCACTTCTGCGGCATAAATTTGCAAGGGAGGCCCTAAAGATAGTTTATGAGATGTTTATAAGTTTATAAGATATAATGAAGATGGGAAATTAAGAGTACCTATCACAGACGAGCTATATATGGATGTAAAAGAGGGGAGATAGGTGTGTCAAGATTGCGTCAAATGGAAGTGCATAGCCCCTGCCTACCCTTCTGGGTGATGGTATGAGAGTTTTTAGTTGACAGTATAGTGATTTTGTTTATTGATATGTTCTGATACAAACACATCATTCCTCTGCACGACGTAATATTGACAAAATGAAATGATGTGGTGGCGCTGTCGTCGCTGTGGCGCAACAAAGCGAAACGCACCGAAGTCTAAATCGCGCTATCAAAGTTCTGAAGTTAACGCGCTATATATAAAACAGCTCCGTAATAATATACAGAGTATTAGCTGCTCCCCGGGCTGAACACCTTGCCTGGCGGGAGATCTACCCTTTTCTTTTCACCGGCCACACGACATTTTACTTACCTTTTTGTTCAAAATACCTTGACCATTCTTATTGTTTTCGTAATTTTAGCTTATTTTTTATCCATTTTGAGCCTTGGTAGCTAGGGAGGTAAGCTGAGCGCTTACCCGCGTTCCCCATCGGCACGAATAAAACAAACATAGCAGTGCTTGCAATTCAGCGTTCCGGTGTGAAGGGTATAGAGAGCCAGTGTAATTACAGGCTGTGAGGCATTCCATCTCAGTCCTAAGAGATGACAACGCATCTGTAGCCTTCTTTGTTTGAAATTGGCTGCAGGTGTCCATTGGCTGTAGTAGTCACTATCAGGTGGACTGTGAGGTCGTTTGTCACTTGAGTTATATAAAAAAAATGTTGATTGTAATTTTAAGTGCTAATTTACCACTCGGTCGTCGTTAAAGGAAAACATCTGTAGAAAAACTGCACGTTTGAGGAATTATAAATATTTTAAAACTGTATCTTTCTTTAAAACCTTCTCAAAAATGAGACTGGTGCTTAGCATTGCCACGCGACGTGTGAATTATCTGTTATATATTCTGGTTAAATATCTGATTATATTCACTTAGCTACTACAGCTGTAGATACATGACTTTTTTCAGCCTTTTTGGCCTAATGGTCGTAAGCGCGACCGCTGATCATATGGTCCCGGGTTCGTAGTAGCGAAGTTCTACTTCGTAGTCGGATTAAAAAATCAGTTATTGGGTTTTTTTGTCATGTAATTTTTAGCATCAACCCGGAGTCAGGAAGTTGGCGGTGCTTCACCTCCGAGCCTCGAGAAACACGTAAAGCCTTTAATCCTGAGTATGATCTCACTCCGGTCGTGTCAGATTGCCGTCCCATCAGATGAGGGTGAGGGAATAGAGTGCACCTGTGCTTGCGCACAGACTCGTACACTATAATCCTATCTTGCGC